>JABJUM010000009.1:1239839-1859759 GCA_016169955.1 Phytophthora vignae f. sp. vignae | reverse complement strand
GCTTGGCCGCTGATTGGAGTGTGGATCCGACGCGAAATCGGGTGTGTGGCCACGACAAGCAGCGCGATCCAGCGAAGAGCACGTCGGTCGCGGATTGGTGATGGTGCTGCTCGGGGAGGTCGTTTGAAGGCGATTGGCTGGTAGCAGGGCGTAGCGCGTGTCCATGGCAGTGGGTGTGTAGTGCGTTTGTGTTCGTAGCGCGGGCAGGGGCGCTGAAAAAGCGGTCCGAAAAATGGAGGTTAGGTTTTCCATTTTGCTGGGCGCATAGCGCAGTGGTAGCGCGTCCGCTTTGCAAGCGGAAGGCCCCGGGTTCAATCCCCGGTGTGTCCAACTCTTTGTTCGACTCACCTCCTCTTGCACGCCTACCTCCATGCCTGCTTGCGACGGCCCGCAATGCCGACGCTTTATGCTCCGCGTACAGCTAGACAGCCGCTCGAGATCGCGCCACCCAGTTCAAAGCTCGCCTCGCAGCACTCCACCGCGCTCCCCGACGCACGAGGTCGTTTCATGACCGCTACGCCGAACCAGAAGCAATGTGTTTGCGCTTGCACTCCAGACGGCTTGGCCGCTGGCTGGAGTGTGGATCCGACGCGGAATCGGGTGTGTGGCCACGACAAGCAGCGCGTTCCAGCGAAGAGCACGTCGGTCGCAGATTGGTGATGGTGCTGCTCGGGGAGGCCGTTTGAAGGCGATTGGCTGGTAGCAGGGCGTAGCGCGTGTCCATGGCAGTGAGTGTGTAGTGCGTTTGTGTTCGTAGCGCGCGCAGGGGCGCTGAAAAAGCGGTCCGAAAAATGGAGGTTAGGTTTTCCATTTTGCTGGGCGCATAGAGTGGTAGCGCGTCCGCTTTGCAAGCGGAAGGCCCCGGGTTCAATCCCCGGTGTGTCCAACTCTTTGTTCGACTCACCTCCTCTTGCACGCCTACCTCCATGCCTGCTTGCGACGGCCCGCAATGCCGACGCTTTATGCTCCGCGTACAGCTAGACAGCCGCTCGAGATCGCGCCACCCAGTTCAAAGCTCGCCTCGCAGCACTCCACCGCGCTCCCCGACGCACGAGGTCGTTTCATGACCGCTACGCCGAACCAGAAGCAATGTGTTTGCGCTTGCACTCCAGACGGCTTGGCCGCTGATTGGAGTGTGGATCCGACGCGAAATCGGGTGTGTGGCCACGACAAGCAGCGCGATCCAGCGAAGAGCACGTCGGTCGCGGATTGGTGATGGTGCTGCTCGGGGAGGTCGTTTGAAGGCGATTGGCTGGTAGCAGGGCGTAGCGCGTGTCCATGGCAGTGGGTGTGTAGTGCGTTTGTGTTCGTAGCGCGGGCAGGGGCGCTGAAAAAGCGGTCCGAAAAATGGAGGTTAGGTTTTCCATTTTGCTGGGCGCATAGCGCAGTGGTAGCGCGTCCGCTTTGCAAGCGGAAGGCCCCGGGTTCAATCCCCGGTGTGTCCAACTCTTTGTTCGACTCACCTCCTCTTGCACGCCTACCTCCATGCCTGCTTGCGACGGCCCGCAATGCCGACGCTTTATGCTCCGCGTACAGCTAGACAGCCGCTCGAGATCGCGCCACCCAGTTCAAAGCTCGCCTCGCAGCACTCCACCGCGCTCCCCGACGCACGAGGTCGTTTCATGACCGCTACGCCGAACCAGAAGCAATGTGTTTGCGCTTGCACTCCAGACGGCTTGGCCGCTGGCTGGAGTGTGGATCCGACGCGGAATCGGGTGTGTGGCCACGACAAGCAGCGCGTTCCAGCGAAGAGCACGTCGGTCGCAGATTGGTGATGGTGCTGCTCGGGGAGGCCGTTTGAAGGCGATTGGCTGGTAGCAGGGCGTAGCGCGTGTCCATGGCAGTGAGTGTGTAGTGCGTTTGTGTTCGTAGCGCGCGCAGGGGCGCTGAAAAAGCGGTCCGAAAAATGGAGGTTAGGTTTTCCATTTTGCTGGGCGCATAGAGTGGTAGCGCGTCCGCTTTGCAAGCGGAAGGCCCCGGGTTCAATCCCCGGTGTGTCCAACTCTTTGTTCGACTCACCTCCTCTTGCACGCCTACCTCCATGCCTGCTTGCGACGGCCCGCAATGCCGACGCTTTATGCTCCGCGTACAGCTAGACAGCCGCTCGAGATCGCGCCACCCAGTTCAAAGCTCGCCTCGCAGCACTCCACCGCGCTCCCCGACGCATGAAGCCGTTTCCATGACCGCTACGCCGAACCAGAAGCAATGTGTTTGCGCTTGCACTCCAGACGGCTTGGCCGCTGGCTGGAGTGTGGATCCGACGCGGACTCGGGTGTGTGGCCACGACAAGCAGCGCGTTCCAGCGAAGAGCACGTCGGTCGGTCGCAGATTGGTGATGGTGCTGCTCGGGGAGGCCGTTTGAAGGCGATTGGCTGGTAGCAGGGCGTAGCGCGTGTCCATGGCAGTGAGTGTGTAGTGCGTTTGTGTTCGTAGCGCGCGCAGGGGCGCTGAAAAAGCGGTCCGAAAAATGGAGGTTAGTTTTCCATTTTGCTGGGCGCATAGAGTGGTAGCGCGTCCGCTTTGCAAGCGGAAGGCCCCGGGTTCAATCCCCGGTGTGTCCAACTCTTTGTTCGACTCACCTCCTCTTGCGCGCCTATCTCCATGCCGCGCTGGGTATGCGAATGTACTTTGCTACATATACGAGGCCGGACCTCGCATATGCCCTGGGATAGCTTGTCAGATTGGTTTCTAAGGCTACCATGAAGCACGTTGGGGTGCTGAAGCGGGTTCTACGCACCTGGTTGGGACTAAGGAGTATGGAAATCGGTACTTAAGGGGCCCAAGTGACGGCAATGCAGCAATCGTGCTACGTGGGTTTTGCGATAGTGATTGGGCGAACGACTCGGAGACACGGAAGACAACGAGCGGATTTGTCTTCACGTTGGCTAGCGGAGCCATCGCCTGGATGTACGACAGCTCAAAATCGCCGTATCCACAGCGGGCGCCGAATACGTTGCGGCCTGTGAGGCAAGTATGGAAGCCACCGCGGAAGGGAATATCCTGACCGAAGTTCTCGCACACCACACAATCAAGCCTGTGATCGGCATTGACAGCGGCGCTGCTGATGTCATGGCGAATAGTCCAACTTACCGCCGTAGAACGAGGCAAACCAAACTCCACTGACACTAAGTGCGAGAGCAAGTCCAGCGCGGATCTATTCAGTTGGTGAAGATTGCAGGCAAAGCAAACCCAGCGGACCCCTTCACCAAGCCACTGGACAAGGCCCGTCTCAACAAGCTATGTGAAATGATGGGCATCATGGCCTTAACGTGAGATAATCGAACTCTTGAAGTTCGAGAGAGGCGTGTTGGAATTCGCATCCATATCGCTCACGTAGAGATGGCTGCGGAGCAGCTCTACATTTAGACCAGAACGGGGTCGTTTCATATCTAGTCTGCAACTACAAAGGTCGCTAGCGACGCCTGCGGACGTAACCACCGTAGGACAGGAAGCAGTAGCAACATACATCAGCTCTCTATCTGCACGACAAAGAGTTGGACACACCGGGGATTGAACCCGGGGCCTTCCGCTTGCAAAGCGGACGCGCTACCACTGCGCTATGCGCCCAGCAAAATGGAAAACCTAGCCTCCATTTTTCGGACCGCTTTTTCGGCGCCCCTGCGCGCGCGGTTTATAGGATATGCCGGGGCCGACAGGCCCCGAAGAAGCGAAGAAGCCGTTGTGCGCCATGCCCGGCTGCTCCTGTCCGCCGCGCTTGAAGGAGTACAAGCAACGAGTGGTGGAGGAGGTGGAGATCAAGTGTCATCTTCTCTACATCAAGTACCAGTGCACAGGGGAATCCGGGATGCTTCTCTACTGTTACACCAGCCTACTTACAGCGCGAGCCCCAACTCGTTGTGCATTTTCCCTATGTGCTCACCAAGAAGTATGGGCTGATGGAAATGGTGCATGAAGGCATAATCTCCCTGCATGGACTCTCAAGAACTATCGACAACCTAAAACGGCGTCGCGAGAAGCGCTACTACAAGTTGCTGTGTCTATTCGCTGATCAAGTACGGCAGCGCAGCCTGTCCAACCCTTTGTACTTGGCCCCGAGCCCGCCTCCCGCCACACAGTACTGCGCTAGACAGAGCCCAGTTGGCGCCGAGACATTGACAGCAGCGTGGCTACAGTCGTCACGAATTTACAGCTCACTTTGTGAACAGATTATGCGCTGCGCAGAAGTCAAGAAAGCGCTGCGCATGGATCATTCCGTGCAGTTTGCAAGAAGTTGAAAGTTTGGCCAGGAGGGACGAGTAAACGCGAGAGCATGGTAGATGCCAAGATGCTTCTGCTGCTTCAAAACGAGATCGGGCAAATCGTCGGTCGGCGCCTCACACGGTCGGAGAATAACGATGAACCTCGGGAGCTTTTGGGATTTGTGAAGCCGACGGTCTCCGCTGCTGAAAATGGTTCTGCGTGTTTCGTTATTAGCGATAATGCTAATGCAGTCCGCAACATGGTAAGCAGCGTGTTTGGGGATTCCGTTGGTGTTCGACAGGACCCATTCCACGTTGTGCAACGATTTACAGAGAAGGTGAAGGATAAAACAACAAAGAAGCAGTTGGCTAAGTGACTACATGACGCGATGTATGACGTAGATGGACAGCTGTGACTGCCGACGTAGATGGCCGCTCGGGTTCGCAATGCCGTGGCATCGGTAGCTTCTCGTGATGTCAACTGTGGTGACGCAGATTGGGCTGGGAGCTTGCGCAGCAACATTGAGCAGATTGAACGGGGTGACTTGTACGTGGAGGCTAACACGTACGAGGAAGGTGGCGGGAAGAGCGTGCGTGTGCTCTTAATGAGTCAACTTGAAGGGTTTCATTCCGCGCTGAAGAAGCTACTAGCACGGTCTGTATCAGCCGAGATTGGTCTCCGCATCCTTGATGTGTTCATCGTACGGCACAATTTGAAGGTCGGCTCTCGATATGGCCGAAACCCGCCGCTGGGTAATGCAGATATCGTAACCCTCACTGAAGCCGCTAGCCTCTACCGTTGTGCAATTCCCGAATCTGCGCAACTTGAGTTTGCGTCGAAGCTCTTGTCGGCGCAACTCGCACCACCTCAATACCGGTCCACAACGCAACACGATTTTAGGTTTGGTGGGGGCAGCTCTTTGAGTCTGCGCGTGTCGATGCCAGTGCGCTCGAATCAAGTCTTCACCACTCGAAGCAGCACAGCACCAACATCAAGGAACTCCTCTCCAAGCAGGCCGTGTTTGCAGCTACCAGCCGCCCTTGGTAAGCGGCTTTCTTCAATTCGCTCTGTCTCTCAGAGATTGACTACGAAGACGCAGCTGGGTTCTTATCGCAGGATTTTGCACTACTCAGGAAGCTTCGCAATGAGCAGGCAAAGGCTGGTCGAACCTGGGGTGAATATGGGCTGGTCACCACTATCATGTACAATGTCGTGGTATCTTCCAATACCAACAAACAGCTCTACCTTCGCAGGCGCAGCTACGCCACGCTTGCCTCCAAGATCGATACTATCGCAAAGCACGAGACAGATAAATCCTGGCCCCCACTTGCAGATGTTCGCGGACTTTTCACATTTTCCTACTCGGAGCCGCGTGATGACAAGCTGACGGGCAACGAGCAAGTGTTCCAGATTGACCTCTTCACAGCGCTCCGGCAGACCAGCGGCATTCGAAATAAACGCCGTGCTTCTTCGAGTGTACGACTTTGCGAGTTGTATCTGCAGCGGCATTTTCCCCCAAGTCGCCGTCCAATCTCCTTGCACGATGGGAGAGCTTGAAACGGGGATCAAATCGCGGGGCCAGTCTAAAAATAAAGCTCAAGATTCCTCCCGAAATGCTGCTGGAAGCAGCTGAGCAGCCCCTCACGCGTCCAGACAGGGACGACAGTAGCGAGGAAGAAGTAGCAGACCACCCACAAAGCGCAACACCTCCATCTCAATCAGAACGACCGGCAGTGCAGAGTAAAGCCCAGCTTGTTGATGTAAGCTCTATCGCTCCATCAGCACGTAAACCCCCAGCACGCTTCGACTCCAGTAACCACCCAGTCACTCCTTCAAGCTCCTCGGGTCAAGTCGCCACCCAAGCCACGCTACAGGCAGCAACCAACTTCACGACAACTGCTCGTCACTGAACAGCATCCTTCATAGCCCGGGAACACATCGATCAATTCCGCAAGCTACAAGCCGAACTCCCAAATCAAAACGGCAAATGGTATCGCATTTTTCGTGAGTATGCAAGTCTCTATCCAGACCCAGACACGCGGATCTCCATCAATGCTCTCCGCTGCCGTTTAAAACCCAGCAGTGCTCCGAGACAGAAAGTCAACACCACAACCACCACAGAAACCCCAGTATCAGCGCTGCCATCACGAAAGCGGAAGGAGACTTCTTGCTCCAGCTGCCGTCGTAAGAAGAAGAGGTGCGGCGATTTGCAGCAAACCCCCAATGCCTGCGAGCCAATACGCAGACACCAGACATCCACAGTTTAGACCAGTTCTTCGCGTAGTAGTAATAATGCACGTTTACATTTCACATCTCAAACCCACCCTTTCGTGCACGGTAAGCGAAGTAACAGCGCGGTCTGCGCTCTCAACGACAACCACTTGAGAACGCAGAACAATCCATCTTGGCACATTTAATGCGTGATATCACATAAATATATATGTAAGCACATTGCAGATCTGAATAACACACAAAACACTGAAAAACACACAGACATCACTGACGGGCACATCATTTGCCGGTGCCTCCACACAATGCCAAAAAACATACGCCGGATCCAGCTCTATTTGTGGCCACCCTCTCCGTCGTTCTCGTCAACCACAAATTGACTGGCACATGAGGTGCCCCCGACCTAGCCTAATAACTCTGGAGATATAGCTCGAAGAAGAAAAAGCGTAGTTAATTCATGTGTCGTAGATGAAGACGAAGAGAACGGCGTGCCGCTTGCCTGCTTCCGACCAATATTGAGCGTGAGGGGCTCAGGAACAGTACTAAAAATTTTCTATCGGTACTTTAAAAAAACGGTACCATTATATACCAATACGGTACTTGTAACTGCAGTACGGTACATTCTCTGGCTGCACAGTGTCTTAATCGCTGTCACTCTCACTTTTGGATTCGTGTCAACCTCAAGCTACGATGGGGAGGGATACCATCGAGTAGCGGGAGCTAACCTACGCCGTAGCGGAGGATGACGGGAACGAACTGCACGATTCCAGGAAGGCATCGCGTATTACAAGGTGCAACACGACTCGCTGCACGATTTGTGGAGATGCAACGAAGCATAACATGCAGTACCGGCTTCTCAAGTGCTCGTCGGCAGCGTGCTTGAAAGGCCGCTGTGAATGGCGCGGAAAGGTTCTCACCTGCCCTAGGACCCACCGAATGACTGTGTATGAAGCTGGCATACCCATTCGCCTACGATATCAATTTCTATGTTTATGGCTACATTAGCGCTTCTCCACTGTACTGCGTCCCTTGGTGCCGGCAGGCGCATTGAAGCGGGCGGCTTCACACTCAGAACCAGACCAGCCACTCGACTACCAAGAGCTCTCGACAGACAAGCATGGACGTCGTGTGGGACCGCTTCCAGGCCGCGTACCCGCGCAAGGGCTGCACTGTGATTGCCATTGCTCAGAGGCGGTATCTCCCCGACGCGCGAAGCTTACGAGACAGCAAAATAAGTATTGTCGGGAGCTTGCTGCTCAGCGGATTAAACCAACCCGCGTCCGCAATGCACTGCGCGCCAAGTTTGGCCTACAAGGGGCAGCGATTCCGAGATTGGGATCCGTTCAGAACTTTGTTCACTACTATTCGAAGACACAGCTTGGCTGCAATGATGACCACGAAGAAATTGTGAAGGCCGTGTGCGACATGGCGTACCGAGGTGACCCGGATGAATTCGACCGATTACTTTCACGGATGGTAAGACCTCTGACGGCCTTCTTCACGTCGGTGATGGCTCGGACGAGGAGCCTTTTGTCGTTGGAATAACAACCAGGGCATTGTTGAAACGTTTGGATCGGGATCCCGCAACGTTCATCTTTCACATCGACACAACCTTCAAGCTGTCTCAGGTAGGCTACCCGGTGTTAGTTATGGGTATTTCAGACCGCGCGCGCTCGTTTCACCTGGTTGCCTTCTGTATCCTGTCCCAGCGTATCGACAGTATCTACACTGCGGCCCTAAGTGCTTTCCGCGCTATTTACACTGAGACAACAGGAAAGCAGATTCGTATGAAGTTTGTGATGGGTGACGCTGAGAGTGGTCAGTTGACCGCGTTTGAGCATGCTTTCCGACACGATTCCGACTTTGTGTTCCTGATGTGCTTCTTCCACGTAATGAAGAAAGTTCAAGAGAAGACCCAAGTGCCTTCCAGACCATGTTGCCAATGGGGTCCTCGAGCAGATCTATGATATTCATTTTTGCTCCAGTTTTCCCGAGGTTGTCCAAGCCGTAAACTCTTACTGGAAGGAATGGAATGAGAGGAGTGATCTCGAAGGTTTTGCCGCTTATTTCCGGGCTCAGTGACTCGGTGCCCGATTTTCGCGCTGGCAATGCTGTTACACGGCACCTGGGTTTGCCACAACCAACAACCCTGTGGAACAGTTTAATCGAGTGGTCAAGCGAGACTACATACTGCGCTCACGGTTGAAATGGGCATGCTGATAAACGTCTTGGCGGAGTGCTGTGCGGATATGTCACATCAAACTAGAGCATTTCGGATGGTCCCAGAAGCCACAGCCCCTCTGGTACGACGTGCGAAGCAGTTAGCCAGCGACAAACTTCTGCAGCTGAACGAACAACCCACTGGCAGCCCCAATCCTGCCCATGTTCGAGTTCAATCTCGCCCGGCCCCTCGATTCTACATTCCCTCGAAGAAGAGAACTATGGAGCACTTAGCTGTAACAGCGCAAATGGGTACGAACTACGCGCGAATGGAGTACCACGGGCAGCCTGCCGAAGGATGGCTTGTCGATACACCGTTCACCCTAATTACATGTAGTCGTGCCATGACTATTTAGCGTGTACGACCTGAAGAGTAGCTCACCCTATTTTGAATTTCAGCTTCTAAAAGAACGAGTCCAATCTACCAAAAACTAAATGTACAGCGCGATTCGTCTTGCCGAGATCTACACAATTCCGGTCTCTTTTCTCGATTTTAGGTGAAAATGAAAATCTTTTTCAAAACCGGTGGGATGATTATCAAAGGTGCACGACTATTTAGGGTGAACGGTGTATCGCGGCTGGATGGTGTCAATGCAGGTATTGGAGGAAGTTTGGATCGTGCATCCACCTCCTCCACGCTCGGTTCGCTTCGCATAGGGTGAACGCCCAGGGAAGGGGCATCCTAGTGAACCGGAACATCATTCGTAAGGCTGGAGAGAACCAAAATGTGGCTGCAAATGCTTCGGCTGCGCTATCGCTCACGTAGCCTTCCATTGAGTCCCTTATCGTCAATATTGCGAATACACAGCAAACGTTCATGTAAAAGGGTTTCTTGGCGTTGTGATACAAACTATTGTGTTTTGGGGTGGGCCCCTCACTCTCAATATTGCACTAATGCATGAAGCTGGTGTTGTTGTTGAACATTGCCTTAACCCACTTTAAGATGACACTACGCTTTTCTCCTCTCGCGCATTATCTGGCAAGTTATTTCGCCGTTGTTGCGTCTTCTTCCACCTTCTTCGTTTCCTCCGTCGTTTCGTCCTTCGTTTTCGCACAAATACGAAGTAGGGCCGCGTTGTACGACTGTGCATCCGTGCGTCGTCTTTCCTGTTGTAGCAACCGTTTTCGATTCAGTCGCGCGACTCTGATACACTTGATGTAGCTGGCATGGATAGCTTTTAGCACTTTGCTATTCGGTGCTCCGCAGACTTCTAACTCCGCGCGCCGCAGACATCTCTCCAACACTTCCACGTCGTCCTGCGGGTCCTCCTCCTCGTTATCGTCCTCTTCCAAAATACTTCCATGGCGCGCCGACTGCCAATATCTCTTCCACATCATCCTACCGCTACGAGTGCGAAGATAACTCTCATCCCTGCCTTGACGCTCGTCCGGGGCCAATTGCGTGCGTGCCCACGCGTAGTCCTTCGCCTTGGCATCGCCATGGATTCTACAGAATATCCAAAAACGACCTTCCATGCTCATGAAGTCGCTCTACCTAGTGCTTACGCTTGATCAAGCAAATACAAAATAAGTGGTTTGTGCGCTTAAATCATACTAATTTGCGCCGTGGGTATGAACGTGTTACGTGCGGTACCGTTTGGTTACTTAAGGTACTGCACCATTTCAAGGCCAAATTGAGAGAAGTCGTGCTTCAAATTGAGAACCGCCAAAAGCAAATTGAGAAAACCTCCAATCATGAATATGCATATCATCTACTTCTCCGGTCCGCTAAAGAATTAACAGTTCTCTAATCAGACTGTAACTTGCGTTCTACTGCTCCAGCAGAGCTGTGGATGCCCTTAAATTAAAGCGCTTGATCCGCGGTATCACCCAGTATTTTTCATGAATGCATATTCCCGCCATTTAAGGCTGTTATCAGTCGGTTTAAACAATCGGTTTTCACAGGTGTGAGGTTTAAATTTGCTGCACCATCAAAAATGATCGGATTAAAATTTGGAGATACACTCCAGAAAGCGGAAAGAGAGCTTATCTCTGTGATATAATGCTGTAAACCAATGAGTATTCCAACGGCAGAAAAAGAGCTAATCGTGTTTCATACAAATCACTGATGTTGGATTTTTGTCCAATCAAATATGGCATAGCTGGGTACTTCGACCGATCAAACATCGAGGTTTTTCATGAAAAACCTAACTGTTAATTCTTTTCCGGACCGGAGAAGTAATCACCTTCAAGACCGAATATATTGTACAGAGCAACTGACTTGCCCACTCTATGTCGATTAGAAAATCCCCTCCGGAAAATTTTGGCCGGGACAGTGCCCTTTTTCTTGATCTCTCTTGTTTTGATATTGGTCGTTTTTGTTTTGATTTTGGCTTCTCTCAATTTGGCCTTGAAATGGTGTACCTACTGTTTGGTCACTGTACACCAAATCAGAATACGGTACATCACTGTACATCACGGTACTGGAAAGAGTACCGTGACCAGATCAATATTACCGTTGGTAGTTTGATGATACCGTAATGATTAATTGCAACTCTAGCCAAACGGTATAACTTGCACTGACACGGTAAAGTTGATAGTATAGTGGCAACATCACTGATGGAGGTGATACAGCTTACAAATTCCAGTGTGTCGTTTCCGAGCTCCTCACTCTCCATATTGGTCGGCCCGTGCCGTTTTTCGCTTCGCCTTCATCTAGTACACCCGAATCTACTACGCTAATTTCTCAACTGTAAATATTGGCATGGCTACATCAAGCTTCTCACCACAACCAGCGTCGCGTATTAAATGGAAGGTGTCGGTAACTGAACCAACCTCTGTGTATTTGACATACGACACGATATCTTCGACACTAGCTCGAACGTTTTATCAGAGTCCCTCACTCTCAATTTTGCATATTTAAGTCTGAGTGCCGTGATATTTAGATAGTTTTGTTAGTCTGCACTCTACTTAACTACGCTTATGAGCTAACTCCGAAGCGCTCATCCGAAAATCGGGTTGTTGGGGTCGCGACACTGTGTAGTGCGACACGCGTGCGTGAATCAAGTCTCTCCGTAGTCCACCGTGATTTCTTCGTTGGCTTCAATCTCTGCCGTCGTCTTGACCAGCACGTGAACCTTCCGGTTGTGGCGAAACTCCACGAATTCCGTGTTTGGTTCGCATGAATGGTTTATGTAGCGAGCAACCGTCCCTGACGATTCAGCATCAACGAGCAGCTTCTTATCGTTCGAGCTACGAGCGTGTAGAGCGATGACATATGACGCTGGTAGACTTCTGCATCATAATCAAAATCCGTTAGAAAGCCCGTGTACGGTGCGATGGTGGCTCCAACAGGTATCGTGTCCGTCGCACGGACTCCAATACCAATTGCCGATTGAAAAAGCTCCACGGCGCTGCACTCTAGTATTCCATTCGAGCAACGCCCTTCAAACTTGCAGTTGTCTTCATCACAGAAGAGACTTGAGGTTGCGTTTGAGCAATCATCCGAAAAGCAATCAACAAGGCACTGGCACACGTCCGAAGGCCAGTACCCCTTGATTCGGACACCCTCAGCAACAGTAAGCTCGAGCGAGTGGACGATGCTGCGCGGCCATACAATGGCATCCGTAGCAGGAGCATTAGTGTCCGGCGACCCCGCCACTTGTTGCTGCTCTTCGGTTTGCTCCACAACCGTCTCACCGGCTGGTTGAGCAGGCGGCTTTTCTTCGTCGGCTATCTGCTCACGCAGAATCTGCAGTGCCTCCCGAAGCCCAGGGAGACTCAGGTACTCCTGCGCAAGCTTTGTCTTCATAGACTTTGCGTGGTAGATGCGCTTAGAGTCTCGTACCGGCTTTCGGCGCGCTTGGTGGTCCCGTTTGCGGGAAAGAGGCTTAGGTTGGGGGTTGTTTTTGGGGCGCATCTGGCGGTGGGAGATGACGCGGCCACGGTAGCTTCTAGTCTCAGTTATTGCGCTTTCGACGACTTCCAGCTTCACTTGCTGCGGTGGGGGCCCCGTCACCATGGCCGGAGCCGAATCGTTGTCGGCGGTCAAGTCGATCAGGTCGGCGGGCGTCTGCATGGCTACCTCCCGCTGGGCCGACAACTCGTAGCTGCTCACCAGGTCGACTACGTCGGCGGGGCGCATTTGGCACAATGAAGAAAATGAGCACCGTGCCACACTAGAAATACATAAAAAGTTGTGTATGCACACCACCAGCGGTTGTCAAAAGTTGATACAATCAATTGCCTAACGGCGTCATCAACGGTTGATGATCAACCGTCTTGTACCGCCTGATCATAAAAGAGGGTCAAGCGCAGCAGAGCTGCACTGTGCGCTTCGTCTCTGTAAAACACAGAGAAGTTTTGTGTGTTTTTCAGATCTGTGTCGGTATTCCTTATATTTTCTCCGCTCTCTACGTGCTTCGAGCTCGGTGTGTGTCCTCCACTGCGCTGATAGTGAGAGTATCCTGGTGTATCCTGTCGCCGCAATCTGCTTGACGCCACACCTTGAGGCCAATAGCTCAGCAGCTCGAGATAGCGGCTCGAGAGGGTGAGCATTCTCGTTGAAGCTAGCTTTCAACCTGCAGTAAGACGCTAGCTCCGTAGATGTCATCAGAAGCAGCTGTATCGACGCGCTTCATGACGCGCTTCACGACGCGTTTGCACGGTCTTAGATGCGAGAATAGTGGGTACATCTCTGCTTCGACATGATTGGAGCGACGGCGGGCGCGCGCGCGAGTCTGGAGTATACAGCCTTGGTGGCGATGAAGCACTGAAGACGCAAAGTCGGCTCTCCAGGTGATGTCGTTTTCTGCCAAATACAGGGGGCCAGGGACACAAAAGTGGTGAAAAAAGGTCAAATCGGGTGAGAAGGGGTGGGATGCGGTCGCGGGACAAGCCCCAGTAAAAGCTATAAACCGCGCGCGCTACGCACACAAACGCAGCAGCTTGCCAAGCTTCTCCTCCGACTCAACTGACCAGGATACACGCTCCAACACCGATAGTTTCCCTTGTCATAATGCTCTGCTAAGGGTTGATAGCGCTTGTTCGCATTGCTTGTCTGATCGAGTCCATGCAGGGCTATCCGATGAAGTATTTATCCCATGTAGGATTCCTAATGGAATTAAAAACTGGTTTGGACAAAAAAGTGGATTTTCGTGAACCTTCGAGCAAATAATAGGTGATGAAGCAGAAGCCATTGGCTGTCATGCAAAAACATGACTAGATCTCGCTATTGCTCTCTTAAGGCAAGACGCCAATTTAAGAGAAATTTCGGAGTGCCGATTTTGTTTTGTCACACTGGTGTCATTTTTTTGGCGCATAACGATGTTTTTGGCACCAGCGGAAAGAGGACTGTTTTGAGTATTTATGGGTCTACAACTGATCAAAAATGTTGCGAGGGCAATATACCAAGCAAGTTATAAAGACGTCTCTAATTGCAGGTGTGCCAGTTTAAGAGAGCTTGAAGCTTGAAGTTTGTATGAAATCGTTCATAAATGTTATTGACCAATCATAGCGATTTAATTTAAGAATAATGCAGTAAAACTGGCTGAAAATAGCTCTCTTAAATGAAGCACTCTCTCCTAAATTGGCGCTTTGCCTTAGTGCGTCGTTCTCCAAACGTTGTTGAGCATTACTCTCCACTTTTTATATTTTTGCTCGATGCAATACATATTTTTACCTCAATAAAGAAGACCCTATATTTTCTAAGATAAAAATACGATAGTACCGTATAATACTTCTTCCATCCGACAAGGTCTGGTATCCGACAAACATTAGTAGCCAATCATTGAGCGACGTATTTTAAAAATATAACCCTTTGTAACCACTAAAAATTTGGTGTCGGAGTACATGCATTATACGGTAAGGGATTTCTATGCGTGCATACAAAATCAGTACCAATATGAGATAGAATCTAAAAGGGTTATCAGAATTCCAGTCTCATTAGGCTTCACGGTATATTCAGGGTTTCCTGTGCAGTCCTTTCGTTCTTCGCTTGTTCTTGTGAAGGCCCACTCTTGTAATCTTTTCAGCGACCTACCCCTTGAGAAACGGTCGCCGCCGCCGATTACGAATGCTGCAGATTTCGCCGCTGTCCTCGGGCGTGCAGCACAGCAAAGGCTGCTTGAAGCTGAGGCTCAACCACCGACGTCTTCTCTTGAGAAACACCTACAGTACACAAGGATAGATTAACTCACGCCCCGCATGTTTCCCCATCGAGTTGATGCCGGAGTCCGTAAGTATGACCGGATGTATTACATGCAGCGTTGCAAAAAACAAAAACCATGCTTTCTCCAAGAGGTTTTTCGCCGCCGTGGTGTGCGCCACGCGAACTTTCAGCTAGTCGCCCTTTCTTCGCGCATCTTGATGATGCATGCATATGATCGGGCTCGAGCGCATCCCTCCACAGTCAGCCAAAACGGCCTCAACTTGCTCACTTCGCAAGCGTCGCTGTGCTGCACAAGCTCTACTGTAGCGCCTCCACACTCCACACACACACACACACACACACCCGACGCTGATGACGCCCGCCGTAGCCGAGAAGGCCGGCGCCTCCGCCTTCCAGATGCGCTCGCTGCGCCCCGTGTCCGCGCGCATCGTCTCGTACGGCCGCGAGAACCAGTCGCGCCGCCGCCCCACGCTCTACGTGCTGCGCGTGAGCCGCAGCGGCGCCGCCGACTGGTACGTGGCCAAGCGCTACTCGGAGTTCCGCGCGCTGCACGACGCGCTGCAGCGCCAGTTCAACGGCAGCAGCGGCAGCCGGCAGCACCCGAGCTGCGGCGCGTGCGAGGAGCTCGAGCTTCTACGGGCGCGTGCGCTTCCCGGATCGCCACGCCCTGCAGTCGAAGCTCGGCATCTCCAAGCAGCGCCTGGACGCCACACGGATGGAGGAGCTGGACAGCTACGTGCGCTTCCTGCTGGAGACGACGCAGGGCCTGCTAGGCGACGAGGACGAGGACGACGAGGACTCGCCCGAGTGGGACGGCAACGACAGCTCGAGGTGTCTGCCGCTGAACCTGATCAGAGAGTTCTTGATGGTGAACGAAGACCACGCGGCGGCGGAGGATGCCGCCAAGGCCCAGCAGGACGCAGAGACCACCAAGGACCGGCGGACGGCGAGTGCAGTGGCGCCCGCAGTGCCGCGACGCCAGCTGCACCGCCTCACGAGACGCAGCTCGTCCGTGACCAGCTTCCACGTGCGCGAGCTGGACCTCGTGTCGACCGAGAAGAAGAGCTCGCCCACGGGCGACTCGATGCGCAACCTGTTCGCCGAGGACTGGTGGGACCCCACGTTTGCCGACGTCTTCGACGAGTGCATTGCGCCGCCCGAGGACGCTTTCATCCACCGCCAGGTCGAGGACGCCCCCACGCGCACGCACCCGCTGCGCCTCATTGAGAGCTTCCCTCGCCGCTGAGAGGAGGGAGGAACAACGCCACTCGTAGGACGGGGCGGTCCGCAGCGCGAGCAACGGAACCAGGCAAAAGGGCCGCCCCCACTTTTCGATCGACAGTGCACGGTGCTGTCGCTGATTTATTTGTAAAAATTTTCGTTATCTAACGCTAAAGAAATTATTAGCCCCCACAAAATTTGAGCCCTGCAGTCTTCAGCCGCCAGCGACAGCTCGGCCAGCGCCGCAGCCGCCGGCGCGAGGTCTTGATCATTTATTTACAGGCCAAGAACCGCCAGGAAATGCCTGTCGATCTTTCCTTTCCCCATCTCGCGGGAACCCACGCAAGTCGCCGCGGTTCAAGCACGTACCGGGAGTTGGCGGGAGCATCCTCCTCGACTCGTCTCGCATGGCGAGCAGTGCTAACGCTGCTAATGCACCAGCTTGCGCGCTGGGAGGCAACCACGAGGCGAGTGGCAACCTTCGTGAAATGCTATTATAGTGAACGCAACGTGTGTGCTCACATCCTGCGTACATTGTCCTTCCCGCCAGTCGCGCACTACGCCGATTAAGATTGATAGATCCTGAAGAGTCAACTTTATTTCCGTCCAAAATTGCAGGAACATTTGGAAACGGCTTCATCAAGTCGTATTTTACCGGCCGTAAATTACGGTGAGGTGACCTCGCGCTACGTCATCGACTCGAAGAACTCGATCGACGCACAGCATAAAATGGCAATGCGCTGAAGAAGGATTTGGTCACTTCGGAAATACTACCGTAGTATTACTACGTAGTACCAGCCTGGCCAGGTTCGGTGACAAGTAGACGCGTGAAGAAGAAGCGAGCAAGTGTACATTTTGAGAACGAGGAAAGTGTGTGGTTAGAATGGGTATCGGTCGCTCAAGCACGCACCCAGGCGCTTTGAGCACTATGCTTGGCACGTGAATGGCTAGTGTACCAGGAGCGCTAGCTTGGCATGAGCGCTGGCTAGATATGCGGGGGGGGGGGGGTACTCGGTAAACGTTACAACTATCGATTCACAACATGCACCAATATCTGAGCAGCAGTGCCAACATTTATCTGAAGCAATCGACCCCCCCCCCCCCGCAAGAGATACTCATCTCCATCATATTGAATTTGTTCACAGCATCGAGAACCGAGCGCACCTACGCCTTTGCAGCCTCGATCGCCTTGGGACCAGCATTCCGGCGCAGCATGTAGAGCACGCGCATGGTGTACTTGGTAATCTGTTCCTTGGTCATCACGAGCAGCGCACTCTTGAGGACGGTGTTGAACAGCTGTGCCGAGCAGCCCTTGAAGTAGCCGCTGGGACCCTCCAGCTCGCCAATGCGCTTGAGCACCTGCACCATGGAGTTGCCCATCTCAGCGTGGTGGTGGCCGTGCGAGCTCTTGTGTTGTCCGGCAATCTGCTTCTTCTGGGCCTGCATCAGCACCTTGGCGCGAATAACAGGGTAGGTGACAATAGTAGCCACCGCCTTCGCGATCGCCGCCAGAATGAACGCCTCAAGCGCCGTGAGCGAGCTGATGCGCTTCGCGCCGCTGGCCGCCATCTTGGAGTGCTGCAGCTTGAGCTTGAGCTTGTCGAAGATGGTGTAGTTGATCGACGGATTGCTCACCAGCACGAGGGATGGGATGAACCCCTTCCAGAAGGACTGCAGGCCGTCCTCAGCGTAGATCTCCTTGGCCAGGCCCCACATGGTGCGACGGTTGGCGTCCTTCTCCTTCTGCTCGCCCTTGTCGTCCGCGTCGCTGGACTCGTCGTCGCTCGGCTGGATCTGCGCGCGCGTGTTGATCATCTCGAGCGGCAGCGTCATGGACATGTTGAGCGCGCCCGCCGTGGAGGCCATGAGCAGACTCATGCCCGTGGTGATGGGCGTGCTCGAGTGCTTCTCCACGGCCGTCTTGAGGAACGAGTACCAGTAGAAGTACGCAAAGTTGGACGACACCGTGTGCACGACCTTGGAGCTAAGCCCGGCGAAGAGTCCCTCCACGCCTTCCTGGCGGTAGATGAGCCACACGGCCACCAGGAGGTTGTGGGCCTTCTTCTTGCGGGCCGCCAGCGCCTTGGCCTTGGCCTCGGCGTCCAGCTCCTGCTCCTCCTCCTTGCTATTGTCCACGTCCACCTGGCGCCGCGTCTTCACCACGTCCAGCGGGTACAGCAGCACCGCGGCAAACAGCGCGCCCATGGCTCCGGCCTGCACGTCATAACAAAATAAAGTTGTTAAATAAAAATAATAATGACGAGAGTATTTTACTAAACAATTCGCCGCGATGAGACGCCAAAGCGACCGCGTGCGCCGTGCCGGAGGATTAAGCAACATACGGAGGCGTCTACGAAGGCCTTGAAGGCGGGGGACGTAGGGTTCTTGACGTCGGTCATGGCGGCGGTGGAGCGGATCTTGAGCGCGGGCCAGTAATTGCGCGAATGTTGACTTGACTGCAGGCGCCCCGTCAGGCTTTGGATCGGTTTGACGGGGTGCTCAGGCACAGGTGGTCCACACTATCTCTGCGACATGTGACGTCGTGATGGGGACGCTTGCCATGAGCATGGCTGCTGGCGGTGCACGGCAGCATTGTCTGTAAGAGAGCAAGATGCCCGGTTCATTTGCCAGCTGAGCGTGTGATCGTGCACTTTGAGGGGTGCTGCGATATCCCAGCGGGAAACACGGCGCTCTGTTGTCAGCCTGCGCCGCTGAGGCTGAGGGTAGGTGGTTTATCTCGAGGCGCTCGGCGGCGTCGGCACCACCGGTAAGCGGTGCTATCCGAATAATCTGTACTCAAACCAAGCCGTTATGACACGAGAATCATGCAGTACGAGACGAGCGAACACTCAGTCTGGAGTTGTGATCACGTAGCTGAGTTAATGCGATCACTACGGCTCATGTACATTGAAAGGACTCGTCCTGAAGCGGCAGTAATAAAGCTAACCAGCTACCTGTTGTCAAGTCTTTCATTAACATACACAGCCGACAAACACTGGAGACTACGCCTCATTCAATTCTGCGGCGACTCTGGCATCCGCCAAGGATAAACACCAAGGGACAACAGTATACTTCGAGATATTTAAAAAATGTATATATATTTTGACGTATGTGACCTTGAGACTCCGCTTAAAATTCGTTCGTTTGATTTGAACGCAGTCGCCGCTCCCACTTGTGGTAAAGTCTACCCAGTCACAGTCGTCCTACAGCATTGGGAGGAACATGTAGCGCAGAGGTCTTCACTGAGGACTCTTTAGACACGTGGCACGTGTGCTTGCCGACTCCTATGATTTTGAAACCCAGAGTGAGGTTGCAGTGCCGCTCGACCAGATACTCTCGTCTTCGTAGAGCTCCCCAGATATACGTTTTGAGATAATACTGTACTGTTGATCAAGTGTTGGTTATTATCGCTAGCTGTGCGTGGCAGATAGTATCTGCCACGTCCCATTTTGCGGGGGGCAGTCGACCTGACAGCCAAAGTTGAAGCAACCATGTCATATGTATGCCACACTAACTTAGGTCATCCTCGAGCTTACGCTAGGTAATAGCCTAATTCATCCACTTAGTGTACGCAAGAGTGGAGCGTCCGCTTGGTGAGCGGATGCGCCGGACGGCGCTTTTTCGCCCAAATCCCATTTGAACGGCAGCGGGGCGGGACCGACCGGGAGCTCCGAGAGAGAAGCAGGACCGCAGCCACACCAGGCGCTTCCCCCCTTCGACCCCCAGCAGCACCATGGTGAGCGCCGCTCGTGTCTCCCCCTCCTCTTCTTCCCCTCCGCTGCATCGCGCACGCCTTTCCTCCCCTCTCTTTGGCCAGTGCCCGCTAACTCCGCCCCCCCTTCCCCTCTCCTCTGTCTGCTCCCCCAGGACGACCGCGACGACCTCTACGTGATGGACGAAGGTGAGGCGCCCCTGTGCTAGAGCGACGACGTGTCCGATGGTTGACACTAACGCCGTTTGTGTCCCCCCGCAGAGCTCGAGGACGGCGGCCGCTACTACGACGACGTGGACGAGCTGGGCCCGCAGCGGCGCCTCAAGCGCGTCATGTACCCGCCGCGGCTCATGGTGGACTTCAAGAGCTTGGGCGTACGTGTCTTAGTATAGATAGAGCGTTTGGTTGGTTTGGCTGGCGGATTGCGTGCAAGCTTGGTGTTGTGTGGCCGGATCTGGCGGTCTGGACGTTACGCGCTTGGACTAATCACGTGGCTGGCTTGACCGTGGACAGGAGAAAGCTCTGAAGCGGTATGCCAAATTCTACCACCTCAAGGTGGACGAGGACTCGGGCAAGGAGGACCTGGCGGCGCAGGTGGCGCGCCACTTCGACATGTCGCTCGAGGTGGAGGAGGACGATTCGATCGTCGCCTTCATGCAGCGGCTGCGCAACGGCGAGCGGACGGCGGTCAAGCGCTCCACTGCGCGCGAGAAGGAGCGCAAGGCGCAGGCGGCGGCTGAGAAGGCCAAACGCAAGTCCAACAGCCGCAAGCGCCAGCGCGACCACTCGGTGTCCGTCTCGTCGGGCCGCAACACGAACAACAGCTCGAGCCACAGCACGAGCAACGGCAGCGCCGGCAGCAGCTCGTCCAACCACGGACACGGGAACAACCACTCGAGCGGGTCCAGCAACGGCCACAGCAGCCGGAGCCACGCGAGCGAAGGGCGCAAGCCACCGCATTCCAGCAGCTCCAAGCCTGCGAGCTCGTCGACCGGCAAGGGCAAGAAGACCAAGAAGGACGCGGACACGGGCGAGGACAACGAGCTCTACTGCATCTGCAACCTGCCGAGCTACGGCAACATGATCGCGTGCGACGGCAAGACGTGCCCCAACCCGTCGCAGTGGTACCACCTCGAGTGTGTCGGCCTGGCCGACGGCCGTCATCCGGACACGTGGTTGTGCCCAGAGTGCGACCCCAAGGGCTTCTCCGGTGGCTCCTCCAACAGCCACAAGAAGAAGAAAAACAAACGCTCCAAGTCCCCCGGCAACAAGTGAAAGGGTCCACCCCGCGCGTGACGTCGTACGGTCGGCCCAAAGCTTGGGCGGCTCGCGTGCTTATGGCCACCTGATCCACCCCACCCTCTTTCTGCTTATCTTCGATTCAAATATACCTATATTGTTGATCGCTTACGCCTGCAGCTTTTTGCTTTAACTAGGGCATATTGAAGCTATCCTCGTTGCGACTCAGTCCCTCTTTGCAAGCGATCTTATGCGTAGAGGTGCTGCCGTTGCACATCCTGTAGACGAAAACGTTGCGCTAATCGGTCTCACTGTACGTTTCGTCGTCGCATTGCAGCTTTTGGCTACAGCGGATCCACGGGGCCGAGTGGACGGTCTCAAACGAAGGCCCAGAGCTTCACTCTCTTGTCAGCCCCTGACGACACAAACGCTGGCACGGTCGGATGCCACTGCGCTTGCAGCACCTTGCCGTAGTGCTTGTGGTAGCTGGCAACAGGCTGCACAGTCGAGCCGGCGGCCTGCATGATACACAGCGTACCGTCAAAGGCGGCACTGAGCAACCACTGACCTCCAGGGGACCAGCGCACAGACCGGCACTCGTCTTGGTGCGGCACAACAACCTGCAGAGCCTCACGAGCTGTTGATCGCAGATCCCAGAGCGCCACGCTGCCGTCTTGGTGACCCGAGACCACCAGCTTCTCATCCGAAGGGTGGAAGTGCAGCGAGAAAGCTGCGTGCGCTCCAGACGTCACCAAGCGCTCGCATCGCCGACTCCGTGCATCCCAAAGACGGACAGTTTTGTCTAAGGCAGCACTAAGCAGCAGAGTATTCACCGACCCTGAGTTCAAAGGTTGAGGCATAGCAATCGCTTGGATTTCGCCGACGTGGCCGTCGAGCGTTTGAAAGGGACCCGAGCTTGAGCTTCTTTGAGTGCGTCGAACGTCCCAACAGCGCAGACGGCGGTCGCTCGTTGAGGCCACCCAGAGATGGTGCGGAGACCCAAACTCGAGAGCTCGTGTCTTCCCCATTGAGCCGTTGACGTCCCCACGCTGTATCCACAGCTCGTCCGTTTGCTGTCTCTGCATTGGATCTTCATCCTTGGTTACCAGCACCTTGACGGACCCATCAGCTGCGCCGGATGCGATCATTGAAGCAGCACCAGCAGTGTGGAGGAAACAACGGTTGTAGTTCACGCAGTAAATACCGGAATCGTGGTGCTTGTGCCTCTCAAGCGCCACAGGAAGCAGCGGTAGAATCAAGTTGAGAGGGGACGACCAGGACAATTGCTGCTGTCGCTGCTGTAATGGAGTCGACAAGTCGAAGACCCGAAGAGCGCGTGCATTCGTCCCGATTGCTAAATGCGTACCATTTGGATGCGCGTCCAACGCGCGGACAGCTTGGGGCTCTTTTACCTCGGCTACGACGCTGGCACACACGACGTGGTCAAGCGTGAGATCGCCGTAGCACTGCGGGGTCTGCTTCTGAGCAGGAAATTCGTGGTCGACCTCCAAGTCATCGTACTGAAGCGCTTGTGGGTCGGATTCCACAGGCGCTTCCTCAAATGACATTCCTGTCTCTCCAACCTCTTGGTGGGTTTCTGGATGAAGATTTTTCAAGGCATCGAACGCGCTCAAAGCAAGACTTCGCGAGCTCTTTCGAGCCCAGCTTGAATCAAAACGACGGCTTGCGGAAATCGAGCAACCATGATCTTCCTGCATATACGTGAGCTGCTGGTTGTCGAGTTCAGCCTGATCTCCCGAGATGTCCACTGCGGCGACATTGGTACTCATCGATTCCATTTGGTTTTCTTCATCTTCTTCAACAGCATTACCGCCTTGCGTCGAACAACGTTCTTCTCTATCCTCGACGCAATCCAGCTCCGTTTGTGTGGCCACCTCACTCCACTCGTTAGCTCCACAACTAACCCCGATTTCAGCAGTTTTTTTCACGTCTGGATGGCAACTCACCGCAGCATCAGCCGTCTTCTTGACTTCTGGAATGCAACTCACAGCGGCCTCCGCAGTCTCTTTGATCTCCGATGTGCAGCTCACAGCAGCATCAGCATACTGCTTAATAACATTAACCTCATTGTCCTCTTCTCCTTGATCTTCAATTCGTTGGTGCTTGCGCAGACTCATGGATAATGTCATCGAGTTTTGCTGTCTTCTCTGCCGACTAGACCAGTCCACAGAGCGCGCCACACTGCCAACGTCTGCCGAGTAATGACCATACTCGTCGCGATTTAACACTGCACCCTGCGATCTATCTAGAAGGAGAAGGTCATCATGTTCCCCGTCTTTTCCATCGTATTCGTCGACACTGCACGTCACCGATATGCAACTTTCACCCTTGCAATCGCCACTCTGCCGACGGAAGAGAGCCGCGTCATGGATCAGGCCAACCAGTTGCAGCTTGGGCATGGCAACATACTTGAACACGTCTCTCTCCTCCTCATCAACCGGAGCTCGAAACAGCGGCACGAGTCTCTCGAAGCACTTCAACTTGGCTTCAGCTAGCCGCGATTCGTGCAAAGGATCTTTCTCCCCATGAGTCTGCGCCACCAGCACTTCAAGCTCATCCAACGCTAACTGAGCCGCCCCCAACTCGTCTGGGACCCCACCAAGGCCCTGCAACGGCAGCAACAGGGCGCGGGCTCTCTGCACGTCGCCGTCGAAAACCCATCGCCGAAGCAGCGCCAACTCCCGCGACGAGCCTCGCAACCACGTCACATCCAGACCGCTCTCCTGCTGCAGGGCCAAGGAGCTGGAGTACAGCCCCTTGGCCTGCAGATACTGCGCGATGAGGTACAACACGTCGGAGTGGCGAGGCAGCGGCGACATCGCTTGGCGTCGCTTCAACGCCGAAACTGTGACCCAAAGTTTGCAGACGCTAGAAAGAAGGCGCTAACTACATCGAAATATGGACTTGACATATTGTCGCTCACTTTAAAAAGGAGTAGCTTGCTTGCTTTACTGGTTGGGGACCCCTTCTATCGGGGTAGTGAGCTCGCGGCTCAATGGTGGAGGTTTCGGGAACACCGCAGCGTAACATAAGGATAGTTTTGTTTGTAGTATGTCTCTGGGGAAAACATCGTGTCTGTCTACATGGTGACGATACTGCTTTTGGGTGTGTCGGCCCCTGTGCCGCCGCCGAGCTCGCTGTCACCTCCGGCAGTCGCGCCCAAAGCTGCGGCTCCGCCGAAGCCGCCGGCCTCCGCCTCCTGCTGGGCCTTCTTCTTCCTTGAGTACATTGCGAACATGAGCGCGCCGATGATAATACACGCAGCCAGCACGCCAATAATGATGAAGACGGCCGAGCTGGTGCCGCCCGAGTCCGACTCGGACGCTACGGAGCCGCTAGTGGCCGACGTCGGGTCTGCCCTGTTACTGGCGCCAGCCTCCAGCGACGACGAAGACGACGAAGACGACGACGACGACGAAGAGCTGCTCAACGACCCATTCACCGACGCGGAGAAGCTGCCAGAGCCGCTTACTGACGCGGACGTGGACGCACTGCTGGAGCCTGAAACACTAGAGGAGGTCGACTTGGACGTAGACGACGAGGTGGAAGAGCTGCTGGACGAGGCCTTGGACGAGCTGGTCGATGAACTGCTGCTACTTGAAGCCTTAGAGGAAGAAGTAGAAGAGCTGGACGTCGTCTTAGAGCCGGAGCTCGACCCGGACTCGCACTTGTCGCCGCTGAAGCCGTCGTTGCACGTGCACCCGAAGCTCGGCGTGCCGTCCGCGCCCGTCGACAGCAGCGAACACGATCCCTGGCCGCTGCACTGCACGCCGTTCGCATTGCATCCGTCTGCAGCAACAAACAGTCAGTCAGTCCCTGGAACACTCCCACCCAATGTATTGTTGCCGCTCTTACCGCTGCACGAAGAGCCCCCGAAATACTGGTCGCAGCGGTCGATGGACAGACACTTGTAGATGCCGTCGCGCTGGATGCAGGCCAGCTGGCCGCTGCTGGCGTCCGACGGGCAGTTGCCGCTCGTGGCGCCGCCGCACACCGCGCCGGCCACGCATGCCTGGATGGACGTGGCCGAGTCGCCGGCCACGCACGTCTCGCCCTCTCCGCAGTCGGCCGTGCTCGTGCAGTTGATGGCCATGCGCATGGCGTCCGTCGCGCGCGGAAGCGCCAGCAGGAGCAGCGCCGCTGAGCTTAGCAGTTGCATGGTCTGTAGGTAAAGTCTTCCCTCTCGTTGCCTCTCTCTAGTTCTGTGTGTATAGTGCACCGCGGGGCGGTGTGCGACTCGCTCGACGCTCGCGACCCGACTCGGCTTCGCTTCTGGCCGCTCTTTGGTGTGTGGCTCCACAACTGGTTGTTTTGCCGAAAATATTTTTGGCGCCCCGCGCATGTCCCATCATACAGTGGACAGAGACCGGCCGATCGCACTTAGCAAATCGCTCCAGTCGCCGTTGCTCACGGCGCTTGCAATCTTCCAGCGCTCGGCCAGGTGGCGCGGGGTGTGGCCACAGCGCACTCACGCGCGCCCTCTGCCGATGGAAGGATGTTTCTCAAAGGACGGCTGCGGAGCCCGTCGTGTACTTAAGTATTGGGTAGAGCGCGACGGGTATGACTACATTTATTTATCGGCGAGATGATTCGCACCCACGCGCTGGATTTTGAGTGTGCGAAGTAGCATAAGGGTAAAGAGGCAAAACAAGTCACTGTTGTAGAGAGTATACGAACACACACAGACAACTTGTTACGTTAAGGGGAAATCTTGGACTGAGGCACCACGCACCGAGTGCGGTGGTTGCCTTTCTACCATCACTCTTGGTGAGCCTCGATGGCTTGACATGCATTGGTGACGCCGTGCTGTCACGGTCGCCTCACTACTCGACTGTCTCAGCAGTCTTCGGGAGCTGAATCCAACACGCCCCCTCCGAAGTCTCGTTCTTCGGAATATGGTCCTTGGTCATGCCGATCATGCTGTTCAGCATCTCGAACCTGTCGCTCGCAAGCGGCTTCGTCATTAGATCCGACGGGTTGTTGTCGGTCTTCACCTTCCAGAGCTCGACGGTCTTCTTCACGACTTGATCGCGAACGTAATGCCACCGCAGCTCGATGTGCCGTGTACGGCGACTATAGGTTGGGTTTGTCGCCATCACAAAGGCTGCTTGATTGTCTATCCCTTGGCGAAGCTTCGTCGTCATCTTTGGGAACACTTCAATCAGCACATTTCGTAGTCCTTGCGCCTCCATGCAGGCTTCGCACGCTGCAACGTACTCCGCCTCGGCGGTCGACTGCGCAACAATAGTTTGGCGTCGGGACGCCCACGAGACTGCGCCACCAGCCACACAGTGAACGTAGCCAGTGATACTTTTCCTCGTGTCGGGGTTGTTTCCCCAGTCGGAGTCACAATAACCCTCAATCAGCAGCGTATTGTTCATCTCCTCCATTGACTTGTTTCTAGTATAGACGATACCTTGGCTCTTGGTGCCCACCAGGTAGCGTAACACTCGTTTGGCGGCGCCAATATGCTGTTGGGTTGGACACTGCACGTACCGGCTCAGCTGTCCGACAGCATACGCGAGATCTGGTCTGGTGCACGTCGCCAGGTACATCAAAGAGCCTACCAGCTCTCGGTAGGGGAACTTCTTGCCGTTCTTCGGCTCCTGCTTGCGTGGAGCAGTGTCCGTGTCCTCCACAGTTAGTCGCAGCGTAGTCTCCATCGGGATCCGGCTCGGATGGGCCTCACTAAACCCGAACTTCTCCAAGATTTGCTCGCAGTACTGCGTCTGATGGATCTTAATTGACTTCTCGTTCTGCTCGACTTCCACGCCTAAGTAGGTGCTCAACAGACCTTGGTCCTTAATACCGTAGTCCTGGTCCAATTGCTCGAACATCTTCTTCTTAAACTCCTCGTCCTTAGTCGCACACAGTATGTCATCGACATATAGCAGGACGATGGCGAACACGCCGTCGCAGTCGTAGAAGTACAAGCAATGTACTTCCTGTTGGAAAAGGTAGGGCGCCGCGGGGATTGAACTCATGACATACCTGTAGAACATAACTCGTTAGACCGTTACACCATACAGGCGCCCCGGTCGTCGTCTCTTCGGGCTGGTACTTGACACTGTCTGATTGCATATTCCAACACTCCCCCTCAATCGAGAGTGTCAGGACTTCCTGATTGCGACCTTTCCAGCAGCTTGTTGGTCCGACTCCAACGCCTTGCCGCAATGACCTCCCTGGGTTTTAAGGCCATCCGCGTCTCCCCCTGGAGACACATTCCGTTCACAGACACCTCGTGTTGTGACACGAACCACACAATCATCACTACGGTCCACATTCCAGCAACCTTCACCTGACTAGTGCCACAGTCGACCCTTCGACCGTAACAAGTGCTACCATGTTGGAAAAGGCAGGGCGCCGCGGGGATTGAACTCATGACATACCTGTAGAACATAGCTCGTTAGACCGTTACACCATTCAGGCGCCCCGGTCGTCGTCTCTTCGGGCTGGTACTTGACACTGTCTGATTGCATATTCCAACACTCCCCCTCAATCGAGAGTGTCAGGACCTCCTGATTGCGACCTTTTTCTGCATTTTCCTGCGGTTTTAACTGGTTTGGTTATTGCGAGGATGCGATAATGCAGTAATGCGATCAGCTGTTAATTCGATGCGTAGACGCAAGATTATTGCCACACAAAGGTGATGTATCATGTATCCGAGACATTTGCCAGGGCACCTGTGCTCAAGCCGCCACCAACTGCTATCGAGCGCACTGTCACAAGAAGATCAAGCGGCGGCAGCTCGAACATCCAGCATTGCCCGGCACTGAAGCGCTCGCAAAAGGACTATAGTGTAGCCATTTGCTAACGTCATGGCCACCGAAAAGATACGCCCGACTCGTCTGAAGCGCTGGAGGAGGACCAAGGTGGACCGAGGTGGACCAAATAGAACGATTTGGCCGGTTTCAGCTTGGTGTGTAAGCTTACGGCGTCGTCGAGGCACGCGCAACAGGTATCGTCTCCTAGACATTCCCGTAAAGCTGCACTACACGGCATGACTTTCACTCTACCTACTGAGCCATTCTAAGAATGGACCACCGCAACGTTAACCTCGTCAACACGAAGCTCGGGCGATGTGGTTTGCCAGCAGAATACTGCGCAGAAAAGAATGCAGTCTTTGCTTACGCGCAAGACAGCAGCTCCAGCAATTCTGGCAGTGCCGTCAGCTTGATGCACGGCATCACCAACTCAAAGTCACAGCGGTTGATACCAGCACTGAACGACCACGACGGAAGTGCACAACCACGAGCAGAAGTTTAGGAATAACATGGACTCTATATTGCGAGAAGTATATCGCGGGTGTGCGTCGGCCATAGTAAAGTTGATACTGCTAGTCTGAAGGATGAACTCGGTCCCTTACATCGTGGCGATGTGTGAGCGCGGGGTGCGGCCGGTGTGTCCGGCAGCCAAGTCCCGCGCGCCCACAGCACCGACGCCGCGCGACGAGGCGAGCGCGCTGGCGTAGTCTTCCTCTTCCTGCTGCTTCCTCCGGCGGGAGTAGGCGACCAGCATGACCGTGCCGATGAGGAAGAAGGCGGCCATCACGAGGACGAGGATCAGGACGCCGGCCCGGATGCCGCCACGAGACGAGCTGGACACCGACGCGCTGTTGGACACTTCGCCCGACGACGACGACGACGAGTTGGAGCTCGAGCCACTCGCGTCGCTCGCATC
Organism: Phytophthora vignae f. sp. vignae; assembly: GCA_016169955.1. Classification (NCBI taxonomy): domain Eukaryota; phylum Oomycota; class Peronosporomycetes; order Peronosporales; family Peronosporaceae; genus Phytophthora; species Phytophthora vignae. Next base: position 1,831,128 of record JABJUM010000009.1, on the reverse strand, counting down.
AGTGTCAGCGTCAGTGTCGGCGTCAGCAGACGCATCGTCCGAAGTCGCGTTGTTCTTGCCGCAGCCGACGTATCCGTTGGCCGCACACCACAGGTCCACGTCGTTATCGGCCGACGAGTCCTCCTCCTTCTTGGAGGATTGAGTGGTCGAGTCCTTGGACGCAGCGGTGGACGATTCCTCCTCCTGGGACGCATCGTCCGAAGTGGCGTCCGCAGCAGAGTCGTCCGCGGACTTGTCGGCCTTGTCCGAAGCCGAGTCGTCTCCGTTGCTCAGCGATCCAAAGAACGAGTCGTCGTCGTCGTCTTCGTCGTCAGTGGTGGCGGAGGAAGAGTTCGACACCGTCGAGCCCGGAGCGACCTCGCACTTGGAGCCGCTGTAGCCGTTGTCACACGTGCAGCCGAAGCTCGGCGTTCCGTCGGCGTTCGTCGACATCATGTTGCACGAGCCTTGGCCATTGCATCGCACTCCGTTCACAGTGCAGCTGTCTGAAAAGGGTAGTAACAAAGACAGCAACAACTTCATTAGTCGACCTCTTCATCACTATACACAAACCGTGAAGCTTCTTTCGACTTATTACCGCTGCAGAAGGACCCTCCGTAGTACGCGTCACACCTCGAAATGGACACACACTTGTAGATGCCCTTGTTGCCGTTCAGGATGGCGCAGCCTTCACTGCAGTCATTGAACGGTCTCCACACGCACGCGAGCTTGCCGCTGTCGTCCGCGGGGCAGTTGCCCATGGAGGAGCCTCCGCACACCGTGGGGGGCACACAGGCCTGCACGGAGGTGTCCGAGTCGCCTGCCACGCAGGTCTCGCCCCAGGCGCAGTCCGCCGTGGTGGTGCACGTGATGGCGGCCCGCACCGAGCCCTGGAAGGCCACAAACGCCAGCGCGGAAGCACCGAGGAGCTGCATGACGTCGCGAATTCTTTCCTCTAGGTAAAGTTCACAACTGATCCGGCCAAATGGCTGGGTCCTTCGGGGGAGACACCGGCACTTGAACAGAGCCTACCGCTCGGCGCAGGAAGGAGACACGGATCGAGGAACATTCACTGGCCGCACGTGGTTTCATACAAAGCAGCAGAGAGCGGAGCAGAACGCCGCGTTCGAGCAGCAAAAACCAGCCGAGGCAAATCCCGCATTTAGCCTGAAGCGCGCGCCCTGATCTGGATGGCTGGCTCCGGCACGCGGTCCGCAGAGCTCACGCTTTCTCTCTGTAGCCTCGAGCCTCGGGGTCCCGCGTCCGGCGAGAGAAAAAGCCGTTTGATATGGCTTCGAGATGAACCACTTGGCAGAGCTCTAGGGACACTCGTCATGCCCCGAGCCCGCCGTCGCACAAGTCGGTGCCCGCACGAGTGCACGACGTCGGGAAGACGCAAAAGTTTTGATGCTGCTTAGCTAAGGCACACGTTGAAGGTCACGCGAGCGAGCGCACCTCACCGAATGGAAATGGGCTCCCCGAGCTTCGTGAGGACGTGGAGCTGGTCTCCGCGCTCGACAACGCAGTCGAAGGGCGACTCGGGGCACGTCACCACGTACGGGAGCGCGTTGCCTCGACCCGTGCCCTGAGCGATATAGACTCAGCACCAGCACGTGCTGACTCAGCGCTCTCGAGAAGACCTCGGCGAAACGTGCACCTTCCAATTGGCGAGAAATACAGTAGTCGCCACCCGCAGCACCGGATTACATGTAATCGCGTTACTGGCACCAGTTTCCGCGTCGTCCGTACTCTCGTGACGAAAAGTGGCGCATCATGGACGCCTTGAACATCGTTTCATTGGAATAGTTGTCGCCTGCCAACGCTCGAACCAGGTCGACCACGTACGGGTGGAAGAAGGACTGGCACAGGAGCGTGTCCAAGACGCAGTTGACGAAGACCTCGCCAGCCTCGTGGGAGGGCGAGAAGCAGGGAGACGACAGATAGTCGATGCGAGTCGAAGAGCGACGGTGTCTGCAGTGAAGTCGCTTGAGAGGGTTCCGTCGTCTTCGGTGGTCGTCGTGGAGCCGCTCGTTCTGGTACTCGTTACGGTGGACGTCGGAGACGCCGGCGATCGAGTCTTCGTCGTCACTTCTTGTGCTCTGCGAGTCTTCGGACGCCCGAATCCCTGCGTGGTGCTTGTAGGCGAAGTACTTGATGCTGCTGTGGGACCTCACGACCGAACACTTGGCTAATAGACAGAGTCCAGGGCGGGTCTGATGCTGGAGATGCTTGTGGTACAGCTCCTCCATCGCCCGCAGTGCCAACGTCGACATGATCACTTGGTAATCGTCGAGGTGGCAACAGAAGTCGTCGGAGATTGCGTCCACGCTGTGCTTATCCCACACGCCGGGCACGCTACGAGCCTCGTGCACCCGCACTCGCAGCAAGTCCTCGACGTTTTCCGCCGCCCCGCACTCAATGGAAACGTTCGTGGGTAGTGGGTGGGGCAACGCTGCGAGTTCTTCAGTACTTGGCAAGAGCAGAGCAATAGTTGGTCTCTGCTTAGAGCCCTCTCTCTGGGGTTCGCGAGCGTAGAGCTCGTTTAGATGACTCGCGAGTTGCTGCCCCTGGTCGAACGACCCACAAATGAGGACGTGGTCGATCAATTTCTGCTGAATAGCGGGCGAGTTGCTCGCCCCCAGTTGCAGTAGAGGAGACGAAAACTCGGAAGACACGACGGTGGAGTTGCTTGCCGTCGCTACGGCTGGTGGTGAAGGAGAGATTGCAGTCACAGCGTCACTTGGCAACTCCACGAACCGACGTCCAGCGCAATAGGACCAACGTCGTCGGTTTTCATGGACTGCCGGTCCAGAACGGAGTCCGAGGAGAACACGACGACTGGGACTGGTGCAGACTTGTCACGAGATGATTCATCACCAGGAGCCACCGTCGTCGCCACGGGACCATAGAATAGAGGAGACATCGATGAAGACGGGTCCGGGGGCGAGTAACTGGGGCGCTCAACTTAAAAGGGATCTACCGCTTGCTTTGCCATTGATGGACTTGGTGCGATGACGAACACCAGATCACTGCAGCCATATAGCAGGGAAGCAAACGTTAGAGCAAAAAAACGACTCCCAAAGTGAACTCACTTTTCCTCGAGGTACTCTCCAAACGGATACAGCCGAACGCTCTTTTCGCCCCGCTGCACGGCCGACCCGTCATACAGCGCGATCAGCATGACATGGAAACTGGTCAAGTTACAAGCAACACCGCGGTCAGATCACGGCATACATGAACTATAGGATATAGCCAGCAACGCAGGAAGGAAGACCGCCACATACTGCAGGTACATGTTCTCAGCAGCGTGCTCGAACAGCACGCCGTCGAAGGACGCAGGAAGAGCCACTGGAAACAAGCGTACTCTGCCACCCACGGAGAGCGTGATGGACGACCCTCAGCTAAATGGCGCTCAGTTGGGGAGTAAGTAGATTCAGCAGCAGCGTGGTGGCACCGGGACACACCACGCTGCGGGCTAGGATCGCAGTCCGCAGCTGTGGCGTGTTGAACGCCACCTCCACCCCAGTAACCGTTCGTAAGCCACGCGCATGTTTCATCGAGAGTATCTCCGTGAAGCAGCGAATAGGACGTGGGTGTGCTTCGTACAGATTCTTCATGCCTTCACCTCCCTCGCTGCACATACTCTAGCCGTCGCCATTGCTGTGGCTACTGGCATTTTCTTCATCGTCACTGTCTCCATTCAAACGCTGGTGCTCCATACGGATTCTGTCGATGGCCAATGCTTGTAGAATGGAGAGCGCGTCTGTGGTCTCCACTTGAGACCTGCCGACGGCACGCGATCAGCCAGAAAGACAACGCCCATGTTGACGCGACCTTGTCGGGGGCGGTAGAACTCCTTTAGAAATGCGGAAGCGTTCTCCAGTCGCACGTGGCCAGTAACGACGACATGTCCACCGTTGTGAATACTTCGTCGACGCAATGAGTAGCTGTGCATGTAGTCGTGTTGCAGCGCTGAGAGCTCAACAAGGCGCGTTATTTGCTTCGGAATCACCGTCAGGACCACCACAATGATGAAAATCACGAAGAATTAGCCTACAAACAACAGTGTATCACGAAAAATGAGACGCGCTCCCAATTATGGCATGGTAAAAACAATAATGTTAATATTTTGTTATTGATTATTTATGGCAGTCGGTTGAGCTCATCCATAAACTATTTATGTCGGGAGGGCCTAGAAATAACTGTTCCTTGGAAATATTTCTCCAAATATAGAGGCTTCTATAAAAATGCAAGTTAAGTTTAGTCTAAAATTCGAGAAATAATTGTTTATGGTAATTGTCGACATTACATTATTTATGCATCTATTTTATAGAGCTGACGCCATTATTATGAGCCAGATGGACCATCCATAAATAAAAATACCATACTAGTAATCGGGAGCCCTGGTGACGTACCTGCAGTTGTATGAGGTGAAATGTCTCCATACCCAACAGTAGGCAGCGTGACGAACACGAAGTACTTAAGTACATGGCTTGGTGAAACTCGAGGGGGTCCAGGCCTTGGTCTGTGTAGTAGCTCTCCTCAAGTATCTGGAAATCGCCGGCCGCTACCAGGATGAGGCTCAAAAAAAAAAACAGGAGAAAGATCAGCACGCTGAGTCGGTATTCGAAGCCACGAAGCCACGATGCGACTGCATGACGCGGTAGAGCCTCAGCACAGCTAGAATTCTGAAAACGCGAGCGATGCGCAGTATCGGCAGTACACCGTTCAGCCGTGCAAGTCCCCGCTTTTGGCAGCAACAGGTCGCCTTAGACTACGACGTCTTCGCAGCTCGTCGCCGGTCGGAGACCGCACGCCCGCGTCGTAGTACATGTAGTCTGCCATCGATCTACACGCACTCAAGCAATAAGCAACACGTCAATAGTCCGACCAAAGGGAGAATGAGGCCGCACAAGGGCGTTGATCTGCGTCGTGATTGGTTCGAAGGAGAGAGAGCAAGAGGAAGCAGGACCGAATGTGGTATTTCATTCCCACAGTTTACACTAATACTGTAAGGGGGAGCTGTCCTAGATATTGGCGTTGTGGAACGCCGGGCTCGAGACTCGGTACTTCTCGACCCACTTGAGGTACTTCGCGCCGATCTTGTGCGGAAGTTTCCCGAAGAAGGCCTTCACTTGAGTATAGCTGGGCATCCCGCGCTCTTCGACCTCTTCAGCCGTCTTCTTGCTGCCCTTGAGGTGGCGACTAACAGTGTCAGTGGTCTCTTCGTTGGTGAGCGTGGGGATCGAGTTGGCTGCAGCGTCGTTGGCCAGGACGGGGTTGCTGTTGCTGAGACCGTTGGTGCTCGCAATGAGGGCGGTTGCCACCAGCAGTACGAGGTACGTCACACGCATGGCCAATGGGATCTCGGTGAGGGGGGGGGGGGCTTGTCTTGCTTCGACCAGATCGAATCGAGAAATGAGCGCCCTGCAGCAAGGGGCAGCCCAGCGCATGGCACAGACTCTGTGACAGAGAGCCTCTCTACTGTATACATAGGAAAGGGTTGGGAGATGGGGGCGTCATTCTACCGGTACATAACTCGTTTCTCGCCCGGGTATTGCACCTGCATCGTCGAGCTGTGTTGGGAAGTGCTGGGGTCCCCATTGGTGCCCAGTGGGGAGGCTCGTGAGTCAAGAACCATGGCGCACTCGGTCGCTGCAAGTTGCGGAGTCCGACAGGTTGCGCCGGAGCAGAACCCATAACGATAGCTTCGCCTTACGCTCATCGTGACAAAATACAGTCAAATCACGCGCAAAACGTTGCACTGCTCGGATAACTTCCATACGAGCTGACTTAAATACGGTGTATGTCAAGCGCAGAATAAACCTAAACACGATGCACTCGATACGTTAAACACCCCAGTCGTTGCCCTTCGCCTTCGCGGGTTCCGGCACTGCTTGCTTCCCCAAACAAAGCTTGCTTGGCTTGGACTCCAACCGGAGTCCATCCATTGAACAGAGAGACTCCGGGAGTCATCGGACTCGTCCGAGATTTGCATCTCAGATTTAGAGACCACCAACATCAAATTAACTGACCTCCAAAAGTTCTACGTAGGACTCGGCAAAATGACCGAAAGGCACAATACAAACGATGAAGTCATGGTCTTGAATCTTATTGGCTGATTTGCTCATGTTAAGCTTTACTTGCTTTTTGTTTGTAAGTCGTTGTCTGTAGCGGTACCCATATGTGCTGTAATAATCCTAAGAGACTAGCCTAAAACCTCCCGCCGCTACGCGGCGGGGTCGCCCACCTCCGCTTCGCTTCGGTGGGCTTTTATCCAGTTTAATGTTTTAATTTCTATTGTGTGCCGGTAAAAAATGTTTTTAGGTTGAAAGTGGGTCATTCCTGAAAACATATTTTAGATTTGTGACTCACATTCGTTCGGTCTATGAAGCATTTTTTACTCGACGTTCTGGTCTCCACGGAGAAAAATACTACCACTTTGGTTGCAGATTAAGGGTGTATCTGTAAGTAGCAACGTGGTCCCGCTTCATTCAAAACCCTCCGCCATCTTATATTGCCTTCACTCTCGTTCTCTTCTTCATGGCCACCCAGTCTACGCCGTCAAGTGCGAAACTGATACTTCAGTAAGCACCGAGCCGATCTACAGTGACGCGAAGTGGCAGCTGTTGCTAGTGTGCGTGATGACCATCGTCAAGATGCAACGAGGGGCACGCGGCAGCTTCAAGCAGAGACGGCCCAGCAGCAAGAGTTATGACAGGAACAAGATCGAGGACGGACGACGCAAGGAGGGTATGCAAGTACTGGTAACGATATCCGAAGCGGCGGCGAAAGATAGCGAGCAGCAGCCAAGCTGGCGGCGGCGGGGTGAACAAGCTGATGGAGAGACGAATGGAACATGACATCGAGGATGGCGCACAAGAGGCGTGGAAGAACGAAGGGGTGAGCGAGTCAATACTGGGGACTCCCAAACGCGCCACCGCACCCCAGGTAACCACCAAGACCGATGATTGGCCAAGTTGTGCTGGTCAAGACCGTTGGCCGGCACCCATGGTGCCCCCGCCAGGAAGTGATGCCAGTAAAAGTGCAGTCAGTATCGGAATAGCGCTGTAGGACACAGATCAATCCATACAGCTGAGCCAAAGCAGAGTGAACGTCAAAACACAGAGTACTTGGCTGTGGTGAGTCGACTAAAGTCAAGTTGCAGTTGAAGTGAAGAGCCAGGTCGGACGTGACGAGTAGCGTGCGCACAGAGTTGCCGTGCACACGTGGCTTCATCAACGACCGGTACCCCGCGGACACGTCCGCAGGAAGGGAGAACCCGCGAGCTGTGCGCGCACGTGGGCACAGTTCACAGAGGGACAGCTCCAGTCAGCTATCGCCTACCTGGGCCCAATAAGAAGCAGAGGGGTCGAGGATCACGTGCGAGCACCTGGGATTGTCTCGTGAAGACAAGAAAAAAATTTTCTTCACGGGCAGCCTGGCTGCGTCTTCGTGGAGCTCTGAGCTCTGTCGGTGTTCTTGATTTCTTGCGTTGGTCGTTGGAGCTCTGAGCTCTGGCGGGCCAATCGTCGAATGATCGAGATTGCGTGCTGGCTCGGTTCGGAAACCCACGGTTCAGCCACTCGTCCCACTCGTACTTAACCGACCACTTTCCTCCTTCGATCATCACTTCATGGGGCAAGTAGACTTGATTAGCTTGGAGAGTTAGGCTCGCTGGAGTTCCCCCTCGAGCGCATCGTGATTGGTCTCGTTGTGCTCCCATGTCGAGGCCGTGATCATGCTTCTTGCCGCATCTCGGAGCATGCCAGGCTGCAGGCGGGTGTACACTGTGAAACACCAGCTCGACCACCTTCCCATTAGTCGTATGACCAGGTCACTTTTCCCTGCCGCCAGAAGTGCGCAAGCACCGCCTATGCGTAGTGAGTGGCAGGAGTAGTCCTTGGGTGACAGACCCATGCTTGTTGCCGCTTCCTTGATGAGCCTTGCTACGACAGCCTTCTTGATCGTTCCTTGCCGTGAGGTAGATGTGAGGTATGGGCCCAGGGCCACTCCTGCTGCGATCCATCTCTCTCGTATCAGGAGACACCCTTGCGCCGCTTCCACTGGGCACAGCATCGGATGCTCTGAGCGGTAGTGACGAACAACCACACCCTGTGCCGTCCGGTCACCCTTGTGGGATTCGAAGAGGATTTCCGCCGAATGGGCCTTATCGCCCCTGGGGCTTATTCGGACGCCTTGACAGTTTCGCAGGATCACGTTGCAGGCCTTGACGCAGTGTGTTCTGTTGTTGCCAGTCGAGCTGTCCACGGACACTGGTCCCCAAAGCTCTGAGCTTCTATCGAGGAAGAAGAACGCTAGCACGATTGACCCCCATAAGAGTCGCTCTTGTTCGTCCATCGACTCGAGTCGCTTTCGCATTTCGAGCAGCATTGGTGTAGTAATTGGCTGCTTCCGCTCCACTTGACTGTTCGAACGCTTGTACCCTTGATCGATGAGCTCAAATTCCGGAGTACGGTAATCCAGCTTGGCGTTCCGGACTGCCTTGTGTGCGAATGCCACCGCTGCCATTTTTCCATCGAAGGTCTGGTACTTGTTGCCTGTCCTGGACTTGTTGTGCCCCTCTGAGGCGCACAACCCGGCAAACAATCCGACCATCCTTGCCTGCTGAGCCCTGGGCAACTCATCGATCCACACAGGAAAGCCGAAGTCGTTGCAGAACGCTTCCCAGAACTTGAAGTTCTTGGTGTATCGTCCGAGAGTCCCTTTGGCGATTGCGGCCTGTTTGAGCTGCGCTGTTTTCTCCTCGATCCTCCGGCGGCGTTCGTCACCTGGTCGCCATGGTACCACGGATTAGTACTGGTATGCACACCACATTCTGCTCCATGGTTCTGCTGAAACTGTGGGTCGAAAAGTGAATCCGGTAACGAGCCTGACTCAAAGCACACTGGCGTAAGTGTTCCTGTCCTTCAGGCGAAGAGCAGTTCATCTTGTCGATGATTCGCGTGATCCAGCGCGACTCGCTGTGAACCGTGACATGACGCCAGGCGTCCTTGATGGTCAGACCAGGTCCCCACTGCTCGGTTACTCTGGCAATTGCACGGGTCACTCCAACATCGTTCATTCTGGTATCCGTGGGGGTGATGAGGAGGCGTTCTCTGAGAACCATACTTGAGATGATTAGACCATCTTGTTGCATCTGCACCAGCCAGACGTCATCGATGTGTGCTCTGCGCTCGAACAATGCCATGGAAATACCGGCAAACTCGTTTTGGAAGACTAACTCTCTCCACCACTGGATGTCCTTCTGAAGGACGTCCATCATTGGTACTCCGGTCTTGTGGCGCTTACGGCATCTTGTCTGTATGGCCACCAGACGCTGGATGAAAGGCTTTGTGATTGGAATGAAGCTGATGACATGCCGTAAGACTCCGACCAGACTGTCCAGTCGCTTCATTGTCACGAACTTCTGCCTGGCAACGTCGTCCAGGACTCCCCGCATTTTCTTGATCTTCCTCTGAGGAACCGTGACGCATTCATTGGGGATATCCCAGTCGATGCCGACAGCGTGAAAGCGGCGCGACCAGGTCGTAAATTTTCCTTCATGCCAGCCTGCTGATCCGAACACGAGTTTGATGCCGTCTCTGAGACGCTGTTCTGCCTTCTGAAGGCGGTCGTCGATATCAACTTCGATGAGAACGATGTCGTCCACCCACTGGGATATCCAAAATGGTTCCAAATAGCCGAGAACACTCGATGCGCCAGTGCGTTGGTAGTGTCGGACGGCTTTCCCGAACACCGCGAAGAACCCCGGAGATGACGTCCACCCGAAGACGGCCATCCCGGAAACTATGCCATGATCGGAACGCGGCATTCTTCCCCCAAAAGCGGACGCGTGGTCAGCATGAACGGGGACATGGTGGAATGCGTCCGCGATATCCGCGACCATGGCGTAGATAGCGTACCCTGGGTACCGGCGACGAAGGTCGCGAACGCGTTGAGCGATAGAGTCAAATGGATCCCACGTAGCGTCAGGTGAAGCATCCGAATTAGTCTGGTCATTGACCGAACCGCCAGGCGGCGCCGACAAGTCATGGATAATGCGCCCATCGATGTGGAGAGGAATGTCCTTCTTGGCCACCAGGGCGAACGAACTTGAATGGAACCCAGGGTCCCGTTGTAGCGTAGCCAATGTCGCAACCAAGCAGCGGCCCTTGTAGTAATCGGCGAGAAGCTTGTCAATGACCACCGCCGCTCCGGACTCGGCGCCCCCGTAGTTGTCTGGCAGGGGCCGAACCCCACGCCGGGCGGCCGGGTTGGACCAGGGAGGAACGATGCCGTCTGCCGCGATGGCACAGAGAAGCTGCAGCTGGGGGTACGTAGCCAAATGGACTTTGTACAGCCAGGGGCGCAGCGCCTTGTTGGGTCGAGGATCATCGGAGGTCTGACCTCGAAACGCGCGCAGGGTGCCCGAGATGCCCAGGTCGGGAACGGCAATGAGAGCATCCAGAATGGCAGCATCCACGAGAGGAATTGATAGCGACGGGGAGGTCGCCGCAACAAAGGCGGAATCAATGGGAAACGGGATGTCGAACCGCCTGGCGGTATCTTGCAGCGTGGCGAAGACATCCCCTGGAACGCATCTGGCGACTCCGTTGACAACGCAGGAACGGACGATGACGATATCGAACTCAGACGGTAGGTCCCGGGCGGTGGTATGGATCTGGCTTGGCCCCACACGACCATGTCCTGGGGCATGCACCGGACGATCAGGCCACGGTGGCACAAACCGCCCTCGAATGAGGTGACCCAGTGTCCGAAGCTCGAAGATAACCAGCGACCAGGTCGCTCGCGAGTGGGCACGTCTGTCCGGCATGACGGCAGTCGCGTCCGGGTTGAAGGGGCAGATGATAGCTGGGCTCTGGAACAGGCTGGATGGAAGCAGGTCAGGCCAGGCATCCCCGTCGATGTGGACGTCAACCCCAGGGGAGACGGTGTCCATGATCCAATTGCACATGGCATCCGCGGCTGTATTGAACTCCCGTCGTACGTGCCACAAATAAGTGAGGGGCAGCACCGCCCCCAAGGATCGGATAGCAGCGACGTACGGCCGGAGATGTGCAGCCTTGCAGTCAGACTGCATGAGGGCCTGGCCCACGATGAGCGCGGAGTCACCGAACACGTGAACGCTGGTGGTGTGACCGTGATGTCGCATCCAACGCAGACACGAGAGAAGGCCCTGGGCCTCCATGGCGTTGTTGGTCTGGAGTTCGCTGAAGGCATGCGCCTCCCAGTGGAGAAGCTCGTGGCAGGGTGACCAGACGCACCAGGCGTAAGCACTTCTGCCCGTCAAATGGCGGCAGCCCCCGTCGAAGGCCGCAACAAGGTAATCGCCGGTGGCCACCGGAAGCGATGTGGGCGGGGAGGCATCAGACACCAACGCTGCCGGAGGGGGCACGCCAGGCGTATCGGTGGCCGAGATGGGCGCGTCAGACGCATTCAAGTCCATGGGAGCTGTGCCAGAACGGAAGGCGTCTGACGCCGACGACATCACAGGAAGAGCACCAGGTGCCTCTGGCATGGCAGCACTCGGCCCGAGCGGCAGCGGGGCCGCCATGGAGCGAACGCCAGGCGTATCCACGAGCGCTGGAGGGGCGGCAGACGCCTCCGGGTCCGTGGGAACCGTGCCAGAACCGAGGACGTCTGACGCCGACGACATCACTTGAAGAGCACCAGGTGCCGCTGGCATGGCGACACTCGGTTCGACCAGCATCATATCCAAAGTGGTAGAAACGCCAGGCGTGTGGGATGGCGCTGCCGTCGTGTCAGACACGGACCTGGCGAGAGGTGTATGAAAGGCGGGAGGAATGCCTGAAGCCGGCCGAGTCAGAGGGAGGAAGGCGGTTGACGCCCGAGAGGGCATAGCGCCAGGCGCGCCCACCGCAGATGATCGTGGAAGACGAAGCCGCGCGTCTGACGCGTCGGATACCAGGGGCGGACACGAAAGGTCAAGGCTCATATTATCACTGGATAAGCTAAGCCCGAGACGGTAACCGCCCCCGCGCCTTCACGAGTGCTGGGGGTGGCCGGACTTGAGTCCACCATGATGCGTCGTAACCCACTGGAGGACGTCCGGGGGCAACGTCCGAAGCTGGTGAACATGGGGGCAGCGAGGGAAGGTGCAGTCCTTCTCGACTTGGAATCGCATGCAGACCTGGGTTCCGTTCTCCAGGGGAATCTGATTCCTAGTCTCCGTAGGTATCACCGGCGTCTGCGCTCGTTGGCTCCCAGGTGCCCGAGTCGTGGAAGAGCGGCCGCGGTGTGGCGCCTGGCGCTGAGCCCGCTGGTTGGCTGATCCCTGCCCCTGCTGGCGGAGGAGCGCCCGGTGTACGGCATCACTGAGGACACGCGTGACGAAACGGACGTACTCGGGAGAATCACGACTTAGCATGCGCCGTGCACGACCCTCCAGGTCCCCACTCGGGGTCCTGTGGAGGATGTCCTCGAAGAGCTGGTGGAAGACAGCCTGGTACAGGTTGCACATCGCATGAATCTCCTGGAGAGGGGCGGTGCCTGGCACCTCGTAAATAGCATGGGTGTGCACAGCCCGTATCGCCGCCACGACATCGGGCGGGTACCATTCTGACGCAGCGTCCTGGATGGCCCACAGTACGGAATGAAGGTGAGTCGCCCGGCGGATCTGGAAGCGGGGAGCAGGCTCAGGCCCACCCCACTGGCCGTCGTCATGCAGGACGGTGCGGTCTTGATGGTACGACGACGGGTCCTCAGAGGACAGGAAATGGTCGAATGGACGGCTGGCAAAGTCCACAGCATACAACATCTTGATGGCAACTTTGGTCGCCCGGTACCGCCCCCGAAAACGCTCATGCTGAAGCATGAAGCAGACCTTGTCGTGTGGACTCATGGCGTCAAACCGATCAAAGGAGTCGTCATTACCTGGATGGGGGCCACTGGGTCGCGGGCCGACTCGAGCAATCGCGTGAACTTGGGCGCCGCGGTCCGTCGGACGGAACAAGGCGTTGCCCGTCGGTCGAGAGGCTCGTGGGGACCGATCGCGTGATCGTGAACGACGCCGTGGGCTGCGCGAGCGAGCCCGACGTGACGGGCTACGTGATCGGTGGTGGCGACGTGGGCTCCGAGAACGAGACCGGCGACGCCGTCCCCGGGACCGGGATCGAGAACGAGAATGCGGCCGCGCCTGGCGTGGCGGGGAGAACGTAGACGGACTCGGGGAACGCGCTCGGCGCCGAGCGGGTGAACCATATGGGTGCGACCTGTGCGCCTGGCGCACCGAACGGGAGCGACTCCGTGACCGACGGGATCGGCCGCGCACATGAGGGCTGGTACGGGCGGGATAGTCGGATCGGGCGTCGGAGGTTTGTTCATCACCTCGGGAAGCCGGTGGAGGAGGTCCAGGCTCAGCCAGGCTGGAGCGGTGGAGGATGGAGGCGGATAGTAATGACACTTGCTGCAACAGCTGTGCCTGCTGCTCGAACAGGCGCTGGATCACTGGATCGTCGGCCCGAACACTCGGCGAAGTCGTGGATACTGGAGCCGGCCCAGGGCCTGCAGCCGGTGGCGCCGGGCGCTCAGCACCCGAGGTAGCGAGTACGGGTGTAGGCGGGGACGACCTGGTCGGAGCCGCAAACACATCGGACGGGGTGAGCATGGCGTCGTCACGACTGAGCAGCGGAAGAATCGGAGAGGGCGAGTTGATCGCGTCGGTATCGTCGTCGGGCGCCGACCTACGCGGCGGGAGCTTGGTGGCCTGGACATACTCCTCAATGGTCGATGCGGTTTTCTCCCCCCGGGGGTTGATGTACGCGACGGAACGGGAGCTCGTGTCCACGGTGGCCACGGGAGGCGTGCCTGGCACGGCCAAATCGGAGGTGAGACGCCGGACAACCTCGGAAGCGGTTTGGCCATGGGGCTCGGCGATGGCCGTCCACGCAGCATTGAAGTCCGAAGGAACCAGGGAGACGGGAAGCTGGTGGTGGTAGCCCAGCATGTATTCAGCCTGGCTGATATGACGGACGCGCACGTCCTCAAGAGGGATGGCTACCACGCGGCGGAGCTCGTCAGCATAGTGTCGAAGAGCCACATGGCAGACAAACCCTGAGCTAGGCTCCAACAGGAGGTCCACATCGTCTACGAGACTCATGCGCGAGGCAGCAGCGTACGCAATAACTTGACCACAGAGATGGACGTCAGACGTCCTGCGCACAAACTTGGTGTCGCAGCGCGGAGACGCGACGAAGTACGTGGAGAAGCGGACGAACCGAAATACCGACAGTAGAGGGCGCTCCAGGAGCTCAGCCTTGAGGTCGCGCTGGGGCTCGGTCAGTCTCCAGTGCGGGATGAAGTGGACCGCATCGACGTAGTCGCGCAACAGGTACGGCAAATCTTCGAGACGCTGGTCATGCCGGAGGATCGTCAACGTGGCCTCCCATACCAGCCGCTGGGCGCCGTCGTCCGAGTCGAGGAACGGCGTGTCGGCAGTGGGGCGCTTGCTCAGAGGTTCGCGTCCCAACGTTGCGTACACGGGGCCATCCCAGGGGCCGGGGAGCTCATCGGGACACTCGAGCCGCACCGTGCGGCTGTGACAACGCTTGACCGAAGCCGCGGAGGGGTTGGACCGACCAGGCGGTGTCGGGCAAGCGGCAATGACAGCCATGAAAAATTTTCTTCACGGGCAGCCTGGCTGCGTCTTCGTGGAGCTCTGAGCTCTGTCGGTGTTCTTGACTTCTTGCGTTGGTCGTTGGAGCTCTGAGCTCTGGCGGGCCAATCGTCGAATGATCGAGATTGCGTGCTGGCTCGGTTCGGAAACCCACGGTTCAGCCACTCGTCCCACTCGTACTTAACCGACCACGTGCCGGTAAAAAATGTTTTTAGGTTGAAAGTGGGTCATTCCTGAAAACATATTTTAGATTTGTGACTCACATTCGTTCGGTCTATGAAGCATTTTTTACTCGACGTTCTGGTCTCCACGGAGAAAAATACTACCACTTTGGTTGTAGATTAAGGGTGTATCTGTAAGTAGCAACGTGGTCCCGCTTCATTCAAAACCCTCCGCCATCTTATATTGCCTTCACTCTCGTTCTCTTCTTCATGGCCACCCAGTCTACGCCGTCAAGTGCGAAACTGATACTTCAGTAAGCACCGAGCCGATCTACAGTGACGCGAAGTGGCAGCTGTTGCTAGTGTGCGTGATGACCATCGTCAAGATGCAACGAGGGGCACGCGGCAGCTTCAAGCAGAGACGGCCCAGCAGCAAGAGTTATGACAGGAACAAGATCGAGGACGGACGACGCAAGGAGGGTATGCAAGTACTGGTAACGATATCCGAAGCGGCGGCGAAAGATAGCGAGCAGCAGCCAAGCTGGCGGCGGCGGGGTGAACAAGCTGATGGAGAGACGAATGGAACATGACATCGAGGATGGCGCACAAGAGGCGTGGAAGAACGAAGGGGTGAGCGAGTCAATACTGGGGACTCCCAAACGCGCCACCGCACCCCAGGTAACCACCAAGACCGATGATTGGCCAAGTTGTGCTGGTCAAGACCGTTGGCCGGCACCCATGGTGCCCCCGCCAGGAAGTGATGCCAGTAAAAGTGCAGTCAGTATCGGAATAGCGCTGTAGGACACAGATCAATCCATGCAGCTGAGCCAAAGCAGAGTGAACGTCAAAACACAGAGTACTTGGCTGTGGTGAGTCGACTAAAGTCAAGTTGCAGTTGAAGTGAAGAGCCAGGTCGGACGTGACGAGTAGCGTGCGCACAGAGTTGCCGTGCACACGTGGCTTCATCAACGACCGGTACCCCGCGGACACGTCCGCAGGAAGGGAGAACCCGCGAGCTGTGCGCGCACGTGGGCACAGTTCACAGAGGGACAGCTCCAGTCAGCTATCGCCTACCTGGGCCCAATAAGAAGCAGAGGGGTCGAGGATCACGTGCGAGCACCTGGGATTGGCGACGTACAAGGCGTTGTGCGTGTTGGATATCGCGTGGAGCGGTGCATATTGTATAAGTGACGAATTGGCGTCGCTAGCCGCCGAGGAACCCGGCGCTGCAGAGCTGTGGACGCGGACAAGGTGCAGACGGTAGCTGCGATAGGGCACATCGCTTACTTGGTGGTCATACAGGGGCGGATCAACACGGTCGGTCTACTTCCAAGGAGCAGCAGGCCTTCACGAGACTCAGCCCTAGCGGGCACGAACCAGGGCAGGTCGATCTAGGAGGGAAGAAGAACAAGAAGAAGAAGAAGAAGAAGACAGGAGACCCAGCAAAGAAGAAGACACAGGGAACTCCTGCTCCTATTCAGCGGGCAGCAAGAAGATCACTTGGAGGAAGCGAGTCTGGTGCTGCGGTGCTTGCGCGCGCTTGAGGGCGCCTGGAAGTGAGGCAGACCTCGCGGGTGCAAATCGGCAGGCTTACCAGGACTGAAGACAGGAACCTCGCAGGCGATGGACCCTACAGAGGCAGTAAAGGACCCACGGCTTACTTCGTTCCTTGGCGGGCTCCAAGACAGTGAATCTCCCGGTGATTCGTTTGACCTGTGCGTGGCGGACGAAAGCGAGTGAGAGGTGACTGGAGTGTACGACCAGCGCAGACAGCAGCAAGCAAGAGAAAAAAAAACAGCTCGAGAAGCGTTTATCGACGGAGAAGTTGTGGAGTAGCAGACGAGTTTTCTGAATTCAGTAGCAGTTGCGCAACAGCAACACCGATGTCGGAGGAGAACCAACTGCCAAGCTCGGCCACGGGTCCAGCAGCACGAACCCGAAGCTCTAGAGCAGGAGTGGCGGCTTATGACGATGATGCTGGCATGCAGCGACGGAGAAAACAGCAGCGGACCCGAGAGAGGCTTGATGTGACCGATGGCAGCGCTGGTAACAATGCGGGGACTGTCGAGGTCCGAACCGCATTTATTACGGCTTCAGGGGGTAGCGGTGACCCTCATGACGACAGCGAGACAGACAGTGAGCACAAAGACGGAGATGATGGCCATGGCCAGGGAAATGGTCCGCGTGGACACGAAGCCACCCCGCAAGATCGCTCGGCCAGCGGAAATGACGACCAACCAAGCGATGGTGGGCAGCATGGACAAGCTTCGGGGCACAGTGACGACCACAACCGCGGCAGTAATCGCGATAGCAACGAGGGGAGTCAATATTCCAGACGCAGCAGCAGTGATGATAATACTCGAGGCAGTACTCGCGATAGTGGCTGACATGGACGTCATCAAGTGGAAAGCAGCAGTGCCGCACCACCAAGGCAACCGCCAGCTAGCGACCAACAACAAAATTGGTGGGATATGTTGACGCCCGACCAGCAGCGAGTGATTGCGATGCAGTTCTTCAATCCGGCCACGATGGCCTCCGCGATAGCGCCTCCGACGGTCATACGATCATCAACACCCACTCCACCAGCAGTAGTCCAGGCTCGACCGAAGAAGAAACGCCTTGACGTTGACGACTTCAACGGACTCGCAAGTGAGAATGTTGCTGCTTGGCTAGACACGATCCCAATAGCAGCATAGCGCCAGCTCGCATTGAATGGCGTCGAGTGGTCGTTCAAGGATCTTTACTACGGGGTGTCAGCACATTTGAAGGGAGCCGCTGCTCGATGGTTCCGTGACTTGAACCTACAGACACCAGCGCCCCAACGCACCATGTAGTACCTCGATGAGCGCCTGAGGTCCACCTACGGAAGCAGAGAACCGGTGTGGGACATACAGAGCAAGTTAGTCACTCGCGGACAACAACCAGGAGAGCTGCTACTTGACTATTCCAGCCAACTCACCGCTCTCGGTGCAGGACACGCTGATCTCACTGACGATTTCTACGTGAACGCCTTCTCGCTGGGCATAGACAATCCCATCTCGTCGCAGCTTGTGGTCGCTGCGAGACTGCCGACACTCGAGCGAGCAGTGGCCTTCGCGATCCAGAACTGCGGCAGATACGGTGAAGGACGTGCAGTCAACGACTGGAAGGCGGCTGTGAAAGCGTACGAAGATCGACACCCCGCTGCAGCCTCCAATCAGCCAAGCACGACCGATGGGACGGCGGACGAGCTGGACTGGGCCAAGCTAGGTCTGAATCTCGGCCCTGACGTGGAGAAACCCCCGCAATACAACAAAGAAGGCCAGCAAGTACATGGACTGGCAGCAGTAAAAGGAGTTGGGATGGAAGGTTCTCTCCCATTAGCGGCGTTACAGGCCATTGCTGTTGCCACACGAGCGGCCACTGATCATCAACCGGCAGTGAAGTCGAGCGCCACAGGGGGCAAGGCAAAGGCGGCGAAGGCATTGGAGGTGAAGGCTGAGCCGGACACGTACGCAACCACAAACAATGCAATGTCCTCGACGACGCAGGAGCAGCCCAGCAACCAGCAGACTCATGCCACCGTCAGCAACGAGGCTCAGAACCGGGGAGGATATGGCGGTCAGTGGAGTTACTGCGGCCTATCGCAGCAACAGCACAACTTAGCGTATCCATACGACAGACAGCAACAACCAGCGCTCCGACAACAAGGTCATCCGCAGCAGTACAGTTATCCGCCGCTTTACAACCCGTCGCAACAACAGCAGTACTTTGGAGAGCAGTCAGAGCCGTATGAGCGCCAGTACCAAGGCACCAACCTGCCGCAGCAGTATGGCGAGTTTTATCAACAGGGCGCCTACGGAAGTCACGGTGGCCGAGGACGTGGGAGCTTCGGACGTGCATCGCAAGGACGCGGTTATGGCGGCCGAGGACGTGGACAAGGTGGCCGAGGAGGAGGACGATATGGACCAGGAGGATGGACCCCCGGTCAAGGACAACAACCCGGCCAGTCAATCGAGCAGCTAAAAGCACAAACAATGTGTCATTATTGCGGCAAGAAGAGACATTGGCAACGAGAATGCCCCGAGCGACTGACAGAGGTGGAGGAGTGCGCGCGTGCTAGAGTCTTCCAAGCTCAACAGCAGCAGCCACGGACGCAGACAACGCCATCAGCTCCAGCCCTTCCTGCTCCAGCTCAACCTGCGGCTAGTTCTTCAACGTTGGGAAACGGCCAGCGGCAGTAGAGGAGGGGACTCTGCTGTCCGTGCATGGAGAACACCCCAAGAACAAACAGGATGTGATTGCCCGGAATGAGAAGCGGTCGAAAAAGCGGAAGCGACGTCGTACGAGGTGGAGAGCGAATATTCCGGCCGGGCACAAAGGTGGAGGGAGCAGTGATGAAGCTATAACAGTAACGAATGAATGTGCGGAGAGTGAGGTTGGCGAAGCTACCTGTGGAGGCGGAGCCGAAGGTCCAGCCCTACGACATCAAGGTGCTGGCACCCAGGTGGCTGCCCCCACGCAACAACAAGAAAGAGTGGTAGAGACCTGTGGAGCAGTGGTAGAGACCTGTGGAGCAGCCGTTGGTCAAGTGAAAGACACGTCGGTTGATGCGGAGCGCAAGTGTGCGATTGACCGTCAGCACGGTGACCCTAAGGAGCAGCTTCTGATGACGGTGGTTTATGGCCGAGAGGACGTAACTCACGACGGGCGATGCTTTGGCGGGGAGCCTCGATTAGAGGGCAACGTCTTCCGTGGATGTGTTGGAGAAGGAGTGGTAAATGCGTGTGCTGAGGAGACTGGCGCCGAAGATGCTCAAGCGGACACTATCCTTGAAGTCCAGGCCGCCCCATCAGATCAATCACAGCGCGATCTAGATGAAGATGCCAACGGTCCTTTTCCACTTGGGCCAAGTCGAGCAAAGTTGCGTGTGAGTGGGGGAGTGACCACAGCTGCAAAGCACCGGCAGCGCAGGGCGGAAATGGACATGGCAGCAGTCCAAGGTATTCTCGTGGAAGAGTTGCGTGAGCAAAATCAATCCCGAGCCAAAGTATTACGCGCCACCATGAAGGTGTTGGTCGCTGAGCTACGTGAAGTTGCTGATCTGGAAACAGCGAATAAACGACGTTCTGAGTTCCAGCGGACGCTAGCGAGAGTACGGCGAGTTGCGAATGACCTTCTTCAACAACGGCAGAACTGTAGTGGTGCTGATACGAGCAAACAAGGGCAATGTGTAGAGGACGAGGCAAGCGGAGGCACTCCCAGTAACCTGAGTATCCCAGCTGCAGCAACTATCCCAGTCGTTACCGGCCGACAAGCACATGAGGGCAGCGACGTTCTAATGTAGCGGATTCGAGAGCTGGAGGCGAGGATTCCAGATCACTTGGAGGAGGCAGGAACATTGGAACAAATGAGAGCGTCGAGGCGCCAGGCAAAAAGAGAGCACAAAGCGTTAAGAGTTGCTCTGCGTCGCCAGCGATTGGAGGCCAAAAGCATACAGGAGCGGCTCCAACTAGCTGGAGCTGCTGGGCGCGCAGCGAGACGAGCGCAGCAGAGATCACGTAAGCAGAAACCCAAGTACAGCTATGAACGACAAGGCATTTACCGTGAAGTACAGCTTGAAGACGCCGCAGACGGCAAGAAGTTGCGCGTGGCTCAGCTTCGAGCGGTGGCCAGCGGGACGTTGAGTAGTTTGCCGACCACGCTGCTGACGATGGGCCGAACGCATGTGCAGGAAGCGCGACTTGATACATGTGCGTAGTTCAGTGTGGCTGGTATTGAACTACGGCGATACGGCCAATGTCTAGCACGAACTGCGCCAGTGGACGTAGTCGAAGGGTTTGGTGGTGCGCGTACCCGAGTACTCGGGGTGTGGAGATTTCGCGGTGTGACCAAGTACCAGCAGACAGTGGTGATTGATGCACTTCTGGTCGATGGTCAAGGTGATGAGCTCCTTGTAGGTGAAGACTGGATGGTAGAGCACCAAGCTAAGATGGACTTCGGCCGCAGGGAATTGAAGTATCGCGACGAAGCAGGAGAAGTTGTGATTTTACCGTTTAGCTGCCACGGTGTGATGTCACTAGCGAACGCTACCGAGCTCGGAACAGCGTCCGTTAGACTGGCAAGGACACTCAAGTTGGCGACAAACACACGGAGTATTGTGCGTGTATTGGTCGATGCGCCCGAGGGTTCGACCAGTATATTCTTACCGAACCCGACAAGTAAGCGGCACTTAATGCTGGCGCCGACGGTGAGCACGGTACGACAGGGCACGGCTTCTATTGCGGTGTTGAACCTGGAGGGGAGGCGCGAGAAGCTACCTGCTCGAGCTGAGCTCGGCTCCTGGATCCCCACAGACGACACCATGGAGATTCTGGCATTGAACGGAGAATTAGAGCGCGAGCGAGTGGCACAATGGTTGAACAACTACGCACGACTGACGCCGCGC
Source organism: Phytophthora vignae f. sp. vignae (assembly GCA_016169955.1). NCBI lineage: Eukaryota > Oomycota > Peronosporomycetes > Peronosporales > Peronosporaceae > Phytophthora > Phytophthora vignae. The sequence goes on along the minus strand of JABJUM010000009.1, from coordinate 1,809,902 downwards.
CTCTGAAGTGCGAGAGTGAATTAGACATTGGTGAAATGGAGCCTGAAGATCGCGACCTGGTAATTGCTCTTCTACGTCAGTACGCCCCAATTGTTGAGAAGAAGCAGGGATGCCCACCCCTGGCTACCACAAACGTGATGCACCACATCAATACGGGCAATGCGGCCCCCATCATGCTCCGGAGACGGCGTCAGGCGGTAGCTGAGAACGAAGTGATTGATTCAGAAGTGCAGACAATGCTGAAGGATGGTGTAATTGAGGAAGGAGAGGGCGCCTGGGGATTTCCGGTTGTCCTGGTTAAGAAGAAGGATGGGAGCGTCCGCTTCTGCGTGGACTACAGGGCCTTGAACGCGATCACCATCAAGGACGTGTACCCACTGCCGAGGATAGACGAAACGCTGGAAGCTCTACATGGTTCAGAGCGGTATACATCTCTCGATCTTCATGCTGGTTACTGGCAACTTGCTGTTGCGCCAGAGGATAAGCAGAAGACAGGGTTTACTACCCGACGAGGACTCTTTCAATTTTGCAGAATGCCCTTCGGGTTGTGTAACGCGCCAAGCACGTTTCAAAGGCTGATGGACTGTGTGTTGCGTGGTTTAACGTGGGTAAGCTGTTTGGTGTACCTGGATGATGTGATTATCTACACCAAGGGTTCCGTGGCACGACATGTAGTTGAATTGGCCGCTGTATTGGAGCGTCTCGCGGAAGCTGGCCTCAGTTTGAAAGCAAGTAAGTGCAGTTTTGCTACAACCACAATGGAGTACTTAGGGCATCAGCTATCACCGGACGGAGTTCGACCGACGGATCGGCTCATTGAAGCCGTGCAACATTTCCCTGTTCCCACCGACGTTGCTGAGGTGCGGAGATTTGTTGCGCTTGCGGGCTACTATCGCAGATTTATTCCTGGATTTGGCGCTCGAATGGCTCCGCTTACAATGCTCCTTCGCAAGTCGAGTGCTTGGGAGTGGGGCCACGCTCAGCAACAAGCCATGGATTGGGCCAAGAGGCAGTTGGTGAAGAAGCCCGTACTCATCTATCCTGACTACCGGTTGCCGTTCAAGCTCACCACAGATGCTTCAAAAGCTGGGCTAGGTGCTGTGCTCTCGCAGAACCAGGGACATGGAGATCAACCTATCGCCTATGCTTCGCGAGTGAACAGCCCAACAGTAGCGAAGTATACTGTAACCGAGCTCGAGTGTCTGGCCGTTGTGTGGGCCGTGAAAATATTTCGGCCTCATCTCTATGGGCGCAAATTCACGGTGGTGACGGATCATGTTGCGCTTCGATGGCTGCTTACATCCAAGGACCTGGCAGGACGACTGCATCGTTGGGCACTTGCTCTGCAAGAGTATGATTTCGATATAGTGTACCGACCTGGCCGCGAAAATTGTGTAGCAGATGCGCTATCTAGAGGTCCCGTTGGTCTGGTGCAAGATGGAGAGGCTGTAGCCCAAGTTAACCAGGTAGAAGCCCGACCGAGAGCTGTACCAGTGGACGTGAGTGTCGCGAGGATGCAGCCGAAATCCCAGCACATCGATCATGCTTTTGAGTCATCTGCAGCAGCATCTACGCTGAGTCGGGAGCAGCTCATAGCGGCGGCCATTGCAGAGGCGCAGGATGGGACTGATGCTGTGGAGCGGCAAGTCGATCAGGCTGCGAAGGACATTCTAAAGGCTGTGAAATCCTATCGAGTGGAGGCAGCAGAACTGGGAGTCGTGCAATTTACAGATCAAGATATTAAGCGAGAGCAACAGAAGTCAGCGATGGTGCAGATGCTGTTACGACGCGGCGTGTATCAACAGCAGCCTGTTAAGGTGAAAGACGATGGCTTGGTGTACATTACCCAGGCGGAGGGCGACAAGATTGTTCTTCCGGCTGTGTATTGGCCACTGACCTTTAAGGAGGCTCACGATAGTATTTGGGCGGGACATCTCCGTGGCCCACCTACCTACGAACGACTTCAGCGCATGTACTGGTGGCCGCACATGCGCGACAGTGTTCATCAGTGGGTTGCGGCATGCCAAGACTGCGGATCCAGGAAGGCGCGCCCCACAGCAGTGGTTCCCCCGCTACGCAGCGTCCGCACCGGTGACGTCTGCGACCGCTGGGCGATCGATGTAGCTGGACCATTGCCAGTCACACCCCACGGTAACCGCTACGTCATCGCAGGTATTGAATACGCGGTGTGATAATCAGCCAACGTCAGACACGGCTGTAGCTCCAGTACCCGCCGGTGAAATGCAGCAGCTACTGCTGTCAGCCTCTGCAGACACTACACCAGTTGAAGATACAACTGGTCGCCAAGTCGCTACAGCAACGACGCCATCAAATGCACCAGCAGGATGGCACAGCAGGGCAGGGAAGCGACGTGCGGTCGAGCTCATACCCACCCAAGCTGACATGGAGCACGATAACCAAACCCGTGGTCAAGCAAAGCGCTCAAGACCCACCGCTGGGGCCCTCGCACAACCTTCCGGTGACGCAATATCTTCTCGAACAAGAGCGCAGCTACGCCGAACACGGTATGTATCAACAGAAGTGCCGGGTGAACCTGAATGTGGCCTACTCCGTCTCAGTGGAGCACATGCTAGTGGCCACGCCCTCGAGAGCAATACGGAAGCAGATGCACCCGGAGCTCGAGCTGGTCACGTGCCAGGACCTATGCAAGCGCCAGCCGCAGGAGAAAGTGTCCACGAACCCGCTCTATCCCACCCCCCTACCATCATGGATACAGACGACACTGAGCACATTTATGTCTTCGCGGGGCGAGGGAGGCGTGGTGTTGATAGCCTCGCCGCAGGAACGCCGGCATGGCGAAAGATTAAACCTTGGGAGCGTGTGGTCGAGTACCGACGGCGGCGATGTCGCACGCGTAGCGGTCGCTATGTACTGGAGTTTGAAGTGGAACGTTTGGGTAATCGACCGCAGACTCGTTTTCCTGACCGATTGTGGATTACGCAGAAAGAGTACGAACAGCTTTGGCGAGATGGTAGACTGCGTGAGCAACATGATGATGGTGACGATGACGAACTCAGCCTTGAGGTCGCGCTGGGGCTCGGTCAGTCTCCAGTGCGGGATGAAGTGGACCGCATCGACGTAGTCGCGCAACAGGTACGGCAAATCTTCGAGACGCTGGTCATGCCGGAGGATCGTCAACGTGGCCTCCCATACCAGCCGCTGGGCGCCGTCGTCCGAGTCGAGGAACGGCGTGTCGGCAGTGGGGCGCTTGCTCAGAGGTTCGCGTCCCAACGTTGCGTACACGGGGCCATCCCAGGGGCCGGGGAGCTCATCGGGACACTCGAGCCGCACCGTGCGGCTGTGACAACGCTTGACCGAAGCCGCGAAGGGGTTGGACCGACCAGGCGGTGTCGGGCGAGAGGCAATGACAGCCATGAAAAATTTTCTTCACGGGCAGCCTGGCTGCGTCTTCGTGGAGCTCTGAGCTCTGTCGGTGTTCTTGACTTCTTGCGTTGGTCGTTGGAGCTCTGAGCTCTGACGGGCCAATCGTCGAATGATCGAGATTGCGTGCTGGCTCGGTTCGGAAACCCACGGTTCAGCCACTCGTCCCACTCGTACTTAACCGACCACGTGCCGGTAAAAAATGTTTTTAGGTTGAAAGTGGGTCATTCCTGAAAACATATTTTAGATTTGTGACTCACATTCGTTCGGTCTATGAAGCATTTTTTACTCGACGTTCTGGTCTCCACGGAGAAAAATACTACCACTTTGGTTGCAGATTAAGGGTGTATCTGTAAGTAGCAACGTGGTCCCGCTTCATTCAAAACCCTCCGCCATCTTATATTGCCTTCACTCTCGTTCTCTTCTTCATGGCCACCCAGTCTACGCCGTCAAGTGCGAAACTGATACTTCAGTAAGCACCGAGCCGATCTACAGTGACGCGAAGTGGCAGCTGTTGCTAGTGTGCGTGATGACCATCGTCAAGATGCAACGAGGGGCACGCGGCAGCTTCAAGCAGAGACGGCCCAGCAGCAAGAGTTATGACAGGAACAAGATCGAGGACGGACGACGCAAGGAGGGTATGCAAGTACTGGTAACGATATCCGAAGCGGCGGCGAAAGATAGCGAGCAGCAGCCAAGCTGGCGGCGGCGGGGTGAACAAGCTGATGGAGAGACGAATGGAACATGACATCGAGGATGGCGCACAAGAGGCGTGGAAGAACGAAGGGGTGAGCGAGTCAATACTGGGGACTCCCAAACGCGCCACCGCACCCCAGGTAACCACCAAGACCGATGATTGGCCAAGTTGTGCTGGTCAAGACCGTTGGCCGGCACCCATGGTGCCCCCGCCAGGAAGTGATGCCAGTAAAAGTGCAGTCAGTATCGGAATAGCGCTGTAGGACACAGATCAATCCATGCAGCTGAGCCAAAGCAGAGTGAACGTCAAAACACAGAGTACTTGGCTGTGGTGAGTCGACTAAAGTCAAGTTGCAGTTGAAGTGAAGAGCCAGGTCGGACGTGACGAGTAGCGTGCGCACAGAGTTGCCGTGCACACGTGGCTTCATCAACGACCGGTACCCCGCGGACACGTCCGCAGGAAGGGAGAACCCGCGAGCTGTGCGCGCACGTGGGCACAGTTCACAGAGGGACAGCTCCAGTCAGCTATCGCCTACCTGGGCCCAATAAGAAGCAGAGGGGTCGAGGATCACGTGCGAGCACCTGGGATTGGCGACGTACAAGGCGTTGTGCGTGTTGGATATCGCGTGGAGCGGTGCATATTGTATAAGTGACGAATTGGCGTCGCTAGCCGCCGAGGAACCCGGCGCTGCAGAGCTGTGGACGCGGACAAGGTGCAGACGGTAGCTGCGATAGGGCACATCGCTTACTTGGTGGTCATACAGGGGCGGATCAACACGGTCGGTCTACTTCCAAGGAGCAGCAGGCCTTCACGAGACTCAGCCCTAGCGGGCACGAACCAGGGCAGGTCGATCTAGGAGGGAAGAAGAACAAGAAGAAGAAGAAGAAGAAGACAGGAGACCCAGCAAAGAAGAAGACACAGGGAACTCCTGCTCCTATTCAGCGGGCAGCAAGAAGATCACTTGGAGGAAGCGAGTCTGGTGCTGCGGTGCTTGCGCGCGCTTGAGGGCGCCTGGAAGTGAGGCAGACCTCGCGGGTGCAAATCGGCAGGCTTACCAGGACTGAAGACAGGAACCTCGCAGGCGATGGACCCTACAGAGGCAGTAAAGGACCCACGGCTTACTTCGTTCCTTGGCGGGCTCCAAGACAGTGAATCTCCCGGTGATTCGTTTGACCTGTGCGTGGCGGACGAAAGCGAGTGAGAGGTGACTGGAGTGTACGACCAGCGCAGACAGCAGCAAGCAAGAGAAAAAAAAAACAGCTCGAGAAGCGTTTATCGACGGAGAAGTTGTGGAGTAGCAGACGAGTTTTCTGAATTCAGTAGCAGTTGCGCAACAGCAACACCGATGTCGGAGGAGAACCAACTGCCAAGCTCGGCCACGGGTCCAGCAGCACGAACCCGAAGCTCTAGAGCAGGAGTGGCGGCTTATGACGATGATGCTGGCATGCAGCGACGGAGAAAACAGCAGCGGACCCGAGAGAGGCTTGATGTGACCGATGGCAGCGCTGGTAACAATGCGGGGACTGTCGAGGTCCGAACCGCATTTATTACGGCTTCAGGGGGTAGCGGTGACCCTCATGACGACAGCGAGACAGACAGTGAGCACAAAGACGGAGATGATGGCCATGGCCAGGGAAATGGTCCGCGTGGACACGAAGCCACCCCGCAAGATCGCTCGGCCAGCGGAAATGACGACCAACCAAGCGATGGTGGGCAGCATGGACAAGCTTCGGGGCACAGTGACGACCACAACCGCGGCAGTAATCGCGATAGCAACGAGGGGAGTCAATATTCCAGACGCAGCAGCAGTGATGATAATACTCGAGGCAGTACTCGCGATAGTGGCTGACATGGACGTCATCAAGTGGAAAGCAGCAGTGCCGCACCACCAAGGCAACCGCCAGCTAGCGACCAACAACAAAATTGGTGGGATATGTTGACGCCCGACCAGCAGCGAGTGATTGCGATGCAGTTCTTCAATCCGGCCACGATGGCCTCCGCGATAGCGCCTCCGACGGTCATACGATCATCAACACCCACTCCACCAGCAGTAGTCCAGGCTCGACCGAAGAAGAAACGCCTTGACGTTGACGACTTCAACGGACTCGCAAGTGAGAATGTTGCTGCTTGGCTAGACACGATCCCAATAGCAGCATAGCGCCAGCTCGCATTGAATGGCGTCGAGTGGTCGTTCAAGGATCTTTACTACGGGGTGTCAGCACATTTGAAGGGAGCCGCTGCTCGATGGTTCCGTGACTTGAACCTACAGACACCAGCGCCCCAACGCACCATGTAGTACCTCGATGAGCGCCTGAGGTCCACCTACGGAAGCAGAGAACCGGTGTGGGACATACAGAGCAAGTTAGTCACTCGCGGACAACAACCAGGAGAGCTGCTACTTGACTATTCCAGCCAACTCACCGCTCTCGGTGCAGGACACGCTGATCTCACTGACGATTTCTACGTGAACGCCTTCTCGCTGGGCATAGACAATCCCATCTCGTCGCAGCTTGTGGTCGCTGCGAGACTGCCGACACTCGAGCGAGCAGTGGCCTTCGCGATCCAGAACTGCGGCAGATACGGTGAAGGACGTGCAGTCAACGACTGGAAGGCGGCTGTGAAAGCGTACGAAGATCGACACCCCGCTGCAGCCTCCAATCAGCCAAGCACGACCGATGGGACGGCGGACGAGCTGGACTGGGCCAAGCTAGGTCTGAATCTCGGCCCTGACGTGGAGAAACCCCCGCAATACAACAAAGAAGGCCAGCAAGTACATGGACTGGCAGCAGTAAAAGGAGTTGGGATGGAAGGTTCTCTCCCATTAGCGGCGTTACAGGCCATTGCTGTTGCCACACGAGCGGCCACTGATCATCAACCGGCAGTGAAGTCGAGCGCCACAGGGGGCAAGGCAAAGGCGGCGAAGGCATTGGAGGTGAAGGCTGAGCCGGACACGTACGCAACCACAAACAATGCAATGTCCTCGACGACGCAGGAGCAGCCCAGCAACCAGCAGACTCATGCCACCGTCAGCAACGAGGCTCAGAACCGGGGAGGATATGGCGGTCAGTGGAGTTACTGCGGCCTATCGCAGCAACAGCACAACTTAGCGTATCCATACGACAGACAGCAACAACCAGCGCTCCGACAACAAGGTCATCCGCAGCAGTACAGTTATCCGCCGCTTTACAACCCGTCGCAACAACAGCAGTACTTTGGAGAGCAGTCAGAGCCGTATGAGCGCCAGTACCAAGGCACCAACCTGCCGCAGCAGTATGGCGAGTTTTATCAACAGGGCGCCTACGGAAGTCACGGTGGCCGAGGACGTGGGAGCTTCGGACGTGCATCGCAAGGACGCGGTTATGGCGGCCGAGGACGTGGACAAGGTGGCCGAGGAGGAGGACGATATGGACCAGGAGGATGGACCCCCGGTCAAGGACAACAACCCGGCCAGTCAATCGAGCAGCTAAAAGCACAAACAATGTGTCATTATTGCGGCAAGAAGAGACATTGGCAACGAGAATGCCCCGAGCGACTGACAGAGGTGGAGGAGTGCGCGCGTGCTAGAGTCTTCCAAGCTCAACAGCAGCAGCCACGGACGCAGACAACGCCATCAGCTCCAGCCCTTCCTGCTCCAGCTCAACCTGCGGCTAGTTCTTCAACGTTGGGAAACGGCCAGCGGCAGTAGAGGAGGGGACTCTGCTGTCCGTGCATGGAGAACACCCCAAGAACAAACAGGATGTGATTGCCCGGAATGAGAAGCGGTCGAAAAAGCGGAAGCGACGTCGTACGAGGTGGAGAGCGAATATTCCGGCCGGGCACAAAGGTGGAGGGAGCAGTGATGAAGCTATAACAGTAACGAATGAATGTGCGGAGAGTGAGGTTGGCGAAGCTACCTGTGGAGGCGGAGCCGAAGGTCCAGCCCTACGACATCAAGGTGCTGGCACCCAGGTGGCTGCCCCCACGCAACAACAAGAAAGAGTGGTAGAGACCTGTGGAGCAGTGGTAGAGACCTGTGGAGCAGCCGTTGGTCAAGTGAAAGACACGTCGGTTGATGCGGAGCGCAAGTGTGCGATTGACCGTCAGCACGGTGACCCTAAGGAGCAGCTTCTGATGACGGTGGTTTATGGCCGAGAGGACGTAACTCACGACGGGCGATGCTTTGGCGGGGAGCCTCGATTAGAGGGCAACGTCTTCCGTGGATGTGTTGGAGAAGGAGTGGTAAATGCGTGTGCTGAGGAGACTGGCGCCGAAGATGCTCAAGCGGACACTATCCTTGAAGTCCAGGCCGCCCCATCAGATCAATCACAGCGCGATCTAGATGAAGATGCCAACGGTCCTTTTCCACTTGGGCCAAGTCGAGCAAAGTTGCGTGTGAGTGGGGGAGTGACCACAGCTGCAAAGCACCGGCAGCGCAGGGCGGAAATGGACATGGCAGCAGTCCAAGGTATTCTCGTGGAAGAGTTGCGTGAGCAAAATCAATCCCGAGCCAAAGTATTACGCGCCACCATGAAGGTGTTGGTCGCTGAGCTACGTGAAGTTGCTGATCTGGAAACAGCGAATAAACGACGTTCTGAGTTCCAGCGGACGCTAGCGAGAGTACGGCGAGTTGCGAATGACCTTCTTCAACAACGGCAGAACTGTAGTGGTGCTGATACGAGCAAACAAGGGCAATGTGTAGAGGACGAGGCAAGCGGAGGCACTCCCAGTAACCTGAGTATCCCAGCTGCAGCAACTATCCCAGTCGTTACCGGCCGACAAGCACATGAGGGCAGCGACGTTCTAATGTAGCGGATTCGAGAGCTGGAGGCGAGGATTCCAGATCACTTGGAGGAGGCAGGAACATTGGAACAAATGAGAGCGTCGAGGCGCCAGGCAAAAAGAGAGCACAAAGCGTTAAGAGTTGCTCTGCGTCGCCAGCGATTGGAGGCCAAAAGCATACAGGAGCGGCTCCAACTAGCTGGAGCTGCTGGGCGCGCAGCGAGACGAGCGCAGCAGAGATCACGTAAGCAGAAACCCAAGTACAGCTATGAACGACAAGGCATTTACCGTGAAGTACAGCTTGAAGACGCCGCAGACGGCAAGAAGTTGCGCGTGGCTCAGCTTCGAGCGGTGGCCAGCGGGACGTTGAGTAGTTTGCCGACCACGCTGCTGACGATGGGCCGAACGCATGTGCAGGAAGCGCGACTTGATACATGTGCGTAGTTCAGTGTGGCTGGTATTGAACTACGGCGATACGGCCAATGTCTAGCACGAACTGCGCCAGTGGACGTAGTCGAAGGGTTTGGTGGTGCGCGTACCCGAGTACTCGGGGTGTGGAGATTTCGCGGTGTGACCAAGTACCAGCAGACAGTGGTGATTGATGCACTTCTGGTCGATGGTCAAGGTGATGAGCTCCTTGTAGGTGAAGACTGGATGGTAGAGCACCAAGCTAAGATGGACTTCGGCCGCAGGGAATTGAAGTATCGCGACGAAGCAGGAGAAGTTGTGATTTTACCGTTTAGCTGCCACGGTGTGATGTCACTAGCGAACGCTACCGAGCTCGGAACAGCGTCCGTTAGACTGGCAAGGACACTCAAGTTGGCGACAAACACACGGAGTATTGTGCGTGTATTGGTCGATGCGCCCGAGGGTTCGACCAGTATATTCTTACCGAACCCGACAAGTAAGCGGCACTTAATGCTGGCGCCGACGGTGAGCACGGTACGACAGGGCACGGCTTCTATTGCGGTGTTGAACCTGGAGGGGAGGCGCGAGAAGCTACCTGCTCGAGCTGAGCTCGGCTCCTGGATCCCCACAGACGACACCATGGAGATTCTGGCATTGAACGGAGAATTAGAGCGCGAGCGAGTGGCACAATGGGTTGAACAACTACGCACGACTGACGCCGCGCCTCTGAAGTGCGAGAGTGAATTAGACATTGGTGAAATGGAGCCTGAAGATCGCGACCTGGTAATTGCTCTTCTACGTCAGTACGCCCCAATTGTTGAGAAGAAGCAGGGATGCCCACCCCTGGCTACCACAAACGTGATGCACCACATCAATACGGGCAATGCGGCCCCCATCATGCTCCGGAGACGGCGTCAGGCGGTAGCTGAGAACGAAGTGATTGATTCAGAAGTGCAGACAATGCTGAAGGATGGTGTAATTGAGGAAGGAGAGGGCGCCTGGGGATTTCCGGTTGTCCTGGTTAAGAAGAAGGATGGGAGCGTCCGCTTCTGCGTGGACTACAGGGCCTTGAACGCGATCACCATCAAGGACGTGTACCCACTGCCGAGGATAGACGAAACGCTGGAAGCTCTACATGGTTCAGAGCGGTATACATCTCTCGATCTTCATGCTGGTTACTGGCAACTTGCTGTTGCGCCAGAGGATAAGCAGAAGACAGGGTTTACTACCCGACGAGGACTCTTTCAATTTTGCAGAATGCCCTTCGGGTTGTGTAACGCGCCAAGCACGTTTCAAAGGCTGATGGACTGTGTGTTGCGTGGTTTAACGTGGGTAAGCTGTTTGGTGTACCTGGATGATGTGATTATCTACACCAAGGGTTCCGTGGCACGACATGTAGTTGAATTGGCCGCTGTATTGGAGCGTCTCGCGGAAGCTGGCCTCAGTTTGAAAGCAAGTAAGTGCAGTTTTGCTACAACCACAATGGAGTACTTAGGGCATCAGCTATCACCGGACGGAGTTCGACCGACGGATCGGCTCATTGAAGCCGTGCAACATTTCCCTGTTCCCACCGACGTTGCTGAGGTGCGGAGATTTGTTGCGCTTGCGGGCTACTATCGCAGATTTATTCCTGGATTTGGCGCTCGAATGGCTCCGCTTACAATGCTCCTTCGCAAGTCGAGTGCTTGGGAGTGGGGCCACGCTCAGCAACAAGCCATGGATTGGGCCAAGAGGCAGTTGGTGAAGAAGCCCGTACTCATCTATCCTGACTACCGGTTGCCGTTCAAGCTCACCACAGATGCTTCAAAAGCTGGGCTAGGTGCTGTGCTCTCGCAGAACCAGGGACATGGAGATCAACCTATCGCCTATGCTTCGCGAGTGAACAGCCCAACAGTAGCGAAGTATACTGTAACCGAGCTCGAGTGTCTGGCCGTTGTGTGGGCCGTGAAAATATTTCGGCCTCATCTCTATGGGCGCAAATTCACGGTGGTGACGGATCATGTTGCGCTTCGATGGCTGCTTACATCCAAGGACCTGGCAGGACGACTGCATCGTTGGGCACTTGCTCTGCAAGAGTATGATTTCGATATAGTGTACCGACCTGGCCGCGAAAATTGTGTAGCAGATGCGCTATCTAGAGGTCCCGTTGGTCTGGTGCAAGATGGAGAGGCTGTAGCCCAAGTTAACCAGGTAGAAGCCCGACCGAGAGCTGTACCAGTGGACGTGAGTGTCGCGAGGATGCAGCCGAAATCCCAGCACATCGATCATGCTTTTGAGTCATCTGCAGCAGCATCTACGCTGAGTCGGGAGCAGCTCATAGCGGCGGCCATTGCAGAGGCGCAGGATGGGACTGATGCTGTGGAGCGGCAAGTCGATCAGGCTGCGAAGGACATTCTAAAGGCTGTGAAATCCTATCGAGTGGAGGCAGCAGAACTGGGAGTCGTGCAATTTACAGATCAAGATATTAAGCGAGAGCAACAGAAGTCAGCGATGGTGCAGATGCTGTTACGACGCGGCGTGTATCAACAGCAGCCTGTTAAGGTGAAAGACGATGGCTTGGTGTACATTACCCAGGCGGAGGGCGACAAGATTGTTCTTCCGGCTGTGTATTGGCCACTGACCTTTAAGGAGGCTCACGATAGTATTTGGGCGGGACATCTCCGTGGCCCACCTACCTACGAACGACTTCAGCGCATGTACTGGTGGCCGCACATGCGCGACAGTGTTCATCAGTGGGTTGCGGCATGCCAAGACTGCGGATCCAGGAAGGCGCGCCCCACAGCAGTGGTTCCCCCGCTACGCAGCGTCCGCACCGGTGACGTCTGCGACCGCTGGGCGATCGATGTAGCTGGACCATTGCCAGTCACACCCCACGGTAACCGCTACGTCATCGCAGGTATTGAATACGCGGTGTGATAATCAGCCAACGTCAGACACGGCTGTAGCTCCAGTACCCGCCGGTGAAATGCAGCAGCTACTGCTGTCAGCCTCTGCAGACACTACACCAGTTGAAGATACAACTGGTCGCCAAGTCGCTACAGCAACGACGCCATCAAATGCACCAGCAGGATGGCACAGCAGGGCAGGGAAGCGACGTGCGGTCGAGCTCATACCCACCCAAGCTGACATGGAGCACGATAACCAAACCCGTGGTCAAGCAAAGCGCTCAAGACCCACCGCTGGGGCCCTCGCACAACCTTCCGGTGACGCAATATCTTCTCGAACAAGAGCGCAGCTACGCCGAACACGGTATGTATCAACAGAAGTGCCGGGTGAACCTGAATGTGGCCTACTCCGTCTCAGTGGAGCACATGCTAGTGGCCACGCCCTCGAGAGCAATACGGAAGCAGATGCACCCGGAGCTCGAGCTGGTCACGTGCCAGGACCTATGCAAGCGCCAGCCGCAGGAGAAAGTGTCCACGAACCCGCTCTATCCCACCCCCCTACCATCATGGATACAGACGACACTGAGCACATTTATGTCTTCGCGGGGCGAGGGAGGCGTGGTGTTGATAGCCTCGCCGCAGGAACGCCGGCATGGCGAAAGATTAAACCTTGGGAGCGTGTGGTCGAGTACCGACGGCGGCGATGTCGCACGCGTAGCGGTCGCTATGTACTGGAGTTTGAAGTGGAACGTTTGGGTAATCGACCGCAGACTCGTTTTCCTGACCGATTGTGGATTACGCAGAAAGAGTACGAACAGCTTTGGCGAGATGGTAGACTGCGTGAGCAACATGATGATGGTGACGATGACGAACTCAGCCTTGAGGTCGCGCTGGGGCTCGGTCAGTCTCCAGTGCGGGATGAAGTGGACCGCATCGACGTAGTCGCGCAACAGGTACGGCAAATCTTCGAGACGCTGGTCATGCCGGAGGATCGTCAACGTGGCCTCCCATACCAGCCGCTGGGCGCCGTCGTCCGAGTCGAGGAACGGCGTGTCGGCAGTGGGGCGCTTGCTCAGAGGTTCGCGTCCCAACGTTGCGTACACGGGGCCATCCCAGGGGCCGGGGAGCTCATCGGGACACTCGAGCCGCACCGTGCGGCTGTGACAACGCTTGACCGAAGCCGCGAAGGGGTTGGACCGACCAGGCGGTGTCGGGCGAGAGGCAATGACAGCCATGAAAAATTTTCTTCACGGGCAGCCTGGCTGCGTCTTCGTGGAGCTCTGAGCTCTGTCGGTGTTCTTGACTTCTTGCGTTGGTCGTTGGAGCTCTGAGCTCTGACGGGCCAATCGTCGAATGATCGAGATTGCGTGCTGGCTCGGTTCGGAAACCCACGGTTCAGCCACTCGTCCCACTCGTACTTAACCGACCACGTGCCGGTAAAAAATGTTTTTAGGTTGAAAGTGGGTCATTCCTGAAAACATATTTTAGATTTGTGACTCACATTCGTTCGGTCTATGAAGCATTTTTTACTCGACGTTCTGGTCTCCACGGAGAAAAATACTACCACTTTGGTTGCAGATTAAGGGTGTATCTGTAAGTAGCAACGTGGTCCCGCTTCATTCAAAACCCTCCGCCATCTTATATTGCCTTCACTCTCGTTCTCTTCTTCATGGCCACCCAGTCTACGCCGTCAAGTGCGAAACTGATACTTCAGTAAGCACCGAGCCGATCTACAGTGACGCGAAGTGGCAGCTGTTGCTAGTGTGCGTGATGACCATCGTCAAGATGCAACGAGGGGCACGCGGCAGCTTCAAGCAGAGACGGCCCAGCAGCAAGAGTTATGACAGGAACAAGATCGAGGACGGACGACGCAAGGAGGGTATGCAAGTACTGGTAACGATATCCGAAGCGGCGGCGAAAGATAGCGAGCAGCAGCCAAGCTGGCGGCGGCGGGGTGAACAAGCTGATGGAGAGACGAATGGAACATGACATCGAGGATGGCGCACAAGAGGCGTGGAAGAACGAAGGGGTGAGCGAGTCAATACTGGGGACTCCCAAACGCGCCACCGCACCCCAGGTAACCACCAAGACCGATGATTGGCCAAGTTGTGCTGGTCAAGACCGTTGGCCGGCACCCATGGTGCCCCCGCCAGGAAGTGATGCCAGTAAAAGTGCAGTCAGTATCGGAATAGCGCTGTAGGACACAGATCAATCCATGCAGCTGAGCCAAAGCAGAGTGAACGTCAAAACACAGAGTACTTGGCTGTGGTGAGTCGACTAAAGTCAAGTTGCAGTTGAAGTGAAGAGCCAGGTCGGACGTGACGAGTAGCGTGCGCACAGAGTTGCCGTGCACACGTGGCTTCATCAACGACCGGTACCCCGCGAACACGTCCGCAGGAAGGGAGAACCCGCGAGCTGTGCGCGCACGTGGGCACAGTTCACAGAGGGACAGCTCCAGTCAGCTATCGCCTACCTGGGCCCAATAAGAAGCAGAGGGGTCGAGGATCACGTGCGAGCACCTGGGATTGGCGACGTACAAGGCGTTGTGCGTGTTGGATATCGCGTGGAGCGGTGCATACTGTATAAGTGACGAATTGGCGTCGCTAGCCGCCGAGGAACCCGGCGCTGCAGAGCTGTGGACTCGGACAAGGTGCAGACGGTAGCTGCGATAGGGCACATCGCTTACTCTTCCATGTAAGTACCAGACGCGTCACTCTACTGACAGTACTGGGTCATTCCTGAAAACACAAAAAAGCGATCGTTGTATTTGTGAAAGAAAAAGGATGCTGTAGCATTTTTTGTGACACTCGGAAAAAGGCAGGATGGTGGTTGCAACAAGGGGAGGTTAACCTATTGAGCGTAATTGGGCGAAGCCCCAATACTGTGAGTTTGCATGCGGAGTTTTCGGCGTCCTTCTCTTTACTTGCTTTGCGTTCACCAACATGAAGTATTTGCTTTTCTTTTGTCCCACATCACTGACGTGGGACTAGGTCAGGCCGCTAACCAGAGGGGGCTGGGACAGGTGTCGGCCGTGGTGTCCCTCATGGGGGTGACTTTAGGAACATTCGCAAGTAAGGTGTTGGCTTGGCAAAACGATATTTCATGTGTCCTTACTTCGCGTTGCTCTTAAATACCCTCCAATCTGGGATGGGAAGTATATTTAGGGCTAGCTTGGATTGAAGCAACAGGATACGCTGATAATTGCGGCAGCGGAGTTTCTCGAATGCCAGCGACTTAAAAGTCACGGCGCTATATAAATTTTTGAAAAGTTTACTACGCACTACTTGACCGTTGAAGTCCACGAAGCGGGTAGCCCAAGGCCAACAGCGGCAGGTAGCTCGAGACCCAGCAGCGGCGGGTAGCTCGTGGCCGAACATCTCGACCAGTATCTCCACGCAGCCTGCCGAGAAAAGAGCATACTTGACTCAACTTTTCTTTGCATGATATTGTGTTATTTGCTGTTCGTCTCGATTTAGTTAAATGGAGGTGTTAATCGTATTATTACATTCTCGTACGAATCCGGGGCAGGGGGCGAGTCCTATACTGTGTTAACGCACAGTTAGGACAGCCCCTCTCCAGCAGGCATTGATGGACTCTAGTAATATAGAAAATAGGCTAGCTAAAGGATATCACTTTTATCAGTTTCTGTGATATTAATAATGGTTCTCGATGACTCCGAGTATAAACACTTGTAGCGGTGTGTTATATCAACCTAGTAGTGTGTTAGTACCTCCGCGTTTATCGTGGGCATGCAGGTAAGTCGGTGAAATGCTGGAGTCCACGGTGCTGTTGTTGGCTCGGAAGTGCTGGTTGTGGATGGAGAGGACTAACTCCCACTCGTCACGCCCCAGTGGCAAGTGGTCCTCCATCGTAATACGGCTACAAAGTCGCAATTGTAAATGAAGTTGAAATAAGCGTCGACATGAGTGGTGGGGTAGATATTCGCAGTTCGAAGAACTGTCGTTAGGCGGCCCAGGCGAGTTTGTCATCGAGCGACATTCTCGCGACATCCACCGCCTCGGCGGCAGGCCAGTGTCTCATCAAGCGACGTTCCCGCGACATCCACCACAGGCCAGCACTGGCCCCTGTGTATCATCGAGCGACATTCTCGCGACAACCACCGCCTCGGCGGCACATTCGCCTGACCCGAATTTGCAGTTTCGAAGGAGCGGTGTATCATTTGAAGTATGATACCAGGGCAGATGCTGCGGCTGCGAAGCAGGCGCAGGAGATGCTTACCGATATGTAGTAAAAGAGATTCCTAACACAGATATAATAAAGAATGCTATTTAAAAATATGCTGCTATCCCAGTCTCCAGTGGAGCCCTGGTTGTGTGTCAAGCAAACACAATATTTGTTTGAAAGTATGATTAAGATGAGCTCAAAATCCGTACGGTATAATTTTGGCGGTGTGTCCTTGTTGTCGGAAGTCCATGCAGGAATCTTATTGCTTCTGAGAACTGCGAACCCCCCGGACAACCAGTCCGGGTACCCCCAATTGCTATCGACACTGTGGTCAATTTGTTATCGTGTTCACCATTTTTGCTGTTATTTGGTTCGTAGGCTACGTCATTTAGAAAATGCCTGTAATCAGTTATAAGCCAGATAACAATCAAAGTATGGCCGTCGCTATTCCTATACTCAGCGTTATCTTAAGTGTTTGTGGCCTTAGTAAAAAATACCGAGTATACATCGTGCTACATCGTTTCAGCATTTTGTATCTTCGTCAAATGTAGCTGCACGCAGTTCTACTTACTCCTGAAGTACGTGGATTGCTTCAAAACTCCACGCGGCGAAACATTAGCATTTAAGTGTGCCACCTGCATTACAATATGTAAGATGTAGAGAGTTCGCACTCGTAACTATAAAGTTCACGTTTGCCCTTATGCTAATTCCGTTTATCTCAGCGTAAACTATATATTTATTATAAAAAGCTCCCGCTCAGTGAATATTTACTACCCCAGTAACGAGCGCATTATCCTACCGCGCTACATATTGTACCTTAAATATATTCGAAACGCGTTAAAGCAAGTGTAACTTAGAGTAGCAATATGTAGTAAGCGATACAGACGACAGTAGTACCGCACTACTGTCGTCTGTATCGCTTACTACATATTGCTACTCTTCACTACGTGCTAACTACGCGGTGAGCCAGGTATATCTCGCAGCTTGTCTATAGAGCCAACAATTTTGCCGCATTGCTATGATAAGAAGTAGTGGAGCAGACCCAGCTATCGCAACAACAATGCACTACGCGCAGCTCTATTATCTATTTTATGATTGTGTGGGGCCTGCTTTCGCTGATACTACGTGCTAGACTAATTAATACTTCGTATCGTGGCAGGTGCTGCAAATTATATGAGGCAAGCGTCGTGGCGGGGTAATCTCATCGCACCCGTTCCGATCGCTGTCAGCTCGCTGCACTACTCGCAGTGTTATTAGTTTATAAGTAAGTAAATGCGCGGGCTCTTGACGGGCCCGCAAAGCAGAGAGCTGTTTTTCAGGCTGCCTTCGCTTTGCTCGGCAGCGACCTATATTTACCCAATGTAGCCTAGTCGGGCCCCAATTTCATCCAATCCGAATTAATGTAACCTCGGTTGTCCGGACCCACGTAGAGGATTGATCACTTCAACTTCGGGAAAACAGTCCCTTGAGTGAGCCCGTAATTCACGACGACAGGGAATCAAACACCGTGACAGCGTACAGTAAAGTGTTCACTCGACAGAGCGTATGTTGTGCAACACAGTGTGTACGAACCGGTAGTTGTGGCCAGCGTACAGTACTGTCTGTTACATGCGAGCCTTCGGATGCAAAATCTGCAACTTGCGCAGATTCCGAGTTTTCTGCACGTACCAAATAAGGAGCTGTACATCACGCAACACAGGATTTTAGATTCGAGAGCGCTGCTGGCAGGCTGAGGAAGGCAACGAGTCCGCAGGGTCAATCAAGACACTTGTACTTCAGTCGTGTTTGAAGAGTACTGTTTCCTTGGATTTCGGCTTCAAAAGTGCACCCAAAACGCTTATAAAGCAGCGTTTTTAATCGAAGCCAAGCAAAAACTACAACTGCTGGCAGTGAAAAGTAGTTGATAGCACCACACGTTCACTTACGTAGTATTATTCTGGGATAGCAGTAAAGCTGCTAACGAAGCTTGAAGCCGATCAGATGAAGCCTCCCTTTAAAGTTAAATTCAGAACAATAAAATAAAAAAATGGCATGGACTCAGAAATGCAGATACTTAAATGGGTAGTGTTGAATCTCAACCGCGCTCACTCGCGCCTTCGCTGTAGTGCTTCATCTCACAGACAAGGTGCGGATCGTGCGGCGTTGCAAGCTTACATAGTAGATTGTGTGGCGGCAGGAAATGTCATTTATAATGAATTCATGATTGGCTGTAGAAGATCATACGAACACATATTTTGGTCTGTTCCTCATCGACACCTTTTTATTAATATTTCGAATATTAGCTTGAGTACTCCATGTTGACAACCTCAGAATTTTTCGTAGATGGGAAGTATGTAAGACGGGGCAAGTTTGCCTTCCTGATCACTACTCCAAACCAGTTGGGGTTTGGATCAACTCCGCTTGTTAAAAATATTATGTTAAGGGATAAAATGCACTTTTACACGAAGTATATCAAATGCTGTACTGGAAACTCGAAAACGCCCAAAATTGACTAGTCTGCGAAATTCTTCTCCTTTGCACCATATTGGCAATCTTGATATCTGCATATCATATTACTCTTGCTAAACCGTGGTGCGTAGATGGGATATGAACTCGAGAACCAATTCGCTTGAGGAGCCATTTTAATTGTTGTTTACAAACATCACCAACCGTGAATTATTGTGCTGGGATTAAATTGCTTTTTCTTTATTATTTATAATATAAGTATTTATAATATTCATCTTAAAACAATCTATGTGTGAATTTCACTCATTAGCGTATACTACGTAGTACTAATAGTAGTAGTACTCGACAAAGATGTTAGTGGCTAACATGTTTGTGTAGTTCTATAGGCTAATTAGTGAAATTCACACGTAGATTGCTTTACTTCGGGCGACAAAATGAATACATGTATTATGAATACTTCTATCATAAATAATAATAATAATAATAAACATTTAATCCCACTCGGGAGTTGATGTAAATCATCGCCTACGTTTTACGTGGAGTTAGAAACAAAACGAGACCCGTTATCACCTTGCTCAAGCCCCTGAATTCTCTATTCCTCTTTCTATCTGCCAGATCATTGTATAAATTCGCTCAAATGTATTTCGCACAATTATTAATGCCCTGCAAACATTTACGGATCCGTCCAGCTCTTTATATGAAGTTTTGCGGGTTGTTCTCGTAACGCTTCCTCATCCGCTCGATGTAGCGGTCTGCAATCTTCTTGCCGAATTTCTTGCGAATCGCGTTGAGTTGCTTGATGATGGGAAGCTTCGAGAATCCGCTGATCTTGGGGAGTTTGAGCGCACCCGTGAGCTGGCCGATGCTTGGGGTTGTGATCGCTCTCTCTTCGCTGTCAGCAACTGCAGCGGCCCCCTTGAGGCTGCGGCGGCTTTCAGTGGAAGCTTCGTAGGTCGACTGAATCGCTTGGTTGCTGACCTGGACGGCGCTCTCGGCAGTCGTGAGGGTGCCGCAGCAGACGACGAAGGTGGCGACAACCAGAAGGAGGAACTGGCCGAGGCGCATGGCGAACGATTGGCTGATTTCTTCCGGGTTTCTTGCTCTCACTTGCGCGCTTGGAGGCCAGTTGTGGAATGGCGTGTGAAATTGTGCTTCTGTTCAACACACTCAGTTGTTGTACCATATGGCCTTGGCTGCAGATCAGAGGGGGGCATTCCGGCAGGGCCCCTGCCACTGGCAGTGCAAAGGGTGAGGCAGGAGCACCAGCGAGATGGTGTGGTACCCGTCTATAACGCCGAGTCTACGTATCCTCGCCGAAGACGGTTCCAATCGAGGACACATCGGCACATAAAGCAAAGTTCACGAGGATACCTTACCAACATTACTTATTCATGTAGCACTGCATTGCCCGAAATGGTGTGGTACGTGTAGTACAGTACAATCGATATACTACTAGTAGTAAGTACTTGCGAACACGTTGACAGCTTGTCCATTTCGTGGGGCGAAATGTGAACTTTCTGGTCCGATCGACGCGCCCGTTTCTTTCAGTCATCCCTCCAACTGGCGGGAAGAACACTCCGCCATAAACACCAAGATACAGTATACAGTGCCGTTAGCATTGGTAGTAAATTACTATACGTACTGTACGTGTATTACTAGTAGTAATACACGTACAGTATGTTTTACAAAACATTGATGAGTTCCATACATACATATGTACAGTATGTCCCTAGGGCACTGTTTATCTTGGTGTTTATGGCGGAGTGTTCTTCCCGCCAGTTGGAGGGATGGCTAAAAGAAACGGGCGTGAACGTGTACTATTAATAAGTACCGGTAGTAAGTTGATATGCTTAACTTGTACGTACTGCACATTAGGACACCCATCTTACCCGTACTTGTACCTGTAGAAATTGAAACGTGTCCTTGTTCCTTGTTTCTATTAAGCAAAGTTTTATTTTCCACCCCCGCGATGTCGTACATCGTCGTGGACTCCGTAAGGAGTGGTTAGCATTGCGCTTTGCTGTTGTTATCTCGCCACGCAAGTCACGAATCTGCACGCCTTGAAGCGAATACGTACACTAACCCATACTGTGTATTTAGATTTACCCGCGATAGAAATCCTACAAGTTAAAGCAATATTGTGGTTTTCAATACATGTACAGTATGATACTAAAACTTGTAATTTGTCGTGAAGACCCTCAAAATCGGATGCGTCAGGGCAATTTTATCGGTGACCCGCTATCACTAATGAACAGCTGGCTCTTGCTGCTGATACTGCAAAAACAGTGTTTTTAAAACACCCCATTGCAATTCGTGTTTTTAATCATGGCCATGCTTTGGCCCAGTCTGGCAGCCGGGAGGACGCGTTACTTTTACCAAACGATACTGTAGCTACACCACAAATCTGTGGCAGCACCACAAAGCTCGGGAAAACACCCAACAGTGCCGTGAATACACCATAGATTTGCTAAATGTGTTCGTGCTATGCTGCATAGCCTATGCAAGCACACAAGACAGGGTGCAGCGTGTCGCAAGTTACCTGCCACTACATTACCGTACTTTACGTACTTCTACTTAGGCCCTGGTTTCTCCGTCGGTGTCTGGGTCTGGGGATAAAATGCGAGCGAGCCTATTGGCTAAGCTCAAATCTCCATCGAGATTTGTCAGAGAGTTAGCACTCAGCCAAGCATGTGGCAAGGCTACGTACGCTATTGCAAAATTGAATATATTGTGTTGAGAACTGAGCTAGGCTATACTAATCTGCTTGTCACATCTAATACGCATCTGGGGATATTGGGTAGGTTTCGAAGCGTTCCCCACCCTCACTTTACCTTCACAGCCGTCTAAGTTCGCACTAGTTGCACTTTTTGCACACAGATCAGTGTGCAATCAGTGTGCAAAATCCCTACATTTTGCAAAGCCATCAGAATTTGATCCTCACATTCACCTGTACGAATCCATTAAGTTCAGGTGCGAACTTTCCAATTCCAAACGTTATCTATACAGGGAGACTGTAAAACTGTATGCGCACCTATCTAGAGCAGCTTCCAGTACACCAGTCCCGATTTTGCTCATTTTGCTCTGAGGGTGAAGGTGCGGGTGAAGTGAATTTCGAAACCTATCTATTATCCTCCTTTTATTCTCACCCCCCAAGGGGGTGAGAATAGAGTAAAGTCCAAGATCAAAACGCGTTTGGGACACAATCAAATCCAAAAGAGGCCCAAATCAAAATGTGCGGTAGACGGGGGCTGCAAAAAGCGGGTATCCATCATCAGAAGATGCAAGCACCGCTGTGAGTCACATACCAGGGACTTGTCTTTGTAGTGTAAAACAAAAAGGGCGGCTGGTCAAAAAAACGGGGGCGGTCAAGAATAACTCGGTGGGTGGTCAAGAATAACTCGGCGGGTGGTCAAGAATAACTCGGCGGGTGGTCAAGAATAACTCGGCGGGTGGTCAAGAATAACTCGGGGGGGGGGGGGTCAAGAATAACTCGGTCCTACCACGGTCGTTGTGCCAGCCCGCCGCGGCTCGGTAGTACTCCGTCGCCACTGCGGCGATGGAACACGGCTTTGGGTTGTTATAATGCCCGCGATTCATAAATTTTATTAGTATTATAGCCGATTTATTCTAAAATTTAAGGATTATCTGCATTAGCTAGATCCAGCTTTGAACTACCTGGGTAGCGAAACGGGAGGTGAGCGCTCAAACTACACCTTTTCAACTTCAAAACTGCAAATTGTAAGTTCAAAACAGCAAAAGGTAAAATCAAACCAACAATACTCTATAAATGTATATTTCAATCTGTATGATATGTATCATCGTATATGATTATAGAGTACAACTTGCCTATTGGCTAGCTGTGCTGCGCGCCAACCAATGAGCTGTGTATAAAAGTACGAAGCTAGCCTGGTCTCTGCTCGTGCAGTTTTGAACTTACCTTTTGCAGAATTGAACTTACAATTTGCAGCTTTGAAGTTGAAAAGGTGTATACAACAATACTCACGGAGGCAAGCATACGGTGTTCTAACTGGGCTATTTCAGCGTTCAACTTGCCCCAGTATTATTTACGGTAGTATTTGTCGAATCACGGTACTCTTTTTGATAGTACCGTGACTGGCATGACAGTACTGTAATTGATACAATGAGCGTCAACAGTGCAAACGTTAGGATATATAACCGAAGTTTGTAATATAGGTGCCTAGTATGTAAAGTGAAGGAGTCGAGCAGCGTTTAGAAACTAGGTCGTCTTCTACTTGGCTGGGAACACCTGTGGTATAAAACGATGGAACCAGCGCAAACATCATGCTACAAACCCGTTATGACCATTTCTTTTGTTTTCTGCTAGCTGACGCTTGATTTTTTTGCTAGGTGATGCTTAGATTTTCTATTAGCTTGCCTAACCTGGCGCAACCTTCGTGCTACACGAGCCAGAAGGATGTCGTCTGAGCATGTGAATGACATTTCAGCAAGCAACGTCTTTAGAGAAGGACCAGTAGTTGCAAGTTTACGCAGCGCCCGAGAGCAAATGAAGAAGTATATGTACTAAAAAAATCGAGTACACTACTCGGAATTCACTCGAAAGTAAAGACGCCTGCGATTCGAAAATAGTAGGGAAAGTAAACTAGGACGTTACTTCTAGCTATAAATAAGAGCAATGTTATTCCAAACGCAATAACGTGTTAAATACCGATTGATGACATCTTTATCGTTTCCCACAAGGCCCCGGGCAAGTAGTACTCATAAAGTATTGTCATTGCACACCTAGATATTCTACAACCAGAACCATTGTAGCAGTGCATACGAAAAAAAAACTGACTTATTGATGGCTTCCCTTTACAATAAGTATGCATCATAACGATCTACTATGTAGTTAAAGTGATCGAATGAATGCGATAAGGTTGGTTCAGAGTGCTAAATGTGCAAATACCAGTAATACGGAAGTACCAGCAGACTTTACTATTTGAAATGTACGAATAGCTACCTCACTAACTTGCAAATGAGGCTTGAGGGTGGAGCAAGAAGCGTACGCTAGTCTTACACACAAGAGGGCTCAGTCTTACTGCACTTTGATGTTGTGGTTTAGAATAAGTACCAACTTTTGACATTCCGATCGGAGTTTCTAATCTTGGATAGAAACAGATGCATGAAGTACAAGAACTTGATTTTAGTAAAGTATAATAAGGATAAGTGAGTTTACTGAGCTCCACCAGTTTACTAGGGCTGTAGGAAAAGAGAACCCAACCGGATGAAGAACTGGAGTTGGCCCCACTTTCAAATTGGCCCTCCGTCTGACGGTCAACTACAACTACACCTACGGCTCAAGACAACAACATTTGATCTAGTAAATCTATTCATAATTGTATGCTATTCTTGCTGTATTCATGGTCATTGGTGTTATTGTTATTAGACGTGCCACCGCGACTCTAACGGCACCACCACACAGCAGTGCTGCTGCAAGAGTGGCTGGGAGCACTTGAGTAAACACGACCCGATTGATATTTCAATAAAGTATACATGTACGCATGACTCTAGAATTACTAGGTCGGTTTTTCTACTCTGCTGGATCCGCTTCGCTACTCATCGAACTTCCGCTACATTGTCAGCATTGCTCCCACTGACATTCTGCATACCCGGCGCCTACATAAAGCAAACACCTGTTATAGCTCTCTGTTTCCATTGTCATTGCCCCATTGTATCGATTACGGTACTTTTGAGCAAATCACGGTACTATCAGAATAGTACCGTGATGTGTACATGTACTTATCGAGGCCCAAAACACTACATGTAGGTATATGTAACGCCGAAATAAGTCTCCTTTGGTGGTGGCGCATGCATTCGTGGATGCATCGCGCAACTCCGGGCCAGGGCGGTCAAGGGGCGCTCAAATGCTCACTGGTCGAGAATGACTCGGTGGGAGGTCAAGAATAAGTCGGTGGAGGTCAAGAATAACTCGGTGGGAAGTCGGGGGTGGTACAAACGGGCCAATGCGTTTTGATCGTGGCCGGTTTCGTTTTGATTTTGCCCTGAATCTGTTTGTTTCTGTCCAGTACATGCATTTGTTTTTGATTTTGTCTTCAAGTGTTTGATCGTGGTCCAAACGATTTTGATCTTGTCCCAAAACGTTTTGATTTGGACCCAGTCTCGTGAGAATAAAATGCAAATCCTGGGGTTTTCCTGGTTGGGCTTCAGATATCCCCAGACCCAGACACCGACGGAGAAACCAGGGCCGTTCTGCACGATGCACTGGATGCCCAAGCAGCCCAACAAACGCCCTAATGACACAGTGGCAGTTCTGCACGATGCACTGGATGCCCAAGCAGCCCAACAAACGCCCTAATGACACAGTGGCAGTCAGTGATTAGCTTCATTAGACGCACACAAATGAAGTCGGGAGCTCTGTATGCGTGTACCACATACAGTTCAGTACTGCGTCTGAGGAGCCTATTTTTAGCAAATTGGGCGAGCATCTGTAGTCATTTCGGATGCGCTGTAACGAGAGGAGCAAAATGATGTACAACAGGTTTGCATCTGCCCGATATTGTGTCTGAGGGGCTTAAAAAATGTATGTTACTACATGTATAAGCTTTTGCTAGATAGTGCTGTGAACGTTCCGCTGAGCGACCACTTTACGACTCGGACGTGAGAACGCAGCCTGTGCCCGCACAACAAAGCTGTACAGTAGCAGCACATCAATACTGTGCCAACACAGCAACCACGCTGACGAGCACAAAAGAATGTGGCGTCTTTGAGCGCATGGACGTTCTCTGGGGGATGCACAGATAGGGTGTGGGTACAGGCTGTCTTGCCAATCTAGCCAATCAGCAGTCGGCCGATACCGAGACGCGCTATTACAGAAATCTGCCTAAATACCGAACGGGTATACAATACATAACCTCATATAACTAATACTTCAAGGTCCAACGACTGGTCGAACGGAGATGGGCAAAGGTACTGATGTAAAAATCCAGGATACCTTTGTTTGGCCAGAGGTACTAAGCTGTGCAGTTGAAAATTGGCGCGCTTTTGATTGCCTGTGCGGTCTTCTATTCCTTTCCACTTTCACATTTTCAGTCAATGGACCATGGAATAATCTACTTCATCAAAAGGTATGTGCTTTTTGAAAAGATGATGCATGCACTAGATCAACTAGGAGAGGGAGCAGATAGTCCTTACAAATTAGAGCTACTAACCGCACTGATGTGGTGCGAACACGTTTGGTCAAAGGTCAGCGCTGAAACAATTCAGCACTTCTGGCTTCGCTTGGGCTTGATTAACAAAGCAAGCCTCAAAGTCCTTCTAAACTAAACTAATTCAGTACAGCCTTTTTTATGGTAACGCTGAGATCACTTTATAAACCTAGAGCCCTTATATATATCAGGCGTTCGGTACTCAGGCAGAGTTCTGTATAAGGTTGTTCACCAGTGCTGACATGACGACGCGGGCCTCCAGCGCATTGAGGGCAGTGCTGAGAGCCGTCCTGAGTACACCGAATAACCTTAGTTATGCAATACACCTGATCTGCAGTGTACACCTTTTCAACTTCAAAGCTGCAAATTGTAAGTTCAATCCTGCAAAAGGTAAGTTCAAAACTGCACGAGCAGAGACCAGGCTAGCTTCGTACTTTTATACACAGCTCATTGGTTGGCGCGCAGCACAGCTAGCCAATAGGCAAGTTGTACTCTATAATCATATACGATGATACATATCATACAGATTGAAATATACATTTATAGAGTATTGTTGGTTTGATTTTACCTTTTGCTGTTTTGAACTTACAATTTGCAGTTTTGAAGTTGAAAAGGTGTAGAAATGCTGTTTTTAGTGTCCTTTCTGGAGCCGTATAATAAAACCAAGTAACTCGTCGGGAAGGTTATAAAAAGACTTCCCAATCAAGCGGACAAAATACGAAAAACACCAAAGAACGCACACGAGCACCTTTCCTAAAGGGCTAGGTCGACCATATTAGAAGGCGGTAGTGAGCGGGTGTGAGGAGCGTAGCCATAGCAAACCCGCGCGGGGTGCCCGCGAAGCAGGGCCGCGCGGTATTTGCGGAGGCGGGCCCAGCGACGAGCTCCTCTGCGAACGGACCCGTTGCCCTGTCCAGTAGTTAGTTTTTCTAATGCGGGGGTCTGGGGGTGCAACCCCCAGAATCACCCCAAATAGAAGGACGCGATTTGCTTGGGTGTTTTTGGTAGGTTGTCACGGTGTCAATCAAGCGTTGTGATTGGTCATATTGGGGTGTATGCCATAACAAGGAGTATTTCATAACTAAGGTTATTCGGCACTTTCATGCATCTAAACCATAGTACAGCAAGCTAGGCACGAGGGTTAGTCCAAAGTATTATTACCGCTAGAGTATTTACAATTTTAGCGGGAAATGACTACAACATGCAGCTTCCGAGCAAGACATTAACTTTTAGCAAAATTCCTCGGGTGTAGCAGGTAGCCCACCACGACACCATCAGTTTGCACTATTTGCTGTTGGAATACAAGCTACCAACAGTGCTCTGGACCTCGCTAACCAAAATCTTACCAGGGCTTCGAAGATTTGGCAACGTCCCTCACGACTCCCACGTATTTAAACCTGTGTAGGATATTTAGGCGACTGATAAGCTGTTAAGCGACCTTGTCTGAAGGCTAAATACACATGTAAGTTGCTGCGCCAGCTCTGATAGGAGTGCTGGGTACTGCTAGATCAAGTGATGTCGCGCAATGCTAATTTTCAGCGCATATTACACTTCTCCACCAGGCCGCACCAGCTAGAAAGTGTGCATGTAGCTAGATCAACCGCTGGTAATTCACTGGCGAGCTCGCCTCGGAATGCAGGGTGGTGTGAGGTGATTGGGCAACGTACATGTAGTTGAACTACTCAAGTAATGTAACGGGGTTCGGGGCGACATCATGTCGAGCATGGGGGCGAAGTGGTTTCTAAATGTGTTCATACGGATCTTAAGTAGAGGTAGTGTACATGTACAGCACCGAGTGCTAAACTGTGGTTAGTGTTTGTCACGGAAACTACACCTTTTACGGTCCGTACTTGGCATCCGCCCAGTTCAATACAGCCAGTATACAAATGTATACCGTCCGACCTTCGTATACCCTGTGTATAATTTTGTGTTGACGACACCAACTTTTCAGTTCAAAACAGTCACCCCCCTCTTTCAAAACAGCCAAAGCGATGGATAAAGATTTTGTATTCTAAACCTGCGTGCTCGTTGGTTATAGACGGATGGCCACAAGCAAAATTATTTCCCACACTGGTGTCAAACAAGGTGATCCCTTGTCACCATATCTATTTCTTCTCGCTATGGAACCACTGGGGAATCTCTTACGACAACGAAGAATGACTGGAATATCGATGCCTATCGGACCCCCGACTACAAGTGTTTTCTTTGCGGATGATTCCTTACTATTTTCCGGATCGGTGTCGGGACTGCACGAGCAACTGAGCGTCGTTCGGCAATACTGTGCAGGCTCCGGTGCCAAACTGAATGTGCTTAAGCGTAAACTTTTGCAACTCGCTGGACCTCCGATAGAAGAATCGGCATCTCCATTGCCTGTGGTCAAACATGGTGAAACTGTTCGGTACCTTGGACTGCCATTTGGACGTGAAGATACTGACTCAAAACTGGTGAATGACCTTGAGCACAAAGTGGAGCAAGCCTTATCTCGTTGGCGTTTTCGTGGTTGCACTATTGAGGGTCGAAAGCTAATTGTAACGACAATGGTGCTATCGCTATTGTGGTATAAGGCCCTACACGTTGCCTTGCCTGCCAAAACGATACGTCGGTGACAATCCCTAATCAATGATTTCATTTTGACGCGAAAGGCCCCGCCCGATAGAGCACGTTGGCACGCGGTGAGAGGAGCCAATGCTACAATTCCTGCTTCACAGGGAGGCCTCGGGCTGCCAAACATTGATCTCTTCTTGAAGCGGCAACAGCTTCGTCTCTTTCAGGAGTTCGCCAGTGTAGTGCACAATGCTAACCCAAACACACTGCCAAGATGGGCAGTGCTGCCGGTCTGGTACGCGTGTGGACAGAACAACCCGATATCGACATCGCTGTCAGATATCTTCTATACATCCGAGACCATTGACGCTGCCAAACAGTGCTCTTCCTGGTGGGCACAATTGTGGGGCTTGTGGTCTGGTATTGTGAGAAAACTGGACCATCCGGTAATCACAAGTGATGAACGAAGACATCAGCTTCTCCAAGCACCGATCTGGAACTCCGTGTTGCCGACCCTTCAGCTGAAAAACAACGACACCTGTGAACGAGAACCATTGAATGCTGGTTCAGGAAAAGAGGCGGCCAAGTTTACCTCTCTCTGTGCCAAGCTCCAACAACATGGATACCGCTCTCTTCAGGATTTGTTATTTTCGCATGGCACTCTTGTTAGTGAGCAAGATTTTGTGGCTATCATTGCCAACATGCATGACATCAAGCGCTCACGTCTGCTGCCCTACTTGACGTTTCGTTTATACTTCCGCGCTCAAGCAATATTGGGTAGTATCCAGACCAGAACATCCAGCGTAGCCGGAACTTCACATGCTACGACGCAGCTCGTGGGAATCAAAAGTGCTCGACGCTTTTGGTACTTCCCAATGTTGCCAAAGCATGCGTGGACACGCTACCTATGTTGTACGACCGACATTTGGACGACGCGAGCTGCGTTGCTCAATATTCAGCCGAGTTGTCTACAACAAGTCTCCAAAGAACTCTTCAACCTTCGACGACACATGCTGCCAACAGTCTACGACATGCAGCTTCGGGTGCTACACGATATACTTCCTGTGAACGCTAAATTCTTCTTTCTCGAGCTGCGCCACCGCGATCCAAGAAGGTGCCCGATCCCAGGCTGCTTTAGAGTCGAAGTGCTGAGCCATTGTTTTTGGAGTTGCGAACTAGCACACAGAGTTTGGCGTAACCTACAACCGGTATGGTCTTGTCTGGTGACGCGTTCACTACGATGGTCTAACTTCATCTTCGGAGGGACAGACATTCTTCTCCCGTATTGGAAAGATAACAAGAGCGTGCTCAGCGTTTGGTTCTGTCTACGGGGCCTTTTTCTTCGTGAAATATGGATAAATCGCAATCGTGCCGCGTTTCAAGGCGGAACTTCAATATTACCGGCAAGTGCACTCACCGTAGGTATCCTTCATCAATTTGCTGCGCATCTTCGCTCTCTCCACCGTCGACATCGCTCTCTTTCGCTCCGGAAGGCTGATCTACATGCAGTGACAAATTACATGGTGACGCATTCACAAGGTCTATTAGCCGCTGTGGACATCGGTGCGGAAACAACCAACCGAACAACGTTTTGGAGCCGGACACGTTGAATTAGCTAAAATCATGCTACATCTAAGTTTTAGCAGATAACGAAGTCCAACCATAAATCGTAATAGAACTCCACTCAGTGTCAGTGTGCCAGCCAAAGGTCCACTTTTGCGCTGCAATTTGCAGCCTGCAAATCGCATCGACCGACCTTCGCTGCAGTGAAAAAGTGCAGGAATGCAGTGAAAAAGGGCACAGCAGATACGATTTGCAGGCCTTTGGCTGTTTTGAAAGAGGGGGGTGACTGAAAAGTTGGTGTCGTCAACACAAAATTATACACAGGGTATACGAAGGTCGGACGGTATACATTTGTATACTGGCTGTATTGAACTGGGCGGATGCCAAGTCCGAACCGTAAAAGGTGTACATGTACTTAATGCCAGCAGAACCCTCTTGTAGTCTCATTACCGCTAACTTATATTACGTTAGAGCAATGATGATTGTTAAGCTTACTGCTGTAGGTGCAGCTCAGCCACCTTCGACCAGAGACCCTACCGTAGACTATGCTAGCGTACGATGTCACAGCACTGCTTGCTCAGAGTAGCTGTGTAGCAGCGTGTTCGCCTATTTGAGCTTACTACATTTAGGTCCTCTAAAATATTACATACTGCACTGCCTGCAACCCAGCTCAGGTATTTTAAAATGAAATGATGGCTGGTAGGAGCGCAGACACACCTAAGCTCGCAATTCCCTCACGTGAATTGTGTCAGGAGTAGTCTTATAACCACTGACCAGCATAACTTTTTTGAGTAGCACCAATATCTGATGCGCTGTACGGTCAAAGTAGCTCGGTAGATCGATGGCCGCGTGACTAGCTCTAATATACTTTCTGCGCCACTTCGCTCGCTCCATTCATATGGAGATAAGTGCGGCGAGTTCAACGCACCACCTCTGGCACCGCTACGACTAAAATTGCGTGCGCAGGACGCCCTTAAAGCTTCGATACTACATACCGGTAGTGTTACATTAGAGGTGTTCGGCAGCGCGTCGCCGCGGGGCGGCTGCTCAATTGACCACTTTAGGGGACAAACACAGTGGCTGGACATATAATTTGCTATTAGGCTTCAACCTTCTCCTGCTGCAAGCGCGGCGAGCAGCCAGCAGTCTTGTGGTGCAAGCGATCATCTAACAATGATAATTTATGGTACCCACATGGGTAACTGGTTACGGTAAATCTACACTGTAGTGGGCCCTGTCTGAGAGCGGGACCAAGCGCCCAGCTCTTGGCCAGACGGGTCAGCCCGAACACCGTCTTTGGCCTTGCCTGGCCACCGTTTTTGCGTTACTGTATTGTGCGTGCATTTGTTGTGTTGGTCAGATTTTTGCGTGAGATTATCAGGTTTTCTCCTCGGACGTACCGAGGAGTAAAGTCGGGCTGAACCCCCTGTGAACCTCCCGGTACTCCCCATTTGCGCCCTTAGACTTGATTAAACTATACATCCATATGTTTTGTGTGCCACACACCATGACAAAAGCGCACGGGGGCAAGAAGCGACCCCAAAATGGTACCACGTACCAAGAAACTTTTATTTTACGATTCGTATGAGCATAGTTTAACACTGTCGTTTCAAAGGAGGGAGTAAACGGGGGTTCAAGGGGTGCTAGGCGAGTAAATCACGAACTCCCGGGAGTAGAGCAAAGAGGGAGTTCGCGGACGTTCATAGGCTGTGCGTTCACAGCACTATTGCTAGAACGGCTAGGTAGGTGATACCGCCAAACACACTTAATACCGGTAGCGCTTATCGTCTCGCGGAATCAGCAGAACTTCTTTAAACGGCTGGATTCTCTTTAATTTAATTAAGTTCTCTATGATTTTGTTTTTTAACTGTTGGAGATAGAGACCGGTTGAATCGCACAGACAATACAGTTGGCACGCACAGGAGATTGGTTATCCTTACAGATAAACAGGGAAGTGCACATATTAATTTGTAACATGGTGTAAATGCACAGGTATAAGAGGGAAAAGCACAGATTGTATGCCTAGCTTAGGGTGGGTCACACGACATGTTGTGTCGGTGCCTAAATTGGTGTACTGCAGGCCAACGGTGACCTAAACCATTCATTCTCGAAACGTGCAAGCGTGCCTACTGCTCTCATAACGTAGGGTACGAAGGCGCTGCATCCGGGCGCTGCACTCAGCGACCGCTACTTCAAGACGCGTGGTGCACTTGGTAGCGCGCTACGTTTGGGCACTTCTCCACCGGCGTCAAGAACAGAGACACTCAGAAAGGTGGTCGCACATACGGAGGGAGCGACACAACCCGAGAGGGTGGGGGTGTTCACGGAGGCAACTTAGACGCGGCAAGACACCCAGAGACGATACACACGGAGACGGAAGTGCTCTCAGCACCGGTTATTCTCCCCCAGGAGGCGTAAGTGACGCTCTACGCGGCGGTGCCACTTACGGAGGCGGTGACCCTTACGGAGGCGGTGACCCTTACGGAGGCGGTGACACTCACGGAGGCGGTGACACTCACGGAGGCGGTGACACTCACTCAGGCGGTGACACACACGGAGGCGGTGAGAATCGTGGAGGAGACGGCGCTGTCAGGCAGCGAAACACACGGAGGCGTGGACACACACGGAAGTGGTGAAGCGGTGATTTTCCTTCAGGTGAAGCAGTCAGGATGCGTCGTATCACCTACAACTGGGAGCTCCTGTGCACCCTTTCATCTTCGTCGGCGTTATCAGAGTTTCGAGGACTTGAGTTTTGTTGTCCGAGGGTCGCACACACGGATCCTATTCTTCGATGCCGAATTTGCGACGGGGAAGACCACGATATGTCAGAGCGAAGATTGCGGTGTAACAGCGTGACCTGTAAACTATACGGAAAATGCAAGTTCGCCTGGAAGGTATGGAGCTGTGAACTCTCGAAACAATGGCAGGTTTACCACAACCGGGCTGATCATATCCGGAGCGATGATATTGCGTGTCGTGGAAAACACAAGACAGTGATAACCGATGAAATGAAGAAGTTCATTTTGCAGCAAGATGAATGTGCGGTGCCTCCTCAGCTCATCTTAAGCAACATGCGCCGCTGCTCCGATATTGTGCCGCCAACACGAGGTTACCCATCCTTAGCACAAGTGGCAAATTGTGCGAAGTATTTACGCCGCCTACGAGGCACTAAGAACTCCATCAAGGCAGTGAAGAAGATAGTTGAGCAGTATTCGTACGATCCGACAGGCGACTACAATCGGCCATTCTGTTTTGGACCCAGAGAAGACAAGGATGGATTCACGTACGTAGGAAATGGAACAGACCAAGACTCCTTCGTAATTGGAGTGACCAGTCCCGCGCTGGTTGATGCCTGTATCGAATATGCATCGTCCAGCCGTTTTACGATGTTCCACGCTGATGCGACATTCAAGTTCAGTGATCTCGGGTATCCTGTTGTTACGTGTGGATTTTCGGATTCTACCCGCGTCTATCAACTTGCTGCAATCTTCGTGGTCAGCAGGAGGACTGCGAAAGAATACGCAATGTGTTTGAGCTCGTTAGTTCGCGTGATAAAACGGGTCCGGTCTTCCGCTAGTCTGCATATTAATGCAGTGATGGGCGACGCAGAAGATGCCCAGCTGAACGGTGTTCAGCAAGTGTCAGAGTTCTCAGGGGCGACATATCTCATGTGCTTTTTTCATGTGTTGTATAACGTGCGCAAGCGAACGAAGCATTTGACGCCGGCCGCTTGTAAGGCGGTGATGGATGGAATTATTCGGATTCACTACGCGGACACAATGAATGTGTTCTACAACGAAAAAGATCAAGTTCTTTCTACATGGCGCTCATTTCCTGAATTGGAAGGATTCATCAAGTATTTCACTGAACAGTGGCTTGAGAGTCGATTCTGGCGCTGGCAAGCTTTTCATACCCCAACGGGATTCGCGACAACCAACAACCCTTGTGAAACATTCAATGCTCTGCTGAAGAAGTATACAGGTCGCCGTCGTTTTTTCATGCAGCGACTTCTCTCAGTGACTATGACAGTCATAGAAGATGCCCCAAAACGAAAACCCGCCGCTGATACTGAACTGCAAGCGGCATCGACGTCTACGAGCCTTGCTGCATCTGGAATGATCAAGAGTGGACGAGTGACGGCCTACGCCACGGACAACCCCTCACTCTGCCGCGTGAAGCAATTGGGCAAAGACGAAGAGCCAGAGGCCGAGGCGGTCGAGAATCTGTGTACGATGCTGGATAGCCCGTTCCGCGCCGCTTCTGAAAATGCATCAGAGAATGAAGAGGAGGACCTTATTCTAGGCCCAGCTTTACTAGTACGTGAGCAGCGTGCTCGAGCGTCGCAGTTGTACAAGAACGTCGTCAGTTGGTCTCTGTGGTATGCTCATGTATCGACAATACCAGAGGGCGGATATATTGTGGACATTGAGAAGTGCACCTGTGGCTGTAAGTACTACGTGAAGTTCAAGTGTTGCTGCCATATTCTTGTCGCTCGGAAGGCAAACAAACTGGCACGACCCGGCATTGACGATGATTCCGCGAAACTCTTCAACCGACAGATTCGCAAGGCGAAACCTAACAATACCTCGGAGTCGAATCGAAACCCGCCACCAGCCAGCAAACACGACACGCCATTACGTCTACAAGGGGCAACCGAAGGAAGACCGCTTCAAGCCTCCCGCGCACTCGACATTCAGTACATCATGTGCCCTAACACGTAGCTGCATTGAGACCGTCACCGGGGCTCGGACTGTCACCGCTCTGCTGGTAGTCACCGGGGCTCGGACTGTCACCGCTCTGCAGTTGGTTTTGGCTCTAACTAATGCTACTCCATAGTTGGATGCAGAGCCTAGTAGCGAGAACAGGCAATTGAGCGTGATACATATTGCATTTGAATCACATGCATTTAGAACATCTTCATAGGTAGTCGCTCTTGTGGAGAAGCAGGATCCAAGAAATTGGAGACTGGAAGGTGATTGGTGGAGCAGCGGATTGACGGATTCGGACTTGGCTACATCCCGATCCAGATCTGATTCTGAGTCCGACTCAGATTGATCAGGACGGTACCGGGATCGAGGAAGTGGACAATGGATCGGGGGTCACGGTACTACTGGGACAATCAAGCGACACGCAAGGAAGGTAATCAAGCTCCATAGAGTCAGTAGGTACAGATGGGATGATATGATCCATAGGGAGATAGG
The DNA here is from genome assembly GCA_016169955.1 of Phytophthora vignae f. sp. vignae. Taxonomy (NCBI): domain Eukaryota; phylum Oomycota; class Peronosporomycetes; order Peronosporales; family Peronosporaceae; genus Phytophthora; species Phytophthora vignae. Next base: position 1,774,627 of record JABJUM010000009.1, on the reverse strand, counting down.
ACTTTGGGATGGGATCGGACTTAAGCATAAATCAGACTCGAATTTGCCTTATACATCGCAAGTGCCTTCGCTTTCGCCTGGAAACGGGAAATACATTGGCCCTACGGCTTAGCAAGGTTCTGGTTAGTGATCTAGCGTTGGTTAAGACTGGATAATACATTGGCCAGTTCTGCAACCTTCCTAGTGATCTTCCTACAAGTGCAGATCCCCGATCCACCCGGAGTTACTACTTGGCCGGGTGCATCCTCGACTCTCAACTTCTACGGATCCCGCTATAGGAAGCGGCAAGTACGACAAAGGAAGACCTACGAAGGCAACGGAAAGGAACAACAACAACTACAAGGCAACCCCACGACCGGATCCAGATCCAGGCCGCCCGATCCAAGTCGACTACCACTGGATTGGGAACTACTACCGCGAGCAGAGTGAAGATTCCCGCGCTGCTCCACCCACATCCCCGCGTCTCGCCCAGACTGTTCTGTCTTCAAGGCTCGGACGCTTCAGCAGACACCAGAGGAGCAGATCCAGCCCTACCGACGGGTACACAAGGTGACCAAGTTCAGCACACAGATCACGGATCATCGGGGGACCCCCTCCGTAAGTCGGTGTTCGGGCGCAGTTGGTAAGTTGGATTGGCGATCTCGCAGATTTTGCTGATCCCGCTACGCCACACTCTCTTCGCTAGTTGCGTAACCACTGCTGGTCTCACTACCTTCATCACTCTCCTCAATATCGCTACCTTCAGTTGAAGAAACAGGTGCAGTAAGACGCGGGGGCAGACGGCGATCTTGCGGTCGCTGGTACCCGTGATGACGCCTGATATGCTGGTTTAGCGAGTTGCGCAGCGCGTAAACCATGTCGCAGTAGGGGCAGTTGTAGCTTCCAGGTCGGCATTGGCGTCGGTGCTCCATTAGTTCGTTAGTCGAATACGTCGTTGCTAGACACCGCTCGCACCGACGAGTTCTGAAAACCACGGCTTCCGTAGCGTTGGGCGTCTGGTCGATTCCATCAACTAACACGTAGCAATGCAGACGGAAGTTCGGCACTCTAAACCAGGCTCCCGCGTGCGCGAGATCGCCTCTGAAGAGGACAATGTCGCCGCGGTGGAATCGAAGCGTGCGGTGGGCTTCTAACTCAGCCTCAGCGCCAAACGACCCAGGGTACACATGTAGGAAGGTGTTGCCCATTAACGCGACGATAATAGATGCTTGAACTACGTCTCGCGTCAGGAGCGCTTGGGCAGTCTCAAAGGAAGTGAAGTCTCGATGCACGGCTTGGTCCTGCCCGTTCGGATGCGAAAACAGTGCGTGCCACCCTTGTATGTCTAATATCCAGCTGTCATTGGCGGCGAGAAGCATCTCAGTTATCATGTCATGTACTGCTTGTATGGCCGGCGTTATCACAGTAATGTTGGCTTGGAGGCGATTGGGGTCCCGGTCGTCTGAGTACACCTCCCGGAATATTGGCTCGTACTCGAGGTCTTCAATCTCGGCCAGTACCGCATCGCACATTGCCGCCGTAATGCCAATACTACCCACAATGTAGCCGTTGTTCCAAAACGACGCAATATCACGCCGCGAAAGGCGGTTGTTCATTTTCACCAATATCAGCTCACTGATAGCACTCTCAAACTTGTCTGAAAGCGCCTTCAAACTTTGCGCCGGAGCGCCCTCTAAGTTCACGCTGCAGTGCCCTCAAACTTCGCTCGTGCGATTCTCGGAAGCACTAGCCACCTCTTGTCGCACCGAGGTAGTAGCAGACAGCAGTCGAGGCAGCAGTCGTGCTAGAGGCGGCAGGCAGAGGCAGAGCTTGAGGTAGCAGGCAGCAGGCAGCAGGCAGTGCTCGAGGCCGCGATGGAGGCAGAAAGTAGCAGTCGAGGCAGCAGTCGATGCTGCACGGCGCGCTTGAGGCAGCAGGCACCAGCCAGTGCTTGAAGCAGCAGGCAGCAAACAGCGCTTGAGGCAGCAGGCGGCGGTGAGCGCTGGAGGCTGCGGTGGAGGTCAGCGGTCGCTACAGCAGCAGTCGCTACAGCAGCAGGCAGCAGACAGTGCTGGAGGCCGACCTAGAGGCAGCACTTGATGCAGGAGGCCGCGCTTGAGGCAGCAGGCCGCGACAGGGCTGGAGTCCACGCTTGAGGCAGCAGGCCGCGACAGGGCTGGATGCAGCAGTCGAGTCAGCAGGCCGCGCTTGAGGCAGCAGTCGAGGCAGTAGGCCGCACAGAGGTCAGCGGCAGTTGAAACAGTCGAGGCAGCAGGCCGCACAGGAGTCAGCGGCAGTCGATGCAGCGGTCCACGTAGCGGTAGGCGGGCTGGCCGGAGGAATGGGGAATGAGCGGGAGGGCGGTCTTTTGCAGCCGCTCGTTACGTGCCCACCTGTGATTGGCTAATAAGTTTTACTATCTGAGGGAACGACAGTCGCAAATCTGTGGATTTACCGCTATGGCATCTGTGCCTTTACTTATTTCGACTGTGCATTTCTCCTTTCCTCTTGGAGATAAGAGAATGGATAGTCTCGCTATGTCTAAGGAAAAAAGCTGCGACGTGTGCCGCCCGCTAAAGCGGCTGCTTTAGCGGGTCGCATAAGTCACAGATGATTCTATATAGGTTTTGGGCAATCTAGAGGTAGGTAAATTTTTGGTCCAATGAGTTACCCGTATGTCGATTACAATAAGAGGTCGCAAACGCAGATTTTCGATCGACCATAACCAACTAAAGGTGTTTGAGCGGGGAAACGGATGACCATGACCCACCGTAATGATCGTTCGGTTTACCATTCGGGATACCCGGACTAGTGGTCCGGGAACTCGCAGTTCTCAGGAGTGAAAAGATACCAATATGGAGTTTTGACAGCACGGACATACTCTAGTACCCACCAAACTAGCTACAATCAGCAACTGTGACTTACTTGATACACAACGGGGGCCAGCGAACCTGAGATAGGAGGATTTTTGAAATACGTGTACTTCAACGATGTTTTACTTCAAAGATGTTTTCTTTTAGTAAACAAGTACGTATATTACGATACACCAGCATTTGCCCCGTCCCTAACAGTCAAAATTAAATTAAATTAAGAAAAACTCACCACTGCCGTACTAAAGGCACAACCTGTGTACGCCGCCTTGTGCTCGAGGTCTTACTGCCAATGATAATGAAATGGTGTGCTCAGAATCCGGGCATCTCGAGCACGAGTACTATGCACTGCATAGTATGCAGAGGCTCGCATGGCATTCCTTTGCGATTAAATTCGCATGTTGAAGTGGGAATGGCGCATGAAAGTCGTGAGAATGTGGCGTAGCGGGATCAGCAAAATCTGCGAGATCGCCAATCCAACTTACCAACTGCGCCCGAACACCGACTTACGGAGGGGGTCCCCCGATGATCCGTGATCTGTGTGCTGAACTTGGTCACCTTGTGTACCCGTCGGTAGGGCTGGATCTGCTCCTCTGGTGTCTGCTGAAGCGTCCGAGCCTTGAAGACAGAACAGTCTGGGCGAGACGCGGGGATGTGGGTGGAGCAGCGCGGGAATCTTCACTCTGCTCGCGGTAGTAGTTCCCAATCCAGTGGTAGTCGACTTGGATCGGGCGGCCTGGATCTGGATCCGGTCGTGGGGTTGCCTTGTAGTTGTTGTTGTTCCTTTCCGTTGCCTTCGTAGGTCTTCCTTTGTCGTACTTGCCGCTTCCTATAGCGGGATCCGTAGAAGTTGAGAGTCGAGGATGCACCCGGCCAAGTAGTAACTCCGGGTGGATCGGGGATCTGCACTTGTAGGAAGATCACTAGGAAGGTTGCAGAACTGGCCAATGTATTATCCAGTCTTAACCAACGCTAGATCACTAACCAGAACCTTGCTAAGCCGTAGGGCCAATGTACTTCCCGTTTCCAGGCGAAAGCGAAGGCACTTGCGATGTATAAGGCAAATTCGAGTCTGATTTATGCTTAAGTCCGATCCCATCCCAAAGTCCTATCTCCCTATGGATCATATCATCCCATCTGTACCTACTGACTCTATGGAGCTTGGTTACCTTCCTTGCGTGTCGCTTGATTGTCCCAGTAGTACCGTGACCCCCGATCCATTGTCCGCTCCCTCGATCCAGGCACCGTCCGGATCCGTCTGAGTCGGACTCAGAATCAGATCTGGATCGGGATGTAGCCCAGTCCACTTGACAGCTGCATCTCTTGGATCTTGGGTATCGAGGCATGGCGTCGCTTGGGTACACATCTGCGACGTCTGGTCGCACCCGTAGTGTCTTCTGTTGCGAGCGCTAACACCTGGCGTGGGGCCCGATCCGTCAGTCTGGTGGATCCGCGACGGAGTCTGGATCCATCATTCTGCCGAACACATTTCGCCCCAATTTCTTGGATCCTGCTTCTCCACAATCGCCTCCTGTCTGTAGTTGTTGCCGACCAGCGGCATCACTGCAGACACATGTTCTCACTAAGCCCATACTGTACGACTATGACAGACTCCGCCCGTAGCGCTCCTCGCACCCCCCCGACGCTCATCGCCTCCACTATGACGGGTATAATCGTCAGATCCAAGATCTCCAGGACCAAGTTGTGCGACAGGCTCCAGAGATCCAAGGTCTCCGACATTATCTTGACCGACTTGGGTGTGAGAGGCAGCGCCTAGCAGAGAGCAACGATCATCTCGCGTCCGAGGTGAGCTTGGCCGGTGCAGAGATCCAAGAGCTTCAAGTCCGCTGCGCCAATCGTGAACGAGATCACGAAAACGCTGAGAATGATCGCAGGCTCGCTGAACACTGCTTGGAACGTGCGCAAGAAGCGCTGAAAAAAGGCTGAGGATGAGCTCTACAAACTTCGCGCGGTTGATCGCCAGTAAACATTGAAGTTGTGTCATAATCGATCTCGCTCTTCGCTCCCTTGTTGCGTTCTCATCCATTTCAACCGTTTTTGTTTGTACCGCAACTCGGTTGGTCACATCCGCCATGATCCCACTTCGCTTGTTCCGATCCACCGTATCCAAAGCTATCGTGAGCGGGGATGGTGGATCCGGACTCGGGGAAACATCTTCTTTCCCAATCCACTCTTCCGTAGCGTACCTGACAGCTCGTCTTCTCCGATCCATTGCTGCTGAGTCGGTCCGATTCCGAATTCTCCGATCCAGATCCATGTCCGCCAGGCTTCCACTCAAGTTCGTCCAAAGCTACCATCCACAGCGTTGGATCCAGTGTTAGGAGCTTCCGTTAGCACCCAATCCATCTTCTTCTGCCTTGTTCAGACGCCGTTCGCGTCCAATCCATACATGCATTTACACAAAGTCCCAATCCACCGACCTGCAACCACCTTGCAGATCCATCATCTCAGCTTCTCCACAGAGCGACCAGCTCACTCTAGTGGATCCCAGCCCCACTACTTCTCGTGAGACTGCATCACACCAAACCGGTTCCGGTTAGTGCGATCCCGCAGGAACTCGTGCAGTATGGCACCGCAGTTGAGATCCGCCTCGTCTACCCAGGATGGCTCCTCGTAACAACGCCAGTGCACCAAAAATTCCCGATGGATCCGTCCGTAACGAGTCCGTTTCCCCGTCCTCATGTCGGTAATCTTGTCCACTTCGTATTCATCTTCCTCCAGTTCCTGGATCCAGCTGTCCTCAGGTAACAGCGCTTCATCGAAGTCGTACCGATCCGTAGTGCCCTCTGTCAACTGGATCTGAGGTCGATCCGGAAAACTTCGAACTAGCTTCAGCTTCGACACGTGTACCACGGGGAACAGCCTGTACTCAGTGCCAGGAGTCTCGATCCGCACCGCATATTCTCCGATCTTCTCAGCAACACGGAACGGCCCGTGCCGCATGTGCGCCAGCTTGCGAGCGTATCCCTCCTTGACCCGATCCAAGAATAGCCAAACGCGTGATCCAACTTCAATCTGATGTGGATGGACATCCTCGTTGTGCCGATCCGCTCGATCAGCGATCGCCTCCTGCAAGCGTGTATTCACTTCCGCTCGTGCTTGCTGGTAGTAGCGTTGGATCTGGTACCGCCACCTCCTCGGATCTCGATCCTGACGGCGAGTGCTACCCACAGGGATCGTCGCTTCGAGGGTAGATCTAGGATCCCATCCATGTACCAAGTAGAAGGGTGTTTCTCCGCGGATCCGATCCTGTGCGGTGTTGAGTGCGAAGGTGAGTCGCTCCGCGTAGTCATCCCAATCACGTTGATCCAGATCCTGCACATACATCTTGAGAGCACGAGTGGCTATCTGTACCATGCGTTCTGCCGTCCCGTTCGCCTGCTGCCGATATGCCATCGTTGCACGTTGTCGCTGACCTAGGATCCGGTTGAAGGATCGGAAGAAGTCAGCCATGAACCCCGGCTCACGGTCGTGTCGGATCACCTCACTGGCACCAAATCTCCTGAAGACACACTCTTCGTAGGATTCCGCAATAGTCTGCGCGGTTCGAGAGTGACTGGCCTTCGCAATCACGTATCCGGTAAACAGATCCACCCAAATCAACAACTCGGTATCACCCTTATTGGATCTGGGCAGCGACGGTATGTGATCCATCGCTATGATCTGGAATGGGTACGTAGCTTGGATGTTACCCGGCGACTCGCCTTGGATCGTGGGTCGTCCTTTACCAGTTTCGCAATCCACACACTCACCCACATACCGCTGGACGCTCCGGTACAAACCTCGCCAGTGGAAGTGATCGCGGATCCGCTGGTAGGTACGGCCGATCCCTTGGTGACCACCTTCCAGGCTGACATGGTAGTGATGGAGGACGTCTTGCTGCAGGGTCTCTGGGAGCACCAACCTCATCAATCCATCGCGATCCGCCTCCACCTTCCTCGTCGGGGGGCAGTAGAACAGCAGGTCGTTCCGATCCACTTCGTAATCCATTGCCATAATACCATAGGATCGGGCTTCCTCCTGCGTCAGACCTTGGATGTTGCCGGCCAGATACTTCTTCAAGCCAGAGATCCACGCCTCCTCGTCTTGCGCTTGGCGGATCCTAGCGATCCGGAGGTCTCTCACCACTTCTTCTTGTAGGACCCGTGGATTAGAAGTCGGATGCGAGTTGGATCGGGATCTTGCACCGGCTCGAGTTGTCACAGGCGACATACGAGCGACGGGAGCATCCTCATCGGCCTTCACCACCAAGATCTCGTCCAGGCGGTTTAGAGTGACTAGCTCCTGCATGTCCGCTTCCTCTTCAACCATGATCCCGGCTTGACGTTGAAGTGCTGCGCTAGCAAGACTGTCGGCACTGCCGTTCCAGTCGCGCTTGACATGCACCAGCTCGTGATTGGGCCAAAAACGTAGCCGATCCAACGCCTTCTGCCTCAACAGCGTCAATCCAGGTGCCTTGCAGTCGATCTCCCCTCGGACCTGGCGGATCACCAGATTGGAGTCACCACAGATCACAAGTCGTCGCTGCGCTTCGCCTTCGAGTAGATCCAAGCATAGAAGAAGTCCGTGATATTCCGCTTCATTGACGGTAAGGCCCTCGGCATACCCGGATCTAGCCTTCACCACAATCCACTCCGGCAGTTTCCAAAGGATCGCACTGCGCGTGTCAAGCGAGGAGGCGCCTCCTCCTCGCTTGACACGCGCCGATCCATCAAAGCTGACCACATAGAGTTCCTCATCCGGTTGTACTGTCGGGATCGGGGCTTGGATCTTGCGTCGCGGCTCCTTCTTTGGCGCGATGTCGATCAAGGCCTGATCCACCTTGGATCGGGGCGTGATACTGGCTGCCAGAGTTCCTAGGATCTCGTCCTCGCCCTTCGCGCACTTCATAATTTCCAGAGTCCATGGCGAAAGGAGTGCGGCTCATTGTCCTAACCGTCCTTGCAGACCAGTGGATCGAAACAGCCAAGCCAGCGTCGAGTGTCGGGTCAGAACCCGGATCTGGCGACCCACCAACATATTGTAGCTCAGATCCAGAATCCGCAACAGGGCTAGCACCTCCTTTTCGACGACGCCGTAATTGAGCTCGTTCGACTTCAGCGTGCGGCTGGTGAAGGTGACTGGGTAGTGGATCCCGTCATACTCCTGCATCAGAGCGGCCGAAATGGCCCACTCACTAGAATACACTACCACCAGAGGCAGCAGATCCACATTGAAGGGGCGGAGGATCGGAGTTGTCGCCATCTTCTCCTTCAGTGTCGCGAAGGCCCTATGAGCCCGGATCCAGCGTAGATCCACACTGTCTGAGTTGCATGTCTCCGGATCCAAAGTCCTCACGCCGGCAGGATCCTTCGCCTCCAAGTCGGAAGTCTCCGTGGATCGAAGTTGTGGATCCACCGCCTTCGGTCCTAATGGATCCGACAAGTCCCGATCCATTGGACCCAAACTCGTCACACCCATGGCGACTTGGATGCGCTTCTGGTTATCCGGCTTACTCATCGCGGCAAAGTCCACCTCTCGTAGCTCGTAGAGAACTGCAGCGTAGATTGCGTAGTCCTCCACGAACCGACTGTAGTAGTTCAGACTGCCGAGGAATGACTGCATGGATCGGAGCGTCCCTGGGAAGGGTAGATCCGTCAAGGCTGATAAATCCTTGGGGTTCGCCTCCAGTCCGGCATGGGACACTCGATGGCCCAAGTATTCCACCTTGCTCTTGCCCCAGAAGCTCTTCACCACACTGATAGAGAGATTCCATTTGTCACACGCATCCAGCAGAGCATCCACCCGGTCACACAAGTGATCCCAGGATCCAGCGGTCACCAGGATGTCGTCGATGTAGGATCGGCGTCCCAACACTGACGGTTTCCCCGGACCTTCCGGTTCTCCCGACTTCAGATCCAGATCCAATGCCTTAGATCCCGTTCCGCACTTGAGGCGTGACTCGCCGTCCGATCCCGATCCAGCTTCTAGTTTTGGGATCCCGGTGAATCCATACAGCGCATTGTCGAGCATCCGTTGGTATACTGAGGCGCATTCTTCAATCCAAAGGGCATCCGGTTCCACTCGAACAATCCAAACGGGGTGATGAAAGCGGAAATTGCACGAGCCCGATCCGTCATAGTCACCACCCAGAATCCACTGGCCATATCCAGCGAGCAGTACCACAGCACCTTGTCCAGATCCTCAAGCAGGTCGTTGATCAGGGGCATCGGGTAGATCATCAGTCGAGTCAGACTGTTAACCAGTCGGTAGTCAATACACAACCTTATATCCACTCCGTTCTTCTTGATGATGACCACGATCGGAGATGCCCACGGGGAAGTCGAATCCTTGATGATCTTCGCACCGAGCAATCCCTTGATCAGATCCGACAACTTCTCATGATACTGCGGTGCCACCTTACGCACGCGCTGGGCAACGGGCTTGGCGTCGCCAACATCGATGTCGCACACGACACCTCGCGCCACCGGAGGCAGCGCATTGCCTTTGCCAATCAGCAGGTGTCGGCGCCTCCAGATCCTCCGCCGAAGTCGGTCAATCTCTTCCGCCGTATTAACATCTGGATCCCCCACCTGGATGTCTTCAATTGTCACTTCTTCCGTGGTCGAAGTCACTTCGGGCAATACGGCCATCTCCGCTTCAACATCCTCGGCGTGCAGATCCCCGCTCACATGGTAGCAGACTTGGTCATCCGCCTCCGAGTTAATGTGTCGCGGATTTTCGGTAGTCGGTGGATCGGGGCTGATCGTTGGATCGGACGTCGGACCTGATCTCTGCCTCTTCTCTCCGTCTGGATCGGCACCCTGTCCCATCTCACCATCTGTAACTTGACGTTCCACTGGATCCATGGCCTGTCCCGTAGCACCATCTGTTGAATCTGCGGATCCGCCCCTTGTCTCTTCGTGATTACCACCCGATGTGACAACGGGATGGACCGCCTGTTCCACGTCAGCTGGATCCAGCGCCTCTTCGCCACCTTGCGCGCCAGTCGTCGGGCCTTGATCTGTCGGTCCATCGCCTGGTCCCCGCGAGTCTTCGACATCAGGCTCGCCACTTGGATCCAGGTCGAGCGCGCGTCCAGCAGGAGCTTCATCTGGATCGGGGGCGGGCGTATCATCAGGCGCAGCAGTTTGGGCCCGTCGCACCTGGGTAGACGCCATCCGGGGCATCCTCAGCTGTGTGGCATCGTAGTCTGTCGCTGACGTCGGATCTGACTCCGGTGGATCGTCCACAGCGCGTTCGCCCGGTCCACACCCGGGATCCTGGGATCCGATCTGGGGGGATGGGCTTAGGATCGACACCCGTCGCGACGCCTCGTCGCCCAACACGGTCTCCTTCTCGCAGTCCATCGACACCTCCGTTGGGGCGGTCAGCGCGCCTCTTCCCAATGAGTCTTCATCCCTTGGATCGAGATTTGGTGGGCCTTCGGCTGCCGGATCCGGGCTTGGTAGATGATCACGTAGGTCTCCCGGCCGCGAATCTATGGCGTAAGCCGTAGTTAAAGCCTGGGGAAGCGGTATCCTTGCTATCCCGTCCACGTGTCCTTCGGTTGTCTGGTCGGATGGATCCGACGACGGTCCGTCCTGTTCATCCTCAGCACCCTTGGATCTGGACTCCACCTGTCGGACTTGAGCTGGATACGGCCTTAGCAGTATTGCACGCGGCGTCGGGTACTCGGGGCGCTCCACCATCGGCCCTGGCGGGGTCTCTGGAGGCTCCGCCTCCCCAGATCCGGCGTCCGTCGTGGCCTGCAGCGCGAGGTTCTGCCACTCCATGTAACGGCGGGATCCGACGGACACATAGCCTTGGATCCGTGGAACCCGATCTCCGGCCAGCCACATCCCGACTTGGTGGTTTTGACGCAACACCAGCTCCTTCTCACCAATGTTCGTGATCTGAAGGTATCGAATCCTGCCTGGGCCCTTGACCACCGTTGGCACCCATCGATCCCCTCGGGTAACCCACAACTTGTCATGCTCCGATCCTCGTAGACGCATAGGCAGCTCCGCGGACTCTCCAATCCCAAGTTGCAAGTACCGATCCAACTTCACCGACTGCGCCTTATCACTGTAAAGTGGACGGCGTCCGCTGAGCTGGATCCGGACTTCATCGGGCAGGCAGAGGGTCCCATCAGCCAGATCCAGCCGGATCCCGGCCGGGACCATGTAGTCCATACCGAGGATGGCTTCCTGTCCGGATAGGTCTCCCACCCAAATGTCGAAGAAATACACCAGGTATCCACCCAGGGTAATCTTGATCCGAGTTCTTCCTTCCGTTGTGTACACATTGTCTCCGATCCCAACACACTCTTGGCTCTGACTCCTGTCGATGTAGCACCCAACCTTAAAGGCGGTATCCACGATGGACACCTCGGCACCTGTATCTAGGAGTAAGATCGCTTTCTCATTGTTGATCTTGCCGTGGATCTTGGCATGACGAAACCACTTCCCTGGCGAATGTTGTTTCCAGTATCCTCGGGATTCTCCGGGTAGGAGATACGAAGATTCTGGATCCGCGGTCCGCCGGTTTGCAGCCACACGCCTGAATCTGGATCCAGCGGTATTTTCACCCTCGGCAGGCTTGAACCACTGGTCTGGATCCTGCTGCTTCCAGTATCCCTGACGCGTCTCCGGATCCAAATCCATTTCCACTGTCGTGTTGGATCTGGAGCAGTCATCAACTTGTCGGAGACTTGAGACCACAGCAGCACGTTTCCCATGAAGATAAAATGTATTACCGCGTAGATCCTGTCCTTGGCTAACTGGATCTGTCGATGTCTTGTTCACAAATGCATAGATGCAATATCTAGAACGCTCGGCTCGTACCGGATTCCAACCCGGCGAGCGTCCTAGTTTAACATCTTCTCCGCCATCTCTGGCAGCATCCCCGCATGCTTGGCTGGATTGAACCACTGGCGGATCTGGTTGTAGAACTCTTCCATCGGGCATCGGCCCACGTCATGGAGTTCACCACATCCACGGCACACGAAAAGACAGTGGTCACCTGGATGACCCTTCTTGCCGCACTTCTCACACGTCAAGCGCTTCCAGCAGCCGAGATGCGAGTGCCTCTTGGATCCACAGTGCGTGCAGCGACTGCGCTCAGGTCCATCCACATGCGTCCTGGATCTAGTGTCGCGAGACGTAGGATCCTGTTGCAGGCGGTCTGGAGGGTTCCGATCCAGAGTTTTGTGCTCTTCCTCTGCTGGCTTCGCGGGATCTTGGGCAGCCGTGAGGTAGATCCTGCGGTAATCGTCACACTCGGAGTCGGACCCATCGCTGGATCCGGACTCTGATCCCGAGTCAGGTTGGATCTGGATTGCACGAACATGTCTGGCTGGAGCGGCCGGTGCAGGCGTCGCTGGGGCCTTCTGCCTGTACTTGCTTGATCCATACGCAGACTTCTTCTGCCGGCTCTTCGCACGATCCAGTGCGCGGAGGACTTCTTCCAGCTCGTCAGCATCCGGCAGTCGCAGCAGGGTTAGCCGATCCGCCAGATCCTGGTCGCCAAGGGTCTCAATGAAATGGTCCACATGCTCTCGCTTCTCCTTGGATCCACCATCCTTGATCTTGAGCCGAGCGCGGAGCCCAGCGACATTGAGTCGGTAGAGATAATCCAAAGGAGACTCGTCGGATCGCTTGCGCGCGTGGTAATACTGGCGAGCAACGGAGATCCCCAATCCACAGTACTGTGTGGAAACTGCGGAGCAGATCCGGCCACTTGTTGCGTGTGGATCGAGGGAGTTGGCGGTACCAGTTCCTCGCAGATCCAGACAGAAGGTCCGCGAAGGTCAAGCACTTCTCCTCGTCAGGGGCTTGATCACGGAGGAATGCAGACTTCACCTTACTGATCCATGCTCTCGCCCGATCCTCATCCTGGTCCTTCCCTGAGAACTCCTTCAGATCCGAGACCGCTGAGATCCGGACTCGTTGGATCAAGGTTGAGCCTGTGGATCCGGTCGCGGTGGTGGCCACTGTAGCGCGAGCTGGGGCCGGGAAGTCGATGTCATCTGGATCGTACTCCCAATGTTGTTCAGGATGGGACGAACCAGTCGACTCCATCTCCACATCCTGGTATCCGGGATTCTGCACCGCCTCCGGCGCCTGCGTCGGGACTGGCACGCCTTGCTCCTTCAAGAACCTGCTCATGGCTGCTTGGAAGAACGACTCCAGTCTGCCAGTGGACATGTCGGATCCTGATACCGTAGCTGTTGGATCCACCGATGGAGCTGACTGCTTCTTGGATCGAAGCTGCGGTTGAGGCTGTGAGCTTGCTTCACGCTGGATCTGGGCTCGAGCGCGTAGCATCGAGGCCCCCGAAGGTCCAAGAGACATACGCCGCGGCTACGAAGATGTATCCGATCCAAGCTCCGCAGCGGACACGTACGGTGACGACGTTCGGCATCCTGTGGATCCATGTTGAGGTGAACTTGGATCCGGGACTGCTGGATCCAGCTGAGGCTGGGTCTCACCTACCAGCGCCTTCAGCCTGTTGAACAGCATGTCCGTCGTCGCGTGGATCTGGATTGGGTCGACGTCGTAGATCGCTCTCGCGTCGAAAGTTTCGGCCACGAGGCCGGCCTCCTTCAGCAGCTGCACGAGTCGCTCCATCTCGGCCAGGATCCCTTCACGCCTGGCGGGTGCTGGAAGTTCCACAGGTCCCTGCAGGTCTCCAATCTGCTTGACGCCAAGCAGCCGCATCATTGGATCCCAGGCTAGGAAGTCACGTAGCGGCTTCTCGTGGTAGCGTCTCCAGCCTGCCTTCTCGGATTCTTCGTCGGATGGCGTCCTTGGATCTTCGTCATCCAGATCCGGGGCCTTCATCTTCCTCCGCGTAACCGTCTTCTTCATCTGGATCTTGTCTGGATGGACGATGTAGGCCTCTTGTTTGACCGGAGAATCAGCAAATACATACCGATCCTGGCCAGCCTTGGTTTGTTTTGTTGGTGGATCTTGACTCGCGTCGCGATCCACCGGGGTCCCCGAAGGGACCTGTGGAGGAGGTTGAGGTTTCTCTTCTGGATCCATGTCTGGATCCACCTCGGTTCCACCGACAGAGGTCCTCCTTGCACTCTGCCGATCCGTAGATCTTGTTTCATTCAGCAGCGTCGTCGTCGATCCCAACTCCGATGACGCTTGATCCCCTTGTTCCTTCTTCACTCGAACTTCTTCTTGGGACTCACGGTGAAATCCCGAGTCACCAGAAGATCCGGGCACGCGCACCATTGTGGCGTAGCGGGATCAGCAAAATCTGCGAGATCGCCAATCCAATTTACCAACTGCGCCCGAACACCGACTTACGGAGGGGGTCCCCCGATGATCCGTGATCTGTGTGCTGAACTTGGTCACCTTGTGTACCCGTCGGTAGGGCTGGATCTGCTCCTCTGGTGTCTGCTGAAGCGTCCGAGCCTTGAAGACAGAACAGTCTGGGCGAGACGCGGGGATGTGGGTGGAGCAGCGCGGGAATCTTCACTCTGCTCGCGGTAGTAGTTCCCAATCCAGTGGTAGTCGACTTGGATCGGGCGGCCTGGATCTGGATCCGGTCGTGGGGTTGCCTTGTAGTTGTTGTTGTTCCTTTCCGTTGCCTTCGTAGGTCTTCCTTTGTCGTACTTGCCGCTTCCTATAGCGGGATCCGTAGAAGTTGAGAGTCGAGGATGCACCCGGCCAAGTAGTAACTCCGGGTGGATCGGGGATCTGCACTTGTAGGAAGATCACTAGGAAGGTTGCAGAACTGGCCAATGTATTATCCAGTCTTAACCAACGCTAGATCACTAACCAGAACCTTGCTAAGCCGTAGGGCCAATGTACTTCCCGTTTCCAGGCGAAAGCGAAGGCACTTGCGATGTATAAGGCAAATTCGAGTCTGATTTATGCTTAAGTCCGATCCCATCCCAAAGTCCTATCTCCCTATGGATCATATCATCCCATCTGTACCTACTGACTCTATGGAGCTTGGTTACCTTCCTTGCGTGTCGCTTGATTGTCCCAGTAGTACCGTGACCCCCGATCCATTGTCCGCTCCCTCGATCCAGGCACCGTCCGGATCCGTCTGAGTCGGACTCAGAATCAGATCTGGATCGGGATGTAGCCCAGTCCACTTGACAGCTGCATCTCTTGGATCTTGGGTCTCGAGGCATGGCGTCGCTTGGGTACACATCTGCGACGTCTGGTCGCACCCGTAGTGTCTTCTGTTGCGAGCGCTAACACCTGGCGTGGGGCCCGATCCGTCAGTCTGGTGGATCCGCGACGGAGTCTGGATCCATCATTCTGCCGAACACATATCGCCCCAATTTCTTGGATCCTGCTTCTCCACAAGAATGTCGTTCGATGATACACGCGCCTCATGCGGATGTCGCTCGATGAGACACTGGTCTGTGGATGTCGCGAGAATGTCGCTCGATGACAAACTCGCCTGGGCCGCCTAACCACAGTTCTTCGAACTGCGAATTAGTGACCAAAATTTAGTTTTGGTTAACCATGAAAGTGATCCATTTTTCAGCTTTTTTTAATCTACAACAGGTAAAATACCATTTAGAATTTCTGGGCTGAGTGCATTTCCTGCATTAGCAAGGTGCTTTCTGACAGCGAACTCGAGGCTGGTATCGCTGAAACGGACCTCGCAATAATTTCCAAAGCTGGAAAACAGGGAGGTTCGCGCAGTTTTGAATACATCGGCCATCCAGAACCAACCGAACGAGGGTTCGGCCAACCATAACCGACCGTTTTTTCCGGGAGTCATTTGGTTTCGGTCAACCATGGTTGACCATGGTTATGGTCAAAGTGCAACCATTTGCGACCTCTGATTACAATAGAGTCCATTTTCCATTCCAGATATCGTCCAGTTGTTCGGTGTTATTGTGCCTTTCGGTCATTTTGCCGAGTCCTACATAGGACTTTGGAGGTCAGTTAATCTGAGGTTGGTGGTTTCTAAATCTGAGATGCAAATCTCGGACGAGTCCGATGAGGAGTCTGTCCGTTCAATGGACTCCGGTTAACCGGAGTCCAAACCAAGCAAGCATTGTTTAGGGAAGCAAGCAGTGCTGGAGACGAAGGGCGAACACTGAAGTGTTAACGTATCGACTGCATCGTGTTTTCCTAAGTTTATTCTGCGTTTGACATACACCGCATTAAAGTCAGCTCGGATGAAAGTCCCACCACAAGACTTGGCAGGAGTCCTTCGTAAGACCTCATACCCCGAATGCCGTGAAAATGGGTGACATTCGGGCTTTCAGCTGTTTGTAGGACCTGCGCAAGTGCTTCCATCGGACTAGCATTTCTTGGTCCTAAGAGTGTCCGCACCGGTAAAGCTAAACCCAAAGCTAAATCTGAGTAAACCTATACCCGCTTCATGTATGGCAGGTCGAATTTGGCACCAGCCAACTGTAAAAGGTACATGCTGAAGTGTCTTGGACTTTGTATGACCCACCAGCCCGGATGCTATTTCCAATGCCAAATTTGACATCAGATTTACTGGCGGCCTAATCACCCATACAAAAACCAAGTCGTTGTTTCAGATGGTTTCACCAGCTAAATTGCCCCTGCACAAGATTATTGTGGGTAGGGAAGCGAGATTTAGCTTGGGGATTCAGCATTACCGGTGCGGACACTCTAATTCCCGACGAGGAACCTGCTAATCTGCTCCGATAACCTAGCCCCATCTTAGTAGGTAGCTGTTTTACACGTCCGATTTGCCAAAACAACTGAAAAGCACAATACATGTACGTTATCATTGGCCATGCATGTATTATTAATAATAATTTATTTTTGTTTGCAGCGAGTCTTATGTCTGCCATAGGCATCGTCAGCCCGGTGATTGCCACAGGGAACGACGAGTTCCTTGGCGTCTCTCTGCAGCTACTCGTTACAATACTCCATCAAGAGCTCAGTGCTTTTTTGCTAATGTGCTCTCCGGGCTGTAATGAACTCAAAGAGAATAGGATGAACTGTTATTAATAAATGAATAGCACGTATTCTTTTAGAGCTCGAAGCATCGCAGGCTTTGCCTTGACGGGCAGCACAAACTGTTTGAACTTGGCGCCCCCGCTGCCTCCAGCAAGACATCGATGAAGCGTCTCTGAAAGCAGCCAGCATTTTTGGGGCGGCGCCTACTTCCGCCACTGGTCCAGTCGAAGCTCGATCGAATGCCACCAGATCACCCACAACACGTTCGCCTAAGGCTGGGTCTTGCTTCGGCCACTTGTCTCCGCCATGATGCCGAACAAGACCGGAAAACTAGATGATAGTTGGATTGGCTAACTAAATGATTGTAGTTTCGCAATCTCCGTGATTAGTTAGTCTAATTCGTATCGAATACCTCAAAAGTGAAGTAACAATCTGACCGCTGCATTTTAATGCGCTTTAAAAAGCATATACTTTACAATAACTGGGAAAGTACGTATCCACTGCGAAGTACATACCCTCTTTCGTGTATTTCCGGTTCCTCGCCAAGGAGGTGATCACTGGATTTGGACACGGGACGCTTCATTGGAGAAACACCGATGGGTTCGTTCAGCGGAAGCTCTGGCATCTTGGCTGAAAACATTCACAAACTTTTAGTATTCGGCGCTGGCACGGTGTTGCTTCCGCCCACGTCCAAGCGGTAAACTCGACGCAAAAGCAGTTAAGAGTAATCGGACGGCGCGAGCGAAGACAAAGACTGTGATTGATTCGATCGGCCTACACCGTCGTCGAGGAAGAGAAGATATACTCGTGTTTACAGTATTTCAAGCCGTCCAGCCCGTTGATATTCTGCCGAGCCAGAATTCATATAGATCGTGCCTACTTGACAGAAGATCTGCGCCGCACTTACAATGAAGAAGCTGAATTATTTT
Source organism: Phytophthora vignae f. sp. vignae (assembly GCA_016169955.1). NCBI lineage: Eukaryota > Oomycota > Peronosporomycetes > Peronosporales > Peronosporaceae > Phytophthora > Phytophthora vignae. Next base: position 1,756,927 of record JABJUM010000009.1, on the reverse strand, counting down.
CATACCATAATAAAATGGCTGTTTTTACGTCTGTACAAGCCACCCACCCCCGTACCAAGCATGTTGGCCAGAATCGAAAGAAGCATCCACCCCCGTACCAAGCATGTTGGCCAGAATCGAAAGAAGAAGAAAAAATCTGCGACGGATCGCATACTTTTGTGCGGCCTGTCCACAGCAAACATCGTTGCGATGGATCCGCTAAGCACCCTCACGTCTCGTCGACAGCTTAGGCGAACTGATACAAGTCGTTTGCTGCTAGCCTATGTGATCAGGATTATACCTGGAAACCTGTAACATACATGCTTTGAGCTCAATTATTTATCTTTTCTCGCACTCGTCGTTACGCAAATGGTGCTGAACATTTGAGTGGAATCTGTATCGACTGTGGTATTTTTAATCAGAGGGCAAAAACACTTGCCCCTCTGGTAAGGCAAATACGATCCGACGGATACGAACTTTTACCTAGTACATACTACTGCATTTTTTCATGCTTCCATAAGGCAGAAGCTGACAAACCTAGCACACAAAGCGCAGAAGCATCGCTTGACCGGCATTGCCAATTTATTATTCGACACGCAATAATACTCCAATTGTTTGGGTAAGCACACGTCAACGTTGCTTTCCAGAAATTAGAGAATCCTGTGGGCGACTTTCCCCCCTTAAAACCACTGAGTTAAAATCGTCTTAAGCCTTCTTTCGCGGATGCCCGGCTCGAGCTTCGAGTATAACTATTACAATTTACGAGACTCAAAAGATGAACAATGCAGTAGAGAGAAGAAAGTTAATAAACAGCACTGGACGTTAGCTACCTCAATGCAAACGGGCTAAGCTATTGCGCTAGTGATTGACGAGAAATCCTAATTTAGTGTGTACAAATTTATTGTCTTCTCCCCTTCCTACTACTACTACTACGTAGTACTACTGCTGGTATTTTTTTTCTCGATTAGGACAAATACTACTACGCAGTACTTGTTTTACTTACCACTGCAATTCTTGCTACCCGCTTCACATTTTTTTCAATTGTAAGCATGCTGAATTGATACATGTACTCGTACCAGTACTGTACTTATTCAATGTTCCACTCTACGTACCAAATACTGTTGGATTAATATTTTTTATGAAACCCTGATCAGTTGTCTTCTACATGTAGACGTCCTACTCTATTTTGTTGCGTTCACTTCGGTGTTAAGTGTGTTGGCCAATAAGTCTAGCAAGAAGATACGTGCCAATAGCGAAGATTGCGATACTTCCGACGAGCTTCAGTTCCTTCACCACAGCGGGGTTCTCGAGGTTGAAGCCGCGGTCCTCCACGACTTGGTCCTTCTTGAAGGCCTGGGCCAGTTCAGGATTCTTCCTAATCATGGACCTCAGCTCGCCGACAGCCAACTTCACATCGGGATCCGCCATTCTCTCTTTGAGCGCGGACTTGATCTCGGCCTTTGTGACCTTCTCGCCGTCCTGGAGACCGCGATGCGTGTCTAGGCCGTTGATCCGTTGAGCGTTGGCGAGACCATTGCTCAATGTGACGAGGATGGCGGCAGCTAGAACTAGGAAGATGCCCCGACTCATCCTTTTCAGCGCTCAGTCTGATGCAGGTGTGCGCTGTTGAAGGTCAATTGGGGAATGAACGGCTGCAGAAGGAAGGGCTCAATAGACGGAGATGGAGATGGAGGGATTCATTTTCCCCTACATCTGACATCTCGCCGTCCGAACAGCTTTTTGCAGCATACGTTTGGCAAGTAATTTGGGAAATACAGACATGAACTCGGTTTCTGTCCTGAAAATGGGCCTGGTTCCCGCCTGGTAGTGGCTATGATTGGGTATAATTCGACACGTCGTGTGAACCGGAGCCAATTGGGAAGAATGGTGCTCCAGCGTCTACTTTTCACGATCTCGGGATGAACAGATGAAAGCTAAGCGAGGTACAGTGTACCGCCACGGTGGATGCAGTACTGTACTCACTTCATAATCTTACCTCCCAACTCACGCACTTTGATGCATCGGTCCATCGCCAGTGGACCACGAAGCGTGCAGTTGCGAAGACAGCTGCTGTACCAAACTGGCAAGAGTGGACCCAAAGTTTTACTTAGTACTCCACTAAAGTACAATTGTAGTACATTGGGTATCAACGATTCAAATATCATGATACTTGCGTTTATAAGAGCACCTTCCTATTTCCAAGGCTAAATCGGCAAACACCTAGCCCGTTCAGGTCGCATTTGGCCTCGACACGGTGTCTTGGTTTTTGTATGGCACGAACATCCGGCGGCTATTTCCATGGCCAAATTTATCGGAGTCAATAGCATCGGCTAAATCAACAATACAAACATCAAATCAATGGTTTCTGCGGCTAAACGCATAGCTAAACAGAACTGCAGAAGTTTATCGAGAGTAGGTTTGGGCTGATTTGGCCTGTATCAGATAAACACAGACAACCGTCGCGACACTTGACTACATCGTCGTAGCCAAGTAAACAGCAAACTACACGCGCGCAATTTCCATTATCGGAATACAGCCATCTCCTGCGACTGCGAAACAGTCGCAGTCAGATACGTATTTTCTGTAATTGACCGCTGTTGTGGATGTATATCGCTCAGACAAGGTGTCATCGTGACAAGCGGCGACAAAACAACGTGTTTATAGCGCTGATAGTGAACTTCACACCTTGAACACGCTGTATCTGCATTCAAACGCGCGAGTCGGCGAATATAAACCTCGTCAGGTGGTTTTGGTTCATCTGTAGCCAGCTCACGTAAAAAAAAACATATCATTTAATTTGGGGGAGTGGTTTTGGGCCGATACAAAGGCCAATACGAAGTCAAACCTCGGTGTACAGTACGGGGCGTCTTAGAGAGCCACCTTATAATTTATGACCTGCTATCTCCTATACGCATTAATTATTCAAAGATAGAGGCCAACATACTGACAGGAGTGACATTTTGGCTTCTTCTGATTGGCTATTCACGCGGGGGACTACCATACAAACACAAAGTCAAAACCGTTTGAAAAAATTGAAAGGAGGCGGGAACACACCCGCAGCCTCATTCCAAAGCCTCCGTGTCATTCCGCAATTTCAAGATGCCCCAAGTCACCCTCACAAAGGCGCAGCAACTGCAGCTGTGTGACCAGCACAAGAAGGACCCGAGCCTGCAGTGCATGCAGTTAGCGGCGTGGTGCCAAGAAACGTTCAACCTGCCAGCGATGCCCGGGAAAAGCACCATCAGTCGCATTCTAAGGCGAGAGAGAGAGCTGCGCAGCATTGCTATCGACTACAGAGACCTTCGGCGCATGCGGGCACCGATACCGAAGAAGGTCCTCGCTAACTGTTGGAGGCATACAGGGCTGCTATCCAAAAGAGAAATGAATGTGGACCACATTCTAAATTAAATCAATACATTGTGTTTCTCTGCTACGGGGAGCTGTCCTATCAGATCGCAAACCCCGTCAAAATCGGATATATCAGGTGGCTCTCTAAGACGCCCCGTACTGTATGAACTCAGCGTTTTGAAATAGTCTAGTTTGGGTCGTGCCAAGATCGAGTCTTCAATTTATGAATCTATACGGTTCGAGATGACCACACTTTATCTAAAGAGTCAATCGGAACGACGTTGTCCGTCACAGAAATCGTCACGCTTATTCACTAAGTACGAATCTCACTAAGTACGAATAGCTGCCGAGCGCAGCGAAGGCGGCTCCGTCGCCGAAGGCGACCCCCACCATACTGAGGATATTGCGGGGCCGCAGGACCCGCCCCGGCCGCTGTATTACTAACCTAACATTGAGAGTAGTGCAGCGAGCCGACGAGGCGAGCGGAACGGGTCCACTACTGCCGTAGCGAAGCGTAGGCAGCCTGCCCCAATAGCGGAGCGAGTTTAGCGAGCCCAGCGTCTACCAACTCAAATTCCCCGCCGCGTAGCGGCGGCGCTCGGCTAGTAACTCCAAAGCCAGCTCCCGACAGAGCTCAAAAGATGAGGTCACAAGTTTTTGTCAACGTATCAGCTACCAAGTATTCTACCTGCAAAAAAAAAGATCCGGGCTGAGCAGCTTTCATGCAGCTCTACACTTGCCACTGCGTATGGGTATACAGGAAATATCTCAAAACAAAATAGCAAGTTAACCTCCCAACTTGCCTCGCACAATTTAAAGTTTTGCCGAAGTCTTTGTGGGGTGTTCAATCGACAGAGACTCTTTTTAATAAATGAAAAATTTAACCGATCGCGAGCCTTTACCACGATACAACTACTAAGTACCGTTAATCCTTCTCAGCTCGTAGAAAAAAACAGAAACTGATTCATAAACTGAAAACGAGTATGCATAATGCAGTTAATCGATCACAACAAGTGCGTCTACAAGACGACGCGTTCGTCCGCCCACGGTCCCATTTGCTACAAGGTGTGTCCCACGGAGCAGTATTGCGCTCGCGGAGACACTGAGTGCCGTGCCCCCACTAGAGACCTGCGCTTCAATCCGGCCACCAGTCAAGTACGTAGGTGGAATCATTGTCTAGTGTGTCTGGAATTGGAGGTCATAAATTGTAACGATAGAATATATAGTACAGTATCACCGGCACTAGTAAAATGCTGCTCGAATTTCAAATTCTTAACCCGAACGTACTTCTCGTCGGATCCGTTGCGCGCGTCACCTCTGCCTTGGATTTGGAGGCGCATCTATAGCTACTAATATATTGTTTGCTGGTGCTGAACTCTAACCAACTCGACGTGCGATATCTTCTCAGTACAGCGGTGTTGCCGACGGATGACGAGTAGCGTATGCAGGATCGGTACACCTCTACCTCGCAGTCTCTTCAATAAAAAGGGGATTTATAAATTATGCCCCATGATTATACATGTAGTGTCATGATAACCTGACCCTTTCGAGTTGAAGGGACTCGGGGCGTCTTTAAGTTTGTAGCGCGACACTGCGATGTGAAAGAGGGGGGGGGGTTGCGAGCACAAAGTCTCAATTGGTTTCTGCGGTCCATCAATTTCCGTGGGTGCTCATGATGCACAGCAGGCTTGACAAGTGGGATGATTCCCTGTAAGCGTACTTCTTGAAGCACAAGTTGAAATTGCATTACTGTATACGCACATCCGACACATACATGAGAATCCAAATATTTCCCAAGGCAGGACCTTATTCTCATATTTTCTGCCGTACCATCACCAACAACGTCGGTACCGATCACATCACAGACTTTGAAGCGAAGGCTCCATCTGTACGACTCAGTGCTTTCTCTTGGTGGCGGCATGCCTTGTTCTATGCTGCGCGGTGTTCGCTGGTGCATCCGTTGGGGTCAAAATCTCTGAAGTAAGTGCTCAAGATAAACAAGCTGGCCCTAACAAGGAGCCAAACCGCAACCTTCGAGGGAACGAGAACTCTGAGTCGAGCAAGGTCAAGGCTGTGCTGAAGAAAACACCAAGTCTTGGCAAGATGAGGGCCATGTCGCTGAAGGAGGATGAGATGAACGAGGTGAAGAATACTGTCGCCAAGAAACTGGAGCTTCGAAGGGCCAGGTCTCTCGTCACAAACCCACAAAAGCTCACAAAAGATGAAATCACTGATTAAAAGCTCGGAAATATGCATTCAAAGGAAGGTTCGAGCATCATCCAGTGTTTCTATTTTTTTGTATACAGGTCTGGCAGGCGTGGTAGGTGTTGGTGGTGTTGTGCACGCTCAAATCCGGTAAAAAAAACAAAGCAGTCTGAATCATTTCGTACCGTCTTCTATGGTGAGGCTGTCGCAACGTTTACTTGTGTTCTTTTTCGAACAACATTCGTTAATCAAGTAAAAGAAAAAGTAGTTTCACGGAAACTACTTTTGCATTAAATCTATTAGCGACGAAGAACCGGTCATTCTACATACATGTATCATAGTTCCATACTGCATTGTACCTGCCTTGACCGCATAAAAGTCACTCTCTTCGTTTCAATGCTAGACTTGCTTCTAAAGTGTACTGCGAGAAGGCTACGTGTTGTAGTATTGTGACTCCCTATTTGCGCTATGGAGCTGGAAATTGGAGTACATTTGCACTGGGCGTAGGTAAGGGTTTAATCAGTGTTCGATGCTGCAGATGTACCGATGAGATTTCTCTCAATCAGCGAAGGACGTACTACGTTCTTTGAAGTATTAGACACTACTTCGAAGTAGTATACAGTCGTTCGCACCTTCATTCACGATGTTTTTTTTTAATTTTAGACTAATCCTTTACAAAGGATAAAAACAGAAGAAGATAATCGCCACAGCGAGTTGTGAGCCTGCATCTACGTAGTGCTATTACTGGCAGTGGATGTAGTGCATTTCTACGAGCGGGAGATGCGCGTCAAGTATCGATCGAGATGCAAATTTGTGTTCATGTTTTGCGTTAAACTTAAAAACTGCTTGGTGCTTTCCCTCGTTTTTGATACCTTCGTGTAAAGGCCAGTGATCGCTGTAGGGTAAAATTCACCATAAAAGCGGAAGTCTACTGTAGCCGCGCGACGTGGGAGGTCGGGGTTTCCAGAGCCTAGATGCCGGCGTTCGTGTTCTTGCGTGCAATGAGCTTATACCACAAGTTGAAAACCTTTTCAGCATTCTTGCCGAATTTCTGCCTCAGCACAGCAAGCTTCGAGGCGCCGGGAAGTTTTGCGAAATTAGGAAGCCTGAAAATGCCCAGGTACTGGCCGAACTGGGGAGTGAACCGCTCCTCCTCCGCAGCGGTCATGTCGGTTGTGGTCTTGCCTCCCTTCAGGTAACGCGAGGTGGCTTGGTGCTGCTCAGTCAAGACCGCGTTCTTTAGTTGGATGGAGTCTTCAGCCGATGCGAGGGCGCTGCAGCAGACAACGAAGGTGACAAGCACCAGCAGGAAGAACTGGCTGAGACGCATTTTGGTCGGGACGCGGCTGATTCCTTGTGTCGAGGTCGACTCAGCCCCAAAGGGTCGATTGAATAATGAACCCCCTCCATACAGTGGTGGCAAATGCCGCCTTTTCAAAATTATCATCTTTCCTAATACGCCGAAATACGAGCTGAAACTTTGTCAAAATGCTGCGCTTTGCTCAAGGAATTTAAAACAGTCGTTTTCACTTGGAAAGACGTTCTAGAAGCTGAGATATAACACAAAGAACACCCGCCTAAACCCCCAAAAGGCGGCCTAAACTCCGTTTTTGCCATCACTGCTCCATACCGGTACACTGGCGGGCTCAATGGGGAAGGCAGATCGTCGAGATTTGTCGGTCTGTAACTTGCAGGATGTGCCCCACTCTTGGGCATTGACTTTCTGTGGCTCAGGCCCTTGTTCAAGTGCCAGCACATGTGCTAGCAAATCCGACTCCGCAATTTGATTGGACAACCAGAACTGGTACGGTGTACCATTTTTGACTACATTCTGTGCAACTTAGAAGTAGCACACAAGTTTTCAGCACGCCAACTTTTGCTGTGCCAGCCGTAGCACATTTGTGCCAGATATAGTCGGAGAGACAGCCACCCCGTCATTGTATTCACCAACACGACACCATGGACAGGAACGCACTAATCGCAGTAGTTGCTGGTGTGTGTATGAGCGCAGCTGTTGTCGCCGCATCGACAAGCGCAGCATTCGCGCACCTCCTTCAGGCAGGTCAACCTTCTCTTGCTAGATGTCTCGGCCTAAAGCTTAGTGTAGACGGATCGATGAAGCTGGCTTATTGTGGTGGTTGGCCAAGAAAGACTTGGACAAGCCCTGGCACACTTGTGCTAACGGCTGGGAACTGAAGGTCAATCACTCACAAACACCTAGCCCGTTTGCTGTAGCACTTTGTGCTGGCACCTGAACAAGGGCCTCAGGAAGCGTGGCACGGGCCGTGCGGCCCATGACATTGACATTGACGGTACAACACCACAGATGTACAGTAATGTGCCTCAATAAAGAAGACCTAATTTGTATACAATTGCCAAGTTAAATCATTTATTAAGGGAGCTCGTTATAATACGAAGCAGAAAAGCTGTAGGATAGAGTCTAGCAGGTTATACGTTTTCCGATCTTCTTTATTGAGGCACATTACTGTACTAAGTACTGTACCGCATTCCCTATGTCACCGCATACTATATGTCATCGCATACAGCTCGATTCAGCCAATTAGAGACCTTTATGACTAGACTTTTTTATGCCAGAATATTGGACAAACTTAGCTAGCCGGGACTCATTTTGAACCTGGAATCAGGGTGTATGCGATGACATAACGAATGCGGTACAGATACCACTAAGCTTTTTGAACAGTACCACTCTTTTGGTTCATAGAGGTTACAAGATCTGTACAAGAAATGTGATGCTGCGGGTCGAGAGTGGCGGATGCATGTACGACGTCCAGGAGACTATCCGAGCTAGTTACTTCGGACAACACCAACCAACTTGCCGGTTTAGATTCCGAGCTGTGCAGTCCTCCGATAGAGGTATCCTTGGTAATATGATCATCGTACTTAGCACGTATAAAGGGTATGCGTTGATCGGGTGTTCAAAAAGCTTAGTAGTATCTGTACGTGTATGCTTCCATGCAGTGCTGGCAACGAACGTTTAGAACGTTCGTTGCCCCAAGAAACGTTATAACGGCTCAACGAACGTAAAAACGTTTGTTGGGCATCAACGAACGTTCGTTCGCCCCAAACGACAGTACCCTAGCCACCCAAATAACCCCCCCTTCCCTCCAGACTGAAGATGGCTGTAAGATGGAGTGCATCCTGGCTGTCTACATGAAGGCTAGATTGTTGAGTATGCAGCGTTCAAACGCTCACAGTTGCCCGAGCGCCTTGATTAGCCGAGCGACGGCGGGATGACTCCCTTAGCTCGTTGTTACTTAGCTACGGAACCCGAGCACCTGCATGCGGCCGATGTCCGTGAGGCAGTTGCCACACACTCTTAAGCTCCTTGAGCTGCGTGAGTTGATAGAGCGCGTCGGACAGCACCCCGCAGAGGATTTTGTGCTGCTGCAGCAGCGTCCGCAGACAAGGGGCTTAACCTGCCCCTTGAGGATCGTCTCGAACAGCGAGCTCTGGTACACATTGAGCTCCTATATACTGCTCACGGTCGCTGATCTGGCGCCGGATGGTGTCCGTGGGGTTGTTGCAGCTCAAGTGTCGGGATCTCGCCGCGCAGCTTGCGCTTGGACATATCGAGCACGCGGAGCTGCGGCAGGCGCGTGAGGGTGGCGGCAGGCAAACACCCTTGTTGGCCGGCAGCTCGAGCACCACGACGTGGTCGAAGAGCAAGACTGTCGTCTCGGAGAAGGTGAAGGCCTCGCGCAAGGGCATCACTGTGAAGGAGTACTTCGACCGCGTCAAGAAGCGGCGCGTGGGCTCAGTAGACTCGACGAGGAGCAGGAAGCCGAGAGCACCATAAGTACTTACGTCCGTCCGTCCGTACATGCGAGAACGACGAAAAGCAAACAAAAATGAACACTACACCATTGCACGGCGTTATTCTCATAACGCGCACTCAAAGAGCCACTCAAATTCAAAATACCTGCCATAACGTATACCTTTATAGTAATTTAAGCATCTTAAATATGATATTATGATTCGCTACGATGTATATCCTAGTGTATATTACAAATAGTAGACTTCAAAACAGCATACATATGGCCTTTTTGCTATAATACAGGCTCATGTGAATTTCAGTGCGCACTTTGTGAATTTGAGTGCGCGTTATGAGAATAACGCCGTGGAATGGTGTAGATGCAGAAACTGTATCCGTTCTTCTTGTTTGTCTCGAGCGTTGTTGTGATCGGGAAAGTTTACGTACTTAGTACAAGTACGACCGACTCGGTCACCGAGTGACAACTGATCATTGATCAGGGCACTGGTGCGGCTGCATTCACGAAAACTTCATGTAATGCAGAGCGCGGGCATCAATTTGTGTTTGGTTGTGATGTGCACTGGTTACCGTAATCTAGGTGTTAAGTGTCCGGAGTTGTTAACTGCCACCCTATATATTAGCCAATCAAAAGGTCGTATTTGATTAATCAGATTAGGATTTGCATCGATACATATGTTAAGTGTCACCATGGATATTCTAATGCATTTTGTGTGTATTGGTCGATCCCAATATGTATGCAAACGACCCCCATCACAATACATGTACGAAATGCCTACAACTATGATGTAGTTCAACAGCATTACGGCACAACTACGAAAACCATACTTTAGACTCGACCGTTTTTTTTAATGTTAAAACATGGAGAACACAATAAGAATGGTGAATTCAGCTGAGCCAGACGATCGACAGAATGGTACGCAAGCTTGACATCCTGCCAGGGCTCGATATTAAGGCACAGGAGTTTTTTCATACTGCGACGTCAGTGTAAATAAGCAGGGTAGAAGCATAAAGACCAGCATAGGTCATACATAAATTCTGCGTGTCAGTTTTATCTTCATCTTAAGATTTGCCTGCAGGTGGGGGGTGACACTTGACACCTAGATTACGGTACTCAGAAGTCGGACGTGTGTTACATATGCGGCATTGAAATGATGACGGTGGATGCATCGTCCAGGAATTACCGGCTATCAGGACTCGTGCCGGCAGAACTTTTCCACTTTTCTTCTCCCTTGAGCGCTAATACCGCGACAAGAATGGAGCCGGCATCGCCAGTTTGTACACCCACCCCAACCGAAGAGCCAACTTTGCGCATGCAATGTGAGAGGAATGAGTGCTAACGCTTCGAGCACTCCTCTGCTGCCAATACCGAATTTGTAATGAACTGAGCGGCTGAGGCAGCTTGTACTAGGGAAAATGACAGAATCGGGCACTATTTCAAGAAAATGACCAATTTCTGCGCAAAGTGACAAAATCTGGCACTCCTACTAATATCTGGCACTCGGTGCAATAACAACTCACCCACGGTAATGTATGGGACGCACATGCAGCGACAAAGAAGAAAGACCCCCCCCCCGTAGCGATGAGGGTCACCGTTGTGAAGGGGTCTTGCTTGCGTCGGTCAGCTCTCGTCGATGCGGATTTCCGAATGGAAAGTTTCATGAGCAATAGGCCTTCATGCAGGGCACAGTGGATAAGCCATTTGGGGGGGGGGGGCATGACCTTAAGCCATTGGTAAGTACTTAAGTAAGATGTAGGGCAGACTTAGGTCCTCTATCCGACACGAGTCTTGCATGATAGCCTCTTTCAAGGCCCCGCCACAACGGTAACCCCCATGCCACCCTTACCACACCGTCGAGGCCACGTTACTCCACTGTGAGCCTCTTTACGTAGGCGACCTGCTCCTTTTTGGTGGGCTTCTTCTCGGCAGCGGCTACTCATCTTTGCGAGCTGATCCACGCAGACTGGTTTTCTTCGCGACTGCTGCTTCTGCTCAGCAGTGTGCTACTTCTATTGCGGGGTGGTGGTGGCCTTGTACACGCCGTCCTTCTCGATGTCGTTCTGCTTGGCCACCGAGTTGAAGGACTCGCGCGTGAAGTCGTCGGCGCCGTAATTACTCTACTCTTCTCTGCAGCACCGTGGATGAGTTGTTATTGCACCAAGTGAATTTGTCAAAAATTAGTAGGAGTGCCAGATTTTGTCACATTGCGCAGAAATTGGTAATTTCCTTGAAATCCCCTCTTGTACTACTCTTACTACGTACCAAAAACACCATATTCAAGTACCTTACCTACTGTACAGTAGTTAAGGTAGTAAGAGTGATTCGCCCTACACCTAATAGCGTCCACTGACAGCGACTTACGCAGAGATACGTAAGACATATTACGGTCTTACAGTGCACTGTGCTTTCTCTTTCCTGTTGACAGTTGTGCTTTTCCACCATTTCAAGGCCAAATTGAGAGAAATCAAAATCAAAACAAAAACGACCAAAATCAAAACAAGAGAGATCAAGAAAAGGGGCACTGTCCCGGCCAAAATTTTCCGGAGGGAATTTTCTGATCGACATAGAGTGGGCAAGTCAGTTGCTCTGTACAATGTATTCGGTCTTGTAGGTGATTAGATGATAAGCATATTCATGCTTGGAGGTTTTCTCAATTTGCTTTTGGCGGTTCTCAATTTGAAGCACGACTTCTCTGAATTTGGACTTGAAAATGGTGTAAACACGGGTCCCGTTACCCACTTTCGAATCAGCGTCCAAGCATCGACAAGCGTACTCAACCAACACAAACCTTTGCTGCCCGTCGAAACCATGCGCTTTGGCTTCTTCCTGACCCTCGTGGTCGCTACATTCGCGGTGGCCTGCTTCAATGTCGCCAGCGCCAAGGAAGCCGTGAAAATCCAGACGCTCGCGGAAGCCATGTGGCAGAAGACCCTTCCGAAGCTGAAGGATGTTAGCGCCTTCCAGAAAGCAGGCAAGGTCAGGGGCGAGGCAAATGCTGCAGCTGCTAAGGTGTCCGCTGCCGCGAAGAAGAACTGGAACGAACTCGTTACCAAACTCCAGGCGGGAGGCAAACTCAAATCGCTGGACACGTCCAAGAAGGAGTGGAGAACGGCTTTCACCCAGGCGGAAAAGGCTGGCCAGCTCAAGGGCGCGACCGAGGGGCAGGTTGTGAAGACCACCGAGCACGCTGCAGAGATGATGGCGAAGAACCCGAGCAAATGGCGCTACGTCTGGAAGGCTCTGAAGATCACTTATGGCGCTGCAGTTACGGCTCTCATCGTCGTCGGATTAAACGCGATGTTTGATTAGAGTCCCCCCCCCCCCGAAGTCATTTTAATGGAGGCCACTGAGTTCCTTTCAATACAAAAGATAAAGTGGGATAAAAGCGATTGTGTGCGTCTTGGGAAGAAAATTATCTCTACTAAAACAGTCCTAAATGTCCTAAAATATCCTAAAATTCGGCGTAATTTACCGAAATAGATTGCACTGTATGTCCTAAAATGTTCCTAAAGGGCGTAATTTATGTTTGTCCTAATACCGTCCAAAAGAAATCCATCGGTTTTTAGGACGCCTTTTAGGATTATGTTTAGGACATGTCCGAAAACCTTGGCTCTAGCGGTAAGGTTTTTCCTCAATCGATTCACACTATGTGAATGTGTGAATCACACACGTCGACCAGAGTGCTGAATGCGGGCGAGAGCGAGCGAATGCGAGCGCGAGCCTCACTCAGTACATTCACCAATAACCAACACCCGCCGATCAGGCGGAGGCGTGTCTGCGCGAGCGAGCGAACGCGAGCGCTGCAACCCGATAGTTTTTTTCCTAGACACCGCGCCTGGCCGAGCGAAGCGAGAGAGGCCCCCCCCCCGAAGTGCCGTCGCTAAGGCCGCAGGCGAGAGCCAACGCGTGAGTGTCCTGCCCACCTCATCATCAAGTAACTACTGGTGTCTGAACAGCAAGTGCAGTACCGTATTTGAGATCTCCTACTTCAGACACCTGATTATTGAAGTTGTAGCGTTGTATAACGTTTTTGTTCATTTTCAGTCCCTTTCGTGCAAATTATGGCCATATTCTGGTCATTTTGCACCTGTTCTACGCTATGAATTAGGAGATCTGTCTGAAGTAGGAGATCTCAAATACGGTATACACCTTTTCAACTTCAAAGCTGCAAATTGTAAGTTCAATTCTGCAAAAGGTAAGTTCAAAACTGCACGAGCAGAGACCAGGCCAGCTTCGTACTTTTATACACAGCTCATTGGTTGGCGCGCAGCACAGCTAGCCAATAGGCAAGTTGTACTCTATAATCAAATACGATGATACATAATATACAGGTTGTAATATACATTTATAGAGTATTGTTGTTTTGATTTTACCTGTTTTGAACTCACAATTTGCAGTTTTGAAGTTGAAAAGGTGTAGTAATGTAATGTAAACTCTATCTATATGTATTATAATAGAACGTAAGTCCCCGGGGGAGTGTCCTAACTGTCCTAAACGCCCTAAAGATGTCCTAATTAGGACTGTTAGGACAGCTATCTCAAATTACCGTTACCGTCATTTATGGGATTATCATTTCGGTTTTCTTAGGACTGTTTAGTACAGATAATCCGACACTGCGTCTTGTTCTCAAACCGGGTTGTAGATAAATTTAGTGTTACATTTTTCCTACGGGCGTGGATGCTGCGGAATGATATTCCTAATTTTATGCCGGCAACCAACGTCCGGGAGGCAGCCGACTTTGGCGCAAGGATCAAGGTGTGGCGCTCATTCGACGCAGCAGGGCGTCATTTGGTTCAGTTGTAGGATGCATTTCTAACAGCGGGGTGCGTCAGGTTAATTGGCAGGCCATGGTTTCATTCGCCAACACACATTTGGTTGTGCGCGAGCGAATTAAGTGTTAGCTGCCCCGCACGAATGCTTGACCTGATCAATGACAATGAACTCTTCAAAGTCAGCAGTGCAAATGCACTATATCTGGGCTTACACAGTTTTGTTCGGGGACTGAGACGATGAAGAACCACCAGCTTTACTAAAGGGAGGAGTTTAGAAGTGCTGTGGGTTTCGCCCTTATCAACCTTCAAGTGCACATGTAGTCACCATATCCCGTTAGGACTTCTAAAAACTTCATACTAGGATTTTTGCCCGACTAAGTACAAAAGTTCTAACTTTAGTCCTAAGTCCTTATATGAGTCAAATTATGACCTCAAAAACTTAAGATTAGGACTTTTGCTCATTTGACTTGATTAAAGTATAGTTGTACCACAAATTGTGCGATACGACGAAAAGTGGTACACTATAGTGAACGCAAGCTAACAGATATTTTTGTTCTGCGGAATGTCGTGTCCGATTGCTGACGCACCCCGCCTAAAATTGACTGTAAATGTATCACCAAAATGTAAACTTATAGGACATCCCTCAGCAATATTTGATGGTGGAAACTTGCTTATAGGACGAGGCAGAGGTCCAAAATAATAATTGCGAAGGATCACGGACTCCAATACAATACATTACTGCAGCAATTATTGACAATTAATTTGAAAAAAGGTTACCACCTACAAATTAAAAAAACGAGGGTATGTTACGCATACACGTCAGCATATTTTGTAGCGAGCTAGCAACGCACTAATAACCCGTTTGATGACGTGCTGGCGTCATGTTCCAGTCCTCAAACCGCCTATAGGTTGCACCAGAGTTGAATTACAATAAATTTCATTCTGTTGCACTAGAAGGAGATTTTTATCCTCAGCAAGATCATAAAACAGCTTTTCTTTGGGTACCTAGCGGCAATTTCGGTTAAAGCTCCAAAACGGACAACCCGTATCGAAAAACAAGTGCCATTTTAAAAATAAAATCATCGGAATGTTCCGTACCGTACTTGACAAAGAAGCTGGTGCACTCCTCGCCCCGAGTGCTCCCAAAAAGATAACCACAGTAAAACAAAAATAAATATTTACATGTTACAAAGGACTGTAAATTACATGAATCCTTCATCATTTGATTTTCAATTTTATGAGCGCTGTTAGCCAAATACTACGATTCTAAGTTGCTACCACAATATTTGCCATCCAAGAAAAAATGAGGGTACTCAACGCTAAGATATTGTACGGTGGCTGATGTATACAAACTGGCGTAGGTACAATAGCTTTGTTTATTGAGCAAATTCCGAGATTTGAGAGGAAGTATTTGATTCGGAAAGGGTACGCTATTTGGCGCTATCCGTTACATGAAGTGGTACTCACTCCGACTATTGTTAATATGCGTTGCTCTTTGAAGACGGTATCTTTCCCCGGTGTCGGATTATCTGTACTAAAACAGTCCTATCCTAAATGTCCTAAACTGTCCTAAGAAAACCGAAATGATAATCCCATAAATGACGGTAACGGTAATTTGAGATAGCTGTCCTAACAGTCCTAATTAGGACATCTTTAGGGCGTTTAGGACAGTTAGGACACTCCCCCGGGGACTTACGTTCTATTATAATACATATAGATAGAGTTTACATTACATTACTACACCTTTTCAACTTCAAAACTGCAAATTGTGAGTTCAAAACAGGTAAAATCAAAACAACAATACTCTATAAATGTATATTACAACCTGTATATTATGTATCATCGTATTTGATTATAGAGTACAACTTGCCTATTGGCTAGCTGTGCTGCGCGCCAACCAATGAGCTGTGTATAAAAGTACGAAGCTGGCCTGGTCTCTGCTCGTGCAGTTTTGAACTTACCTTTTGCAGAATTGAACTTACAATTTGCAGCTTTGAAGTTGAAAAGGTGTATACCGTATTTGAGATCTCCTACTTCAGACAGATCTCCTAATTCATAGCGTAGAACAGGTGCAAAATGACCAGAATATGGCCATAATTTGCACGAAAGGGACTGAAAATGAACAAAAACGTTATACAACGCTACAACTTCAATAATCAGGTGTCTGAAGTAGGAGATCTCAAATACGGTACTGCACTTGCTGTTCAGACACCAGTAGTTACTTGATGATGAGGTGGGCAGGACACTCACGCGTTGGCTCTCGCCTGCGGCCTTAGCGACGGCACTTCGGGGGGGGGGCCTCTCTCGCTTCGCTCGGCCAGGCGCGGTGTCTAGGAAAAAAACTATCGGGTTGCAGCGCTCGCGTTCGCTCGCTCGCGCAGACACGCCCCCGCCTGATCGGCGGGTGTTGGCTATCGGTGAATGTACTGAGTGAGGCTCGCGCTCGCGTTCGCTCGCTCTCGCCCGCATTCAGCACTCTGGTGGACGTGTGTGATTCACACATTCACACAGTGTGAATCGACTGAGGAAAAACCTTACCGCTAGAGCCAAGGTTTTCGGACATGTCCTAAACATAATCCTAAAAGGCGTCCTAAAAACCGATGGATTTCTTTTGGACGGTATTAGGACAAACATAAATTACGCCCTTTAGGAACATTTTAGGACATACAGTGCAATCTATTTCGGTAAATTACGCCGAATTTTAGGATATTTTAGGACATTTAGGACTGTTTTAGTACATATAATTTTCTCCCTTTCCACTCCATTAATTTATCTGTACTGGGATAACATGGCGAAGTTCGCGAACGCTAATGCCTTCTGTAGCAATCAGATTGCCATCACTCTTGTGATCGTATCCTAGTGTCTCGGTTGGCTTGGCCCTACTAAGTGCACAAAACCTCAGATATCCGAAAGACGCAAAATTCAGCGATGCGATGTCAGGATCTACATGCAGCTCTACGAAATGTGTGTCAGCTAAACAGATTATTCTATCTTCTACCGTAACTTGTTCGCTTTCTCCTCGTGAAGCGAGGGGCACTCCTCGAAGGGCCCGTGTACCCGTTGATCAATTCCGGGGTTAGTTGGAGGGCACTCTTTGCCGGATGGTTTGGCTACTGAAACTCGTTCAACATTCTGCTGGCGAACCCCTGCCATCTAAACAGATTGCATCTAGTCGGCAATGGTGCTAATTAGCGCCACATAGAGAACAGCGCGATATAACAAGGGTGTAGCTTTCTTCGGTTTCTTTAATTAAAGGTCAGCCAATCAGTTTCCCTTCGAAAAAGATGACTTGAACAGACAATAATTGTCTGAATATTTTAAGCCCTTGTTTACACTTCGACATGAAAACTCGATTAGTCGACACGCGAAAATAAAAAAAAACATTGTCGAGGGTCAAAATCTGTTTTGAATAATATTGACTTCAATTCTTTCTTAAATTTTTGCACAGAGTACATTACCGTTATCAAAGCTCTCATATAAAGCAATCCAAATTGAGTGTTTTTAGCGTTCTACAAGTGATTTGCAGTTTCAGATTGTCGAGTCCGATTAGGTACGAATTGGGATTACTTCAACGTCGATTATTCTGTATAACTCTCAGACCCAATAGGGATTAATCCGAGATATGTGGACCACCCAGCTCGTGTTTAGTGAGCCAATACAATTTTCAAGTACAAAGCGCTTAATAGGGCTCCGCGAAGACTGGGATAGGAGGATTTTGGTATTTTTAGTGATTACTTTTCTTATTAGCTACGGCCGTCTCCTGCGCCTGCTTCGCAAGTGCAGCATCTGCCCGAAATGTGCCTTACAACGGTAGATACAAAATATCAGCCGGCAATGCTTTACAAAATTAAGAAGGCGAACCTTGGCTAAGGTCTGTTTCTAGCTTGTAGAAAACGCATGCTAGTGTACAGTCCACCTGCATCGGCCTCTTTACTTCACTAAGTCCGTACGCAGCTCAATATATGTACTGATCCAGTGTCATCGGTAGCACACCGGTTCGATCTGCCCACGCATATAAACCTTTTGGAGGGTCCTGTACGGCGCCGGAGTCGTACCGGTTTCCTACAAATGTACCAGTTAGATGTCAAGAGAGATCATATTTTGACTTAAGATATAATTCTATTTGGTCTGCAATAGCAGCACTAACGTTGCTTCCTATCCCAGTATAAATTTGTGGTTAACATCCAAACTGACAGGCTACGCGCTAGCTTCATTTTAAAGAGGAGTGCGTACTCGTACTTAGTATAGATACCAGCACAGCTTCGATTCGGCTGAATCAGCGTCACAAAGCTAATCGGCGATTTAGTGGTAAGGCGAAAGCATATATGGTCGCCCGGTGGCATACACAGGCTTGTCGTTAGACGATGCGGTTCTTTTCTAGTCGAGATGCATAGGCGATAGCGTAAAACCAAAACTGAAGTGAAAATTTTGCAGTGGCGATGGGCAGGGCTCCCCATTATGGCACTTTTATTAATGGATAGCCCATCTGGTTAATAAATAATAGCATCAGCCCTACAAATTGGGGGCAGGCTAGAGCAACCGAAATCGTACAGTCTAAAAACATCCTTTTCGGTTGCTTCGGTGCAACTTTGGTTTCATCGAAGAATATACGGAGCGCCGCATCACCAGCTGCTATCACGCAGGTGCGCAACGTAAAAATAACTTCGCCGTACTTAAACGAGCGCAAAGAAAAAAAAATTCGATGCTCTGAGCCCTCCATTTCAGAATCCCCCTCTTCCGTCGGTCGCCAAGAGTGCAGGTCTCATCCGCGATGGTACGCCACGCGCTCGCTGCTCGGCTTACATACCTGGTTGTCTGACATGTATTGCTATACACGCAGCCCACTGAAGACAGCCTCCCCTCTTATCCGGGCCACCGCAAGCGGGACAAGTCCCCCGCTCCGTACCCTCCAACACTGTCGCGCCAACAACAAGCGGAGGCGAGGCGTGTGAAGATTCGCTTGGACAGTCGAGATGCGCGAGAGGAGGTTGCACCGTCGACAAGGCGTCACGGCGGGAAGAGGCTCACTACGTATCAGGAGCGCGTGCTGAGTGAGGCGTACGACGACTACGTCCGACAAAAACAAAAAGAGAAAGAAGAGAACGAGGCGTGGGACAGCCGTTTGTTGCGATCATTGCAGAGCAGCGCTCGGCTTCTGTCACGAGCGAGGAGCTGAAGCAGGTACTGGATCAACTGGACTCGGTTAAAAAAAAACAATGACAGCACACAGGCGTATGCAGCTATCAAGGCATCCGAACCCGCACATCAAGATCAAGATGATGACGTCCGTCACCGTGCACCGAAGATGTACCAATCTTTGTCCGAAACATCGAAAGTGGACCGATCAGCAACGCCGACTCACGCCGTCCAGACGTCCGGTGACAATGCGCTTGCCGAGGCGCTGAACCAGCTTGACGAAGAAGATGAGCTTGCATCGCATGGAGATACGGATGATCTGTATTATGAGGAGGAGAAGACGTCCGACGTGGAGAGTGAACATGATGACTCGCTGGAAGATGCACTATCTACCAAACGCAAACCAAAGCCTCACCGAACGCAGCCCAAGAAATCCAGAGCGCCCCATACTTCCGAAGTGGAGGCACAAGCGGTAGGAAGCTTTTTGGAGGGCTTTCCGATATTCTGGCCGTCGTGGGAAGCATTCGACGACGTCTTCGCTCACTTCCAGCAGCAGACCTTCCAGCTGTTTTCGTCTCGTACGAGCACATCGATCAAGGCTCGCAACAAAGCCATTCTTGAGGAGCAAAAGAAAGCGAAGAAACCGACGAAGAAGACGAAGGGAAAACGTCAGTACAAGCATCGACGGAGAGGTGGAACGCTTCTTTCTGAAGCGTTGGAAACATACAGCCGAACGCTCTTGTGTACGCACGCCATGCCGTTCACGGGGAAGGGAACTGGTCAACGTAAGCACACAACTGTTCGATCGACGGGGTGCTCTGCACGCGTGAACGTCCGTGTGGGCTTGCGGCCTGGCGGCAAAGGATTTCACTTGGTTGTGAAAGCGTCTGGAACCCACGACCACGCTCTGTCGGAACACCAGTGGTATATTTATGCCGAGAACCGTCGTATCGAAGATCCACGGCTGCGCAAAGATGTTGCCGTGATGTCCAAGGCTGGAGCGAAACCGAAGGGGATCCTTTCGTATGTTCGCGCGAAGACAGGTGTGTTCGTTGTGTTTTGGTGGTGTTTTGGTGCATTTATGGTGACACTGAACTTGAGTTCTGTTCGTATTTGACAGGCAAGCACACAGCCCTGAAGGACATCCACAACATGATTCATGGAGCAAAACGGACCTTCCGCGGCGGGCGATCCGATGCTGAGCGCACTATTGCGGTGCTGGATGAATTTATCGAGAGCTCTCCTGGAAACACGGCCGAGTTCATCGTCGAGAGCGAGAGCAATGTCGTTCCTGTGGTGACATTTCAGACGGCGAGGCAGAAACGTCTGTTTGCTGCTTTTCCCGAGGTGGTGCTGGTGGACTCGACACATGACACCAACGTGAACAGGTACAAGCTCTTCAGCTTTGCCGTGCATGATGTCTTTGGCCGGGTAAGTTTTAGCTCACAATGTATTGACCAAAAATAAACCAAATGTACCAAAACCTTACAGATTGTGTGTTATGATTCTGTAGGGTCAGTACGCTCAACACGCTCTCGTACAGACGTAAGAGAAGCCTAATCTAGCGCTGGCGGTGGTTGTGTTCAAGAGAAACAATCCAGAGTGGGCTAACATCCGCGTTGTCATGACGGACAAAACCTTGCACGAGAAAGACGTGCTGCATGAGGCCTAAACAAATACAACACAGTTGCTATGTCGGTGGCACGTTGAAACGTGGCTAAAGCGAGAGTGTGCTCGCTTGGGTGGTTTGGATCGAGAGGGAAGAAAGCGCCTGAAAGTGATTATGAAAGGTCTTGTGAACGTGGAGTCGCAGCAAGAATACGATGATGGAAAGGTCGCGTTGTTGGAGACTCTAGATAACGACAAGGAAAACCACTTGTACATGAGTCTTATGCAGGACTGGGACACTACTACGGACGAGCGGGTCATGTTCAAACGCGGCGGGGTCCCCCATTTAAAGAACAACACAAACAATCAGCTTGAGACAAAGTGGGGACGCGTGAAGGAAGTCGTAGACGGCAACTTTACGATTGATGAATTGGTGACCATGCTCATTACGCTCCAAGAGTGCGCAGAGGAGCGCTATCTGGCGGAATTTCATCACGTCGGCAGTCGACCGCCCATGGCCGAAGACCCTGAGCTAACTGGATTAGCTCTGCAGCTCAGTGACTACGCTTTCCGAATGGTAGCAGAGCAGCACAAATTGGCCACGGATCCGACTGCGAACTATGACATTGAAGTGGACGGTGTGAATACAACTCTGACGAATCCAGGGACGGGGAAAACGCACGAAGTCGTTGCAAGGGTACGCTTTCTGCATATTATTATTATTTGTATTTTGGTGTCAATTATGCTTATGAAACTTACAACACGTTGCTGTTGCAGCTTTCCTCCTGCGACTGTATCTTCAGACAGACGTGCTTGCATCCGTGTCGGCACGTTATGTACGTCCGAAGCAAAGCCAACTACGAGACTGTGATTCCCCCGATGCGCACTTTTTCGTCGAGATGAATTGTTCAAAGTCCGGTGAACAACATTGACGCAGGTGCAGTTACCCCTGGAGGTCTCAACCATGTTAACTGCCCGGCATTTAGAGCGCTTCCCCCTGTTGACAGAGATAGCAAGTACAGTCGCTGCAAGCTTCTCACGGAAAAGATTACGGATGTGATGTCACTCCAGCCGTCGACTACATACCGGCTGGCAATGACCTGGCTGGAAGACTTTCACGACGCGCTTCACACCGGCAAGCTGCATAAGTTCACAGGGTACAGAAGAGCTGATGCTCGTAACAGCTTCCACAATCTATCGCAGATTCCAGTCCCCGACAGCGTGACGCTGTCACAGCTCTCCTTTGCCGATCAAGGCGAGTGCCCACTGCTTGAAGATAAACAGCCTGTTCCTGAGATGGACAAGTCTAATAGTCAAGAGAAGGCCGCGGGGTCAGCGCCAACAACTTCAACGATCACGTCACCTGTTGTGGCAACGGAAGGATCCACCGCTGAAAGAGAAGCAACCGACGCTACAGACTCAGCACCAGGTTCTGCGAGTGCTCCGATTGTGTTTGCCTCGCCTCCCAAACGCAGAGGATTGTCTCGCCGTACAGAGACATAGGAGGAATTGAGGAAGGAGATGAAAGCGGCGAAACGCATCATAGCCAACATTCGAGAGGGAAGAAAGACTCGCGCTGTTAAGCTTTCTCATATGGAGATTCTCAGCGGTCCCTACTCTAGAAGAACTACGATGCCTCTGGTTGAGAGGTTGGGGCTACCACCGTTTGAAATCACAGGCGTGTTGGCCGTAGTCAGATACAACGTCGGTCAGGCCGTTCCTGTCATCAAGGCGATCCCTCAGGCGGAGCGTCTCCGGCACGCCATACAGGCTATCGACGAAACAAACAATCACGACTTGCTTGCGAGGTGGGATGACTACGGGTTCCGCAACATACGACCAGTTGAAGCTGATGGAAAGGGTGGTGGCTGCGAAAATCAACTTTGCGCTCGTGCAGGCGACTGTCGGCTGGATTGACACGGTCGAGTTTCAAGCGGAGGATATTGTGGAGTCGTTCAAGGACACTCTGGACATTACAAATGTAAACGTGCATGTTACCAAAGCTACACCGAAAGTTAACACAACTTGTGCAGAACTAACAACACTTCATGTGTGGCTGGGTCGACTACAAAGCCGCTGTTGAGGATCTGAATCTGGGCGAGTGGTTCTTCGGACGGCATCCACTCCACGGCTGCGAGTTCCTCGACTTTCGCGAGAATCTGTGGCTACACACTGGCTCCATCATCGGGGCGTTGTTCGTGCTGCGTGAAATGTACGAGGACGTTGGGACCATCAACCCCCGGTTCCTGGACTTTGACACGATGGAGCAAAGAGCTTGTATCGCGCAGTCTTATGGAGCAACGGATCCTGGCGTGAAGCGTGTGATTAGCGTCGTCAACCTTTAACATCACTGGGGGGGGGGGGCGTTCTTCGTGGTCCGGCGCTGGAAACGATGCTAACTCTTCGACCCCATGCAACTGAAAAGCAACATTACCAAGCTTAAAGATGCTGTTCGGAGCATTGTGGAACCGATGCTGGACATGACGGACTAATTGCAGATTGAGACGATCACTGGGTGCGAGCAAAAAGACGGCACGTCGTGCGGTCTGTGGTGTTTAGTGGTGATGGAGCTACTGCTGGTTGAAGCTATACCTGGACATTGGAGCAGCTACTGGAACGATTCCCTCTACAAAGTCGTCGGCTACTTGCGTATGCGGTACATGCTCAAGATACTCAAGCTTCAGAATTCCTTTGGTGTTGCCGAAGCCGAAGGAGGTGAGGATAAGTAGGAAGTTAGCGCAGCGGGTAAGCCACCAACAGACCGACTTTCGTTTTCCGTACACATTTCGTTTTTGTAATAGTTTCGTATGAAACCAAAAGTTCACACACAGCATCGGACTTAGAGTTTTTTGCGCGTTGCGCGGATCAAGTCAAGTCAGCTCTAAATTTAGAGCAAAACGTGTGTCTTATACTTCGTATACTCAAACGCCACATTATTTTCGAAAGCACCGTAGTTCTCATGCTTTCAGGGTGCGATTTGTTTTGAATGCTCACTATAAAGATGAAGCCGTATAGCATACCCATCGACGTAACTTACCCACTTCTCGTATTCTATTCGAGTGACCATTTTCTGTCGCTACCAAAAAAGAGGACGTTACCCATCATCTTGAGGATTTGGTCCCCAGTTTTGCCGTTCCATTTTCGGTTGCTCTAGCACGATCCACAAATTGGAGTCATAAATAATGTATCTCTAAACATGAACATAAGCAATTATTTATCGATGTTAAGATATATGTTTGATGCTAAACTGCTGTGCTAATCACGCTAATCATAGACGGATGGCGAGCACATTGACCGAACGACAAGCCATACTTCGCACCAATGCACGAGAAGGTATTGTGAATTCCGGCCATAATCGCCAATTAGGGCCGGTTGGATGAATCGCTCCTATACAAACGCCAAGTCATTTGTAAATCGCCCGAGCAGCAGCAGCTGGTCTGGAGTGAGCTTTCGGAGAGATTTTATTCGTACTTAAACGAGTAATTCTGAAGTTTGTATGGCCTCGGGCGATTGGTTCAATCGCCCGAGGAAATTTTGAGTAGAACCCACAATATACACGTATCCAAGGAAGCTCGAGCACGAAGTAAATGGCTATAATCGCAAGATATATGCAGATAAACGCGTCACCGAGCACATGCTCCGAGTCCGATGAATTAGCCTAATTACTAAAATTTAGAATCTATCAATTAGCCATGCAGCTAACCCTAACGTTTAGAACGCACATTGAGGTTCGCTTAGGACAGGGGCGATACGATAGTGTGGCAACAGCAAGTCAAGACTTTTTCCCGCACACATCAAGCCAGCAATGCCGCGATCAAGCAGTCGACAGCTCGCTCTGCGCAGGCAGATGATTACCCTCACTATCAGAAGAGAAGCCGCCGCTCTACGCTCCCTCTTCGACGACGACGACGCAAGTCAAGACGAGATGGATATTCTTCACGCAGCGGCGTACGAGAGGGTGCTCGGATCGCGATACTTTGATCGACCGTCATCAATGGGCGCTGAAAGGACCGCTGGCAGCGGCCGCTCTTCGATGCTGTATTTCTGAATGGAACTGGGTTCTTAGAGCATTTTTGTATGGACCGTGAGCCGTTCTTCCGTCTTGTAGATATCGTCAGAGAAGATCCTGTCTTGGCTTCGAGGGGAAACTGTCCGTTTCGGTGCGGCACCGAGCTTCATATAATGGTGTTGCTCAAGTGTCTCGGAAGCTTTGGGAACGACAGCACATGGTCAAAGCAGGCTCCGTTTCTCGGTCTCGGAAAAGGAACGATTGGAGATTATCTTCACCGCGCATCTGTAGCTGTACTCGCACTGGAGGTTAGCACACTGGTGTGGCCGGACGAGGTCGAACACAAGCAGGTTTCAGGACAAATATATCGTAAATATGGATTCGTGAACTGCATTGGAAAGGCTGACGGTACTGTGTTTCCGCTTGAGTTCAAGATGAAAACCAAAGGAGAGACATATCACTCTTGTAAATGCTACTACGCAGTAAATGCTCTCGCCATGTACGATGATGTTGCTCGAGTGCGCCAGATTGAGGTGGGATGGCCCGGATCTGTTCATGACAACCGCGTATGGAGAAACAGACCCCAATATCAGAATAAAGACGATTTTTTCGAGCCAACGAGTACATTCTGTGCGACTCTGCGTTTCAGGCTTCCCGAGTGATGATCCCAGCACCCAGCCTTCAATAAACCTGCCGGTGGTGTGATAGATCCGAGTCACGCTTACTTCAACACACAGCTGGCGAAGGTTAGGATTAAATCCGAACCCTGTATTGGCCTTGTGAAGACAAGACTGCAATATCTCAAAGGAATCCGCTCCAAACTGAAACGGCGGCGTCATTTACGCAAAATAATTCACTATACAACTTGTGCGTATATTGCACAACTTATTGATTGCTCAACCGGTTCCTGAACACTGGGAAAGTGGAATTTGGATGAGTGGCAATCTTGAAGAGGACGAGGAGCTGAACTTGGCTGTTCCTACTGAGACTGATGGTGAGGTGCGCCGGAATCAGCTCCTTGCGTATTTGCTGGAGGTCCGAGGGTAGCCGGGCTGAGGAGTGGCAGAGGTAGCACCAGGTCGATCTCTGGAGTACACCTTCGGATTTTAGCTTCGATCTTTCTCGAAGCAGTGTAGCCAGACGTTGCGTGCGCCAACGTTCCGCTTCCTCATGAAGTTTTATTCATTTGCGTTCGATTCAGCAATCCCTGCCTCCGATTGATGTGCTTCATTCAGTGAGTGTTGTTGACGTAGCAGTAGTTCCTCCCGTTGAATCGATAGCTTTTGCAGCTCAATTTCCTTTGCTGTGCTAGTGTCTCTTTCAGTGAAATCAACAGGGGGTGGTCTTCTAAAGTTGTTCGCTGGTTTTTCCCACGTGTCTGCCCGGTTACAACGGCCGTCCGCTGCCCACCGCGCTTGTTGCCTTGTCGAACTGTCGAATTTGACGGGGGGATAGTGTTTTTGCCGTTGCTGGGAATGGACGCTGCAGCCAGTGGAGAACGTTCAGCTTCGTTGCCAGGGGCGTGAGGAACAATATTCGGACCCGAACAACCCTCATCGGCACTACCATCTTCTGAAGAGGGGCTCTCGCTACCCGGGTCGCTGTAATCATAACATGGCTGAGTGTTGAGCAATAGTGGCTGAGTACTGGGCTGCCGTCCATTGAGACCATAGAAATTCGGGCACCTGTGCAGATTAGCTGCGCGAAGGTCAGTCTTGTTCTGCACTCCTTGTCCGGTGTTGTTTAGCCAGTCAGCAGCGACTCGACAGCTTGTTTCCAGCCCTGATATCTTACTCATGACGTCCTTGTGACTTCTTGGTGTCTTGACTCCACTATCGGCAATCGCAGCAACCACTTCACCTGCAAGTGTCTGCTTTATCTCGCCAGTCTGCCCACCGCCACCGCGATAGCGATTGTAGTTGTCGCCATCCGTCATCCACTTAATCAAGACGCTCAAGGAGCTAACACTGTACCAAGGAATGCGCTTTTTGGCTGGCTGAACAGTATGATCCTGGCGCTGAGCCTTCACCATAGCGTTGTAGCACCGCTTTCCGCAGATATTCTTCTTGAACAGCTCGTCGGCTCCGAATGAGGAGAGCATGCTTGCCAAGCACATGCAGTGAGCGCTCTGCGAGCAGCCGCTGTTTTCGCATTGTGTCTTCGGTGGAGACTTTCGCCACACGGCGACATGACTTCAACTTAACACGGGTCATTTATTGCGATCAGGCGATCAATCGACGGTTTTCGGAGGTCAACCGAAATTCGAGGATCCACAAATTTGCTTATACAGACACGTGATTCGAAGAGGGGTTGGAGCACACAAATCTAAGCATAGTGAGGGGTGTCCGGGTCCTGGCACCCGCGTTGTTGCTGAGATATGGGTCGCCGAAGCTGGAATTTTTGTTCAGAGCGCGGCACACTATCCGCGCACATCTTGACAAAATGTCCTTCCATAGAGTTCTTTTGAACGATTTCGCTAAATTGCCCTTCAGCATATGTTTACGGTCAGGTAACGTTACCCTGACCTCAGCGTAACCAGGGTTAGAGCAACCCCGCTACACGAGGCAGTTCGATAATAGTCATGTACGCCTATATTCTTTGGGTCTACTTAACACAGGAACGACGTGTAGCGGGGTCACATCCGGCTGCTGCCGCTCTGGTAGTTCTGAAACAAGTTACATGGTGATCCTGGTCATTGTGCCCGCGAGCAAAGCCGTCTTCTTTTACTGGTTCGGCGAGGCAGCAATTGCATGACGCCCGTGCTCTGTTCCTGTGGTCCGTCCGCCAGTTACACCTCGCGGAGGTGTCTGGAGATGCCCAAGGTCGTCGACACGGGCTGCGCGTTGGTACAGAATGAGCCAGGCAGAT
Source organism: Phytophthora vignae f. sp. vignae (assembly GCA_016169955.1). Taxonomy (NCBI): domain Eukaryota; phylum Oomycota; class Peronosporomycetes; order Peronosporales; family Peronosporaceae; genus Phytophthora; species Phytophthora vignae. The sequence continues at coordinate 1,729,211 of JABJUM010000009.1, read as the reverse complement.
ACCCTGACCCCACAGTCACAGACTCCATGCTCATGGTATGATGCCGCTGCACACTGAGCAGTCGAAAGGTATCAGCTGCACACCCGCGTCGGCATTAAGTGCCTCCTGCTACACGACATTTCGACCAGGCATTCGTGCTCAAGAACGCCATCTTCTGAGGAGAAGTACGGCACGCTTGGAAGGCCCCAAGTACTGAGCCCCAACATCCGCGTCCGCGTCATGTCGCTGGTAGTTTTAGAGCAGCAGCAGCAGCAAAACCCAGTAGCTTGTGCGCCGCCGCTGACGCAACTGGTAACAGTCATGCCTGCGCTGCCTTCCAGCCCCACGAGTGAGCGCTCCATGTCACACCAAGTTGCCCAAAACCGAAGCGAAAATGAACACTACAGTCGTGGTATCACCCCCCCCCCCCCCCCCCACCACCACCACCACCTTGACCGGCGTGCGTTGATGGCGCTGATTCGTGTTCATGTTCATCATGACGATCGACCAATAGGAGTATGGCTTCAAGATGCCAACGATGGTCGCGAGATTCATGGTCGAGGCCGAGAATATGCTCAGCTGCGTCAGGTACCCTTCGACCGCGCGAGATTGACCCAGTAAACGCGTCCTTGACTGGGTCTCCGAGTCCCATCATGTGGTAGTACACGACCGTGAAGAGCAACGTGCCGGCCAACACGTACGGAACCTCCACGAGACTGAAGCTCCAGAAGCACCACACGCTATGTATTCCTACGCATGTATGCCTTGCCGATCTTCTTCCCCGAAAGGATCGCCTCCGCCTGGTCCCCGATCACGAACGACTTCCGCTGGAACTCGACACTCATGCCGCACTTAGCCGAGTAGTCACCAGTCGAGGCCGGGGATGTGGAGCACCTCCAACATCTTAATGCGCTTGCCGTCGATGTCCGTCAGGCGCACCGACGCTTTCCCAGTCACGCGGATCTTCTTTCCGTCCGCGATTGTCCATATATGTCCGACGACAACTCGTCGTACTCGAACAAGTCGTCGCGGTGTGGCGTCATGTGCGCCGTCGCACCACTGTCGATTAGCCACCCCGCTGATGGACTCTCCGTCACCACAAACACCGAGTCTTCGGCGGTGTCGCCATTCCGTTGCTCCGGACAGTCTTGCTTCATGTGACCGACCTGGTCGCAGTTGAATTACTCGCCCTTGAACTCACTGACCTTTAGACCGCACTTGTTCTTCCGGTCAAATACCTTGTCGACCTTGCCGAACTTCCGGGTTCTGCCCCTTGCCGCTGAATGACTTCAGCGCGCCTCCGACGTCTCCTTCTTCTCCTGACGCTCGCACTCCTTCAGCAACTTCTCCTTGATCTCGATCAGAGTCGCATCCTTCAAGTTGGCGATGATCGACGCGATCAACTGGTACTCCGCCGGCGAGTTGCTCAGCAGGATGACGAGTTGTCGGGAGTTATCAAGCAGCTCTCCGAGCGTCTGGTGGCCCACGATGAGCTCGTCGAACTTGTCGAGGTACTTCGCCATCGTCGCACCGTCCTCCATCTTGAACTCGGGAAGTCGACGAGTCATCGTCACACGGTTGTGCATTGTTGTCCGGTTGTAGAACTCGTTTAGAGTGTTCCAGCTTGGATGGCAGATGTCGCAGACCGAATCTTCGTGTGGTGTTCCACAGCCATGCCTTGAGAAATCCGACCGAGCCTTCATGTCGTTGAGCATCCAGGCCTCCGGCATCTTCGTCGGGTCCTTCACCACTTGGACATGCAACAGCACCCCCTTCCTCGCTAGTGTCATATGCATCGCAAACTCCCAGTGGAAGTAGTTGTCGCTTCCCAGGATGACTTCGGCCTTCTTGCTGGACGTCGTCATGGCGGTCGTCGGGGCGGGCTTGAGCTTGTTGCGGCTGTTAACCTATTGGTTGGTAGCTTGTGGTTGAGGGGGCAAATGCCGAAGTGAGATTACATGTTATCGTCTCTCAAACTACTATCTGGTCTTCCCCTCCTACTTTCCTTCTTGTTCTCTTTGTGCTCCTTGATGCCTCTCATCAGACGGATTAATCCCGAGTCCGCTTGACTTGATCTCTCTGTATACGTGGGTCTCCCTGATCAGCCATTGGTGTACCCAGAGCCTGGCTGCTGCCGGCTCTCCCGTCGCCGTCGGATCCTCCGAGTAATCGGCTGATGTGTCCACACGTTCTCCTCGTCCATGTGCAGTTTGCCATTATTGGCGGTGCTCCCGAAGACTCATGAACAATCTGACCTGACATCCTGTCGGACACATTTGACATTTTATTGGCTGGGGGCGCTCTATGCATGTATTGCGCTGAGGTGAAGACGTCGAACTAGAAATTATAGAGTCGTTGTAGGCTCAATAATCATCCTTTTGCTACTGTGCCTTCATTTCATTGTCAAATTCTCTCCTGGCGGTAAGGGGCCTCTATTTGTCCGTCAAACGTAAGCATTGAATGGTACACGCCGTGTGCCAAAATGGTTACGTTTGTGTAGTATGGTGTACATTTGTGTACGTCTTTTGTGAATTTGTGTAATTATTGTGTGGTACAATGTTGTTTAAATGTTGCCTGAGGTACAAGCAACTTTTTTCAACGAATTAATCTGTGTGAGGCTGTCCATACAGCTGTTCTACTGTAGCTGTTCTCCCAGGATAATAGATGTGGTAGTTACGATAGTGGCTAGACGGACAGAACATTAGGCCTCTTTGTCAGATAAAGACTGGCACATGTGATATCCATCAAGCGCTAAATCTACCCTTGCGACATCAAGGCTTAGGACCTTGTTTTCTAGTTAAACGCCCCTGCTCATTTTTCAAACAGCGCCATCCCTACTCCGTAGCACGGCTCGCTTCAAACTTTCCGCCGGGCCCTCGCCTCCAGCACTCGTTGGCCTTGTTGACCACGGACCACCAGGCGAAAATAACTCGGTAGTTCGCCAGTATCAAAGTGGGAAGCGTGATATTGAGTAGATGCGACCAGATATAGTATACATCGCCCCAATCAGTACGCTAACAGTCTCCAATACTATGTTACAGTGATACCACAATGCTTCCCCGGATATGATCAAACTAGCAGCGGTATACAATAGCGGACGGTATCCGAGGAGATCACCAGCATTACCTGCCAAGCTCACTATCTAACTTGAGGACTATTGATTACGTCCTGTCCTTGGTTATGTCAATTTCATACAGAACACTGAGCAGAACACTACCTGTCATACATGATAAAATACCTTGTAAAACTGCTTCCACCGCCTTCGTACTACTCGAGCTAGTTCTCGTCTCAAGTGGCAGTACTGGGGCACGTCTCCAGCGGCACTGCACTGGGTGGTGTGGGTGACAGTGTATCGAGAATGTGAATGGTGATGGTCCATCAATATCCATTACCCACAACGGGAATCGTGTCTCAAGGGACCTACCCTAATACTATAGAAAAACTAAGTATAATGATTTGCTGAGACCTTGAATGCTAAGCTACGCCTCGCAAGCTTGCTGCGGCTCGTTCATCGCGCCTATACTACCACTTCCTGTTTTGCACTCTGCTGATCAAGCCGCCTGTCCAAGCCCTCGCCCGAGATGAGCTTCGCCGTCGCGAACCGGGATCTGGCCGACGCCGTGTTCGACCAGGTCAGCGACACTCAATTCAAGTGCAAGCTTTGCAACAGAATTTGCACTCAAGCTCCTCGCAAAGGTTACACCAATCTGGTTGACCACCTCGCTCGGTCTCACGTTCGTGGCGCTGTAGAGAACGCATTTGACGAAGTTCAACGCGTTTGTGTGCTCTCCTCAGCCTTCGTCGACGTCAGTCCGATCGCGAAGAACACGTTCTGCTGGATCGAGTGGACTGTCTACCAAGCACCTCTCAATAGGCGCCAAGGTTGTTGCAGTTCCTGATTTTGAAAACGGAATTGTCAAAGTGCAAGATGACCGCTCCAGAGAGCTTACCAAGGCGGAGAAGAGGTGCCTGGCGCGCTTTGCCCGGACGGAGACAGATGTGGGTGAAGATCAAGCCGGCGGTGCCCTCGGGTTCGCTGACGCTGCGTTTCACAAACGACGTGTAAGTGCCGACCCCAATATGGGGACTTGGCGTGGATCTCACCGACATCCGATGACGTCGAGAGAGGCAGGGATGGTGTACAGTGACCAGCGGATGTCGATGCTGCCGGACACGTTGGAGCTTATCCTTTTTCTGCGCTTCAACCGCTCTCTGTGGAACAAAGTCTCTGTCGCCCAAGTGCTTCGCCGCCAGGAGCAGTCGCGCAAGTGCAAGCGCCAACTAACACTTTTTGAACAGGCCAGATATGTTTGGGCCGAGATGCCAAGAGCGGACGGCTAATTGCAGACGCAAACCATCTAACTCTCCAGGGCACCAAACACGTAAACGCAGCGAATCTGCACCCGCTTGCACCTGGCTTAACGCGGGAGATCACGCATATCTATTATATTGACTGCACGGCATCGTTCCATTTGTATCGTAGCCTACGCTCTTGCCTCGACGTCTGGCGTCAGGCTTATCATGTCGAAGCAGCTTTAGCAAAAGCTGTGGTGGCTAACAACTTATTGATCTTCTAGTCGATTCCCATGAAGGCCGACGGATGGTATTGCAGGTAGAAAAAAACATCACTATAGGATAGGTTCACATTAAACTTGCCTTCGCCTCTTGCGACAACATTTTGCGGTCTAGCTGCGTTGGCATGTATTAATCGTTTACTAATTGCTACCTACAGATTCAGCATCCTACGGTAACGAGGCCTGGTTGGCGCCACGTTGAAAGGGGGCAATTACAGCTGGACACCCAAGCGAATGAAGCGATCTCCGCCCACCAGTACATCGAATATAATCAGGGAGCAGTGACATCCGTGGCATGTAGTGTATTGAGAAGTTGTTCCTCTCCTAGAACGAGGGCGAGGGGGTTCCCGGGAAGGGCTGAGGAGTCCGCTGCACTGTCGAGTCGATGCTGATTTCGCTGCTACTATCCAAAGCAGGGATATCAACAGGGCTAAGCCATCACAGCGCGTAACTCGCTTTAGCTGTGCGAATACATGTAACCCAAAGAACCATTGCATAAGGTAGGTTGGAGTTTCGTTTGTGTCATCCAAGCTCGATGATGCGATTTAAGAAGCCGTACTGTATTGCGCAAGTACGCATCTTCCGTGACGTCGTGACTGGGTGTCACGGGCCACGGAGTAGACCAAGTTGAATCTAAGGCCCGGTTGCCTTGGTACCAAGCAGCTACTTCGCAGCTTTACATACAAGTTTGCAGTGGTGGTGCGACGTAAAGCTCTTTCGGACGAATTGCGCTGTCCAAGTTGAAGCGCTTAAGCCTCCTTAATTTGATAATCAGACTCTATAGCATTATGTCGCCTATTTATAACAACTACTACAGAGAGAGTCCAGTGTGGGTGTCCGGACAAAATTAGGGTGGTCCACACAACGATACATAGACAGCCTTGGACGCCGAAGGCGGCCCCACCCCATGCGGCACCCGTGTGCGACCTAGCGGGACGCAGGGCCGCCCAGCTCTACAGTAACTAATAAAACTGCGAGTAGTGCTGCGAGCCAACGGGGCGAGCGGAACGGGGGCGACCATATTACCCTCCCGCCGCTTGGCTTTATATTTAGTAGCACCTATTTCAGCATTAATATAACGCGCTCTGTAATACTTTAATAAGCGATAGAAGCTCGATAGCAGCTCGCAATAGTTGATAGTAGCTCGCAATAGGTGATAGAAGTGCCAATACATGCAGTACAAGGTGATTGGGAAGGGGGATGATTGGTATTTCCAGCATGCTCAGCTTAGGTTTACTATATTTTTTAGGAGTGGACACATTATAGCTGCTGCAGTACTTGGCTATTTTTCTAACTCATTCTATTAATTAAAATAGGCCGATCGCGGAGTAGTAATAAGAGTCACGCTGGCCGTACGACTCATAATATACACACTGAAGCGAAATTGGTTTAATAGAAATGCATGCTACGATATGTTGATGTGGCTCACCGATAGCAACACGTAGCAAGCGGTGGTGGTTTGTAATAAGCAATAGGAGCACGTGGTAATACCTAGCAGTGCGAGTACATGTAGCGGAAGGGGTGGATATGAGACCGCGTCAAACGAAATGATGCTTACGAACCTAAGTACGAATCGCGATTTAACCCCATAAATCGACAGAGCTGCGTCTTGTGCATCTTTTAAGCCATTGAGCATTTCAAAATGTTGAGAGCTCGTGAAGTGACACCGGCGCAAAAAATATATCTCCATTTCCGGACCCCCCCCCCAATCCCGGATTTTATAAAGAGCGTGTGACCTCAATATTTCGTCAAATTTTGCTTGCTGTACATTATCGGAAAGCTCTTGATAAAAGCAAGCGAATTAGAGTGTTTTCTTCTTTCTACGAGTGATTTGCACTTTCCAATTTTTGGTATCCGATTAGGTACGAAATTTGATTGGTCAACTTCAAACGCGATTATCTCGAAAACTCCAAATGGTTCGTAAGCATCATTTTGTTTGACGCGGTCTCATATATTATAGCTACAGTGGCGCTCTGCGTTGATCTTGGGGGGGGGGGGGGATATTTGCTTAAACGCGCTTATTATAGGTACAGTGTGTAGTGTTAGAATAATGCGTTAGTGGGGTAGTAGATAATATTTACTGAGTGGAAGTGTTTATTATAATTTACACTGAATTTTCTTCTCTAACCGTGTGGTTGAACGGATATACATGCAGGAAACGGAAATAGCATAGCGCAAACGTGACTTTTATAGTTACGAGTGCGAACTCTCTATATCTTACCTACTGCAATGCAGCTTACGCTATGCCGGCCGCGTAGTAGAATAATAAACTGATAGTCACGTCTAAAATATGAAGTTTTGAAGCAGACCACGTAGTAATTAGCTCAGTGTGCAGCTATATTTGACGGAAGATTCAAAAATGCTGAGACGATGCAGCACGATGCATACTCGGTATTTTTACTAAGGACATAATCACTAAATATAATGCTTAGTACAGGAATAGCGAAGCCCATGCTTTAATTGTTATCTGGGCTTATGTGGCTTGGCCTAGGAACTAAATAACAGAAACTATGGTAGTGCGGTAACACGACCAGACACTTAACTGCCCACGCCGCCGATAGAAACATATTTCCCACCACAGCAAGGAGCCCATACCAACACTTATTTCAGCTACGTTTACTGCGGCGACTTCGTAGCCGTATTGACTACTTAAAAAAATGTGGGCCCGGTTTACAACAGAGCACGGTACACACACAAAATGTTTAATCTTGCAGCATGCAACTACTTACTTAAGTATAGGTACACTGATTTCAACTACATGTACAATGGCGCTTTGTAGTCGAATTAACTAATTGTGTGTGTGTGGGCCTTGCTTTACAACAGAGTACCGTACAAAATAGAATGATTCACCTTACAGCATGCGACTACTTACACTCTGACGTAGATCTAATCCTGGTAGTGCAACGGGGTACACGTTGTACGGACAGCCTAATAGGGATTGATTCGGAATATGTGGACCACCCAACTCGTAATTAGGGGCTCAATACAAATTTGAAGTATAGGACACTTATAATTTCACGATTAAGGATGTAAAGGAAGAGGTTTGTGTGATACAAAGGGTCATCAATAGAACATTATACAGGTAGCAATGGTGTTCAAGCAGCAGGCTGCATTGATCGATTCGTGCTGGGGGACAAACGAAGCCACTTGCATGCATTTTTAGGGAAATTTGGATTGTTGTAAGTCCCAACGGCGTCGTCATGAATAATGAAGCGTCAAGCAGGAATATCGTCGGTGCATTTGCGAGAAGGGCAGGAGCATTGTCACCGAGTCAAGCATCATGAAAAGCCTTTTAGTTATACAAATAAGACCCGAAACTAAGTGATTGCTCACACACGCGAGTGCAGGGGTGATGAATAGCAGCCACCCGAGGCCCCGTCCTTGATGTTCGTGTCGTCTACATCTGTGGTAGCTCCTCGGCCGCCACCTTGAGGAAGCTGATTCACGGATGCAGCGTGACTAGCTACCGCGCCACCACGATCAGCTGCACTTCGAGAAGCCCACCGGCGTCGCGCACGCTGTCCCCATCGACTGCGCGGCGATATGTCTAACAAAACAAGATGGTATACCGAGCTGTAGTCACTACCCAGATGCGGGGTTGGAAAGCTCTGCAACCACGGGAGCGAAGTATATCTTTTAAAAGGGTGGGGGCGGCTGCCGCGCTGTCAGAGCTCACCAAGAGCGCAAATTGGGTAGTGAGAGGGAAATGTACTCTGCGGATAAGTTGATGAAAGTGGGTCTGCGCAGTTCTATCGACTTTCTGTAGATATGCTAGTTCTACTGATTGACACTGTGTGACCACCCCACCCCCCACACACCATGCTGCAACTTTCTTTTAGCTTTGGTTTCTGGGTATTGCTGTTTGATTTACTCTCCATATACGGTACGATGTGCTTGCTCGGAGCTGCATTTTACAGGAAGCTTTCTATATCGAGGTACTGATAGATTAAACTTGGCGGGCGCTAATGTTGCTGTCAGATACGTGCGCCGTGATATGTGTGAGTAGTACTGGTTGTTGCTGCTTTAATGATCGTTTTGAATGGTCTGATGAACTGATCCAGTCCGCTTGTGATTTATAACTGTGATGGATTATCAATGGCACAAAACGAGCATCGATGTACTTTCGAAAAAGAAACGAAGTCCGCGCGACTCTCCAGGTACGTGTTTTTTTGTTAAACCATGAGCTGCTTTTAAGCAGCTCATGATAATAAATATTTTCCGCCTTCATTTTTAATCAATTCTTGTAACCTGATAAAGACAATGTGCTTCGTCGCGCTGACGCTTCGAGGCAAAGTCTTTTGTATACTGGTCGTCGTCATTACTCTGGTATGCTAGTAGTTTTATTTCCGGATAAGGTATTTAGATTGCAAACGTTGCTTTCATAATTGGCTTACAGCAAAGTCCATACAGCCCTACCAGCCCAATCTCTCTAGTGGTGCGGTATTTACAAAGCTGATACCAGACACGTCACTTTACTGATACTTAAGTAGTACTTTAAATTTAAAAGCATTTTTACCTGCACACAATAACATTAGAAGTGGATAAAGCGCACGGGAGCGTAGCGGAGGTGGGCGGCCCTCACTACTATGATTAACCACAAAACCTTCCGCCGCGTAGCGGTCGCGTTCAGCTAGTCAAAACATTTTTACATGCACACAATCGGGCTCTCCCGTATAATACCCCCTCATTTGTAAGCTTCAGAATTTAGAAATCCGAGCCAACCAGGAATACAATTAGTACGACGGAGGTGACCGCAGGGGTCGTTATCACCCCACAAAACGGGGCGATTCCGAAAGGTCCTGTGTGGAGTACATACAGGGCTCCCCCACATTTTCGCGCCGAAAGAGCAGCGAAGGCACAGGCCCCGCTCCCTCCCAGCCACAAGTCATTCCCCAATCAAACTTCTCCAGCTCAAGTTGCCCAAGCCCAAGCTCCCTTCACCTTCAAGATGCCGAGCCACCCCACTCGCCTCCCGACACTCACCATCATGACCACCGCGGCTGCGAGCAATGCCAGCACGGACGCGCCGTGCATCACGCTTCCGAGTCAGTCGTCCGTGGCGTTGCTGCAGACGACGTACATGTCGGTGCTGGACAAGACAGCGGACAGCGAGGCCACGATCCGCTGGTGCATGGCGGTGGGGTTATTGCCAACCTCACAGCTGTGCACAAGCCTGTGCTGACGACGATCATCAAGCAGTACATCAAGCCGGGGTACGTGCAGTGGGTGGCTCGAAATGCAATCATCTACTAATTGTTTGTGCACATGTATGACATAGAACCACGATCATGTCCGACCAGTACGCGTCGTACGTCTCGGTGAACCAGAAGCACCCACTTGTCAACTACAAGCCGCTGCGTGAGATGCACTACAAGCATGAATGGGTCAACCACTCGAAGAACTACGTCGACCCGGACACCGGCGCCCACATGAACCGAATTGAGGGCACGTGGGAGATCCGGATCAAGCAGCACACCAAGCGCATGCGCGGTATGCCGGTGGACATGATTCCGGAGTACCTCGATGAGTACCTGTGGCGTTCGTGGTTCCTGCCGGAGAAGGCGACGCCGACCGACTCTCTGCGAGGTCTCATCAAGGCCATCAGGAAGTACGCGTGAGAGAAGTGCGCTTGAAGTGATTCGTTTGAAGTGACAAACGCTTCGTAATACTCGTAATACATTTGTACCGTTTCATTTCAATACCAGATTTGTTCATTCTAATTTTCAAATGAAAGCGTTAAATTGATAGAATCTGAAGCTTACAAATGAGGGGGAGAGCCCACAATCGGCACTTAAAAGCATTTGAACTAAATAAAAGCCCACCGGAGCGAAGCGGAGGTGGGCGGCCCCAACTACTACGACTAAAGACTCCAATCCGTTGCCTACAAACGGGCAATTTAGAGCTTCCATGAATTGCTATTTTCGGGTCAAGGGTCGCCTGTGTGACGAAAGGCCAAATCATCTGGAAGTTGACCTGGCCCGCCTTTGACCCGTTTAAAAATCTACCCTCACTTTAGAATTCGACGTCCTGAAGCGCCATGCAAGAATGGTGATGGCACACGCACAGGTTTCCACGTACGATGTTAATGCTTATGGTATCTGTTATGACAAACGTGTGCGTATGCATGCTGGTGTCAAGGGTGAGTTGCTGATGATCAACCGGTCTATCCGGCTCTGGTGTGCGTCAGGGTCCGTGTAACCTGCTTGGGCTTCAGTTCTGAAGGTTCGAGCCAACAGCGGCGCTTCTCAGTGCCGAGTAGTGCGCCAAGGTCGTGATCCTATGGCTATGTTCGACGTATCGGCCACAGTTCTAAGGACAAGTTCTCCGATGAGGGAAGAAACGTTTCTGTCCGGTTCGATTCCTACTCGACGAAGTCAACGTCGACTTCTTGCTGCCTTCAGCAACGGAAACGTGCAGTGCGGCGACACCGTGGAGACGACGTGGGCGACAAGTCAGATTATTAGAGGGGTGCATTGTTGATGTACGGCAGCTCCACCACAAAAGGTAATCGAACGCTTTCATCGTTTTTTGAGGAAGAATATCGGCCATACACAGCAATGGCGGCATGAAATCTTCGGTTTTCTCGTGGTGGTTTTAGTGTTGATTTGAATAGACTGATCTGTCCTATGTTCTGGCCAGCTACAGTATGACAGAGCACTGTACAGAACACCAATTGTGTTCTGTCCGTCTAGCCACAGCCGGTAGTTGAGGCAACCCATTGAATGACAGCGCTGCATGTACCAGCCCAATCCTCTAGTAACATTTTGTTTGCTGTAGTCAAGTTAACTCTTACTTGACTACAGCTGACTTTCGCATTACAGGTACTGTGTCATCGCACATAGCTCTATTCAACCATATATTTTAGTTTCGGGGAAGTTTGTGTGCACCATCGGCCCTGCTCGAGGGTTACTGTAACTTTCAATCAACTGGTCGGAGCAGAACCTCGGGCCAACCTCTGATCCAACTAGCTTCTGCACTGGTGGATACGCCGCTTGGGTTTTAGTGAACCATGCTCTCTAACTGTATCTAACCTATAATTTGGCAGCACAGGCCAACTCATAATCGATGCCTAATTAGAAATTCTTAGGAAGTACGACGATTAAGCACACAGTATTAAAATACTGTGTGCTATAAAAATACTTGTTAATAGGTTATCATATACATGTTAAAGTGCTTATGGGTTCCATCACATCTCAATGTTTTCTAAACAAAAAATGAAGTTGACAACGGAAATTCGGACAGGTTTTGCATGCATAGCGAGCAGCGTTGGTCAGTTGTTTCAGCTAAGTACTTTTTAAACGTATCAAAATCGTCACGCTTATTCACTTAGTACGAATCTAACTATGTACGATTAGCTGCAAAGCGCAGCGAAGGTAGCCCCGAAATCCTTACTCTGCGTTGCGGGCTCCCACCAGGGCCCGCCTACCTTACATAACTGACCTAGCACGGCGGGTAGTGCAGCGAGCCGACGAAGCGAGCGGAACGGGGGCGCGAACTACCACCAACTACAAAAATAAACTTACCGCCGCAAAGCGGCGGCGCTCGACTAGTCTCTACCATCTTCTAGAGAGACCGTCCAGTACGTGTGTAATTCTGTGTGAAGCCCGTGACAACAAAATAAGTTGGTCCACATAATCGTGCATAGACAGCATTGGAAGCCCCAGCAAGCTGCCGAGCGCAGCGAAGGCGGCACCCGCGTGCGTTATTGCGGGGCCGCAGGGCCCGCCCAACTATATAATAACTATTAAGACTGCGAGTAGTGCAGCGAGCCGACGAGGTGAGCGGAACGGGGGCGACCATATAACCCTCGCCGTACCGCTAGATTAATTATTGTTATTAGCAACGTTTACGATATTAAAGAGTTAATGAGCGTATCAGCGATAGCATGGTGAGTATGTAGTACGTTTGAGGCAGCGATAGCTGGGCCTGCCTGCTACTTAGTACGATATCAATGTAGCGAGGTTGGTTCAATACAAACACATAGTAAAGGGATGGCAGTGCGTAGTTAGCTATAGCAGCAAGTAGTCAGCGATAGGAGCGCAGAGTTAAGAGGTAGTAGTACGTAGTAAGCGATCTGAACATATAGTTAGCGATAGCAGCACGTAGAAAACTATAGAAGCACATAGTAGGTGATAGCAGCGACGTAGTAAGCGATAGCAGTGCGAGTACAGTTAGCGCAATGTACGCTGTTTTGTAGCACTTCTGCTCACCTAAGGTTTACGATAATACTTTAGGGATGGATACATTATAGTTTTAGCGAGCTTGGCGTCTGTCTTGCGAGGGTATTTAGCTACATTATCTTATGTATGTTTTATATATCGTTAATGCAAAGTGTTCAGCATAGTAACAAAACGACATTTAGTGCACACAACGTTGCGGTTACCCTATCGGGCTTTACGACCATTTTATTAAATCGCACATGCCCGAATGGCAAATGCAGGGGGCGGAATTATCATTACGCAGTGGTACTTTGGCGATAGAATGTGAAGTTTGTTACATTTAGCATTTTTAGCTACTCTTGGTAGTGTGCAACTGCTGCGGGCCACGTAGTAGAATAGAAAAGTCAAGTAACAAATTACTGGGTTATGACAGCCTACGTAGATATGAGCGCGGCCCGACGTAGAAATTGTGTTAACATTAACGCAGCCCGCAGCTCAAAACATATTATGGACCCTACCATAGTGCTGAATGGTAGCACGATAGATACACGGTGTTTTTTGTTTTACTAAGGAACATTGGCACGAAATATAATGCTAAGTAAAAAAACGAGTGAAACCCGCACTGCGAGTTTGGGAGGGTTTAGAGAACTTGATATAATAGCACGTCCACATACTTCTTTGACTATAACGTCAATAACACATTATTGATTTTCCTTACCACGACACGTCACTCATACCAACGCTTATTTCTACTACCTTCACAATAAGCACATATTGTGTTAGATATGTATCCTGATACTCCGCGGCGACTTTGTTGTCGTGTTAACTTATTACGCCGAAGTAGACCCGGTTTACAACAAAGCTCCGTACAATACAGACTGGTTTACTTTAGCACATTGCAACATGCATCTACTTATGGTGCCTCTGACGTGGGAATATTTTACTAAGCTCATACCGGCCACGCAACCATAGTAAGTGTACTGTCAGCACAAAACACTTTTCTACATGCACGATCTAAACTAAAACCAGTTGAACTTGACAAAACCCACCGGAGTGGGGCGAATGTGGGACAACAGTAGCGCTGCTCGAGTCTCTTCGAGGCTCTTTGCGCGCGAGGTCTCTCAGCCTTCTATGTTTCAAACGTTTTCCTGATTTGATTCATCAATCCAATAGTGAGTGGTCACTACAATAATTTTGTGGCAAAGATTGGGCCCCGTGACACTTTTATTCGTTGGTATCACTATATATGCTGAGTGGTTTTCCACGCGTTGAATGCAGCCATTTCATCGGTAGATATGTAAGGCGGCAACTCGACGAGGTTAATCAGGCGAAGCATTTCATCTGCAATTTCCGGCGTCGGTTTAAAGTTGTCGAGGTATTCACGGGTGATACTCTCGGTGAGTGTGAGACCATCAAGACTGATTGATCGGGATAACGCGACGTAAAATGTCTGACACGGGACTGCTCGGCGACGGTCTAACGGTGTTACAACTACACCGGCGTGGCATGTCTGGTCTTGAAGCTTTTCTGTTGTACAGGCAAATGCCGGCACTACTGCGAATTGAGTCACAGTGACAGAGGATTGAGACAAATTGGGTATTTTTTTTAGGCGAACACTTGCTTTGAGAGGTGGAAGACCAATCACACCCGCAGGAAACCCCTCCACGAGGGTGGAATCAACACCATGAAGCTTGATAAATAGGAGGGCAGGCAGCTGCAACAATTTGTGGACGATGACACCAGAAACTTCGTAAACCATTTCTGGAAGCTGATCCGGGCTTGGATATATGCCTATTATCGTTCCAATGACTCCGTTCGCGATGATGTCTGCACCGAGCAATGTGGGGTGTTTATGAGTGATCATTACTGGCATCCCCAGATAAAACAGCAACTTCATCGGAATCCTGTCTGTAAGACTGTCATTCGCGTTAGAGAGGTGTTCAACAATTTGCTTAGAGCGTGTCGACGGGAGCGCGAGGCATTCGAATACGGGAAGATTTCGTACGTCTGCGGTGCGAAAAATCATGTCGTGGTTAATTGCACACCTCAACTTGTTGGTACACACAACGATTGGGCGATAGGAGGCGCGATGGCCCTCTGGAAGATGTTGTATCGTATCTTCTGACTTCTGTACTCGAGTATTCAACATGTTTAGTTGTAAATCCGAGAGGCGCCCCCAGCGCAAATCATCGAGTATCCGTGTGTAGTCAGGGTCAAAGCGGGCTCGCATATTCTTGGTGAGGAAAATAACAGAGTTGATCGCTGCATAGACTCCATAACCGGTTTGTTTCTGTGGGTTGTCTTGAAGAGACGGACATTTAAAACCTGAACAGGATAAGAAAAAAGAGTTAGTATAGGCTGATTGAGAAAATATGTTAGGGGATGCTGTTCAACCGTACATGGTGAGCCTGCGACTGGCGGCAGCTGTAGAAGATCCCCAATCAGTACGGTGTGCTTACCACCCATGTATTTATCCGGTGTCAGTGACATTGAACGAGACACTGCATCCGTTCCTCCGAGCAATCCTTGATCAGTTATCGAGATTTCATCTATAATAACTAGGGTGACACGACTGAAACGCGTCTTCATCTCGATGGTCGGTGGCGCATTTGGTGCAGCCCCATTAAGCTGTAAATTACGAGCGCTATGCATCGTTCGCCCCTTTATGTTAATTGCCGCTACCCCCGTGAAGGCCAATGTTTCCACACTTCCTGCTCGCCCCCATTTATTCGCAAATGCCAGCAAGGCCTCTACAACAGTCGATTTGCCCGTCCCAGCTTCACCACCAAGATAACCAATCAGTTGATCTTTTATATCATAAGGAACAAGTTCAATTTCTGCAGGAAGCAGCGGTTCCGCAAGCTCGTTGGCAATATCTTGCGAATAGGCGTAGACTAGATGGCGGGCATACAGTTCAAATGCTACATGCTGCCAAAAATTTAATTGAAATGCTTCGGACACCATCGCAATTTCTGGGAATTCCGGAAGAGTTGTTGGAGACCAACGCGGATAATCGGGATTCTGGTGCGGAACTGGCTGAAAACATTCACGCAATCGTTGCAGACGCGTCGTAGCTTCAGGAAAGTTAGCGATAAAGTTATGTGTGCCGAGGTATTCGTCACTATCCGTGGTAAAACCAGCCACCAGTATACGCGAATTGTACGAGCCAAGATCAAATTCCGATTCAAAATCCACGTTGTAACTAACACCTTGATAGGCATGAGCTGCATCCGCGATGGCATTGGTCAGGTTAGACACAGTTAGGACCGTTGCTTTAGCATCTTCGAAAAGTTTCTGAGTAGATTGGTCGGGTGCCGTAATAGTGGTAGGGTCGAAAAGATCATCGGGGACAATACCATCGATAGAATCATCAAGATAACTTGTATCAGGGCCAGAAGTATCGGGGACCCATGCGGTAGTTGCAGGGGGCCTAGTTCTAAGTAATTGATCTTCAGCGGACTCCATGTGTTGATCAACATCTCGATGTGACCGGTGATAATCCTGCCATTGTGCTTCGAAGTGCTGCATTTGGCAAACCAGAGCACTATCACCGAACATTAAAAAATCGCGGTATGCAGCCAAGATAGGTTGATTCTCTTGAAGCAACGTAGACTTCCGATGGGGCTTGAATAGTGTTAGCAGCGCCAAATAGTAGAACTGTATGAACTCCGGCTCAAGGTGACCGGAGATGTCCGGCATCTCCTTCCCGCATATGACCAGCACTTTTGGAGAAGGTAACCTTAAATACGAAACTTGTTCCAACTGATTTCCAGTCCCATGGCTGGATACTTGCTTCCTCTTAACGACGTCATAGTTCTCTAGTACTTCAATAAATGGCTTGTGATCCAGTCCAGTCTCCCGTTTCCAATACTGCTCTAGGGCATTTTCGGGTGAAATGCTGGATTCATTTGGCGGACGATTTTCGAGTTCTTGCTGTGACACACTGATCTCAACAGAATGTCCCCGCTGCAGAATTCTCCACAAATCGATACGAACAAATTCATGTGAGAACCAAAATGGTGTTTCATTCAGAATGTACAGCGCCGCCATTGGTGCTGCCACTTCCTGTCCATTCGTCACCGTGTACAACATTGACCCGAGAATCTTGTATCCTCGTTCCATTGCCGACGAATCCGATGGTAGTGCGTTAGTTTTAACGGCAGCCTTAGCGAAGGCTGCAAGCGACAGTGCAACTTGGTTCTCCACGGGATTCTGATTCTTGAAGCAGTACTTCACTACGTACGCTGCTGTAGCCCTTGAATTGTTGCTTACAACGAATTGAGCGTCGTGATTGCATTTCATAGCCGCCATTACTACCGGATTGAAAGGATTTACGTACTCGCATCCAAAAGGGCGGTGGATACGGAGGGATCCATCATCGTCAAATGACGTCGGACCAATGTGAACACGTTCCGGTTTTAAAAATCTACACACGCTTCCTTTTGGCGTCCGTATGGTTTTCTAGGCAGAATACCGGCGGGAATAATTTGTCAGATCCGAATTAAACAATAAGGTAAGAGTAAAACAAATAGTACCTTGAAGCACGATTTACAGTGATTCCAGTAATGAACCTGAAGATCTCGTACAAGCAGCGATGTTGTCCCTGCGTCGGCATGATGTTGCGGGGGTCTGCATTTTTCGAAGTCTTTCCATTGTGAGTTTGATATGTCACAGTGATCACCGGTAAGAGAGGCATCTATGATATCTTTGTCTTTGAATTGAGTACCACAAGCCCCACAAGCAGCAGTTGTGGGTGGCGAAGCACCTGCGGCTGGACGCCGATACGCGTCGACTCCAGGTACCACTTCGACCACGGTACATTCGGTATGGCATCGGACGCACTTCGTTTCGTCCGCCAGACAGGGAGGTGTAGCTGATAGCACTGTATCGGCAAGTTGAATCATTCGAGCGCGAAATTCATCGTCATTAGTCATAACACGCGAGAAATCACCCGATGTAGTTGGAAATCCATGCAGCCATACAGCGAAATGGGCATGAAGATCGCCTGCAATCTGAGTTTCTGCGGAAGCACCGAACGCACGTACAACCCCAAAAACGCCTCCACCTCTTTTCGGGGCATGCGAACGTCTATCCCATCCAAGAAGATGTTCGATAACTGTGTCAACCACTCTTAAGAAATATCGAGCACATTCAACAGGATAGGTGGCTGCAATTCGTTTGCGCTCAGCGCGGTTGGGCAGCAAAAGAAAATTTGCATCCTGTATTGCCGTTGTCGATACATCCCCAGATTTGATAGCAATGTTATAAGTCCCAGCTGAGTCAGGTGAAATCGTGAAAAATATTTGCAAAGGTCCAAACCGCTTCAGCATTCCGAACAAATCAAAACGAGCCCGCATACGAGCGATATTAGATCCATAATAGGAGCTTTCTGGAACGCGAAGCCCTTTGCGCAAATCAATCACGTCTTGGACTTCATGAATCGGAGGGCGAGGTTTGGTTCCTTTTGCTCGGCATTCAGCTACATGGTTGAGGTACTTAATGGCCTCGAGGACAGTGCTCTTCTTGATTTGCGCTGCTTTCTCCGCTTGGCGCTTTACATCCATTCTGATATAAAGTGTGCGTCTGGCATTTTCGGTCGCGAGATAATCAAAAGCTAGCAGCATGAAAGCATAGTGTCTCTCGAATCGATGACCATGTACCCGGAGGCATCGCAAAATCCAATTTCGTACTGACAAACGTTTTTGTCTAGATTGAGTTGGTCCACCGCATCCGGCTGGAAAAAGTGTAGGAAACATTTGTACACACACAGCCCACTTTGACATTGGCACGTACTTGTTTGACTTTCGCACAACAATATCTACCACATCTTGTGGTGATGGGGACGTCAAAACGCTAGACGCTCCTATCCAGGTGCCTTCAACGGCTTGGTTGAGGCCTTCCTCGACTGTTGACCCAAAGGTGGAATACGTACTCTGATCACGTAAATTCTCCACCGCATTTTGAGAAATGTTGTTTTCTCCTAGCGGACACGTATGGTCTACAATAACACCGGCAGTCGAGTTGTGTTCACGAGCATCCATAATTTCAGCTTCATGATTGATCGAAACCTGCGTCGAATGAGGAGCACCTTCTGTTGCACGTGCAGAAGTCATCCCGGCTTGGTGTAGTTGGTAATGACCGTTGTGGAGATATAGAAAACTAAGAAATCGTCGGCATAACTGAAGATTTAGCTGATAGCGCTTCTTGCACGCTATGACTGGGTTACTTGTCATGTGCCCAACCATCGTAACTCGCACCCGACACGACAGATCACGTGGAAGCATGTTAACCACCGGACCTTCCGTATTCCGAACAATGTAATGGTGGGATTTTATCGTACGACACGGACCACCCGTCACCACCGACAGCGATACACAGGGCATAACTAACGCGACCGCTTGTTCATCGGTTCGTGTTAAAGCTCTGAAACGGCGTGGTAATTGTCCAATATAGTTGCCGTTGGCGATAGCGTAAACGGGTAGGCTCGGCGAATCATCTTTTGTAATGCAATCGTTGCACGTCGTACATACCTGACCCCACACGGAACCGTTTTCCTTGTGAATCGCTAACACATACTCAACATCAACGTTAGATGCAGAGTAGATACGTTATAGAATAACGGGATTAAGGGCTACCAGGAGGAAACAGCATCAGCCCCTTTAGTCGAATGTCGGTGTCTTCCGCACTATACTGCGCCGCAATGACGTCTGGTACAGCTGGTGGAGTTGCTAGACAGGTTTGTAGTTTCTAAGGAGTCATTTAAAATAAAATGTTCGATGCGTTAGAAGACTAAGTGATGGGGTTGAGATATCAAAAAGTTGAAAAGTCAATACATAGATAAACTCGTCCGTGAACTCCTTCCGGGTTATGTCACTACGCCGGCAGCTCAGCTCACAAATGCAACATGGCTGCATTTCCTCAGACGCTGCCGCCATTGCCATAATTGTCTTCGATTTGATTTCCTGCAAACGTTCAGGGTCCGGGACAACAAAACCAAGTCTTGTCGATTTCACGTAATTCTTCTTCGCTGTACACGTGACTGGAAGGGAATACTACTGCTTCTTCACCACTTTCGACATGGGTTGGTATAATCACCTGGCTCGGGTCAGAGCAGTCTTGTGGAGAGCCGTTCGAGACCGTAGCCGCGCTTGGTCGAGCCATACATGTCGAGTCGTCTGCATTTGCATTTATCGTTGACCTTGATTCAACATGTGACCTAAATTCATCTAAATTTGGGAGATTTTGAGTAGCACCGCTGTACCATGCTCGGACGGGAGGATTATCAAAGAAGGGACGTATCGCGGTCGTACTCGCAGATGCACTCTGTTCCTCATGCACGTCCTCATGGGCTGACCTGTTTCCATTCGGCTCGCTTAAAGCACCAACTCTCCTGCGTTTGCTTGGCATCTTGGAAATTCAGCTGTGGCTAAATTGAGCGCTGGTGCTAACGGCGGTAGGTTGGACGGAATACACACTGCCATTTAGCCAGGCTATTTTTCGTTGCTGTGCAAAGGCTTACAAACCCGTCTATCAACCCTTCAGCTGAAAGTATCACCGAGCAATACATGCCGAACCGGGGCAACGTAGGCTTGTTTTGCAAACGGCCGTGGCTTGGACAAGATAACGTAACCTTCTGCTACATAAAGTGGATTTGAGCGCAATATCTGCACCGTGCAACGGCAGCAGCAGTAGGTTTTACACGCTTGAACATTTTTCAGTCATCAAACGGGAAGAAAAGGATGATTGACCTCTTCCTAATGTTTGATACAATCAACCTCGATCAAGATCGACGTTGGTTTCCCTGTAAACGTGCAATTTGAATCGTAAGTTGGCATCTTGAGCCAACCAGCCCAACAGTGGAACACGACCGCTCCACGCCAATAGATCTAGCACGAATCACACGACAGACAAAATTGAGTGTGGATCGCATGGATTTAGTAGCCAATCTGTGAGACAAAGTAGGATGATTGATTATGGAACGACAGTAAATGAAACCTAATTCGAAGCAATCTCGAACTGTACGCTGGATCCTACGCGTTGCTTGTCTTTCGAGTGGGTGAGACAAAGTTGAGCTCCTTAGAGCAACTTTTGCGGGCTTGCTTTGTCGGTGTCTTGACTACCTCCCCGCTCTCCATGTTCTCGCCTTCATGGTTCTTTTTGCGCTTCAAGGCGACTGGCTCGTGCGGGGCTGCGTTATCCGCGCCCTCAGTCGCGCTTGCTTGTGTTTCCGTTGCTGAATTGATGGGTAGCTGCGGATTCGACCGTGGTGGTATCGCTGGTCCATCATGCGACCGAGGTTGGGCTGAATGTTCTTGGTCTCTGAGCTCAACACCAGGAGGTAACAATGGGTCAGCGCGGAGGGGCTGTCGAATTTGCAGACTTCCGCTAGGGTTACCGTAGACCAGCTTCAAACTGTGCACCTTCTCAAAGCGATAGCAGAAGCCCGCACGAAAGTCGATGGCGTTCAAGGAGGGGTCGCGGTGTTTCCAAATGGTCAAGGCGAACACACACTTGCTGCGGCGAGCAGGATCGACCGTGCTGATTGTTTCCGCAATCTCTTGGAAATCTTGCTCGTCGGCACGATTCAGGAGCTCTGCTCGCCAGCACCGTTCGTACTCCTTAGCTCCCAACCAGCACATCTCTAGTGTGATGTTCTCCGACGGGTTGGGCTTTTCAGACGCGATGAACGTCCGAATGGAGTCGACGCGATCAAACGGCGCCCGCGCTTCCTCAGCCGTCTGCGCCGCTCTTTCAGCTCGAATTAGGTCCAGTGTTGACAGCATCAGGCAACCTCTGAAATGAGCGATTCGCTACGAAGATGACTGGATACGTCGCTTTAGCTTCTGTTGGGGGGAAGGGGGGGGGGAGGATTCCGTTGATCAAACGTAAGGTACAGGCTCCACAATGATTCACGGCCAGAGGTGCAGAGAGGAACTTACTGGTCTAATTCCAGTGGTTCCGCCATTGGCAAGCTTCACTCCATTAAGGCTTTCATATAATTTGGTTATGTTGCCGCCACGCTGGTACTATAACAACCACCTGACTGGTGGTGCTGAACCGTTTTTCGCCCTGGTAACACTGGTTCGTTCTCCACCCACTGGTACTGGAGGACACTGGCCCACGGGTTCAACTTGATGTCACAATCTTATCAACGCCAAAGATTTGATTTTCTCGTACTTCTGTCGCTCTCGATCCCACTGGTCTCACTGCAGACCATGCCAACCTCTTCAACGTAATCTCGCCGGTCACTAACAACCCTTCACTCCAGCATTTTGTGTGCAGGCTCATTCTTGGATTCAAGTCGTGTGAAGCACATTCCATCCCTCATGATCCAACGTCCTGCTCACCCTGCAATCGCGCAGCACGGCAACCTGCTTGGCGGGAGACAACGTACGGCCGCCCAGTTGACCTGGATGAATCTCTTCAACGTCGCACGGGCGCATCAGCATTTGCACGACGAGCACCCAAACCAGTTAACGGTCGCCCAAGTACAGCCGCGCCAGCAAAACATGCTACCTCTCGTTGGAGGCGACTACGACTTTATCGTACCACAAGCCTGGCCTGACGACGTTGTCCATGTCGTGCGCAACTTCTTTTCCGCCTCACGACCGTATCCAGTTATGATGACACCGGCATACAACGACGAACCTTGCAACTGTGAACCGTGCTGCGTTTCCAGCACCGACACTCACTTGACAAGCGCGTGTGTCAACGCAAATACGGCCACTATCTGCGACAGCTACAACTGCTTACTCGGTCCAGACTGCGGTAACCGGTTTGAACCACGATTCTCACTCGATCTTGTGGAATCTCGGGTCGGGCTTGGCGTCGTTTCCACCCAAAGGATCCCCCGTGGGGCCTTCATTATCGAGTACGTCGGTGAAATACTCTACGAAGACGACGCTGCTGAACGCGACAACCGACGGTATCAAGCGGCCTTCCGCACCCGGGCTGACTGGAACGGAGGATCGAAAGTATACGTAGACGCGCTGTCGGCCGGCAATGAGAGTCGGTTTCTTAACCACTCTTGCCAACCGAACAGCGTGATGTACGAGTTCAACTGGACGAACACGAGCCGCCTCGGGATATTCGCAACGGCCGAGATACCCCCTCTTCAGGAACTAACCTTCCGATACAGTGCACGCAACAGAGAGCTCTTCAATTGCCAGTGCCTCGCTCACGCCGCTATAGCTCCTTAACCGTCTCCTGACTCCGGATGTGATCTCTTCTGCATATGCATATTGCATAAGCATGAGCTGTTTCCAGGGCCGCCGATTATGGCATTTTTATTTATGTAAGCCAAGCTGGCTCATAAATAATGGTAGGCCTGCCAGAAAGAAGAGGACATAAATAATGTCATGCAGAAAATGTGTCTCATAAATAATGTTGAAATATCGTGACCCTGTATTACTTAAAGTTTGTATTGGTCTCTCTAAATTTCAAGATTTGTTTCTGATAATTTGCCCAATTACAATTATTGCTAGGACCTCTTGACATAAATAATGTTATGGCCAAGCGAAAACGGCCAACATACATTATCCATACTTATTTATGGTCATTATTTTTATGGCCATGCTATTTTCGGCGGCCCTGGCTGTTTCTGTTCTTGTTTTTCGTCATAAATACTCGTAAATATAAAAAGAATGTTGGGCATCGTACGTGTTGGGTCTGTTGCTGAAGTTGACGCAGTGATGTCGTGCAACAGAAGCTCTGGTGTCCAGCCATTACTACATCGCGCAGATGGCGATCCGGACGCCTCTGTACTCCATCTCGCTGCTCTGCGTGTCGCTCGCCTTGGTCTCCCACGCCATCGTGTGCTACACGAGTCAGTTGTGTGGTAGAACTTGGCTACATCGTGTCCTCTCACGGCGTCCTCATCGGTGTGGTGATTATTCTACCCTTCCTGCTCTTCGGCGGCTCATCAACTCGGACGATTTGCCGGACTACTTCATCTGGGTGCGGTACGTCTCGCCGATCAACTATAGTCGCAAACTTGTGGCGATCAGAGCCCACTTTGGTGAGGTCTAGCCCCAGTACAGCTTTCTCGAGTCGCTGTCGTAACAGACGCATGATCCCATTGGCAGATTTGCCTTCAAGGATACGACGGCATCGTACTCAACCTTCGTGTTCTCTCAGCCTGAAGGGCTGAGAGTATACCGCTCACTTTTCGTTTCTAAACGTCCCTTCTTCAACTTGAGGAAGCTTTTTTGGATATTTGTGAAATCTGGACGTGTAAATACGGAAAACGTCTACACATCTTCTTTCGTTGTCTTAAGGTTTGTATGGTCTACCCGTAAGGAAGACTTCCATGGGACGACCCTTCATATTTGTGAATTGGCAGATTCAGAAATTCCACCTCTCGATTGACTCTCGCTTTGAAGCCATTTACTTTTGCATATTTTTTCAGCAAGGTACTGTACTACCCCGGCTAAAGTTAATGGTTTGCAACCGCCATTGTGGATATAACTATAGAAATACACTTTTACGGTGTGCTGCGGTAGGGTCACTCACACCCACCTCACTTGTTAAAGTACACAGGTCACTCGTTAAAGTGGCTCTTTCGGCCAATGAGATTCATCCCAAAATATGGAGCTGTACCAGTTGCAGCTGGGAAGAGAAGTGAGTGGTTTTCACTAAGGCCCTTGAGCTTCAATTGGTACAGCCCGGCCATTTAAAAACGAATTAGAAACGTAGTGTAGCGTACACTTAACCTGTCTCGCCGTGCCAAGAGAAATAGGACAGCAGTGAGGAAGCCTGTAGAAAGAGGAATGAAGCTTTCGCATCGAGCACCCAGTTGGTGGTCAACAGAGCTGCAGAAAGAGGCGATCAGTGTTGAGTATTTGGCTGTGGAGACCAACAGAGGTAGAGAGTCTAACTCTACCGGTACCAGTTGTGCGCACGGGATCGCGTGTTGCATTTGCTACGAAGCTAATCTAACAAGGGCAACGCAATTTTGACTTGGACATGCAAAGGCTGAGAGACCTCGTGCGCGAAGAGCTTCGAAGAGACTCGAGCAGCGCTACTGTCGCCTTCCCTGAACATGTAGCTGGCCTTGGAATTGGGGACGCCTTTTTGCGCTTGCACTTGAAGACGCCAATGGCCGTTAGATACAAACACGATGACGTCCAGGGGGCGTCGGCCGCTTCTTAGTGCTGCCGCCCACAAGTAACAGCCCGCGGACTTGACGAACGGCATCTTCATCATACGCACGTCAGTAAGGACCTCGTTTAACTGATCCTTCTTCTTGTTGCCGCGCAGAACCAGCACCTTCTTGGTGTTCTCCCCGACCTTGTTCGCCTTGGCGTTGATGGCTCGCTACACATCGGTCTTGTCCCGATTTGGGTTGGTCACGCTCGTCACCTCGCGGCTCGGCTGGGCCGCCTGCTTGACCACCTGTTTGTTGGCACGCAGGGCACACTCATCCGTTGTTTTCTTCACCGCCTGGCCTCGGCCTTCGACTTCTTCTGCTGATAAGTTCTCTAGACTACGCTTGATGATGGCGCCGACCCTCAGTCTGACAGCAGCAGAGGTCAATTTCAAGTAATATACGTGTACAATCGCAACACTCCGTGAGCTGCCGCATTATCTTCGTCGCTTGCTACACATAGCACCAACATGGTCAGTTGTGAGCACACCCAGGCGCAGCATCTCAAAGAACTTTGCACTCTTACCTGGCGTGGTGGCTTTTGAAGGCCCATGAGTCCGTTTGGATCAACGCACCAAAAGCCGCAAGCTTCGTGCTCTTTGATCGGGCCCAACTACCAGAAACTAATCAATAGTCAGTTGAACTCGCAGCAAGCGCTACTATCCACGACTGTGCCCAATCCTGCGGAAACGACAATGAGGCTTTGTCTTTTTGTGATGCTCTCTACCTCGTCGCATATTCTCAGTAAGTAGTCGATACTTCGAAGTAATAGAAGACTGGAAGTCCCTGGAATTAGTAATAGAAGTACTAATACATGTTACTCTGTTATTGCAAGGGTAGCGTTGCAAGGGTAGGGAGAGAAGACAATTGAAGTTTCCCTTTTCGATATCCTCCTCCTGTGCTGCTGTAATACGACATAACTTACCAACGCTGGCCTCCTTCACATGGGTAGGATCGTCACCGCCAGCTCGTAGCCCACGATCTGCACAGCCCTCCCCGACCTTGGCTGCGAACTTCACCCACGATCTGCACCCTCCTCGCCAACCTTGGCCGTGAACTTCACCCACGAAGCCCAGTCGTTCTGGTCGAACGGGTCTCCGGTCGATAGATCTTGCTCGAGCCAGCACACTTGGCGTTGAAGCCCTCGTACACCTCCTCCAGCTTGTCGGCAGAGATCTTCTTCGACTCGGGGGCGTTCTCATTCTTGAAGTCGAGGTTGTAGCGAGCGTCCTCGGCTCCAGTGTAGAACTCCGACGCGGCAACGTCCATGCCCAGACGCACCTGCTTCGTGTAGCCGGCAGCCTTGTTAAACGACGGCACCGGCAGGTACGTCGTCGGATTGCCGGACTGCCACAGGGCTGCTTCTTGGCGGCGGCACCGGCGCGGCAGAGCGCGAGCGACACGCCCAGGATGGCGTTGGCGCCCCGCCTGACCTTGAGTGACCTCCACGCGAAGGGAGCCGTATGTTGGTTTCTATTCGTTTTTAAATGCCAGGGCTGTACCAATTGAAGCCGTAGATGGTACAGCTCCATATGTAGGGACTCATCTCATTGGCCGAAAGGGCCACTTAAACGAGTGGCGTGCTTACTTTAGGGAGTGAGGAGGACGAGTGACCCTACCGCAGCACCTCGTAAAAATCCATTTCTATAGAGCGATCCATAATAGCTGAAATAAGCCGTTAACTTAAGCCGGGGTAGTACAGTACCTTGCTGAAAAAATAAACAAAAGTAAATGGCTTCAAAGCGTGAGTCAATCGAGAGGTGAATTTCTGAATCTGCCAATTCACAAATATGAAGGGTCGTCCCATGGAAGTCTTCCTTACGGACAGACAATACAAATCTAAAGACAACGAAAGAAGCTGTGTAGATGTTTTCCGTATTTACACGTCCAGATTTCACAAATATCAAAAAAAGCTTCCTCAAGTTGAAGAAGAGCGTTTAGAAACGAAAAGTGAGCGGTATACTCTCAGCCCTTCAGGCTGAGAGAACACAGGACCGTAAAAGTAGACAATGTTTACCCTACAGCGCACATCTACTCAAAGTAACTCTGGCGTGGGATAAGTTATTAACTTATATCAACCACGTAACGCTACCAGGGTGTACTTCCAACATAAAACTTCTTTTTAAAAGCACCCAATCGATCGTTAGCATTTAAAACTTAACAAAGCCCACCTAAGCGAAGCGAGGTGGTCGGCCCTAACTACTACGACTAACCACAAAACCTCCCGCAGCGTAGCGGCGGCGCTCGGCTAGTCTAAAGAACCAATCCACAACAACGAAAAGAGCAAGGCGCCGTCCGAGTGTAGATCACACTTATTCACTAAATACGAATTTCACTAAGTACGATTAGCTGCCGAGCGCAGCGAAGGCGGCTCCGTCGCCGAAGGCGACCCCTCCATTGGATATTGCGAGGCTGGAGGACCCGCCCTGGCCTCTGTATTACAAACCTGGTATTGAGAGTAGTGCAGCGAGCCGACGAGGCGAGCGGAACGGGTCCACTACTGCCGTAGCGAAGCGTAGACAGCTTGCTTCAATAGCGGAGCGAGCTTAGCGAGCGCAGCGGCAACAAACTAAAATTCTCCGCCGCGTAGCGGCGGCACTTGGCTAGTACAGTACCAAAACGCTCTGAGCGGTTGCTCACTTTGATAGACTTTTTGGCGGGTGATATGTGGGCCAGGTCAACTTTGGGTCAACCGTCGCTAAGCACTTTTTACAACAAAATAGAACGATTCCTGACATTACCTACTATTGCATCTTGACTAAATAAAAAGGTATCGCTGACTGGTACATACCCATTCCTACGCCACCAATTTCCTACTTCAGCGGCAGAAGCCCCCTTGGCAGGACACTCGCGCGTTGGCTCTCGTCTGCGGACTTAGTGACGGGACTTCGGGGGGCCCGCCCTTTACACTTAGTCCTCGGGTCGGCCAGGCGCGGTGTCTAGGAAAAAAAAATCGGTTGCAGCGCTCGCATTCGCTCGCTCGCGCAGACACGCCCCCGCCTAATCGACGGGTGTTAGCTATCGGTGAATGTACTGAGTGAGGCTCGCACTCGCGTCCGCTCGCCCTCGCCCGTGGTGTGTCGTATCGTGCTCAGTCTTGATGTGCTCAAAACCAGCAGCTATAGTGAGATTCATACAGTGTGCCTACTGTATATGTACAATAATTCTATAAGCGGATAGCTTAGAGCCAGCGTCATTTCTTGTCAAACTATCCGTTTATTTAATTCAGGACATTTTAATATGAACTAGAGTATCCAAAATCTCATGGTATTACCGGTATAAAGCAGCGCAGCGTCCGGATCGATGCTTTTAACAAGTTTTCGGATTTGGAATTAAACTTAACCTTTATTACCCCTTGAGCCCACGCGTGGGCTGACTTAAAATAGATGTCCCGCAGCAACCAAGAAAAGATAGCAACAACGGAGCTAATAACAGAAAGTAGAGACGTAGGCTGTTCAGCGCCTTTTGTTCGACCCAAAATCCGTTTGTCATCATGGTAAAACGTACTGTTGGAGATCAAGTTCAAGGCAAAACAAAAAAGACAGCTAATAAGCGCGGTGTCATCATATCCGTCGACTCTAGCGCGCACCAGCCATGGTATGAGATCCGCTGGGAGAGTGGACTCGTTGAGAGAGTGTCAGGGCGGTCCCTGGGGCCCATAGTTAACCAAGAAGTTCAGCCATCAGCTACTATGTAACGGGGTTACACGAGAGTTACCCGAAGGGTTACGGAATGTGGGACACACAGGCTTGTGTGGTGCACACTGTCTAACCTATTTCAGTAGGAGAATCAGTACATGGCTTCAGAGCCACAGATTATGCATATGACTAGGGTTCACTATGCTAGATAGTGAACCAGATACATTTACACCAAAGGCGGCTTTGCCGCGAAAAGAGAAATACATTCAGTTTGAGATTCACAGTAAAGAGTTAAGGGTTGACTCTTGGAGTCCGTAGGGAGTACGGACTCGTGCGTTCTGGTATTAGAACGGGCTTTCTTAAGCCGAGACTCTGTGAGTCTGTTACGTCTTCCTCTGACGCTAAAGCTACGGCAGCCCCGCTGCACTTGGTAGCACTAGTAGTCAATCCGACACCTGAGTCTGTATAGACTGACCCTCTGTGGAGAATGGAGCAGTTCGCTCACTTGCCCCCTAACCAGCAGGATGCGCTTAAAAAGCTTATGTCCTTGCTGGGCCCGGAGGGCGTGACGCAACTT
Organism: Phytophthora vignae f. sp. vignae; assembly: GCA_016169955.1. Classification (NCBI taxonomy): domain Eukaryota; phylum Oomycota; class Peronosporomycetes; order Peronosporales; family Peronosporaceae; genus Phytophthora; species Phytophthora vignae. Next base: position 1,700,139 of record JABJUM010000009.1, on the reverse strand, counting down.
GCGCAGCAAGGCCCGGACGCGGTGAATGCGCGTCTCGAGGCGTTCTCAAGCTGCGAGAATGCTCTGCTAGAGCACCTCCAGCAGAGGATGGCAACGGCCGCGGCGCCCCAAGCGCCCGCTATGTCGTCCGACGCGGGAACCAGACCCAAGCCGCTCATGTTGAGCGTGAAGACCTTCGACGGCAAGGAAGGGGAAAGCTTAATGCTTTGGACCCGTGAAGTCGAGATCGCTATGAGCTCAGCTCTACTCCGGACGGAGTCGCAGCGCGTAGCGCTAGCTATCTCGAAGCTCGGTGGGCGAGCGAGAGAGTGGGCACTAACGTCAGGGACGTCGGTCGACGCGGCCTTCCCGACGTGGGACCAGCTGAAGCAGCAGTTGTCCCGGGTGTTCGCTCCGCCTAACGAGGCGTATCGCGTGCGCTCACGCTTCCTGGCTACTCGGCAGGGCAAGAAGGAGCTGGTGGACTATGTCCAGGAGTTGAGAACTCTCATTGCGGGCATGTCTGCCGACCCTCTGGCTGAGGTAGTCACCGTCACGGTGTTTATGGAGGGACTTCGCACTGGCGTTGCCAGGACGGAAGTATTCCGTACTCACCCAAGCTCTTTTGAAGAGGCTGTGAGCATCGCGTTGAACGCAGAGCACAACTTTAAGTCATCTAGACTTGGGTGGAACGCTCCTCACACCAGTTCGTCGAACGGTCCGGAGCCTATGGACCTCAGCTATGCTGAAGACGAAGAAGCCGAGCTTCGTGCTGCTGAGCAGCGGCGCGGCATCCGCCGATGCTTTATCTGTGGTGACACGCGTCACCTGCGCGCCGGATGTCCGCTGCGCTTCCAGCGCCAGGCTTCGGCAAGCCGCTCTTCGGGTTCGAGCCAGGGCTCTGGTTCGTCTCGGGGAAACGAGAAAACCCAGTAGGCGCGGGGCGGCCTACTGGGGAAGAACTAAGTTCTATTGAGCCTCGGAGAGGTGGAGGTCGACAGGACTTAGCCCCGAAGAGACCCGTACTCTATAACACGGAACGTGTATGCAAGCCGGGCTTGCTAGTCGTCCAGGCTTGGGTGAAGGGCTTCACAAAGCCATGGACGATTTTGATCGATTCGGGAGCGTCGGGTAATTACGCCCGACGTTCCACGATGGACGGAAGTCAGCTTTATGCTGAGGCGCTGATAGCGCGTGGGAGTGACATCGTCACTGTTCGTCTCGCGACGGGCACTCGTGTCACGGTGCCTGAAGTCCCTGTGGACTTGGGCGTGAAGTTTTTGGATTTTGATAGCGTGGAACGCTGTCTGGTCTTAGACCTCGATTCGAGATATGATCTCATTCTTGGCATGGCGTGGCTTGAGCGCCACGAGCCTTGGATCGATTGGAGGTCGAAGACCCTTGGTGCTACGCACTTCTCTCCTGGCGGAGCATTGGCGAGTCATGAACCCACCTCTGCTAGGAAGCAGAAGCGCTTTTGGCGCGAGCACTGGACCGAGTCGGTCAATGTGCTGGACATCGGAGTTTCCGAGTTGGTGGACACTGCGTCTGTCGAGAACGAGCGTTCCGAGCGTGGCTCGTGGACGGCAGGTGGAGCGGCACGAATTCCGCTGAGCGGGTGTGCGCCTGAGGGCAACGCCCTGCTGTACTCAAGTGAAGACAAGGTCGGCATGGAGCCGAGGAGCCATGGGCGAGACCCGGTTGATGAAGGATGTGGAGCGGCACTAATTCCGCTGAGCGGGTGTGCGTCTGAGGGCGACGCCCTGCTGCGTGCCGGTGAAGGCGCGATCGACAGGAAGTCGAGTGAAGATGGGCGTTGCCCGGATCAAGGATGTGGAGCGGCACTAATTCCGCTGAGCGGGTGTGCGTCTGAGGGCGACGTCCTGCTGCGTGCCAGCGACGGCGCGGTCGGCACGATGCCGAAGGACAAGGGGCTTTGCCCGGATGAAGATCGTGGAGTGGCACGTAATCCACTGAATGGAGGCTGCGGGTCGTGCAGCCCTTCGCTGAGTGTCGGTAAAGACACTGGAGCTCCTCTGGAGCTGAATGAGGTGGTGACACCTGGCGTCAAGAAGCACGCGAAATCACGGAGCTCTTCTGGGCGGACAGTGTCCATGAAGAGGAGGCAGCGCCGCAAAGCGCTGGCTGCGCGACGCAAGGCGACTGCGGTCTCACGAGGGGAGAGGGGCGTGTCGAGCGGTGAGGCTCCACGCGAGAGCGAGCAGCTCTACACCCTCGTGAATGGAGTGACGGGCGATGTCGATGGAGGCATTAACCTCGACAACTTGCCCTCACTATCTGCTCTCCTAGAGCTGGACGAGATGTCCTTGGCCGAGTTTGGCGATGCCTTGAAGGCTGGCGACTTGGCTGAGGTGGTGGTCATACGACCTGAAGACGAGTTAAACTCGTCCTCGCTTCTGGATGAAGCTGTCATGGAGGACACCAAGAAGGCGCTGAATGCGCGGAGTGGATCGGCGACCCTGAAGGACCCGTCCGATCCACTGTATCCGGTGGTACGGGAGTACCAGGATGTGGTCTCGAAGGAACCGCCCTCGGGGCTACCTCCAGACCGAGGTGTTCGACATGAAATCGATCTCGTTCCGGGAACGAAATACTGCGTGACGAGGCAGTGGCCCTTGCCGAAGGAGCAGTGTGACGTCATTGACGCGTTCTTCCGTGCGAAGCACGAGGCGGGCATGGTGCGTGAGAGTAAGTCTCCGCACTCAACGCCGACATTCTGTGTCAGAAAGCCGAATGGCAAGTGGCGTATCGTGCATGCTTTCAACAAGCTGAATGCCGCCACCATTCCGGCGCAGACGCCAATTCCTCGGAAGGACGTTCTTCAGAACAACATGGCAGGATGTACGATGTACAGTGCGCTCGACTTGGTCGATGGCTACTACCAATTGCTCATGAGGACGAGCGACATTCCTCTCACTGCGGTGAGTACTCCGAGCGGCATGCTCTGGGAGTGGTTGGTGATGCCCCAAGGGCTTTCGAACGCGCCAGCGACGTTTAATCGTCTTGTGACGCAGCTCTTCAGGCCCCATCGGGCGTACGCGCAAACGTACTTCGATGACATCTTTGTCCACAGTCGTGCGGAGCACGGAAAGACTGATATGGAGAACCATGTCGAGCACCTGCGTGCTGTGCTCGAATGCATGCGTCAAAACAAGTTGTACGCCAACATTGACAAATGCATCTTCGGAGGGCCGACCCGGTCAAGGTCAAGGCCATTGTTGACTGGCCGGTTCCCAAGAACCAGAAGGATCTTCGCAAGTGGCTTGGCTTGGCCAATTACTTGCACAAGTACAGCGAGAATTACGCTGAGATGGCTTGGCCACTCTCCAATCTCCTGAATAAGGATGCGGAGTGGTGTTGGGACACCGAGCATCAAGATGCGTTCGCGGCAATTAAGGATAGTCTCCTTCATGCACCTATTCTGGCTCTGCCAGACCCCGCTCGTCCGTTTAGTGTCGTCTGTGACGCCTCGGACTTTGCCATCGGCTGTGCACTGCTGCAAGCAGACGCCGAGGGGCGCGAGCGCGTGGTGGCGTTCGAATCTCGCCAGCTCAAGGCTGCTGAGAAGAACTATCCTATCCATGACAAAGAGCTACTTGCGATGAAGTATGCGCTCGTCAAGTTCAGGGTTCACCTGTTGGGCTCTCAGCCGTTCGTGATTTACACGGATCATGCGTCGTTACGCGCTGCGACTCAGTCGCCTCACCTCTCGCAAAGGATGGCCCGCTGGCTTTCCTTCTTCGCGGAGTACAACTTCGAGGTGAAGTACAAGCCTGGCAGGCAGAATGTCCTCGCGGACGCGCTGTCGCGCAGGCCGGATTATGAGCTGGCTCATGTAACGACCGTGACTTCGTCATTACCGGATCTGATCCGAACGGCTTATGCCAAGGACGACACTTGTGTCGCGTTGCTGAAGGCTCTGGGGAGCACGGAGTTTCAAAACTCGGACATTGAATTGTCGGCGCGTGTGCGCGCGCGTTTGCATCGCTACACCCTCGATGGTGGCCTACTGTTCTACAGCACTGGCTCCGAGGACACGCCACGCGTGGTCATCCCTCATGATGAGGACCTGAAGTATCGTATCCTCTATGAGGCCCACGACACGCCGCTGGCTGGCCATCTTGGCCGTGAGAAGACCTACAGCTCGGTGAGCGCCCACTATTGGCGGCCGAAGATGTACAAGTGGACGAGCACTTATGTGCGCACGTGCGAGACGTGTCAGCGCGTGAAGTCATCACCTCATGCTGCAGCGCCGTTGGCGAGTTTGCCTGTCCCTTCGGGCTGTTGGCAATCCATGAGTATGGACTTTGTGTTTGGCCTGCCGGCGGACGCGGCGGGCAACACCGGAGTCGTGGTCTTCGTTGACCGTTTGAGCAAGATGGCTCACCTTGCGGCTGTGCCGGATACCATCGATGGTAAAGGCACAGCAACGCTGTTCTTGGACCGAGTGTTTCGACAACACGGACTCCCTGAGTCGATTGTCTCGAACCGAGACCCCCGCTTCACGGGCAGCTTCTGGAGCGCGGTATTTGCGGTGCTTGGCACCAAGCTGGACATGTCCACGGCGGATCACCCGCAGACCGATGGTCAGACGGAGCGAGTGAATCGCGTCGTCGAGGACGTGCTCCGCAGCATTTGCGCTGAGACGCCGAAGCGTTGGAGCGCTATGCTGCCACTCGTTGAGTTTGCGTTGAACAACGCCGTGCACGCCTCGACAGGCTACACGCCGTTCTACGTGAACAGCTTGTCTCATCCCCGCGTCCCGCTGACGCCGCCACGTGGTGGCCTCGGGCTTGGTGGGGGAGAGGAAGCCGATTTAGCTGATCGGCTAGCCGATGTCAGCCCGCCTACTGTTCGTAAACAGGTTGACGCTTTCTTGTCGACGCGCTTGAGTGTCTTACGACACGTGCGTGACGCAATGGCTGAGAGCCAAGACAAGCAAAAGGAACATGCGGATGCTAAAGGCAGAGGCAATGTTGACTGTTATGAGGTCGGGGACCTAGTGTTACTTAACGCTAAAAACCTACCTACACACGCAGTGTCAGCCGTCTTCAAGACGAAGTTGCGCCCGCGCTTCATCGGACCTTTCAAGGTCGTGGCCAGGAAGGGCCTTGCGTACACGCTCAATCTTCCGAAGAAGATGCGGACGCACCCCGTCTTCTACGTGGGCTTGCTCAAGCCGTACCAGGACCCGACGCAGGTGCAGATGGAGGCCCCGAGAGCGACGAGGTCGCAGGTGCGGAGGTCGCCGGCGTCGGGGACGCGACCATCAACGCAGGCATCGGCGGCGCCGCGAGCCCTGGTGGCAGAGCCAGCGTCGGAAGTGCCGCAGGCACAGGGGCCACAGGCGCAGGAGGCGCAGCGGGCGGACCCTGCATGCGGGCCAGGAGGCCAACCTGACCCTCCAATACCGCCTGCTGACTTCGAAGCTCGGAGAGCTCCTGGACGTGGCGTGCGTCGCGATCGCGATAATACTGCACCCAGCTCTCCAAGTCTCGGAGCCGGTCCTAGACCTCGCGAGGCACTTGAACCCAGCTCAAGTCTTGGGCAAGCTCATCGAGCTCCGTGGCCGTACGCGCCAGACGCGCATCAATGTCGTGGACATGGTCCCGGAGGCGAGCTGACTGCTGCTCCACCTGATGGAGCTCCCTCTGAGTCGCGAGGGCCTCCACTGCGGCCTCCACCGGCGCTGCTCGACGAGCAAGGGAACCTTCACTACCATGTGGAGCGCCTGCTGGCGAAGCGGCGGTGCCGGGGTCAAAACCAGTATCTGGTGAAATGGCGAGGGTACCCACACTCTGAGAACTCATGGGAGTTTGAGGTGCCCCTCCGCCAAGACTGCCCAGAAGTCGTGGACGCTTTTGATCAGCTTGGTCACCAGCGCCCCGAGGGCTCAAGGCCGGCACGCCGGCCGTCCCGCGCTTCCCGGCAATAGGCTGGGGAGCTGCTGGGTCAGCCACATTGCTCCGGGGCTGGCCCTGAGCCACAGCGCTCACCCCCTCGCGGGAAGGAGCGACTGGAGTGCTCAAAGGAGCGAAGCGCGAAGCGCTAGAATGGGTCTGCGGCTGAGCGTTAGCCGAGAGGCTGCGTTTGGCTCGGATCTTCGCAAAGTCGAAGCGGAGCCTCTTCGCTGAAGCTAGCTCGGAGAGCGTCCATCGAGCTAAGCTTTTTCTTCTTCTCGGCCCAGAGCTCGAATTGAGCCTCGTACTCGGTCGGGTCTTCGCTCGGGCTGAGCACCACCGGGTACGTCCGCATGGCGGGCACAGACGTCCCCTTGGCTTGCAGCCGCAACCGCTCGCGGTACTCAGAGACAGTCGTGGACTGTAGGGTCAAGAGTCGCTCTCGCAGAGACGTACGCAGAGCGATCTCATCCGGAGTACGGGCCGCAGGCCCAATGACGTGCTGAGCCAGCGACTGCCGGAACGCCTGACGGCACGCCTCCGCGGGATCGCGAGGTCGGAAGCCGTACTCGGCGGTGCTGGGGTGCAGCAAAGGCCGCAGCTCGGGGCGCTGGGAGCGCGCGGGGCCCACCTGCGCCGCCACCTGCTCGGACTGAGCTTCGTCCAACGGGTTGGAGATGACGGGGCCCAAGGGCCCTTCCCCCACACGAGGCGGCGAGTAACGTGGCTCTGCGAGCGCGCGCAGCTCGCGGAGGCCGGAGGGGCGTTCGGGGAACGGATTCGGAGTGCGCAGCGGTGGCCGCGGCTCCTCCCTCGACGGCGCAGCGCGCTCAGTAGGGAGATGGCTCGACGAGCGCGCAGGAGACGTACGCGCGCGGCGCTCTGGATCGCGGGAGCTCGACGAGCCAACTGTGGCCGACGTGCCGCCTTCGTGTTGTGCCGACGGCGTGGGCGAAGCGTCGCGGCGGTTCGGGGAGCGTTGTGGGGACGTCGCCTCACCCTCGTGGCTCGGAGAGCCGGCATCGGACTCGCTGTAGTCCACCTCGCCCTCCTCCTCATCTCCGAAGAGACCTTTAAGGTCCATGGCCTGATGGCCTAGTGCTCGAGGGGAGCTGGGCTGTGCTCGCTGCGGGTGTTGCTTGAGGCGTTGCGCCGCGAAGTACTGGGAGACCGAGAGCCTGGGAGGCGCGGTCGGTGCGCGCACCTGCGTTGGGGAGTTTGGGAGTTCGCGGGCACGAGGTGCCGAAGCGCGAGAGGAGCGAGGCTCCGAGGCGGACCTCGCGAGAGGGTTTCTGCGGTCGAAAGACCAAAAGGCGTTATGACTTGAAGTCATGTAAGGGCGCGTTGCGCCGAGAAGTTCTCAGAGACGTCCACACGATGTGGATTGACTCGTACGAGAAGGAGGCTTGACGGAACAAGACCCGGTGGTTGACCGTTAAGCGTGAACACCCGTGTCCACGGTTTGGTGGGGGAGGGTGTAACGGGGTTACACGAGAGTTACCCGAAGGGTTACGGAATGTGGGACACACAGGCTTGTGTGGTGCACACTGTCTAACCTATTTCAGTAGGAGAATCAGTACATGGCTTCAGAGCCACAGATTATGCATATGACTAGGGTTCACTATGCTAGATAGTGAACCAGATACATTTACACCAAAGGCGGCTTTGCCGCGAAAAGAGAAATACATTCAGTTTGAGATTCACAGTAAAGAGTTAAGGGTTGACTCTTGGAGTCCGTAGGGAGTACGGACTCGTGCGTTCTGGTATTAGAACGGGCTTTCTTAAGCTGAGACTCTGTGAGTCTGTTACGTCTTCCTCTGACGCTAAAGCTACGGCAGCCCCGCTGCATACTACCCATGCGCCACTTACTGCCGAGTCGCTAACAGCATTGCTGTTGGGTACGGATGCGATCTACGACGACACATCGGAATCCGAATCCTCGGATTCAGACGATGAAGATGAAGACGATACTACAGCAAGCGAAGGTCCATCTTTTGGAGTATCGGATGAGGGAAAGATCATGGCTCATCGTAGGGTGTGGGAATTTTGTGCTGAAGTTCTAGTGGATCCAGCGGCAATGCAGCGGAAGCGAAAAAATGTTTTTTTCGCTGGGAATCAGTACTTCAACTCGGCGAAAAGACTTTTGCCAAATATTTACATTTGATGTACCCGTGGTCGACTTTGCAAAACGAAATCCAACACACGAACGCGCAACTTGTAGCTCGCCGTCAACGCAAAATAGCTGAAGGTGACTTTTTCCGTTGGCTTGGCATCCGGCTTGCTATGGCTGTTGAACCCCGCCGTGGAGCTGTTCGTGTCTATTGGGAGTAAGAAGTTCAAGAAGGTTACGTCGGCACCGCTCCGAATTCTGGCGAGCGCTACGCAATGTCTCGTCACACTTTTGAAAATATTGCTTGTGCCCTCTCGTTTTCGGACGAAGTAGTTTCTGATGACCCCTGGAAGCCCATCCGACCTGTTGTAAATGGTTTCAGCAGCCGACGTGCTGATGTGGTGTCTCCTGGAGAGTTACTCTGTGTAAATGAATGTATGAGCTCGTGGCAGGGTAAAGAAGGCAAATACTGCCATGATGGTATGCCACACAAAACCAAAATCCCAAGAAAACCGGAGGGGGTGGGAGCTGAACTGAAGTCGATTGCAGATGGTGATTCTGGCGTTTTGCTGGGGCTGGATCTTGTTGAGGGAGTTGATCGCCAAAAACAAAAGGCGTATCATGCACTTTTTGGAGAAGGAACTGCAGTTATTCTCCGACTCACGGAGATTTACAAGGGAACCGGGCGGACGGTAGTTACGGATAGTGCTTTTTCATCGGTCAAGACACTTGTGCAATTAGAGCGACTAAATGGACTGTACTTCATGGGTATGGTAAAAACGGCTTCGTGTGAGTATCCAAAAAAAAATATTTTGCCGAGTGGTTCTCAACCGATCCTACCCGAAGTGATTGTAAATTGCTCCAGAGCTCTACTCCGTCCAGGAAAACTATGTACGCACTTTGTTGGGCTGATAGACAGCCTAAGTGCATTATCTCCAACCGAGGGACGTCACTTCCTGGTAGTGATAGTGTTCGTCGTCGCCACAAACTGATCGTTGACGGGAACCAGATATCCACGTTGCAATACGAGCGACGGATTCAACGCCCACAAATGGTGGAGTTGTTTTATTCAAAGTTTTCGTGCGTGGATGTCCACGACCGCTACCGGTAAGGCAGCTTAGAGCTGGAGCGCATTTGGCATACAAAGCGCTGGCATCATCGTCTTTTTTTCCACGTTGTTTGGCATGGTTGTAGTGGACGCGTTCCTAGCATACAAGTACGAAGCACTTGAATCGGGCCGTCTGGACTCATCCATCGTTGACTTCAACTCGTTCATTTCCCAACTTGCCTACCAGTTAATTTTTAACCAGTTCAAAATGGAGGGCTCAACCAGGACTGCTGCTAACGGAGGTTTCAGTGACGAAGCGCCAGTTCCGGTGCACACTCTTCTCGCTTTCAGCACACTGCCGCAGTATCAACGCATGTCTGGAACGATCTTGCGAGCTCAACGCAAGTGCAACGTGTGTGGCCGAAAGGCTTCATTCTATTGTTCAGGCTGCTCTGAGCCTGACCAAAACGATTTCTTCGGCGTATGCGGGCTGAAGACCGGCCGCGAGTGCCACTCGCTGCACTTGAGTGTGCCATAGCTTAGCTAAAAAGGTCTAACAACGACTTTTCTAATACATTTGCTTGCATCGAATTTGATCCCACGCGTGGGCTTTTGACCGAGCCCACCGGTGGGCTGTGAGGCTGGGTAATAAAGAAATCTTTATTAAGCCAACACAAATTACGCAGTTTAATTCACACCAAGCCATTACGATGCATAATTTGCACACTTTGGTACTGTGCGACGTTGGAGACCTAGCAGCCTGCTGAATCCTTAACGAAGTGTGCACGGCGCGACGGTAGTGCAAGCAGTGTCTGGACGTCGCACCACAGTAGTATGGACGTCGCATCATATTGAGCTGCAGTAAGTACCAGTAGAGACATTGATTAGTCTATGGTGGTGCACTTTAAAATGTTTGCTGTAGCAAGAACCTAAGTAGAGCAATATAAACGCATAACGCAGCGAAATTAGCGCCTTCAAGCCAATTTGCACCGCGTACTTCATAACTGCGGTGACGTGTAAACTGCAGATGTAGTTCGTAAAAAGAGGTATTTTACCAGGTGCAGTTCGCGGAAAAGTCTCGTCAGATGACATCATACTGGGTTGCAACAGCTCAAGCACCATGAAGTATAATAGACTTTGACAGTTTTTCTTCCTGATCGCGGGAGCAAAAAAAAAGTTAATAACAGAAGTAGCGATAACAATATCAGTAGCAAAGTCATTCATTAATAGCTGTGGGGCAGTTGCAGTGGTAGTGTGGCGGAGTTAGTCCGTTTCGTAACGGAAATATTCGTAGCGAAGGGTCTCCTGCCGCCAACAGGCAGGAGAACTCACTTCGAGAAAACATCGCTAATCAACAAACAAGTTAATATCTTCTTGCATCGATCCGGCTTGTCGTTCCTGTTTCAAGCCGTCCAACTCCCGCTTCCTCAAGCTACATCGCGCCACCGCACTATTTGGGGCATTCTCTACTAGGTTGCTCATTCAGGGGAGAAGGCCACCATATTTGCAACAGGTAGCGGGCAGTGATCGTGACGCAGGCGAACAGCTCAAATAGCAATATACCGAGTAAGAATATAATACTTCATCTGGATATTATTTACGCAGTAATACAAGTCACGCACACTATTTGGAAAAGTGGCGAGTGATTTACAAGGGTCTAGAGGATGATAAGAAGTTTTGTTAATCAGTAACGTTTGGACTGCGTCGTTTTCACCACGGTGGGCAATAATATTCAGACGGCATCTACTTGTAAATTTAGTTTGAGCAAGCCATGAGATGCCCCGCGATATTATGCAGCAAGACAGGCAGAGTGAAGTAGATATTGGCAGCCTTTCTTCGGCAATGAGAAGAAAGCAGGGGAAATATATTTACAATGCCTTTTTCAATGCTGAAATCGTAGTTGTAGCGTAAATAACAACGGTAGCGGTAGTGGCAGCAGATATTAAACAGTCGCAGTAGCAATAGTAGCAGACATGAACTAGTAATAGCAATGACAACATCACTATGATATCATTAAAAGTAGTGAAATAGTAGTTGTAGTAACTGTAGTTGCAGTATGGGTAAGCAGATAGTGGCAGTGCTCCAGCAGCTGTAGTTGCAGTAGGAGTAAGCAGTAAGTGGCAGTGGCCAGTAGCAACGCGCTCCACAAGTCGCCATATCAAAAGCAATACCTTTAACAATAGTGGGATATGAGTAGTGCAGTGATGGAAGTAGTGATGTGGTAGGGTAGCAGTAGCAGTGGCAGCGATAGTGACAGTGTCAGTGATAGTGGCTGAAGCAGTGGCAGTAGCAGTGGCAGTAGCAGCCGTAGTCGCAGTAGCTGTAGCATTGAAGCGGTGGCGACAGTGGCAGTTGTCATTAATATCTGCAGAATGTTGTCAACATTAATTATAATAGTATGAAATTAAAATATCTTGTGCGTAATATGAAGCATTTCACGTATTGTACTCACAAAATAGTGATACAAATGATAATAACAGTAAGCAGTGCATTATAGTAGCAAAAAACGCGAAACGGTTCGGTTCGGTGTGTTTACCCCGCTTAGAGACCCGCACGCGAAGCGCGCCCCAGTTCTCTCGCGGTCGGTAAAGCAATGACTACGCTTTATTGCTTTGGTTAGTGAAAGACACACTAAGGGGATGTTTCATTTGGGGGCAGGTTAGATAGGGCAACTTTGCACTGCACAAACAAATATGTGCTTATATCCATAAGTTTTCCGCAGTAATAAGTTTGCGGAGCAACCCGGAGGTGGCCACGTTCTCCTTCATGATCTCAGCAGGCGCCCGCAAGGTCATCCACGAGCCGTCATCCTTGATACGAATTGTGGCATTGGCCATCTCCTGTACGTTCGTAGGGGCGGCGCCGACAAACTCCACCTGACCTTCGCGTTCCTTGCGCTTTGCCGCCAGACGCTCGGCGTCCTTTTGCTTCCGCTCCTGCTGCTTGGCTAAGAGACGATCGATGTCGATCTCCAAGCCATCAGTAGCCTTCTTCTCGCCGACTCCCTTCACCTTCTCGAGTAGGTCGTCGGGGAGCGCCTCCACCACGTGCAGCTTGTTCGAGGTCATGACTCGACCGTCGTGAACAGACGCAACATGTTAACCAAGGAAATGATTCGCCACCCAGCGCGCTGGTAGTTCTAGAACTATTCTCTTCCATCTACGAGACGAGAGCCAAGCTCAGCACCTCAATGCAATAAGCTTACCGATGTGCTCCGTCAGTGTCCAGACGTGCAGGTCGCCGACCTTGCCCCGGTCGAAGTTGGCGTGTTGTGTCGCCGTGCGAGCTGCAAAGCGGCCGTAATCTCCTCATTATCCGCCATCGAGAGCTGTGATTCCTGGTACTTAGTAAACGGTTTCTGTAAAGGGCTTTCACGTTGCAATTGCAGCCCAAATACGTCCGGAGCTGTTTGAGAAGTGCCCGCCTTTGTGTCCATCTTCAGAGCGCTCCTTCCGTCCGGTATTATAGCGCCGTCCAAGTTCCACGTCGGGACACGTAGGCTAGATGATCATAGGCAGAATGGCTACATTGAGAGACTTTCGTGCTTCTTCCTCTAGAGGGTTCCGGACCGTCGCCACGGGCGTTTGACTTGGCGTTCAGAGCTCTTTGTCACACTCTCCGGTTGGCCACACTCGACCAGTCTCAATCCATCGCAACCCAAGCCGGGGTGTCGCCACGGCATAGGAGCAAGTTGTAATGTGCGGCTCGGACACGGACCACAACAATGTCCCAGACCGTTTGAAGTAAAGATCCAAGCTCGAGAAAGTGCGTCGTGACCCAAGAGATCGGAAGACAGACACTTGCAGTTTTGCTCTGCGTCGTGCCAATCTCCACCCCCAGTGATCCGGTTACGACGCTGCGCAACGCCAACCTTTTCATCATGGCCAAGCTGCACCAGCTCTCGCGTAAGCGCCCGCACATCGTTCTGCCTCCGAACAAGAAACCCGCCACGTTGGACCGCCCTCCAACGCCGTTCACTACGTTCACAGCTCTCCTGGACGCGGCCAACTCGTGCGACTCCAGCACTTCTGCTGATCGTGAGTACCCCGCCAAGAGCGACGCAGCTCCGGCGCCAGGCTCTTCCGTGACCAAGCGCCGCCTCCGGAACCGAGAGTCCTGCCGCAAGACGCGACTCAAGCGGAAACTCCAGCAACACGCCCAAGACGTGCTCGCTCGCGAGCGTCAGGCGCGTAACGCGTATCTCCAGCAACTCGCAGGCAAACTGGGAGTGGATACCCGGCGCAAGACCCAAGAGGGCGCCCGAGATACGCTCTTCCGTGATCTCGCTTCGAGAAGCCTGCACTACGCCCTCGTGGACCCTGAATACAGCGGGTGGCTTGACGGTAGGAGCAGCCAGGCAACTGCGGAGACGGCCCAAGAGAGCGAGGAAGAAGCCCACTCGTCGACGAGAAAGTCCAAGCGACTTCGCCGCTCACGCGACATCGACGTTGCCGCTGCATCCCGAAGCGAGTCGCTACCTCCACAAGCTTCTTTGCTCAGCCAGTGGCGTCTGCTTGTCGACGGGCTGCAGAATGTGGTCCTGACGCTGGATCGCATCGAGGAGCGAGGCCTCGGTGCTGGCGTCTTCGAGCTGTTGTGTCACTGGCGATTCGTCGGTGTGAGCTCCGTGAGTGTCCAACAAGATGGCGAGATCGATGCTGTTGCAGTGACCGGCACCACGCGCGTGCAATTCCAACGACTGCACGTGCAACATCTGAGCATCGAGACGGTGCGACGCGAGCACAACGTTCCCTTTGAGTTTGAGCTCGACGGCGACAAGTGACCACTACGCCAGCTCCCTCGTTCAAGAACAATACCATACCTCCACCCTAGCGCGCATAAGCAGCAGCCAAACCGCAATGTAGCATCCAAATCCAAGATCACGTGCTCTTCATCACTTCTCGTATTCTTGTTCATAATTCTGCTGTCTTCTTACCCCGCTCTAGCTCCGCGGGTTGCTCGGACAACCTTCTTCAAGCAAGTGTCGTCGCCAGCCTTTCTTGCCTGGGGCGATATCATCGTGACAGAGTGGACAGCGGTTCGCGCGGTTCAGTGGTGCACGCGGAGGGCAGTCGTTGAGGGACACATGCCGCTCGAAGAACTTGGCAGTGATGGCTTCACCGCACCGCGGACACTCGCGGTGATTCTGCTGCATCTCGCACTCGGCAAGCAGGTGCTCGTTCAGAGTCGAGATCTCGATCACCTGGCCGCACATTTTGCACGGTGTCAGCATCTTGCAGGACGCCCAGAAGTGCTGATCCAAATAGTCCGAGTCGAACTTCTCGTCCACTACGCCACAGAAGGGACACGTATACTCGTCCACAGATTCCTCGTCCTCACTGTCGGCAGTGGCGTCGACGTCGTCCTCGAACGGGGCTTGGACCTCGTGTGGTTTCTCGTCTCGTCGGGCAGCGTTGCCGCCACCGTTCACATTTCCTCCACCTCGGCGGTTTGATGCCTTTGCCGTCTCTGCAGCCTCAAAAGCTGCTTGGTACTCCTCCAGCTGCTTCGGCCGAAGCGATTTTAGGTAGCCTTCCACATCGGCACCCACGACAAGGTAAAGCGTCACGGTGATCTCCTTGGCGGCATCGCGAATCTCACGGCTTTGATGAGCCAGGCAGTTGCAGTCCTCAAGGAACCCCATGATACCAGCTACAGAGAAGTCGCTATCGGGTTGTAACTCGAAGTCTGCAAGTAGCTTCTTTAGCACGAGCAGTCGGCCTTGCAGGAGCTTAAGCCCCAACGGCTTCTTGGATCGCTTCGTCAGATGTGAGGTCACGAAAGCGACGCCTACGTTCTTCGCAGCCGACAGCCGACCAAGTACCGATGCAGCTTCATCGCGAACCTTGGCTTGTGACTCGCCCAGCTTATTAACCAGCTGCGTCATACTGTTGCCGAGCTGCAGAAGAGCACAACAAAGCAAGACGAGTTAGGAAAATACCCTCACTATCCAGACATGAACAAACTCATATAAACGACGTACAATACGGCACATATCGTCACGGCGCACACGAACTCCAAAAGACACCATGCGGTCTAACAGACCGAAAGCTGAGAGAGCAACTTGAGCAATACGATCTCCCGCGCCACTTTGAGCGAGTGTGGAGCACACTTCCAGCAGCCGCATCGGTTCCACGGGGTAGTTGTCCATTTCCATTGTAACCTTGCGGATTGCGGCGTCGCGGTGGTTCCACAAATTGCTGTAGACACAGCGAGTGAAAAAGGGGCCGATGACTGCAATAAGCTCCTCACTCTCCTTCGCAAGCGCTGGCGGGATCTCATCCGGGTCAGGTAAGTTCTCAGCGTCCGGAATCCCCCTAAAGTGCGGGTTCGGGCCTCCATCCGCAGCTTCTCCCTCGTCAGCGTAGTCGGCACCACCCGCTGGGTCCTGTTCATTGCCACCACCAGGGAACCCGCCCTGAGCAGAATGTCTCAACGAGCCATTGACGTCTCCATAGAAACTGCCGCTCTTGGCGACCTGCGGCTGCTCCTCAGGGTACATATCCCTCGGCGAAAAGTTGGAAGACGAGCGCTGCACAGCTCCAATCCTCGGCAGCACTTGACTTCTGGACGGCGAGGGCGCCACTGCCGGGATCGGCAGTATCGGCTGCGTCTCGTTGCTCCCCACGGAGGCCTCGAGCATGCCGATCTCGTGCTTGATCTTCTTGGCCAGATCGTAGTCCTCGTTGGCCACGGCTTCTCTCTTCTGGGCCTCGAGCCTGGCGAGTTGCAGGCCGATGCTCTTCAGCTGCTCCTCCATCTGCTTGAGTCGCTTGGCCTGGTCGTAGTCCTCGTTGGCCACGGCCTGGTCCTTGGCGCCCTGGATCTCGCGGATCTTGGCCGCCGTCTTGGCGTCGAACCTCATGTCGAAGCTCAGATCCTCCGCGCCATTGGCTCTGGGCTTGCTCCTGGGCTTGACACCACCGACCACCTCGTCCGTCGAGTGGCTCGGCAGCAGGCCCAGCGGCTCCCCGCACAAGTTGATGGCCATGATGCCCACCTGGTTGTACAGGTTGTGCTCGTTCACGTGGCACGCGTGGATGCGCAGCTTGAGCAGCGCCGCCTCCTGGTCGATGTGCACGGTCTTGAGCTCGCGCGCCATGTACCTGCTCTCCGTGTTGGCCTTGAGCGTGAGGAAGCCGAGGCGGGCGAACCGCGTGGCGTCTCCCTGGAGCTCCAGGCTCTTGGACACGAAGAGCTCCATCTTGGTGGCGATGTGCGTCTGGTGGGACAGCAGCTGCACTTGGGTCACTCTGCAGAGGCCGTCCGAGAGCTGCAGCACGAGCTCCTGCGGGTACGCGCAGTTCCTACCAACAGAAGGGCACAACAATGGTGGAAAAGTTTTAGAGTCTTTATATCGACGGGAAGGAGACGGAGATGGAGCGCCTTACTTGGCAGTCATGTAGCCCTGGCTGTTGGCTGCGTGCTCGTCCAGCTCCGACGCCGGGAACGCCACGTCCTCGCTCGTGCACGCCGCCACGGAGAAGCGCAGCTTGCTCATAGTGATTGCGGAAGTGAGCCGTCGCGCAATGGTGTATGGTAAACTTTGAGAGTGGTTCGAAACTTACTGACAAAATTACTGAGTGGATCATCCATGGTAATTCTTACGTTGGCAAACTGTACCGGTACGTACCGATTTCAATCGGCCCCGCCACTGTGCACAACAACTCCCTGGCGCGTGGGGGGACGCAAGCGACGAGAGCCGAGAGCGAGAGCGAGCGAGACGATGGCCAAGAAGGTGGTGGAGAGCAGCGACGAGTCGGACGGCGGCAACTCGAGCGCCTCCGGGTCCGTGAGCTCGGGCTCGGGCTCGGGATCCGGGTCGGGATCGGACTCCGGCAGCGGCAGCGGCTCCGACTCGGGCAGTGGCTCGGGCAGCGGCAGCGACTCGGGCTCCGGCTCCGGCTCGGGATCTGATTCCGGCTCGGGCTCAGGCTCCGGCAGCGGCTCGGGGTCCGGCTCGGGCTCGGGCTCCGACGCCTCGGGCTCGGTCTCGGACGCGTCGCCCAAGAAGAAGCTCAAGAAGCGGCGCGCGCCCGCCCCCAAAAAGCCCAAGGCGGCGGCGCCCAAGAGCAAGAGCAAGAGCGGCCGCGCCGGCAAGAAGGCGGTGCAGGCGCAGGTCAAGGCCGAGGCGGACGCCGAGGCCGACGACGAGGGCGACGGAGACGCCAAGCGCCGCCGCGGAAAGCTCCGCATCAAGGAGGAGGAGGAGGAAGAGGACGAGGATGACGACGCTGACGTGGCCGGGCTCACGGAGGTGGAGAAGGAGAAGCGGCTGCTGGAGAAGTACGAGGCCAAGGAGCAGCGCAACAAGGAGCGCGAGCTGAAGAAGCGGCTCGCGGCCTCGCAGGGCAAGGCCGAGGACGGCTTCTCGGAGGAGGAGGAGGGCCAGGAAGAGGAGGAGGAGCTGCCGTCCACGAGACGTGGAGGACGCAGCAGGGAGAGCGACCGCCGCAAGGAGGCGCTGCACAACCTCAAGGCCAACAAGTCGAGCGACAAGAGCCGCTCCATCCTGAGCAACAGATTCGGAGACGACGACAGCTCCGATGAGGAGGGAGGCAGCAGGAGTGGGCGCGACTTGGCCGAGAAAAGACGTCGACGCAGGGAGCTGCAGCGTGGCGGAACGGGCAGACGCCGTAGCCACGGAGACGATGACGACGACTACAGTGATGAGGATAGCGATGGACGCAAGCCCAAGGCGAAGGTGTCGGCGGCGGATTTGACGGCGACGAAGACTGCAGAAGATGAGGAGATGGCGGCGGCGATTCGTCCCGAGGAGAATGTGCCAGTGAACTGGGACCAGGCCAACCACTACCTGCTCAAGAGGAGGACGTTCTTTGAGAAGCATTTCTTCGAGCCGTTCTTCGCGCAGCTGGTGCGTGGCGTGTACGTGCGCGTCCCGATTGAGATGGTGGACGGCGAGATGGTCTACCGCTTCTGCGAGGTCGTGAACGTCTGCAAGCTGGCGCGAAGCTACACTTTCTGCGGCGAGTCGACCAACACTGGCATCATTTGCGCGTTCGGCAAGAGCAAGCGCGAGTGGAAGCTGAACGGCGTGTCGGGCCACTCGCTCCGCGAGCGCGAGTTCTTGCTGTGGCGAGCCGTGATGAACAAGGAGCGCCTGCACTTCCCCACGCATCATGAGGTGAAGCGCCTGTACTCGAAGAAGGAGAAGATGATCACACAGCACAACTACACCGAAGCCGAGGTGGACGAAATGGTGCGGCGTAAGCAGGCCGTTGGCCTGTCCACCGTATCGTTAGGTGTGCAGCGAGTGCGTCTCGAGCGCGATCTGCGCGCAGCCCAGGATATGAAGAACTTCGAGAAGGCCGTGGTGCTCGAGGAGCGGCTGCAGAAGCTGCTCGCGAAGAACGAGGAGCGCAAGAAACACAACTCGGACGACGTGCTCCGCATTAACGAGATCAATCGTCGTAACCGCGAAGCCAACATCCAGCAGGATCTCCACGCGCAGGAGCTCAACGACGCCATGAACCAGAAGATGACGAGTGCCGAGCGCTTGCAGTTCGTGCGTGCTAACCAGATGACCATGTACATGTCGAGAGACAAACTGGAGAAAAACCTGGCAGAGGGCAAGTTGATCAAGCTTCACGACGGTCGAGTCATGACCTCGAACAAGCTGCACGTGGTGGAGGCGCTCCCCGACGACCTACTCGAGAAGGTGAAGGGAGTCGGCGAGAAGAAGGCTACTGATGGCTTGGAGATCGACATCGATCGTCTCTTAGCCAAGCAGCAGGAGCGGAAGCAAAAGGACGCCGAGCGTCTGGCGGCAAAGCGCAAGGAACGCGAAGGTCAGGTGGAGTTTGTCGGCGCCGCCCCTACGAACGTACAGGAGATGGCCAATGCCACAATTCGTATCAAGGATGACGACGGCTCGTGGATGACCTTGCGGGCGCCTGCTGAGATCATGAAGGAGAAGAAGAACAAGACTGTCGTCTCGGAGAAGGTGAAGGCCTCGCGCAAGGGCATCACTGTGAAGGAGTACTTCGACCGCGTCAAGAAGCGACGCGTGGCTCAGTAGACTCGACGAGGAGCGCTCAGATAGGAAGCCGAGAGCACCATTAGTACGTACTCTTACGTCCGTCCATACATGCGAGAACGACGAAAAGCAAACAAAAATGAACACTAGATGCAGGAATTAGCCGGTCTTCTTGTCTCCTTTGAGCAACTGTGAGGTCGGAAAAGTGTACTTAGTAGCGCATATCGAGGTTCGAAGCATGGTCATGTTTACTGATAGGGAGTACTACAGGTGGGAGTCTCCTGTTTGTACAATGGAGAGCATATCGATTACGAGTGTGTACTATTGCAAAGGTTACGGGTCGGTGCCCGCCCCACTTACGAGCCCCAAAATCTGCTGGGCGCCGCAATACACATAACATACTGCCTCTATCTTTCTCTTTCCCTGACTAACATCAATCTTCTTACCACGCCTTCACTTGCTCGGCGAACTTCCGTCGTTCCGCGAGGTGGTTGATGTGCGACTCCTCGAACCTGCCGACCGTGATGTTGAACGGGCACTCCTGAGGCCGCTTGCCGAAGGCGCCGGGGTAGTGCGCCCACGGCCGCGCCTTCATATAATACACCGGCTCCACGTCCGGCTTGAAGTAGAGGATCCTGTCGCTGTTGAGGTAGAACAGAGGCACGTTGTCGTCAGGCACACCGTCTTGGTGGATCGGGAACACCTGCGCCATATCGCCACACAGCGTCGACTTCTTGGGTCCATAGTCCTCGACCTTGGTACCCACTGCTCCGATCGCGTGGTCAGAGAAAGAGTACTGAGTTTCAGCCAGCTCGTTCGCGTAGAAGAAGAGCTCCTTGTCGCCGTAGGAAGGAGGTGAGGCAATGTCGTTTTGCGCGACAAACGAGGCCAGGATCGCCGTCGCGCGAGGCTGGCGCTTCTTGTTCCACATCACGAGCGACGAGTCCACTTGGTGTCCTGAACGAAGGTTGAACGAGTGGCTACTCAGCAGGAAATCGCTTGGCTCGAACTTCAGCGTCACAGGGGTCGTATTCTCCACCGTAGCCTTTGGCCGCTCAAGCGTGGGCAGCGGCCGGAAGGGCGTCACATCGAAGTTCGAGAAGTATTTCTGCTCCACCGATATGTCCGGGTCCTTAGACGCACGTTCGGCCATGAACCACCAGTCGTGGCTGATGCGGTCATGCATCAACAGGTTGCCAGTCGTCTTGTACTTCTCCGACTCGAACAGCACCGTGGGGTTGACGAAGAACGTCGTGTCGGCGTCAAGCATCAAGATCTCCTCAAACTGCGAGTAGGTCACCGCGAGAGGTTTGATCATAAACGACCGGAACTTCGCGCGGCAGCCGTCGATGTTGTCACAGAATACCGGACGCGAAGAGTTCGTCACACTCTTGGCGCTGGCAGCAAGCTCGCAGACATCATACGCGCGAATCTCGCCCAGCTCCTTCTTCGTTCGGATCAATTCGACAGTTTCGGGTTTGAGATCAGTGCAGTGAGGCACCTCGATGGGCAGCGCGATTCCCATAGCACGCAACTCCAAGATCAACGAGAAACCAAGTCTAGCAATGGGCTCGTAGAGGGGCATCACGATTCCTCGCTTGATCGTCGTGCGTTGCGTGATCTGGCTCAGGGTGTACACAAGCTGTCTCTCCATCATTTGCGTCGTACGTTCAACTTGATCATCCTGCTTGTTCTCACGAGGTGGGGCGGGGGCAACATCAGCTGGGGTCTTCCCTAGCATATCCGCAATCACCTTGCTTAGAACCTGGTCGATTGAGGCGTTCTGTTCATCCAAGTTTTCGGGCTTTTCCTTCGCAACACGATCCCAAGCATCCACAGCTTCGTAGATATGCTGCCGACCTGCCAGGTGTCTCTCCTCTTCCTCAGACAGCTTTCCGACAGTGATATCGAACGGGCACTCCTGCTTACGCTCTCCAAACGCACCCGGGTAGAAATCCCAAGGCCGAGCCTTCATGTAGTACACTGGCTCCGTCTGGGGACGGAAATACAAGATTCGGTCGCTGTTGAAATAAAACAGGGGCACATCGTCGTCCGGGACACCAGTCGTGTGAATCGGAAAAACTTGGGCCATGTCACCGCACAACGTTGAATTCTTCGGACCACCATCAATAAGCTTGGTACCAACAGCACCGATGGCATGGTCGGAAAACGAGTACAGCGTCTCAGCCAGCTCGCTCGCATAGAAGAACAGCTCCTTGTCGCCGTACGAAGGGGGAGAAGCAATATCATTCAGTGCAACGAACGAGGCCAAAATCGCAGTAGCGCGTGGTTGCCGTTTCTTGTTCCAAAGCACCAGCGATGAGTCCACCTGATGCCCCGCCCGAATGTTGAAGGAGTGGCTCCTCAGCAAAAAGTCACTTGGCTCGAAATTCAGCGTCACTGACGTCGGGTTTGCGATCGTTGCCTTCGGACGTTCAAGAGTGGGTAATGAACGGAATGGCGTCACATCAAACTTGGAGAAATAGTTCTGCTCCACCGAAACCTCAGGCTTTCCAGGAATTCGTTCCGCCATAAACCACTGCTCATGACTGATACGATCGTGCATCAAGAAGTTACCAGTTTTCTTGTACTTTTCGGAGTCCCAGAGCTTTGCGGGGCTCACGAAGAACGTTGTGTCAGCGTCGATCATCATGATTTCCTCGAACCTGGAGAACGTCACCGAGAGCGGCTTGATAATGAAGCCGCGGAACTTCGCGTGACAATCCTCAATCTTCTCGCAGAAGACCTTACGAGACGGATCCAGCAAACTTGTGGTTCTGGCTGCCCTCTCACAGACATTGTAGAACCAGATCGTACCAAGCTGCTTCTTTGTCAGGTACATCTTCTGAACATCCGGGTTCAAGTCACCGCAGTGAGGCATCTCAATAGGCTCATTGATGCCGATTGTGCGCAACTCCAAGACCAGTGAGATGGCTAGTTTGATGATGCCATCGTAAACTGGAATCACAATGCCGCGCTTTACAGTAGTCTGCTGCGCAATGTGGTTCAGCGTGTGAACAAGTTGCTTCTCCTGTGCCTGAAGATCGTCCGCCTTCTTTTTCAACTCCGCGGCCTTTTTCGCCTCCGCCTCCTTGACAGGGTCCTTGGGTGGCTCCGTAAGATCCTCCAGTGGCGGTCCGTCCTTCAAAAGTGCCTGGAGCTTCTCGTTCGTAAGAATATCTGCTGCTTCGCGCTTGGAAGGATCCGTTTCCTTTGCATTAGCTTCCCAATCCGTGGATATGTGGAAAAATTGTTGACGCTGGTAGACCTGCTTCACCTCGGCATCCGAGAACTTCACACCGGTGATGTCGAACGGGCACATCATCAACAACTTTCGTTCCTCAAATGTGCCAGGGAAGAAATCACGAGGCCGTGCTGCGGAGAAATACATCGGAGACTTCTTGGGCTTGTAGCGCATGATGTAGTCCGTGTTCATGTACAACAAACTCACGTCCTGGATCGGAGTGTCATCAGATTTTTCTGGAAAGTGATGTGCCGCACTGCCGCAGATGATCGACTTGTTCTCACCCTTATTGCGAAAGTCCGAGCCTGCAGAACCGGTGGCGAAGTCGGAAAAGGCGTATTGGGTCTCTGCAAGCTCGCACGCTACGAAGAACAACTCCTTGTCGCCGTATGAAGGCGGTCGCGGTAAATCGTTCAGCGAGATAAAAGAGGCCAAGATCGAAGTTGCTCGTGGTTGCCGCTTTTTGTTCCACAGCAGGATCGACGAATCCACTCGATGCGCACTGCGGCCATTCCAGGGGTGGCTTTTCAACAGTCCCTCGCTCGGCTGGAAGTGCAGCGTCACAGTTGACTTGTCGGCCGCAATGAGTTCAGCTGAAGCGTTAGGCCGAGTGATAGTTGGGATGTGGCGGTAGAGGTCCACATTAGCTTTCGATAGGTAATCTTCGATAGCCATGATGTTCGGGCGGTTTGCAGGCCGGTAGCCGAGACCCATGGAAAAATTGGCTTCAGCAATGCGATCATTGAAAAAAAGCGTGCCCGTCGTCTGGTACTTCTTCGTTTCCCATAGCGGCATCGGGGACTGGAACAGCAGGGCATCTGCATCCATTATCATGATCTCCTCGAAGCGAGAATACACGACACCTAGCACTTTGATGAGAAAGTTGCGGTAGCGACGGTGGCAGGTATCCAAGTCCTTGCAGAACAGCGGTTTTTCAGGGTTCAAGAGACTTTTGGCAGTGGCAGCAAGCTTGCATGCGTTGTACACGTACACCTCACCAAGTTGCTCCGTCTTTTGCATCATCGTTTCACCATACTGCTCATCAAAATCGCCGCAGTGCGGAACTTCAATCGGTAGATCCACACCGAGGGAGCGCAATTGCAAAATCAGGGAAACACCGAGAGTTGTGATCTTGTCATACAGGGGGATGATGATTCCGCGCTGAGCGCTGGTCTGCTGGCTCAATGTGTACAATGAGTGAATCAGCCTTGTCTCCATCAGCTTCTCGATCTCTGCACGTTCCCTGGCGTTATTCATCATCTCGGACCACTTGTTTGTGTGCTCCGTCACCACCGGCGCAACATTGGTAGCAACAGCTTGGGTGACAGGAGCAGCAGTCGCAGGCGAAGTCGTTGCAGGTGCAGCCGTGGCCTCTTCTAAGGGCGTTCCATCAGAAAGTTGCTTCAAGAGCGCCTGAAGTTTTATGTTGGCCGCATCGTCAGCCTGAGTTTGTTCGCTCTCGTTCTCACTCATCAGGGCGTTGCGCTCCCACTCGACCGTGATGTCATGAAAACGTTGGCGAAGTAACACGCGCTGAATCTGTTGCTCTGAGAACGGCACTCCCGTCACGTCGAACGGGCAGTCTTGCGGCAATTCCCAGTCGCTAAACGAGCCCGGATAAAAGTCAGCAGAGCGTTCTTTTGAGTAAAACATCGGCTGGGTCTTGGGTTTGTACTCCATGATGGCATCCGAATTCAGATAAAGTAAACTCGCACTGCCGCCATCCACTGGTTTCACCGGGTAAAACTGCGCGGGCTGTCCACAGATAATCGACTTGCCCTCGCCGTGGTCCTTAAAATCGCTTCCAGCAGCTCCCACCCCAAAGTCCGAGAAAGCGTACTGCGTCTCAGCCAGTTCACACGCCACGAAAAACAGCTCCTTCTCGCCATTGGACGGAGGACGAGCCACATCATTAAGCGCAACAAAAGACGCCAAAATCGCCGTAGCACGCGGTTGCCGCTTCTTGCTCCAAAGAAGCAACGATGAGTCCACCTGATGTCCACTGCGGCGATTCCACGCGTGACTGTTAAGAAAAATATCGCTCGGTTCAAAGGGGAAATCCACATCCGTCGCCACCTTCGCCTTGTCCCTCAGAATCGTCGGCAGTTGGCGGAATACGCTCACGTCAGCATTCGACAAGTAGTTCTGCAGCTCCGTGACGCCCAATCTTTCGGCCGGACGGAAGCCCAGCGAGGAGTTCGACTGGCTGATCCTGTCGTTGAAGAACAGCGTGCCAGTCTTCTGAAACTTTTCCGTCTCCCACAGCGACATGGGGCTCTGCAGCAGCAGCGCGTCCGCGTCCACGAGCATGAGCTCCTCGAACCGCGAGTAGATCACCGCCAGCACCTTGATATCCAGTGTGCGGAACTTAGTATGACACTCCTCCAGATCTTTGCAGAACACAGGCCTGCTCTCGTCCAGCACACTCCGCTCCGTGGCCGCCAGCGCGCACGCGTCGTACACGAACACGTCCCCAAGCTGCTGCTGCTTCTTCTCAATCGTCGCTACCAGCTTCTCGTTCAGATCGCCGCAGTGCGGAACTTCCACGGGCAGCGTCACGCCCAGCGCGCGCAGGTCCAGCAGCAGCGACAGCCCCAGCGGCGCCAGGTCGTCGTACAGCGGCAGCACGACGCCGCGCGGCGCGCTGGTTCGCTGCGTCACGTTGAGCAGCGACTGGAGCAGCTGCGCCTCGAGCTGCTCGGCCTTCGCGGCCTGCACCTCGTCGGCCTTGAGCTGCTCCGTCTCCAGACGCAGCGTGTCGTCGTCCGCGGGCGGCGCGCGCGTGGCCTCTTTCGTGCTGACGGCCGGCACGGACTGCGGGTCGATCTGGCGCAGCAGGTCGGCGGCTGCGCTGGCGCTCAGGCGGTCCACGAACTGCGGCAGCGAGCCGCCGGCCCGGGCCACGGCGTCGTGCACTGCGCGCATGGACGTCGCGGCCGAGGACGAAGCGGAGGCGGAGCGCGCGGACCAGGACGTGGTGAGCTGCTGCCACGTGAAGAGCACGTCGGACAGCACGAAGATCACGCCCGCGGCTAGCAGCGCCACGATCCAGCGCATCCGCACCGAGCCGTGCGAGCGAGCCATGGCCATTGCGGGCGAGGCAGAGTGATGGTCTCTCGTCGGCCCTGGTGGTGACGTTTGCAAATGGTGTGGGGGTACGTGGTGGCGATGCCGCTGGCGGAACACGTGCAGGCGGAATCCACGCCTATCTGGGCATTTGAGGCCGAGCTCATGACGGATTAGGAAGAGTGACAAGGATACAGATGGGACGGGGTATTAGATGCGGAAGGGTAAAAAATGGATCTCTAATGTTGATTTAGGTGGACGAACAGGTATGCATTGATAGAGGGAGGTGATTGTAGCCATGGGTAAACTGACCATTGGGATCGGTTTTGTGCGCCGTATCACACCGTGTTCAGGTGTCATTCCGGATGCACTCCGGCTGGCGACCAAGCAGCTCTTGCCATGGATCTCACCTGGCGCAGTCGGGTGGTCGTCTGCAACGAATGTCCTCCGCTTCTCAGAGCGTGTATCGACGATGCGAAAAGATCGGGTCAGGGCGTGAACAATCTCAAGTCATTCTTGCGCGACTCAAGTCAGTTGAGCTGAGTTTCCTTAAATCGGAGACCGAGTCCAGAAGAGAGTTGCCCCGCACGGCCAGTTTCCTGGTCTGGTCAGTGGCTCGCATGCTATCCTGGTCTGGTCAGTGGCTCGCATGCTAACGCGTGGACACGCTGTCCACCACGTCTGAGTGTGTGGCCACGCGATGCAGCTCGTCGGCACCGTTGTCGCTGCACGCGCGGAATGCTCATCAACCGAACGCATATTGGAGTGTCCTCCACTTTCGAGCCGTCGCGCATGCCTCTAAACGATTGAGTTCGATATATGCATTTGTTACCCTCGGATGGACATCTACCTGTACATGTAGACTGGGCGCCTCTATTCCTCCATCCACGCCATGGCGATCTCATGGAAGCGCTGGCGCAAGAGCATGCGGTCCTCCTGGTCGGAGGAGAAGCGCACGCCCGTAACGTCGAACGGACACTCCTGAGGCAGGTCGCGCTCCACGAACGAGCCCGCGTACACCTCGTATAGCCGTGCCTGGCTGCAGTACACAGGCTTCTTCTTGGGGTCGTACTCGAGGATGGCGTCGCTGTTCAGGTACAAAACGCTAGTGTTCGCGGCGGTGCTGAGGTCCGCCGGCTTCACCGGGTAGTAGTGCGACGCGTGGCCGCAGACGACCGACTTGCCCGGGCCGTTGTCGCGGAAATCCCAGCCCACGCCGCCCACGCCAAAGTCGGAGAAGGCGTACTGCGTCTCGGCCAGCTCCACGGCGATGAAGAAGAGCTCCTTATCGCCATAGGAAGGCGGGCGGCCAATGCCATTGAGAGCTGCAAACGCCGCCAGGATGGCAGTGGCGCGCGGCTGACGCTTCTTGCTCCACAGTACGAGCGACGAGTCCATCTCGTGGCCGGCGCGGTGATTCCACGAGTGGCTCGTCAGCAGGTGCTCGCTCGGCGAGTAGTTGTTGAGCTCCACGGGGATCTTGTTCTCGCTCGTAGCCTTCGGTCGTTCAATGTTGCCCAGCGGTGCGAACGGCGACACGTCGAAGCGGGAGATGTACTGGTTCAGCTCGCTCACGTCGGCGTTGCCGCGGATGCGGTTGCCGAGGAACATGTTGTCCTGGCTCAGTCGGTCGTGGAAGAAGAGCGTGCCCGTGTTCCTGTACTTTTCCGTGTCCCAGAGCGACATGGGGCTCTCGAAGAAGAGTGTGTCGGCGTCCAGCAGCATGAGC
Organism: Phytophthora vignae f. sp. vignae; assembly: GCA_016169955.1. Lineage (NCBI taxonomy): Eukaryota > Oomycota > Peronosporomycetes > Peronosporales > Peronosporaceae > Phytophthora > Phytophthora vignae. The sequence goes on along the minus strand of JABJUM010000009.1, from coordinate 1,673,045 downwards.
TCCTCGAACTGTGAGAAGGTCACGGCCAGCAGCTTGACGTCAAACGAGCGGTAGGACCGGTGGCAGTTGCGCAGGCTCTGGCAGAACACTTTGCGCGATGCATCCAGCGTGCTCGCGGTCTTGGAGGCCAGCTCGCACACGTCGTAGAAGCGGATGACGCCCATGTCCTCTTTACTCAGCACGGTGCGCTGCAGTGACTCCTTCAGGTCTCCGCAGTGTGGCACTTCAATGGGCAGGTCCACGCCGAAGGCGCGCAGCTCCATGATAAGCGACAGTCCCAGCGCCGCAATGCCGTCGAACAGGGGCAGCACGATGCCGCGCGGCTCGCTGGTGCGCTGCGCCACCTGGTGGATCGTGTACACGAGCTGCTGCTCCATGCGCTGGACGTCGTCGGCCGAGAACGCGTCCTGCGGCTGGCGCGCGGGCGGCGCCTGGCCGTCTGCAGCATTCAGCGCGTTGCCGTTGGCGTTGCCCATTGCGTTGGCGGTCCCCGCGTTCTCGCGCAGACTGGCCAGGTGCTCCTCGGCCCGCGCGCGGGCGACTGACGTGGCGCGCCACGTGAACATGAAGTTGGCGGTGACCACGAGCAGCCCGAGCACGCCCAGCACAAGCAGCAGAAGCAGCGGGCGCGAGATGCAACGCGGCATGGCGTGAGGGCTCATGAAAGGCGAGGCGCGGCCGCTGCGGGCGACGGTGGGCAGCACGGCGCGCTCGTCGAGGTGAGATCGGCGCTGCATCCCCTGCACTCTGTCCGGCCTGGTACGCGAAAGAAACCCTAGACGATTCGTCAAAACACGAAGATATTTTGGCCAATCGCAGCGTGGCCTGCGCGTAGAAGTTGAAGGCAGTGTAGTGAAGGAGCTCCACCATGGGGGCAACCGCAAAAGCCTGATAGATTTGGCACCTTTCACTAAAGCAGTTTTGCCGGGTGCCAAGTCTTTCAGAAAGTCAAGGTTGTCGCTCATTGGCCAATCAAAATTGCGTATAGAGGTGGTTGGATGTGAGCGCATTTCAAAACAAGGTAGATAAATATGGGGGAAAGAGCATTTGGCTCATTGGCAAAATGCCTCCGCATCGCATCAAGCTCACCCATACCATCGAATTCAAGATCAACACCGTTGAGGACTTCGCTGCATCGGTGAACCCCGAGCATCGACTCCATGAATGCGGCTGTTGAGGACAAGAAGCGCGCCAAGAAGCTGACTGTAGGTGGTAGTGGCCGCGTCTCGCCATCTGCGTTTGACGAGCGTGTCATGCTTGAGTGGATCGAAAAAGTGTGGCAGTGGCAGTTTGAGGTGACCGTCCTCATCCTGGACTGCCTTAAGGTGCACAAATGTGCTGCCGTGCGGCAACGACTTGCAGAAATGGGCACCTACACTGTGTACGTCCCTGCCGGTTGTACCTCGGTGGCTCAGCCGCCAGATGTGGGAGTCATGTCTCCTTTCAAGAGCAGTCTAACAGCCGCGCTGTACACGAACCGTGCAAGAACTGGGAACGCTGCAACGACATGTTCCAGCGCTCCATGCACGCACTTGGAACTATCACGGCAGCAACCATCCGGGCCTTGATCGTAGAGGCCGGTCCGTTCTTTTCATTCGGGCCGCCGCCGGAGGTAGTTGTGTAGGTACATAATGTATGTGAACCACATCGTTTCAAAACAAGGTGGGTTAATACATTAGGTGTGCACTGATTGGTCAGCTCTTAATACAGGCGAGGTCATCCCTGCCAAATCTTTCAGTGTGCTGAATCTATCAGGCTTTTGCGGTATTGTTCACTGCTATCGAGCCCGCGTTCAGTACCAAAGGTAAGTTATAGGAGCCAGGTGCAAGCGGGGGCAAGACGATCTATGCGCCGTTATCTGGGACGCATACGATCAAAGAGGGTTTTGTCTGTTGATGGTGCTGGTACGTGTCGTACACGAGGACGTTGGACATGCGTGAAAGAGCACGTGGTAGGAGTTTAATGCAAATGAATCATTCTGAGTTTTGGGCTGTCAACTGGAACAGGAAGCAACTACATCGTTCACGAGGCCACTAACGCAGCTGGAATAAACCTGCACCTCACCACCTGCATTTCCGCTAAGTTAAATCCCGAGCGTTCTCAGCTTAGATCTCAACACCATGCTAGCTTCTTTGTGATGTGTACCAGGCTCATCGTTTGGCCTTGGTTCGGACTGCGATGTATGTAAAGCCGCCTCCTCATGTCGTTCGGCTCTATTTTTCAGTGCCCAGCGCAGAAACTGTTATCAAAGCTTGACCGACCGTTGGGCTCTGGGCGTCAAAGTGAAGAACCACACGCAACGCAATGCGGACTCGTCCCCGCCGTCGCTCTTTGATCCGCGAGGGCAGCGGTAGTGGGAGCTTCTACGGCTACATCAGCGACCTGCGCAACGCCTTCGACCCGCACTCGATTCTGCTCAAGATCTGGCACCAAGTCTTGTTCGGCTGCTTGCTGTACGAGGCGTTCCTGTTGCCGTTCGCCGTGACGTTCGCAGCCGCCGACGCTCTCCCGTTCTCGACGTCGGCCTTCCGAGCGTTCTACGCGGCGGAAGTTCTCTTCGGTGCCGATTTCTACGTCAAGCTCAACACGGGATTCTACGAGGCTGGCAACATCCACCGCGACAAGCGCAAAGCGAGGGCCAAGTACCTCAAGTCGTTTGGCTTTCTCCTCGATGCGCTGGCCATTCTACCATCATCCATCATTCTACCCTTGACTATCTCCTCGACTGAGTCCTGCTCGCTCGGGTGGCTGGAAGCTCACAAGGTGCTGCGCTTCTGGCGTATTCCGAGCTACCTGACCAATCTGGACGACGTCTACTCCAAGCGCTTCCGGCCTCTCAAGATCTTCAAAGTTCTAGTGGTGACAACGTTCGTGGCGCATGTGGTCGCCTGTGGTCGCTTCGCGTTCGGTCGGAGCAGCTCTAGTGGTGTTTCAAACCCCTGGCTGCCTTCTGCTCCACTGGAGAAGGAATCTCTGACCACTCAGTACGTGCAAGCGCTCTTCTGGAGCGTGGGGCTGCTTACCGGTTCTTTCGAGGGCGAATTGCCTCATTTCAACTCGGAGTTCGCCTTCACGCTGACCGTGGCGCTGCTGGGCTTTGTGCTGTTCGTCTACGCCTGCTCGACGCTGTTCATGCTCTCCAAGTCGGAGAGCAACCAGACCGAACGGGCCCAGGCTCGGATCAATCAACTGCGGCACCTCCTCACGTTTCACCGCGTGCCAGAACCGCTGCAGGTGCAGGCTGTCGAGTACCTCAAGCGGCACCACACGGACGCCGAGTCCAACGACCGCGAGGTGGTCAAGCTCCTGTGTCCGTCGATCACCAAGGACATCCAGGTGGAGCTTCTGAAAGACATGGTGGGTCGCATCCCGCTCTTCCGCGGCTGCAACCAGCAGTTCATCGTGGCACTCACGAGTTTGCTGGAGATGACGAGCTTCCCAGCGCATGTTACACTGTTCGAAGCTGGTGACAAGGGCGATTACATGTACGTCGTCAACTCCGGGGTGCTGCATATTCTGGTCAACGGCGTGAAGGTGCGGGAGCTGCGCCAAGGGAGTTTCTTCGGTGAGGTGTCGGTCTTTTCTAAGCGCCCGCGCTCTGCTGCAGTCGTGACGACGTCGTACTGCACGCTTTATCGCCTGTCACGCTTCCACACGGAGCGCGTGCTGGAAGGTTATCCGGACTATGCGGCGCAAATTGCGACGACGATAGACGATATGATTGACGAGCGCGAAGCTCGGCAGAGCCAGAAATCTCGCGGCGGAGGGGAGGAATACCTGCTCACGACGCTCTTCCAGCTAACGACCAAGATGCCTGTGAAGAGGAAGAGGCCGTCGCTGCGAGACCGAGCGAAACGTGTAACACGGACGTCTATGAAACGCAGCAAGTCGACTATGGTGCTGTCGGCTTCTCGCCATTCCGAGTATGACGGGGGAAACATTTCCATGAACGAGAACCGTGCCATCAACTTTATCGCGAAGCCGATCGAGCTGCCGCCTACAGTCATCGCACGGAAACCTTCAGGGAAACTGGTTCGTAGTCAGTCCGCGTACGCTCGGCGGGTGTCGTCGGGAGTTGGAGGTTGGTGGGCACAACGCACGATGAGCATCAAGAGCTCCGCCGCGACGCGCCCAGACACGATGCAAGGATTTTACGACAATTTGTCTCGACGTCGTGGGTCTCAGCAAGTCGATGGTGACGCTGGTAGCATCCTGTCCCGACTACTGATGCAGCGCGTGATCGACCACACTTCTCCGTGGCGGAAATACTGGCTGGTCCTGCTCCAAGCGCACTTAGCAGCGAACTGGTTCATCGTGCCGCTGCTGCTTGCCTTCCCCATACTCGATTGCCCCAGTATGAACCGCAACTTACAGGCGACGTATGCCATCTTGGACATTCTGCTGGGCGTCGACATGTACCTGAATTTCCACTTGACTTACACGAAAAACCGCAAGAAAGTTGAGCAAGCTTCGCTCATAGCACGGAAATATTTGCGCGGGGCATTCACAGCAGATTTGCTTTGCCTGCTTCCGTACGGGTTGATGGTTCCAGCTGATGCTTCGTCACTGCTGGCAGCGCATCCAGCGCTGCTGCGTCTGCCGCGGTTGCTTCGGATCTGGCACATCAGAGGGCATCTGAGAGAATGGGAGGCTCTCCGTATCAACAGAACGGGCTGCGTGGTAGTCGCGGGGGTCATGTACTTGTTGGTTTTGCACCTTGTGGCATGTGCGTACTTTAGCGTCACATATCTGGAGGGTTTCAGTACTGAAGACCTCAATGGAACCTCGTGGCTACCAGCTCGTGATCTGGAATTACAGCGCTTCGTTGATTCCTCCAATGGTGCAGTAAATTACGTCAGTGCTGTTACGAACGCTTCCTACTCGAAAGAAGATGCACACACGTTGGCTGGTGTGCAGTACACGCGCTCGCTCTACTTCGGAGCTACAATGCTTACAACCCTGGGCAAAACCACTGAGCCGTCGACGGTTTTCCAGTACTGTGTGGCGCTTGTTTTCATGGTGTTTGGGTTCCTCTCCATGGCCGTGATGGTCGACTACGTCCAGAAGCGAATCACTGCATCGGCGTTTGAACAGAAGGAATTCCTAGCGACGCGTACTCGAGTGCAGCGCTTTATTAACTCCCGAGCTGCGCCACCTGAAGTCCATCAGCGGGTGAAGTCGTTCCTAGAGTTTTGGTGGTCCTCACACCGTGGCGCTATCGCCGGAGATCTACTGAACGAGCTGCCTGAGGCAATTAAGCGACCAGTGGTTCGAAGTATGTGCCAGCCAGCTCTACGCACCTTGTCTCTGCTAGCAGACGTTCGACCTTCGCTGGACTCGCTGGAGCAAGTCTTCATCGACAATATCAGGTTCATTCTGTACGGACAAGGAGAGATCATCTACCGCCAGGGAGACTACGCTAGTGGTCTGTACTTCCTACTGGAAGGGGAACTCATAATTATCGTCAACGGTGGAATGCCTCGCACCATCGTCAAGGGAGGATTCATCGGCACGGCTGCGCTAAATCTGAGTGAAACATCGGTGAGCTACGCCGAGCGCGTGACGGCAGCAAGTGGCTGTATCCTCATCTTCGTGTCTCGGGATCATCTGAACGGGATGCACAAGGTCTTCCCCACGTTCTCGATGGCGCTACGAACTCTGGAGAAGCGACTGGACGGGGCCAAGCTCGCTCGAGCTCAGCAAGACTACAGCAGCCGCGAGCGCTCTTTTAGCGGAGGCCCCCGACCGATGCCTGATGTGAAGAAGAAGGTTACGTTGGAGGTGAAGGTGCTGAAGTATCTGGGTCTTGAAGACCTCGTCTTTGATCCGGACGAAACTAGCGCGGACGTGTGGGAGCTGTGGATCTTTTGCCTGGCTATCGCGCTGTATCTCAAGGTCATCGACGACATCACGTCTGGCGTCGACTCTGACCAAGCGGTGGGCTCGGAGATTATCGCCGTACTGTTTGAGCTTTTCTTCATGCTTGACTTCTTTTTCCGCTCGAGACTGGGCTACTACGACTTCGGCAACAAGATCATGGACGTTGGCGTCATTCGCAAAAAGTTTTTCCATTCTCACGAGTGCTACTGTGACGTTATCGCGTTGATTCCGCTCTACGTTGTCAACTGGATGCTTGGCTCAAAGCGCTATGAGCTGCTAACCGTCAACAAACTGCTGCGTCTCGTTCGAGGGGCTGGTATGTTTTCGATACTGGAGAACAAGCATTTGAATCGTACGCTGCAACTGCGACTGGCCAAGGTGGTGCTGGTGTCGCTCATGGTGACGCATTTGTTTGGTTGCGTCTGGTTCAACTTCAGCGACCCCGTCTCGTCCGGTGTTAACTTGTGGGCTCCCAGTGCGTCTCTGAAGTCAGCAGATGAGCATTTGCAGTACTCCGCGTCGTTGTTCTGGTCCTTCGGCCTGATGTCGAATTCCTACGCTGGAGAACAGCCCAAGACCGTGGCTCAGTGCTGCTTCACTGTCGTTGTGCTGCTAACCGGAGCTTTCCTCTTCGCGTTCGTGGTGGGGAATATTTCGGATGTTGTCGAGCTCATTGACGCCAATTCAAGGGACTTCAACGGGAAACTCAGCTCGTTGCGACTGCTACTGGCCCATTTCCACCTTCCACCCGCGATCGAGGAGCAGCTCAAGACGTACTTCTTCTTCCAACGCTACCACACGATCACGCAGGAATACCTCCTGGAGCGCTGTCTTCCCCCTTCTCTTTTGACGGAAATCCGCCTGGTTCATCTGCAGCCGATGATCTCCAAGGTCGGATTCCTCGCCGGGATGGAAGGCTCGGTGACGCGGATGCTCGTGTCACAGTTCGTTCAGGCTCTGGCAGTCAAGAACCAGTTCGTTTTCCACTTAGGAGAAGAAGGCAGCGACATGTTTTTCGTGTTTACGGGTATCATCGAGGTTCTGGTGCCTCTCGAGACGCTCTATCGTCGCCAGTCTCACGACGCAAAGCTGAATGCGCTGGGTTCCCCACTGTCTCCGTCGTCCTTCCGCACGTACTTTACCCCTTTGGATCCGTCCAAGTTGCAGGCGAAGAATCAATTGAAAAAGGTGAACGAGCTCACGAGTGGCAGCTACTTCGGCGAGGTCGCGTTGTTCACCAGCAAGCCTCGCAGCGCCCACGCTCGGTGTAAAACGTCTTGCGTGCTGTATAAACTGTCGCGACACTCTCTAGAACTCGTGTTCGAACGGTATCCAGACTGGAAGCGGAAGGTGCTCAAGATTGTCAACATCCAGCAGGAGCAGCAGCACCTGCGCAACTTGTACATGGAGGAGCAGATGGACATGGCAGCCAAAGCCTCAAAGAGTATGCTCAACCACGCCGACATTCTCGGAGACGCTACGAACGTGGGGCCCACGAATCGGTCGGGGGGTAGCTCGGCTGGGAGTTCAACAGATCGGGTCGCTCCTAGCCTCAAGCGTGGGATGCGGAAGCCGTCGACCCGACCCATAGGCAGCATGAGCTCTTTAAAAAGTGCCGGGTCCTTCTTCTCGTCCTATAAAGCGCAGCGTTCAGCCTCAGTCGAAACGCCGATCACTCTACAGATGACGAGGCAGAAGGACAGCGTGCTTTGGGTCGACATGCTCCTGCAGTGTACCGAGGCACAGAGCCCATTCCACGTTCAATGGCTCAAGATCATCGCGTTCGGAACGATTTACATGGCGCTGATAGTTCCGTACCGCAATTCGTACGACGTCTTGGAGCGGTCGAGCCCGCTGCCGATCGTCGCGCGAGTCGTCGAGCTCACGTGTCAAGTGCTGTTCGGCTGGGATATCTGGGTGCACTGGAATCTCAAGGATGGTCTTGAGTCGCTGGAATTGTACGAGAACAAGCAGCGCGACGCGTATCAGCGACAGCGTCTCTGGATTGACGTCATCTCGGCCATTCCGATCGACCATTTCCTCTCGGACTTCTACCAGTCGCCGCTCTTGTGCTTGAATCGATGCCTCAAACTTGCCAACTTTCCGCACTATATGAGGGAGATCAACCGCCGCAGCGTGGCGTACGAGAAGAATCGGCTGTGTACGCTGTGGATCTTGCTCTTCGTGCTCATGCACTGGTGCGCCTGCGTCTACTTCTCGCTAGAGTCGTTGAATGGTGACACAAATTGTGACTATTGGTCTCCACTAAACAGCGTGATGACCATCTCCTGGTCAAATCCGTCCCTGGACTTACTCATGCTTCGCTTCCTCCGTGGGATTTTCTTCGCGTCCACTGCGTTTATCAAGAAAGGGAAAGTGTTCGAGCCAAGTACCTATAGTGAGTACACGTTCACGCTGTTCGTGGACTTCGTGGGGCTCGTCTCCATGGCCTACATGATCGGGGAGATGGCCAACCTGTACGTGTCGTACATCAGCAACGAAGTCGAGTTCCGCAAGAACCACATGGCCGTCGACTTGTACCTCGAGCGATGGCACATTACGGGCAAGCTGAGGGCCCGCTCGCACGCCTTCTTGTCGTCTCTCTGGAGCTCGCACCGCGGCGTCAACTACCAGGCCATTTTCGACGAGATCCCGCAAGTCATTCGCACCGAGTCCGTCATGCACATCGCCTACCTGCCACTGCGCGTTTTCATCAACAACGTCTTCCGCCCATTTGCCACCACTCACCCGCATGATCGGGACGTGGACGCCATCACTCGAGCTATTGCGCAGCACCTCAAGTACGAAGGGTACCCTCGCGACGAGTGCGTGCTGGTCGAGGGCAGTGTCTCCAAGGAAATGTACTTTGTCGTGAAAGGCCACCTCATGGCCACGACGGCTAGCGGTAATGGTGGGGACACACAGCAGTCAGGCTTGCACTACAAGCGAGGAGACTACTTTGGAGATCAAGGTTTGCTGGGTTATTCTGTTGGCGTGTCCACAGTCAAGACCATCTCGGCATGCGATCTGTTGTCGCTGAGCTCTGAAACGCTGCTTGAAGTGATCTTGTCCCGTCCTATTTTCCAGACAGCGCTCAGTCTAGCAGTCGAGGCGTATCGAGAGCTGTGCACGCGCGCTCGACAGACGGAGGCAGCCAAAAAGACGGAGGAGGATTGGGGGGCCGTGCTCTTTCGGATCCTGAATACGCGCAAGACCCAGTGGATTGAAGAAGCTCTGCAGTACAACGCGGCTATTGACGCAGACCCGATGAACGAGCCGTGGACGGTGTCGTTCCTCAAACCTGGGCAGGAGGTTGGGATGCTGTCCATCTCGTCGCCCCACGCCTGCGTCAAGGTGTTCGAGAACCTCCTCCGCCTCATCGCCACTCGAGGGCTACTCGACGCGGAAAACCTGCAGCAGTCGGCGGCGCAGTTCCAAGATACGCTGCCGATCATGACGACGGACCTCGCCGCGCATCGTAGTGTCAACATGTCGGTGACCGAGAGATCCGACAGCAGTAAGCCGAGTAACAAGCTCGCGTACATCCACTAGAGCGATACAGTACCAGACTTGGTAAAAAAAAAAAAAAAACCTTGAAAGCTTGTTTTAGTTGAAGCTCGTCTCGACGAATGTCGCTTGAGTCATACAAAAATATCGAATATATCGGGTTATTTGATATTGCGAGGCTATACATACAATTCCTTCATCTTCTTGTCCATCTTAATATACATTACCACAGGTTTTTAAGGTCGCAAAAAAGCGGGCGGAACAACTCGTATCCATGCAACTTCAAGTGCACCTTCGGCTCACCTCGCGCCGCTTCGCCGCTCCTCACTCGGTCTCACTATCGATCCATCCGAGACCAACTCAAGACCTCAAGACCCCCCCCCCCTCCCATCCAAGCCACGATGGCGACCCTGTCCCCGCCCTCCGTCGACGCGGACATGGACTCGATCCCGCGCGTGCGCTGGAGCCCCAAGAACAACCGCTTCCACTACAACATGCCCGTGGCGGCCGAACCCGGCGACAAGGGCTTCGTGCTGCTGCAGGAGGTGGAGCACGCGGACTCGCCGTCGTCGCAGCAGCTGCCGCCCAACGAGCGCCACCACGTGGAGGAGATGGAGCGCATCAACGGCCTCATCCACGACGTCGAGAACTCGGTGCACCTGCACGAGGCCGTCAAGAAGCTCGAGCAGCAGCGCATGCACCACGACGAGTACCACGAGAAGGTGGCGCACGACGACGCCGACAAGCCCCAGGCGCTGCGGAAGAAGGACAGCTTCCGGCAGCGCCAGGCGCCCAAGCGCTCCTTCGAGGGCCAGCGGCAGAAACCGACGCGCACCGGTCGCCTCCAGCAGCCCAAGTAAAGAAAGATCCGAACTGGATGAACCGCGAAACGGACGGACGCGGAAAAAAAAGTGTCGTGATGTGGACAGAGAGAAAAATACGCAGAAAAACAAACGAGACGGAGGACATCAGGCGTGAACTTCTGCGCGCCCAGGTTGTAAACTACTCGGAGCTGACAGAAGTTGCCCAAGAAGAAAAATATATTATGCCAGCACGAAGGAACTTGCGAGGTGGAGAATGTAATCTTGCACTCGAAGTGGTTCACAACTATCTTCTTCTGGTCGCAACGCTACTTCAAGGCAATGCCAAGTCCAACGCCCACAGGCACCACGACCACACCCGCCAACGCTCCACCGAGCAGAATTGCTATCAAGTTTAATTTCCCCTTAGCCAGACCCGCTAGCTTACCAAGTCCTCGCTCTTCCGTTGGTGTTGTCCCGTCCTTCTTGACCAGAGCTGTAATGTCGAGTATCTCGAGTTTCTTTCCAGCCCCAGCCGTCGTTCCTATCCTCAGGTAGCGCTGTTGGTCGTGGTGAGCGATTTCATTGTTGGGTTGTCTGCTTTACGAGCACGGAGTTCGCCAGCAGTAGCACAAAGTAGAGAACGCACATGGGGGTGTCGAGTTGATGCAGAGTCTTGATCAAGTTTAAAGTGTGCGAGCCGATTCCAGAGTGAGTGAAAGTTTTTTGCTCTCCATCGATCACCGTCCAACTCGCAGAGTAAACACATTAAAACGTACAGATACAGATAGAACAACCTTGTGGCGCCAAACCGGATAACAAGAGTCATAATCTGACCGTGCGCTACAGGCCCTGCCAAACCAAGTGGATCACGTACTTCTTCACTCCCGAACTTGGTAAAACACCCATCGGTAGCTCGCACCCCCAGTACAGTACATTTGGTGTCTTCGTTTCCGTCGTGGCTGCATGCATCGTCTTGACCACCGATGCTACTGAAATCACGGACCCCAAGACTTCCGGGGCCTTCCCTAAATTCTCGACCATCCGTGACAACATCAGTGATCCTCGGCGGTTGCTTCGAGTCCGCAATGCAGCAGACACTGAAGAAAAAGAAGAGGAAAGGGGGCTACCTACCTACCTCCTCATGAAAGTCCATGGCCTGCCGCGCGAGGATGCCAAAATGGTGAGAAACAAGAAGCCCAGGAAAATTCTCGACCGCCGCAACGTTCCGTTCCGTTCGAGCTACGCAACGGTGAAAGGGTCTACCCGCCCCCGAGCATGCCAGATTCGAGAAATGGTCGAAGTTCCTCAACAAATGAACCACGTTAATAACATTATGTACATCCTAGATATTTACATTCTGGATCTGGAATACCGCACCTCACACTAGCGTCGTAGGCGTGGACACCTGCTTGTAGACACCCGGCGTCGAGTTCATGTTGACACTCCCGGCGTCGCTGATCTTGGCCAACGAGTTGAAGGACTCGCGAGTGAAGTCGTCGGCGCCGTGCAGCTTCTGATAAAACTCGGCGTCCATCTCGTCGATACCCTTAATGTTGTCGAACACGCAGAACCATGTGAGCGGGATGGAAACCGCAGAGATCGCCGCAAAGGTGTAGAAGGCGCCGGAGTAGCCGTAGCTCTCGTTCTCGACCCAGATGGAGAAGCCGAAGGAGCCGATGGCGGCGCCGGCCTTGCCAGCAGCAGCGGAGATGCCGTGGCACGTCGATCGGATCGGCGTGGGGAACATCTCGGTGGGCAGCACGAACGTCGACATGTTGGGGCCGAAGTTGGAGAAGAAGAGCGTGAGTCCGTAGAGGATGATGAAGAGGATGGACTGGTCCTTGAGGTCGTCCCAGAAGATGGCCATCACGAGACACAGGATCGTCATGAAGAAGAAGCCCTGCAGCTGCATCTTCTTGCGGCCCAGGCGGTTGATCGCGTACACAGCCACGAAGTAGCCGGGCAGGGCCATGAGCGACACGAACGCCACCTCCGTGGTTACCTGCTGCAGCGACGGGTTGCTGAGCCCCACGACCTTGAGGATGCTGGCCGAGAAGAGGTTCTGCGAGTAGTAGACGATGTCGAAGAGGAACCACGTGCCGGCCGTGCCCAGCAGACTCACGCCGTAGTGGCGGAGGATGAAGCTCAGTCGGGCCTGCTGCTGCGTCGTGGCCTGCGCGATCTGTCCGCGCTGGTGCGCGTTCTTGTACGCGGCCGACTCCTCGGCCGTGAAGCGGAAGTAGCAGACCACGAGGGCGGGGATGACGCCGATGGCGAACAGGATGCGCCACACGGCCTCGAGTCGCGAGCCGCTGTTCTCACCGGGCTTGCCGTCGGCGAAGGCCTGCACCAGCAGGTTGCCCAGGATGGCGGCCGTGACCTGGCCCACTCCCTGCAGCGCGAAGGTCTTGGCCACGGACGTATTGCGGTCGGCCGAGTCGGTGGAGTCTTCGGCCGTGGAGCTGGCGGCCAGCGGGTACTCGCCACCGATGCCGATGCCCAGGATGAGACGCGCGGCCACGAGGAACCAGAGCGTGGCGCGGCCGTCGCCCGCGTACGCCGCGGCACAGAGCACGCCGCCCAGGATGAGCAGGCAGCACGTGAAGACCATGTTGACCTTGCGGCCGAAGACGTCGCCCAGGAAGCCGAAGCCCAGCTGGCCGATCACGGCGCCGATGATGGCGCCCGCCGAGACCCACGACTTCATGGTGGACGAGTACGTGTCCGAGCCGTACTGCTCCGTGAGCACGACGTTGACCACGTTCATGACGAACAGGTCGTAGGCGTCGTTGTAGAAGCCGAGGCCGCGCACGAGGAACTTGTTCATGGTTGGATGGATGGGTGGGTGGGTGATTGACTTGGAGCCTGCTGCTGACTTGGGACGGACGGACTTGGGGGCGGGGAGGTTGCGCGTCGACGGGGGCAAATTCGAAAGTGAGCGAGTCCTTGATGGCGACGCTGAGACCGTCCTGCGATCCGTTGCAGTTGTTGCGCAGAGATGAGCATTCGGAACCCGTTGCGATCGCCTTGTGATTGGCTGGCTTGATGGGGGTTAGGTCTTACTAATGACATCTTGCTTTTTGTATGGTGTCCCGTCCCACGGACTTGACACGAGGGTCCATTTTTTAGGTCTCAGCACAGCCTACACACTGTACAATATATGTCATAACTCACAATAGCACTTTGCTAGGCCCCATCATGAGACCCCGAATTTATAGTTTAGACTTGTGCAGGTCCATTACAAAAAAAAGATCTAACCTCAGCTTTCGTGCAACTATTTGAGCTCTGCACTCTTCCGTTGGCATTGAGACCGGGATCTAAGTAAAACTGGAGAATAAAAACTATATGTGCTGGTGAAGTCAATACATTGAACAGTAATTCGATATAATAAAAGGAGCAGCAAAAAGGGTTAACAGCCGACAACGACATACAGTACATATACTCTCGTTGTTCGATCACATCAAGTGCCTTCTGTGTGCTGCTAACACGGTGAGATTGACAACTCGAGGCTTTATCGAAGAGAGCAACACTTGCACGAAAATCAGCCGATAAAATGGTATAGCAACAGCGCCACGTCACAAAACAAGTCATCGTGCCAAGGTTACGTAAAAAAAGTTCAACATATTTCTGAAAAATCTGTGCCTTTGAGGCGTAGCGTGCGAGGCAAAAAGACTTGGACTGCACAATTATTCATGGCACTGTAATGCAACACTAGGTCACTTTCCTAGTTAGTTGTTACCACGGCAAATATCCCATCTTCTCCGAATTGCATGATTTCTAGGCAAAGAGACCGATAACACATGGAAGATCTGGTATTTAGCAAATGAAAAGGCAATTCGGGAGTACATGCACTTTTTCACGAAGGAGTAACTTGTCCGAGAAAGACAGCATCACACGGGAAATACTGTGTGTTTCGGGACTAAGTGATATGTTACCGAACCTATCTCCTTGACGCAGGTCGCCTAAGCTTCTGGACGCCCGTCAGGTCGATCGCGCTCCATGCGAAGCCTGGCGGAATGGTGTAGGACTCCGCGCGGACGTACCCCACGCTCGTCGATGACCTCGCGGTCTATCGGCACCATGGCTAGGTACAGCTTACTTATTGAGCACGCGCAAGAATTTCTACTGGTTCTCCACGGCCACGAGCTCCACCTGCTTGTCATCGGTGGACCTGCTTGAGCGGGGAGGTGGCAAGCCACTCATCGATTCACCAAACAGTTTTGGTGACCAAAGCCAGACTAGGCATCAAACGCGTGATTAGTTGCGTTCAAAGTCTCTTTGTTGCATTCCCCCGCCCAGATTGAGCTAGCGTCAGCAAAATGAGGCGTGTCGTTGTTTTCGCCCATAAGATGTTTATAAAGACTTCACCCTTTTCGTCACATGAAGAGCGCCAAGACATCCTATCCACGGATTGCTTGTTTGACTTGGTCTTGTATGTGAGACCGGAAAAGCTTAAGTTATTCGGGAGATGAGTGGCCGTAACGCCGATAGTCTTGGGCTTTCACGGGTTAAGCTGTTATTCGCGTGAAGATAGATATTCCGTGAAAGCCCAGGTGTTTCCCGTGCAAACAGGTTTTTCGCGCTGTTATTCGTTTCTAGCTACAGAAATCTGCCTAAATACCGAACGGGTATACAATACATAACCTCATATAACTAATACTTCAAGGTCCAACGACTGGTCGAACGGAGATGGGCAAAGGTACTGATGTAAAAATCCAGGATACCTTTGTTTGGCCAGAGGTACTAAGCTGTGCAGTTGAAAATTGGCGCGCTTTTGATTGCCTGTGCGGTCTTCTATACCTTTCCACTTTCACATTTTCAGTCAATGGACCATGGAATAATCTACTTCATCAAAAGGTATGTGCTTTTTGAAAAGATGATGCATGCACTAGATCAACTAGGAGAGGGAGCAGATAGTCCTTACAAATTAGAGCTACTAACCGCACTGATGTGGTGCGAACACGTTTGGTCAAAGGTCAGCGCTGAAACAATTCAGCACTTCTGGCTTCGCTTGGGCTTGATTAACAAAGCAAGCCTCAAAGTCCTTCTAAACTAAACTAATTCAGTACAGCCTTTTTATGGTAACGCTGAGATCACTTTATAAACCTAGAGCCCTTATATATATCAGGCGTTCGGTACTCAGGCAGAGTTCTGTATCTAACAAATCTCCCGCCGGGACCACCTGGTGGACCCGGCAAATCATCCGATATTTAGGTTAGTGCACACCAACTCGGGAAGCGTTCTACTGTGTGATGCCATTTTCGAGCTACTGAACATGTACCCATAATGATTGTGTGTCGCGGTTAGGTGTCGACATTGACGATTGCGTCAAGATTCGAGGGCTATAACTACAAAATATCACCGAATCTACCGCTGAAAGATCCGTTTAGCAAATCAATTTTTTGCACACGAAAAGAGATCATAAACCGGTCCGGTCGTGCTCCTGACGCTTGCGCTTCAAGACTCTTGAATCAAGAGAGCTTCCACACAAGCTCGCGCTCGGCATCCCGGGCAGCGTGCGGAACCCAAAACAGCACTTGTCTAGCTAGCTGGTGGGGCAGACGGTTGCATTCCAACGGCGTCGCGAGGCCCGCGACTACCTGGCAACGAAGGCTTGAGCTTGCTGGAGAAGCCGCAGAGGCTGGCGAATCGAGCTTGAGCAGCGCAGACAGGCCTGCTGCGACAGCTTGCATCACGCATGCAGCACTCGAAACAGAACCTGGCCCTGGCCCAGAGCCCTGGCCCAGACGCCACGACGGTTTGTAGACGAAGCTCTGCAGTTCGGTGCAGATTCGTTGCCTCGAGATTCTAAAAAGTTGAGAATCCTGTGGTTGAACACGTCTACCACTAATGAAACATCCCCTAAGAGCGGCGGTCCTCATGCTGGGTGGCGCTTATCTCTGGAACACGCGCTCTGACCCACGCTCGGCCACTCTGCAGCGGTTCTGCTGCGGTTTCCGGGCGTTGGCCGCAAGGCGGACGCCACGCTCGGCTACAGTAGTCACAGCCCTCCACGCAACGCTGAGGGTTTGATTGGCATGTGAAGGACATGTACCCCTGGCAGGGGCCCCCTGCAGCTTGCAGGCTGCAAGCAGAGCAAGTTGAAGGTGATGTTGATTCTGTACACCTCAGATCAAGGAATTTGGAACGATTTTTGTGTAGAATAAACGAAGTTTAGATCAGATTCTGTACAGTATCACATCTAGAAAATTAAGACTGTTCCAGGCTCCAATTATTTAGTGTGGCGTACACAATACTCTTGTGTTTTGTGTGGTGTACCCAATGTTTATGTATCTCTACACCCATCACTCCCCATCCGCCACTTCGAGTGCGGAAAGCCAAGAGCGTGCCTTGCGTCGATCGAGATGGATCCGCTGCCGCCACCGCGCTGGACGCCCGCCATGGAACTGTCTCCGCCGCAGTCCGAGGGCGGCAGCAGCTTCGAGGAGGACGACGAGGAGACTAAGCAGCAGTATCCGCCGCCTGCGCCGCCCGCGCCCAAGCCGCGCGGCCTCGGCATGTTGCTGGCCCCGCGCTCGTACAGCAGCAGCGAGGGCGAGGGTGACGACGCCGCCGAGCGCAGCGCCGACAGCAGCGAGACGGCGCGCGCGCCCTCCATCGAGGATGACGACGACGACGAGCTCTCGGCCGCCTCGGCCGTCATGGCCATGGGCCACGCGCAAGACACGGACGAGGCCTCAGCCGCCTCCTCGGCCTCCACGGAACTGCCGACGCCGCAGAAGGTGCGCGCTCGCGGCGCCGCCCGCCGCAGCGACTCGCTGGACGACCTGGAGCTGAGCGTGCCCAGTCTGCGGCTCGTGGCGCAGCAGCGCGGGCTGGACATCGCCGGCCTCAGCGGCTGGACCGTGCGCGAGGACGGCAAGCTGCAGGACCCGAGCGGCCACAAGTACCGCAGCCTCCGAGACGCGCTGCGCGCGTACACGCACCTGCTGCAGGGCGCAATTCCGCGCGAGGACATGTATTATCTGGCCATCTTGAGGCGCCAGCTGGCGGAGCTGGAGCTGCCGCTGGTGGACGGACCCATCAGCGTCATGGCCATGGGCGCGGTCGTGCCGGAAGAACACTTTTACACGAGCAAGAAGCTGTTCCCGGTGAGTGGGCGGTTATCTACTGCAAAAAATATGTTTGTGCTGATGTATAATCTTTTGTTGATGAACAGATTGGATACGAGACGCTCGTGAACGTGCAAGTGACGAAGCCTGTGACGGTCGCGTTTCGGCTTCGATGCAGTACGTGGAAATAGATGATCATTTGTGAGTCGCAGGGTGTTTTGACCTGGGTGTTTGTGGATTCTGACAGAAATCGTGCACGGCAACAAAAAGAAGTCTCCGATTTTCGTGGTGGAGCTCGAGAGAAGCACAGGTGGGTTTTGCACGCGAGCTGCTGCTATTTCGTGTGGCACTGACTTTGTTGAGCTTTTTTTTCTTTCTTTGCGTAGTTGAAATCGTGTTCAGGTCGTACGTGGCGAACAAGGCGTGGAAAAAGGCCCTCGTGCATTTCGAGAGTTTATCAGCGGAGGATCTGATGGCAGTGGTCAGTGAATCCGTATTCACGCCGGAGACTGACGACACTGGCAACAGCGTGAACGTACTAACGCCTGCCAGCGGTGAGGATGGATTTGGCCTACTTCGACGGAATATCACGCGCGTTCTGGAAGGATTGCACCAGGTGCTTTGGTGCAGGGATTACCAGTTCTGGGAGCAGCGGCATCCCATCACGCCTGATGTTCATGCCAAAATTCGCTCGCGACTGAAAAACCAAGTGAAGGATATTCTCAAGGCTCAAAATGTGGTTTCGAGGGATGAAATCAACCGTCGATTATCACAGGAGGCTCTGCTGGAGGAGCATTCGCGGAACCCCGAGGATATGCACAGACTAATGCAGCAGAAAGAGAAGGAACAACGTGAAGCTGACAAGCGAAGCGTTCGAGAGGCGGCGCGCAAACTGTTGGAGATCGAGATGAAAGCGCAAGAAGATGCCAAAGAAGCCCAGCGACGAGCGAAGGAGGAGCGCAAAAACGCAATTCTTGAAGCTAAGATGGAAGCTGCGCGGCAGAAAGAAGCAAGGAAGGAGGCCCAGCGACTGGCCAGGGAACAGGAGAAGCGCATGCGAGAAGAGGAAAAGGAATTGAAGCGTGCGATGCGAGAAGAGGAGAAACGCAAAAAGATGGCGGAGAAGGAAAACTCGATGAAGCGAAGGATAGAAGAGCTGCGGCAACGGCGTCAAATGCGTGAAGAGCAAAAGGCGATTCTTGAGAATGGTGTTGTTACGTCTTCATCACCGCGACGGTTTAGTGACTCCAGAAAGAGGAAGGCGACAGCAGATCCCCAGACTGTTCGACAGCAGCAACTTGCGTTACTAAAGTTCGTGGAGGAGGAGAGAGAGCGGCGACGACAAATCCGCGTGTGGGCCAAGAGGTACGATGTGGAGAGCGAAGTCTGGGCTCGCGTGAAAGCTCGCTATACTCGGGAAATGGAGACCAGTCAGGCATCATCTGGGAAGGAGGTTGGTACATCGGAGAACGAGGACGCGAAATTTCCTACGCATTTGATCTCTGCCGCCGTAGAGCTGGATCCGGTCCCAGCTGAATCTCACGCCGATTTGCTGTTTGTGTGGGACTTCATCTCAACATTCTCGGACTGCTTGAAGCTGACGGCGTTGCCCTCGCTTAGCGTGTTCGTGAGTATGATGACGCTGAGCGATGGGTCCAGTCCTGTTGGGGACGGCGATCTCGATGACGATTCTGTTGGCACTCTTTTTGCTTCGTTGCACGCTGAACTGGTAAAAACATTGGTGGCTGAATATTTCCCGTTGCTTCAAATGGGCAACACACTTGAAGAGTTTCATCGTACTCGGCCCATGAACGCGTTTAGCTGGCCAGAACTCGCCCGTCAGGTGTGTCAGTTAGCCATCGAGTTCAAGCACCCTAGCGCAGATGAACAACTGCTCAAGTCTATTAAGGGCTCCAAGTCGTATCGAGATGATGCTGTTACTCACCCGCTTCGCCAAAAAATGTATCGCCGTGGAACCAACTTGCTGAAAGGCCTTCCATTCGAGGAAGAGAAAGAAGAAGCGGAGACTGAGACGCAAAGTTCAAATGGTAAAAATTCGATTACGTTGGCGTCAGAGACAAACATTGCGTCGGCAGGATCAAGCGAGTACTACGGTGTCGTTCTGGTTGGTGGTGTGTCGAGCAAGTTTAAGGTTGGAGAAAAGGATCAGCATCTCGTCGTGACCGAGGTCATTGCCACTTCCAACGACAGTACGTCAGAAAAGGAAAAGCCAGCTGAAGGTGCTGCTCCTGTCCCCAAGGACGATAACGCCGATATGATTCAAGTTGGAGATTACCCCATGTTCATCAATGGGCAAGATGTGCGCGAGATGTCCCTCGAGGATTTCAACAGTCTCGTGAACGGGCTCCCAGCCCCGCATGGATTGCTGATGTCCTCACTTGTTCCGGTCGCGAAGAACCCCTTGAAGCATATCGCAACGACGCAGGGAGCGACAAAGATGAAGTGTTGTGGATTCGTGCTAAAGCTACTACGGGCAAAAGAGATTGCAGCACCATTTAATCAGCCCGTCGATGCCGAGCTCTACCCTGATTACTACTCAAGCGGCGATATTGCAGAACCTATGGACCTCGGAACAATCGCGGAGAAAATCGAGGACGAAGATTATGAAAATGACGACGTGGAGTCCTTTGTCGACGATGTGCAGCTAGTGTGGAAAAATTGCTACACATACAATTCGCTGAAGGCCGAAATTTCGAACTTGGCACAAAAACTTTCAGTCATTTTCGAGCGCTTGATGAAAGAGTGGGTTTACACGACCGAGAACCGAATGATGGTTGCTGCAGAGGAGGACAACTGCCGTAATTGCCAGACGATCTATGCGAAAGGCCGACTGCTGCTGTGCGATCGATGTGATGCGCCATATCACACTTTTTGCCTCAAGTCCCCACTTCCTGTCATTCCCAAAGGCGAGTGGTTCTGCCCTTCATGTCTATCGGACCCATCCTTCTCGCCTGAACAATTTCGTAAGAAGGCGCGCGATGTGGACAATGACTCTGGTGAAAGTCCTGCCAGCGGTGAACTCAACGAAAGCGAATTGACTGAGCTGGAAAAGCGACTCCTGACCGCGATTGACTTACTCTCGAACGAAAACTACTCGAAGACTTCTATCATCGATCGACTGAAGGTACTGAGAGTTTTATGCGAGCTGATTGAAGAAACTGCAGCGGTGCAGTCCGTTTACCACTCGCTTGAAAACAAGGCCAGTGATGCGCGTAAAAAGTTGGGCGAGTCGCTAGCTGATTTGGAGCGAGAATGGGAGCGATTTTCTCCGCCGCGTTCATCGCATGGTGTTGAGCAGACCAAGAAATTTATCATTGATGGCGTGGAACATGAACTGACTGACGAATTGCTGACCTATCTCGAGGACAAGGCAAAGGCTGAGCTGGATTCAAAGCCTATTCCTGCTCTGCCTGAAAGTGCTCGAAAAAAACTCCGTGGTGAAACAGAGGTGAAGGTGGAGCCCATGGTCTTAGTTGCGGAACCTGATGGCGAAGATGATGATTCTGACGACTCTGAAGCTGCAGAAGAAATGCTGCTGGAAGAATTTGGCGATCGGTTCTTGTTGGCATCCGCCAGGTCAAATGAACAGGATTGTTTCGATAACGCGAGCAGCATGATCCTCTCACGCCCCGTATGCGCTTTCTGTGGCTTGGAAGATGGAATTCTAAATGGGCCCTTGCACTCCTGCAAACAGTCGCCTTTGACAGCCCACACGACGATGCTCAACCATTACGACCTGCCCGAGTTACTTGCGGGAGAAGGACCTGACATGCTTACTGTTCAAACACTTGGAGCGAACGATCTTGCCAACGTGATTCTGGAAGATACAATCCAAGGTGTACAATATTCCGAGCGATCAGCGGCCTTGCCCGTACCGAATGATTCGGGCGATTTGGACAGCCAGCAAGCTCAGGGCGTCCAGGGAGTTGTTTACGCGGTTAATGATCGCGTGGTGTTTGGAATGAATCGTGCCGCCATTCAAGAGCAATTGAGGACTGCTGTACAACCGATCTTGCTGTACCTGACGTTGCTGCCAGGCGAGGCTGTGCGCGCCTCGGTGTCAATTGTGAAGTGCCACGGCCTACCACTCGGCTTGGCGTTGGATTCTCACGAATCCTTTGTTTTTGTTCAGTCCTATCAATCTTTAGAAAATGTACCTGTTGGATTCGGCGAGCTATCCGGCCAAGTATTTCCGGGTGATGTACTTCTGATGGTGAACGGCGTTTCCACTCGGGGAAAGAATGTTGCTGATGTCGAGTCGATGCTTCGTGTGAACAACGCCAATGACACGATGTACGTTGCTGTAGCACGTTCCCCCTCCGCGAAGATGAAAAAGGCCCAAGAAGATTGGCAACGTATTGTATACGATGTTCCATCGCAACGTGCAAAAGAGAGTGCATTGCGAGCGGAAGTGATTAGTCCGTATATGAATGGGCCGATCTCATACGAGGTGGTTTTCCAAGATGGCCCTCTTGGTTTGGCGCTGGCACTAGAACCTCGAGGTGTGGTTGTCAAGTCGTTGAACGACCATCCAGATGGTACGCTGGGTCAGGCGTCTCTGAGCGGGCGCATATCTCGTGGGGATTTGGTGGAACGGGTGAACGATGCAACTTACGGCCAGCTAAATGATTTATCTCAGTTTACATCGTGGTTGCTGAGCTTACCACGTCCGCTAAAGATGACATTTTCCAGACAGCCTCCCGGAGGTGCCAACCTCGTGACCCCTGAACAGGCAAACAAGCGGATGTCCGATTTGCTGGGCGATTCGTCACTGCTGCGCAAGGCTCTGAAGCTGCCTGTCTCCAGCGATGTTAAGACTTTTCGCGTCGAGTCCTTCCCGCTACCGTTCGAGGCCGAGAACTTCCTCGAGAACATTGGTGTGATAGCAACGAACGGCTTGGTTTATTGTGAACATCAACCCGACTCGAAAATGGGTCAGGGGTCGGCCGTTAAGACTGTTGGAATTGGTGACCTGATTGTGGGGGTGAATGGAAGATCTATTGCGGGCTTGAGCTGGACCTCAGTAAAGGAACTCTGTGCGGCGATATCAACGACCTGTCCCGTTTACCTCCACTTTTCACCTTTTGTCAGGCCCGTAGTCTTGCTACAAGCTCACGAAAGCTGCGTCGAAAGTGCCAATGTGGCGTGGTCGGAATGTGGCTCGATGCTTCCGCAAATTGAGAAGGTTCGGGAGCTGGAGAGCTTCATCAAGTGGTTAATTATCCCACGAACGTTGTCGTTTGGGAAATGTCGGCATGGATACTCGTTCTACCGCTTCTACAGTGATCTGAATCGTTTATTCGTACTCTCTCCGGACAAGAAGTGGTCGGTCTGCGCCACAAAGGAACAGCTCTCTCAGCTTCTCAACTATTTGGAAGAAGACGTGAGAGACGCCAAGATTGCTGCTGGGGTTAAGTGGTGTTTCCATTGGGTACTACATGAGGACGCCGCAAAACTTAAACTACAGCAAGGTTCGCCATGCTGCGAGTACTCTAGCAACGACTTCATTCGCGATGGACCATTCGCTATCGAAAAGGAGGTGCTGCTTGCGATGGATGGAGACATGGAGAAGTACGAGTCCCTGGTGAGATACCGTGGACGCAAGTTTTTCCTTGGCTCATTCTACTCGCAGCAGGAGGCAGAAAATGCTCTACAACGCGTCGAATCAGCGATCCGTTCCACAGGATTCCACGCGGTGATAGCTCCTGATGCCTCCACGCTGCGTAACGCGCATTTTCCTTCTTCACTAACTGCCCCCTTCCCCAAAGCAGAGAACGTGGTGAAACGAATTTTATCACGCAAGTACGAGTATGGGAGCGTGATGGATGGACAAGGCGGAATGAAACCCATTCCAATTTCGCATGACGTCTATCAAATTCTGAAGCGTGGTCTGCGGTCTAACAATGCGATGATGAACCAACAAAACATGGAGGCGGCAAGGACGGGGGCGTATCAGGCCGGAATGCCTCCTATCGCGATGTCGAGGATGCAAGGAGATTTACAATCGTCGGCGTATGCGGCAGCCCAGGCCCGTTACCAGGAGGCATTGAAGCGAAAGTACGCCCAAGCGGAAAGCCCGTATGCACAACAGATTGCTGACCAGATGAAGCGAACAAGATACGATCCAGCTGTGATTGCAAAAATGCAGCAACAATTTGCGTGTGCAGCAACTGGCAACGCTGTTTCTTTCAAGCGATCACTCCAGGCGCTTGTGGATCAAGGGCGAGCCATGTTAGCAGCTTGGAACCAGTTTGCTGCTTCCGCCTCTGTCCAAACGACGAATGGACTGGCGTACGCTTGTTTGTCCAGTTTCGAAGAAGTGAAGAAGGTCGTGTCTCGCATCGTTGTCGACCCTAATGCGGCTCACCCGGACCCCAAGACGTTCGTATGTCTGCATCACGCATACGTAATGGGACTGATTTGTGCGATGGCGACACAAGCTCTGACAACGAGCCAGAAAACCCACTCGGACTCGTCACTCGTAAAGCAAGTGGCCGACGCTTTTGCGACGGCAATCCTCAGCTGTGTGGATCCATCTAACATGCTGCGCGCACGGGCGCTAAGCGGTTTCGCCGCTGCTGCCAAGAAGTGTGAGCCTTCTCAGCGTGCTAGCGATTTGTCCATGGAGCTTCACAACGTCGCGAATTTCGTGTTGATGTTCTTGCGGACAACGCGCTACTTATCAGGCGCCAGTTTCGACGACCTGACCAGTTGCAGACCTCTGTTTACAGCTTCAACTCCTGGTGTCGAGGCCCTCCCCGCGTCGTTTGTGCAGCAAGTCAATCTTCTTGAGAACATCCGCGAGGCGTTTTCCCGCAAGGTTAACATGGCTTCCAGCGGAACTCTTCCAGGCCAAAACCAGCAAATAGGGTCTATGCCGTCTCTTCCGGTTTCTTCGTACGGAATGGCTCAGGGCGCGACTTCAATGCCTATGCCGACGACCAATTCTCAGCCGACGAGCCAAAACAACGGTATTGGCACGCTTGTTGACGTGGAGTTTGGGTTTGGTCCATTGGGAGTTGTGATCAACTATTCTCAACGCGGGACGATCATTGTCACGGAATTTTCCAATGACAACAACAACATGATGGGACAGGCTCAGGCAAGCGGCAAGGTGCAAGTGGGCGACGAAGTCTATGCTGTGAACGGCAATTTGCTGGCGGTGATTGGAATGGAGGGGTTCAAAGGTGAAGTTGCTTCGGGCAAGCGTCCGCTGCGGGTGACGTTCCGGCGACTGTCCCCGTCCGATCAGGTTGGTGTAGCCATGGGTGCGATCGGCAACACAGAGCAACCGCAAAACTCCATCCCCAACTTCGGATACCCAACGGGCGGTGCTGCTCAGGGGGCGAATGTACCTCCTGCTCAGCCAATGCCGGTGTCGTCAGCAATGAACCAAGTGCAACAGTCAAGTGCTTTCGGCCAGCAGCCCCCAGCGATCATGAACAACAACAACGCGTACCAGCTACCTAGTAGTGGCCCCATGGTGATGAACACCAATGCGGTGAATGCAGGTGGCAGTTATCAAGCCCCCGTTACTGGACAGTTCCCTGGCTTGGGGGAGAACATGAACCCGTTTCCGTACCAATCTGCACCTTCAAGCCAACCGATGGGAGATCCGTCTTCACAGTTCGGCGCCCCGCAAATGCCAAGTTTCATGGGCGACATGTCGACACAGTCTTTCCCTGCTGCTTCTATGGGAAGCCTGAGTTTCGAGGCATTGCCAAGCGTATACGGGAACGCTGTAGCTGGAGGTCCAAGCGCCCAGCCGTCTGGGGCCTGGCAAAGCTCAGCTAACCCGATGACGCAGTCATTTCCAACGGGCCCAACGCCAAACGGGATGAACATGAACAGTGGCGGAAACGTGCAGATGCCATTGAATCCGATGCCGATGATGCCAAACGCATCCGCAGCCATGGGATTCTCGTCGGCGCCACCGCCTTCTTCCGCGGCACCGAACTCGTATCAGAGCAACAATTCGAACGGTGAATTCGTGAACTTTGTTGCTGCGAATGACCCACAATTGCCACCGGATGGAGGAGATCCGTCGCAGGTAACTTTCTATGATGCGAACGGTACGACTTACCGCGGAGCAGCAGACTTCGAAATTGATACCAGTGTTAACGCAACCAGTGAAGCAGCAGCTCAACCCACAGAGGCTAGCGCAATTGCAGATGTCGACACAGAGCCAGAGTCTCCTTCGATCTCGCAGCTGACAACTCCAGCACAATCAGATACCGACGGGGAACGCACGGAAGCTGACCGCCAGCGTGAGCGAGAAGCGCAGCTGGCAGCGTTGCATGCTGCATCGAATGCCTTGCAAAGCCAATCATCGGAAGTTAGCTCAAGTTCTGCTCCAATTCCGGCCACTGCAGAGACTCAACCGACTCCTGTCGAAGCTACAGAAGCTCCTCCAGCAGTGGCTGCTGCGGTCCCAACGACCGAGTCAGCAGCGGAAGTAGTGGTACCAGAAGGAAAGCCACCGCTCCAGACTAGCAGGGCATCGCCCCGTGCGCAGGTTGGTGGGAAGGAGTTGCGCCTAACCGAGGAAACAGCTTCGAGACGATCTTCGAGAGTATCTCGGAAGATCACGAATATCGGCGATATGTACGACCCTGACTTCGTCAAGTCCCATTCAAAAGGAGGGAGTGGCAGTGAAGCTGGAACGGACGAGCCGACGGATGGTGATATTGGAGAGTTATGCACAGAGCTGTTGGAGCCTTTCCGCTCGACGATCCGACCGCTGAAGAAAGATATCCCACGCTCACTGCTACTACTTCGGGCTCAGTTGCTAGAAATGGAGTCGGCCATCCCACGAGATGCTTTCCGGTCGGGTAAGTGGGGGCGCTCTGTTCGTGCTGCGTGGGCGGAGTTGGTCTACACGTGCGACGTTTCTGCCAAGCTCGTGGAGGCAGTTGTGCTTCTGGAGGCCAACATTGATCCGGAGTGGTTGGATCCGGGCTGGAAGGCGTCCCCGCTCCCATCAGCGAAGAACGCGATCGCTACGTCAACGATTGCATCGGCTGCGATGCGATTATATTCTCTGGATGATGCAATTTCCTATGGAAGGTTGAAGCGCGGAGGCAAGCGCAAGCACCGGAATCCTTCCAGTGCTGGCTCAAGTCGGCCAGGTTCGCCCGTGAAGACGGCGATCATTAGCCAGGAAGCGAAGTCTACGGAGCCTGTGTCGAATCCGTCGGAGCTGCCATTCGTAGGCAGGCTGTCGACTGCTTTGGTTGCTTTGGTGGACAAGATGATTGGCAATATTCTGGAGGCCCAGCGCGAGCGGGCCCCAACTTCCTACGCTTACCGAAAGACAAGAAGTGAGGTGGCTGCGATCACGTCGCTGACGGAGGATCAGGTCGAGCAGTGGATTCAAGCGAGCTCTGCGCAGCAAGCCCAGGCGGCTTCAACGTCTGGACAGTCACAGAGTGGGTCTGGACGTCACACGACGCCTAAGAGGAAGCATCCGGGCTCGCAACCGACGGGAGCCACTGGGCAGCGCTCGTCTTCCGGTAGGAAACGAAGAGGACAAGGCTCAGCGAACGTCCCGACGCCTGTTGCAACCCCGCAGGAGACGAAGTATGTCGAGCTCCGTTGCTTCCAGATGAAGACGCTGCAACACTGCTTCCCTATGGGAAGTGCGCAGGATATGACACTGAGGTCGAGACTGGAGTATATTATGGACACGTTGCTGAGGAACGAGCTGGCGCTGGCATTCTCTGCACCAGTGAACGTGAACGATGTACCAGGATACGCGGAGCTGATCAAGCACCCGATGGACCTGGGCACGATCAAGATTCGGCTGAGTCGCGGGTTCTACGACCAGCGCTTTGAGATGCTCGTGCGTGACGTGAACCTCGTGTGGGAGAATTGCTTCACGTTTAACCGCCTGGATGCAGAAATTTCGGCGGGAGCGAACCGACTGCGATGTAAGTCCCCACTGCCTTTCGACTACTTTTTTGAGCCAAGACTGATGATTATTTCTTTGTTGTGCATTGTTGGCAGCCATCTTCAACCGACTATTCGAGCAGTGGATCACGGACGTGCCGCCCAACACGCCGGTGGCGCACCTCGCCTCGGAGGAACTGTGTCGGCAGTGCGGTCAGATGAACGCGCAGGAGAGCATGCTGCTGTGCGACAGCTGCGACGCCGCCTACCACGCCTTCTGCCTGCAGCCGCCGCTCGCCGCCATCCCACCAGGCAACTGGTACTGTCCGCGATGCCCCGTCAAGAAGCTGGCCATGTAGTTCGAGTTGTAGCTGAAAAGGGAAATAGTAGTAGACGTTGTTTGCATTGTGCTGGTTGGAGTCGTGCTCACAAAGTTGCTCACTAACCGTTGCCGTTGAAGTGTCATAGGCGAATGAATAGTCGCGCAGTCTCACGTGATAGGTAGCCATTTATAGAGATCCCGTGGAGCTCGACACGTCCCTCCGGCCCGAAACTCCTGCGGCGCATGGCGGGCACTGCCAAAGCCACCTCGGCGCTGCTCGAGACGCGCCCCGAGTCGTACGGAGACCAGAGCAGCAGTGTTAGCAGCAGTGACAGTGACAGCGACAACATGGCGATGGCCTCCTCCCCCGCCGACGCAGTGGACGTGGACATGGAAGATCTGGATCTAGCGGCTCGCGCCCCACGGGCAGGATTCGTGACGACCCCCGCAGTCGAGCTGGAGCGCGTGGAGCTGCTGCAGCAGGCAGATCCCGTTCAGCAGGCTCTCTTCGGTTTCGGCTGCTTGCTGTCGGGCGGAGTGTTGGCCATTCTGGCGTCATGGAAGCCTAAGTGGAAGGTCAAGATGCTGCGGAAACAAGCTCCTGGGACGATGGACGCCACCTCGGTGCTCGTGGTGCACACGATGTCGTGGGTGAGCGGCAAGAAAAAGAAGAAGATGAAGAGGTTCTACGAAGAGTGTGCGCTGCTGCAGCCCGTCGACAGCCCGCCATGGTTCGAGTTCAGGAAGAGTCGCTACGTGGTGGACGAGAGGGAAGCGCTGGGCTTCTCGAGGCTGGAGAATGTGCTCGATGAGAAATTGGGCTCAGCACAGCGAAGATGTTTGGAAGGCACCGGGTGGTCCACATCCCAAGTTGAAGGACTCACGGGGGTACATGGATCGAACGAGCTGGCGTTGAAGGCTCAGACATGGCCGATGGTGCTGCTGAGGAAGGTGTCGCACCCGTTTTACGTGTTTCAGTTCATCAGTGGAGTGATATGGCTGAGCGAAGGGTATGAAGCGTACGCCATCATTATCCTGGCCCTCTCGGCGCTGTCGATCGTATGGGAGGTGCATGAACTCGTGACGAATGACAAGAAACTGCACTCGAGGCTGGCACATGCAGAGCACAGCATCGCTAATGGTATTCGAGTGATTCGAGACTCAAGAGAGAAACGAGTGAGCCCTGCAGATCTGGTTGTTGGAGACGTCGTGGCGATCGATGAAGGCGTGATTCCTGCGGACATCGCATTGTTATCCGGTCATTGCATGGCAGACGAAGCGACACTAACGGGCGAAGCGATCCCCGTCACGAAGCAAGCGTTAGCAGCGAGTGATGCTGGATTTGCTGTGAACTCCAAGCTGAAGACCACTCATCGTGAAAGTGTACTCTTTGCTGGTTCGACAGTGTTGGAATTAGCGCATTCAAGTTCCACGCAAGGAAATCGAGACGAATCGAAGGTGTCAACACGAGGTGTGGTGCTTAGTGCGGGCTTCTCCACGTCGAAGGGGGAACTCTTCCGCAGCATTTTGTTCCCGACGCCTCTACAGCTCGCAAAGCGTCTTGAAAGCGACAGTTATCGCTTCATGGGCGCCCTCTCTATTCTGGCCCTGATCCTGTTCCTGGTCCGTTTGAACAGGGCGGCTCACAATGATGGAGTGACATTCGGTGAGGCGATTTTGTCTGGCTTTGAACTGATCACGATCGCAGTCCCGCCGGCACTTCCTGTGGTACTGACTGCGGGTGTTGGCTTTGCGCTTTCTCGTCTCGAAAGCCAGGCTGATGTGGCCTGCATCGATGCAGCTCGTGTGAACATTGCTGGCCACGTTGACTGCTTCTGCTTTGACAAGACTGGTACACTTTCTAGCGATCACCTCGACTTCCACGGTGTGGACGAGTGCTCAGCAGCAGCTCCCGGTGCAGCGCCAAACCAAAAACAACAGCCCGGTTTCCATGGACTGCAGCGTGAGGTGGAGGTGCTATCTCCCCCCACTATCATCGGTTTGGCCTCATGTCACGGGCTGACAGAGCGCTCCGGTCAAGTCGAAGGCTACGCTCTCGAGAAGGACATGTTCCGTGCAACGGGCTACTCGTTGGAACCCGAGACGTCGCAAAACACAGCGGTCGCTGGCCAGTTTGCCGCACTAGTCGCCTCGCCGATTGGGAAGCTGTTTGGTGTTGTGGCCCGCTTTCCGTTCGACGCAGCTCGTCAAATGTCCTCTGTGGTCGTGGAGGATATCGACAGCGGCAACCGCTACGCTTACGTCAAGGGGTCACCTGAAGCCATTCACAAGATCTGCACGCCGCATACGCTCCCCAGCAACTACGTCGCACGCGCTCGTTCATACGCCCACCAAGGTTTCTACGTTGTGGCACTGGCGACCAAGACATTCGCTCCAGCTGCTGCCTCACCGAAGTCTGAGGCCTCACAGCCGGTGGCTCGAGACGCCGTGGAGAGCTCGCTGGGGTTCCTAGGCTTTATGCTGTTTGTCAACCAAGTGAAGCCTGAGGCTCCTTACGTGGTTGGCGCATTGGAGGAAGCTGGTGTTGACGTCCGCATTATCACTGGCGATGATGCCCTAACGGCGATCCACGTTTCGCGCAAGATCAATATGGACATGCAGCCATCGGTTCTTCTCGTCGATGCGCAACGCCAAGATGCAAGTGACAGCAACTCCGAATTGGTCGTGGTCTATACTGATGTGGATGAATTGGCTCAGAGCACTCGTGAAGGAACTTCTGGTAGCAACTTGGATGGCGCCTGGATGCCGGTTGACAGACACAGTTTCCTGTCGCTGGCCGAAGGCAGCTCGTTGGCAGTGACAGGCGCGGCAATTGAGAGACTTCTAGCCCCATCGAATGAAGAAGATGAAGCGGATACCCCTACTGAAGCTTCAGCGATGGCACCTGCAACAATATCGCTAGTGGATTTTGCTGAGGAGCTCGTGGAGCGAACCAAGGTGTTTGCGCGCGTGAGACCGCACCAGAAGACTTGGATCGTGGAGACGCTCATGACTCGCCACGGCGCTTGTGTGGCCATGTGCGGCGACGGGGCCAACGACTGCGGTGCACTGAAGGCAGCTCACGTCGGATTAGCTCTGTCCAAGGATGACGCAGCGTTGGTGGCTCCATTCACGAGCCGCTCGCTCCGTGTCAGCGACGCTGTGGAGCTGTTGCGTGAGGGTCGAGGCGCGCTCAGTGCAGCTTTCGTCGCCTTTAGATACATGGTGGTGTACGCGGTTGTGCAAGTGACGCTGTCTGCGACTATGAACAACCTGCACTCCCAGATGAGCGACATGCAGTTTCTCTTTGACGATTTAG
Organism: Phytophthora vignae f. sp. vignae; assembly: GCA_016169955.1. Classification (NCBI taxonomy): domain Eukaryota; phylum Oomycota; class Peronosporomycetes; order Peronosporales; family Peronosporaceae; genus Phytophthora; species Phytophthora vignae. The sequence goes on along the minus strand of JABJUM010000009.1, from coordinate 1,642,232 downwards.
TGGTGGTTTTCATCCTGTCATTGTTGATGGTCCGAACCCCCGCGTCGCCACAACTCGGGTCATCAGCCGTGGCCCCATTCAACCGCATGCCGCCAAGGACTCTCTTCGCCCCTGAAATCCTGTTATCCCTGTTGGGGCAGCTCGCCATCTTCCTGGGTTGTGTCTACATCGCATTAGCCGCAGCTGAAGCTCGACCGTGGTTTTGCTCGGCCGAGAAGGCGCTGGAGCTCACCAAGACTGCATCTGACAGCGGCGCGAGCGACCCGGACGTCGTGGAAGTTCCATGCTACGTGTTCGTCCCCGGCGTGCCTGCAGACCTCACTTCCCACTCGTACGAGAACAGCGTTTTGTGGCGCTTCGGACACGTGCAGTACTGGATTGCTGCGGTCGCACTGAACGCCCGCGATGCCTATCGAGCACCCGTGCTACGTGGCAACCGCGCATTTGTGGCATACGCGTTCGTTCTGCTGATCATTCTCCTGGTCCAGCTTCTGGGCGACAACGGGAATGTGCAGGATAACGACACTTCGACTTCTGCGGCGGTGGCGAAAGCACTGAAGGAGCGTGGCGTGGACGTGAGTTTGGGCGCTTTGGAGCTGCCAGTGGGCTTTGCGTGGTCGCTTTTCTCTCTGTTCCTCTTCGACGCAGGCTGCGTCTTGTGCTGGGAGATTTTGGTCGTGGGCTTAGTGCTGCCTCGCTTCCAGATGCAGCACCGAGGCGGTCTCCGGAACCGCAGGGGCAACCTCGGTGGCTGGAGGTCCTTCTTTGGAGGCAGTCGCGACGCCGACAAGCAGAGTCTGGTATCCCCGTACGCCAACGAACGTAATGGGCTGCTGGCGGACAAAGACGACAAACCGGAAGGCGGGAAGCAAGTCAAAATGGCCAAACAATCGCTGCAGCCCATTGGCGGTGCGGTTGGCAGCGACGACGACGACGACGAAGAGGAAGACGTGTTAGACGTTCAGCCACCCGAGATCGTCTAGCGGCGCGACAGACGCCCAACCCAAGGTCAGACTCTATAATACCCTTTTGCGTGTTGTTTCTTGTGTGTGTCTGTGCCATCCTATCTTCTTCTTGTCGTCATGCTGGATCAAATGTCCTGCATGGCGTCCCCATCATGTGAGACTGGGGAGAACGAGCTGGGCGACGGAGCCAAGAAGCGCAGCTCCTCTTCCCCTGCGGTCAGCATCGCGCCTCCGTCTACGTCTGCAGCATCCAGGTCCCACAACAAGTCGATGGCGTCCCCTCCTGCAGTCGCGTCCTGGCCGATCCCGGCATCTAAATCCAGCGCCAGACCCGTGAGCACGTCGTCCGCTTCGAGCGGAGCAGCGGCCTTGCCGTCCACCACGAACACGTCATCCGTCGGAAGCTCCAGCAGCTCGTCCACCGTCGGCAGCGTCAGCATCTCGCCCGTCGTCTCGAGCTCCATCATGTCCAGCTGGTCCCCTTCCGAGCTCTCGGAGCTGCTGCTGGTGGGCGGCGTCACGTGCTTCCTCTTCCTCGGACGGGGCGAACACACCGGTACAGTCGTCGGTGTAGTGGCCGCAGTCCACAGCGGCCGGCCGAAGAGCACGCGGTACGTGGCCAGACAGCGCTCCCCGAACTGCCAGCTGCGGAAGCTGCCCAAGCTCACCGCGCCGGCCACCGGCCTCGCCCGATGCTGCGGCTTGGCTGGTGCACAAGGCGCAGTTGCTGCAGCCTCCTTGGCCACGAAGTGGTCGGCCAGCAAGTGTGCGAACACCGACGGGTCCTGCGTCCGCATGTCCGCGAACCGGAGCGAGTCCGGCGCAGCAGCCATCGAAGCACTGGTAGTACAGCTAGAGCTGACAGAGCTGTGCTGCTGGCGCTTGACGCGGCTGTGCCAGTGGCGACGCTTGCACTCGTCCACGAGCTCCTGCGTGGCCGCGGACGCGTCGTCGAAGTCGTAGGCGTCCAGCGCCGCCGCCGACGCGTAGCGCGAGTGGGCCGCGTGCTTCATCCTCTGCACTGCAAAAGCGTCCACACATCATAAGTTAGTTGCAAGTGCAGTGGAGCTAGAGACACAGAGGTAGATGGCATACAAGTTAGATAAGGCTGGTTGGTTGGGGAAGCTGCCTGCCTGGCCGGATACGCTGGCGGATACGCGGATCTTGAAAGGTCGCGAGATATGAAGTCGTACTTAGTCGGAAAGATGGATACATCGCGAGTTGGCTTGGAGTTCAGACAGGCAGTTTAAGTTGCTGCAGGATGGAGGATCTGGAGACGTCGGCGGCGCTCGAGTTCCACGGCGCGCGCTTCGTGGTGACGCTGCAGGTGCAGCAGCAGCTGCTGCACGTGCAGGTGGAGGCGGCGGATGCGGCGGCGGCGCCTCCCAGCGTCTGGACGGGGCGCTTTCCGGCCTCGGACATCGAGCAACTCACGCGCCAGACGGGCAACTCCAAGCGCTTCCCAGTGTTCGTGCAGATGCTGCTGACGGCGCTGCACCGACGCAGCGACGCCGTGTTCGTGGACCTGCTGACTGCTGCGGACCTGGATCTCTACCGACAGCGGAAAATGCAGCCCGGGACGGCCGTCGAAGGGTAACTGTTTCGTGGAGCAACTTAGCTCATATTTTCTAAGGTTTTGCTATGAATTCTCAATTTTTTTTATATTTTTTTCTGTAGGTTGACGAGTACTAGCGGTGCCGCCTCGAGCGGCAATGGCAAGCGGTTCCTGATCTTGACTTATGCAGTCGAGTTCGACCGAGTTCACTACCCGCTGCCGTTGACGCCGGAACTTTCGCCGTCTCCTGAAGTTCTGCAACGCACGATCCGCAGGCTCAAGCAGGCGCTGGCGGAGAAGGAGAACGGCTCTACTGCTGCTGGTAGTGCGGCTTCGGACGCTCGACTGGTCGAGGAGAACGCCGTGCTGAGAGAGGAGAACCGCTGCTTGAAGAACACTCTGAAGCAGTATTGCGATGGCACGAGAGATGGCGGCAATGGGGGGATGAACTCGACGGGGGAGTTGCAGCGAGAACTTCAGGTGAGATTGCGGTGTGAAGGTGTATATATGTTGTCGTTATTGGTTTGGTTGATGGTTCGTGTCCGTGGCCCCAGGCGTCGATTGAAGAGAACAAAGAGCTTATTGCGCTCTACCAGCAATTTCGAGAAGATTCGGCTGTGGAGACCGCGCGACTTCGCACTGAGATCAAGTACGCACGCAGTATTGAGCCCTGTTTGGACATATTGCCTCTTTGTGGATCTAACTCGAAATCCTCATTGGTGCATCGATAGACAACTGCGACTAGCAGCTCAGCAGAATGACCGCACAGAGCTGGCTAAGCAGGAACAAGAGCGATTCGAGACAAGACGGAAAATTGTAAGTGCGATTAGATCCATTACATCTTCGTTCTAGCTGCATAATGACATATTGGGTGATGTTGGTGATGGTTTCTAGAAGGACAGCAACGCGGCCGTACAGGAGACTCTTGCACAAATGATGCAGATGAAGGCCCAGCTGGAGGAAACTCAACTGAAAAACCGCGAGCTTCTTCGACAGCTTGCGATCGCTCGTGCTCAAGCTGGACAGCAAGGCCAACGCCAACGTCCAGCGCTCAATGGCAGCCGCGGGAGTGATTTATCCTCGCGTTTTTCAAGAGGAAGGTCTCCTGCCGCGCGACAGCAGCGCTCCCCAGCGACAGCTACGACTCGACAGCAACAACCCAGCAGCGCGGTCTTCCCAGCGCCATTCCAATCCTCCTCGTCTCACTACGGTCCCTCAGACGATGAAGATGGCGGCGAGAGAACTCCACGGAGTGCTCGATGGGGACGCCCCTCGCCTCGACCAGCTTTCCGACGCTTTGACCCAACGGCCTACCAGCAAGAAAAGGAGCGCAAGCTACGGGAAGCTCGGGCGCGCTCAAACTCGCGCACACGGCCGCCACGGTCCAACGGCGGATACTCATCAGACAGCTCGGCGGGTGGATATTCCTCTGCAGGCTCCCGTGCTTCTCAAGCTTCGTCGCGCTCTACGCGGTCACGCAGTTCACGGCTATCAAGAGACCGCCAACGCGAGCTTGATGCACGTTTGGCCTCTCCTAAGCGGGCGATGGAGCCGCCTCCTCTTGAGACCCGCCGCCCCCGCGCGTCAAACAACTCGCCGTTGCCTCGATCAGGGCCTCCTAGTGCTCGCTCTAGAAGTCGTGGGCGCTCGCCATCGCCGTCGCCGTCACAGAGAAACGGGATCGGTCGCCAGGCCACTCCTAGAGGCTCTGCAACGTATTCACCGCGCAAACCGGTACAGCAGACTCCTCAAAAGAAGCTCAACCAGCAGACTCCCGTGCTACGACGAAGGAAACAGCCACCCCAAGCGCTGCTGGACACGTCTGCTGATTCTTTTAGCGACATCGACGACCGACTCACAGCTTTGCAGCAATTCCTTCGAGAGGCCAAGCAGGGCGGAATAGGAGCTGCGGGGGCCAGCACCGCAGCATGATACCAAGACGACCGATCGCATGTAAGTACAACAGGCTCATTATTTCGCTTATGCATGGGCATGCAAGTTGGGTTTGAGTTGGTAAGGAACAAATCATAGAAGAAGGGGAAGACTCGGGTGCCCGGGACACGTCACAGAAACGCTCTTGAGCCTCGAGGGCGTGGAACAAAGGGGATGGCGTCGTATCTACAGCCACGCGTTGGGATAGTTGGTGTTCTCGTCGGTCTCGTGGGCGGCTAGAAGCACAGCAGCGGCTGCTGATTGTCGTGGAGTGTACGCCGATGGACTGGTGTTCGGCGACGACAGGTTATCAGGAGCTGGCAGGGGCTCGAACGCGGAGCCTGAAGGGAACGCAGGACGCAATGCTGGTACAGCAACCGTGGTCGAAGCTGCAGCTGAGGTACAAGGGGGTCCGCTTGTGCCCAGACGACGGCGTTTGTTGGAGTAGTTGGCTGACTCAGCTGGATGCGCGAGGCGAGGGACCCACTGCTCGCCGGTGTACAAGGGCCTCAGCAGATCGTCTTCGATGGCTGTTGGGCTCGTGTAGTACTCGTCCACGAACACCGGGACGCTACTGCTGTCGTCCTGCAGCAATTGGTCTAGCCTGCTGACACTGTTGGTTTGGAAGGCTGAGCGTGACGCTGGTGCTGACGTCGACAAGGTGCTCGGGAAGGCGAGAGGGACGAATGTGTTGTTGCGGTCTCCTGGTGGCGGAGATTTCCACTGACGCGCTGGAGGTGTGGGGACTCTCGGAACTTCCACCTGAAGTGTTGGCTGACGACCGACACCACCACCACCAGCTACCCGCGGCTGCGGTTGGGACAGACATCTCTCATCCTGACGGAATGGTCGTTGCTGCTGCTGTTGCTGTTGTTGCTGAGGCTTGGAAGGCTGCTGGGACTGGAGAGCAGCGGCTTCTGCCGCCTTGGCGTCGGCTTTGATGGCGGCGCGCGACTGCTTCTGCAGATATTTCTGCGCGTGGGTGCGGATCTGGACCAGCGTGCGCGTGTGTACAAGGCTCGAGATCTTCTTCCACGACTTGCCGAAGCGCTGCAGCCCTTCGAGGAACAGCTCGTGCTCCCTCTTGGTCCAGCGTCCGACCTGCGTGGCGTTCGGGCCGTCGTCTCTGGGTGTCACAGTCGTCGCCTTCAAGTCGATGGCGGTCTTCATCCCAGCTCGAGTCACCGACAGCGGGAACGTCACGACCACCGGTGGTGGCGATGAGTGGGCCGCCATCATGGGGAACGAGGCCGGAGGGGGCAGCGCACTCGCTTTGCGCTTCTGATTCATTGGCGTCATCTTCATGGGCGGTCGTCGCTGCGTCGCGTAGTAAGACGGCGAAGGCCCGCCGCTGGACGTCGGTGGATAAGTGAGACCGTGGCGAGTCTCACGTGGCGGCTCGGGCAGATTGGCGGCGATCGGGCCGCCGAACCCGTCGGGGAAGCTGAACTCGTAGGGGCCACCGCTGCCGCTGCTGTTGCTGGCCAGGTATTCGTCCCACGTGGGGCTTCGAGGCGCTGGCGGGTTGAACGGCACCGGGGACGGCGGCGACGGGCTGGGCGAGCGCGTCGGCGACGACATCCGAAGAGTGTGCACTGGAGCGAGGTCAGGGCGTGGGCAGGGCTTTCTCAGACTGGCGAAGCGGAGGAGGAGGGGGGTCTTGAGTTAATGTCTTAGGCGAAACCGCTCAAGATTTAGTCGAAAAGAGCTTGTTGGCGGCGAAAGATATGCAGACTTGGATAAAGTATGCCCCAGCTTGAAGCGAGAGGTCCCACCTGCGCCGCTTGGACAAGTTGTCGTTTCCAGACCAGACCAGGCCAAGAGGCTCAAAGACCCGATACCGTTAGCCAACGTCTGCATGAAGAAGGCTCGGCAAGCGAAGGAGTGAAGGGGGATATCTAGAGGCGCTTCCTCGGTGGCAAGATGCAGTCTCTGGCATGAAGCGTTTTGCCGACATCATTTCGAGGTGAGACCTAACGGATTTGCGCGACTTTGCTACAAGCAGCAACACGCTGTAGGGTAATGGCGCTGCACTGGCCGCTACAAGTTTTACAATGCACGAGTTCGACCGTGATATAGTCGATAGTTGTCGAAGTCGCAAACGGTAATTTCGCTCACACCGAAGTCTCAAACTACACGTAGGCATGTCACCAGGTCCCCACCAAAATGTCTGGTGATGGTCGCTATTACGTTCAGGTAACGCTTGACGAAACGTTGGCAGGCAAAGCTGCTTGGACGCAACTTCTGTGTGTGTAGCAGCTTGGAGCTCTACTGACTCAGTTAACTAAAAAGAAGGGTTTATAGTCCTCGTCGCTGACGAGGAGGGCGACCTGGACGCACATCCTGAGTCTCCCAGAGTGCCAGAGCGTTACGCGCTCGCCGCAGTCCCAGCTGCAGCCTGCGGGACGTCGAGCGCTTCAACTTTGAAGTGTCCTTCGCCGTTCGTCGAGCCGTTGTGGTGTCAACCTCAGCCCAAGAATTATCGAGTCCGGCCTCAAACGCGGGTGACACCTTACCATTAGGTTCGGAGACTCGACGACCCGAGACTTGACAACCGACTGGTGGAGAGTCGGATACACCGCCATCTAACTTTCGCTATGTGAGCGAGCAGCGATCCGTCTCCTCCTCCGTAGCGTGGACTCAACCGCTTGCTTGTCGGTCGCTCTTGCTCTTTTGGTCATCGGTATTGCCGGTTCCGTGTTGCTGCAGAGTCCACAAACGGCGAGTTCTCGGATATCCGCTGCTGCCGGCGACCGTCGCGACCGGCTCACAAAGCCGGGAGATCGTCTCGCGAAGGCGAACACCCTGTGCTCAACTGGACGGCCGCGGGGATTGCTGATCGCGCGACGCTGCAAGTAATGCCGCCCCCACCGGCACCGGTGCGCTCCAAGCAAGTCCCGCATTGCATTGCTTACATATCTGCTGGCACCATGGTGATCGCTCGCTGCGGCTCCGGCCCCAGGGGCTCCGATAAGCAAGCACGCGTTCGTTGCACCTTTCGCCGCTCGGGTTCCCCACTTCCAGCCGCTACAGCTCACATACATCTCGTCGTCGCCTCGCCCGAGCACTAACCGCGGATCGAAAAATTGCTAGGACACGTGTGTGGGCCAATTTGCATCAGTTGCGAGGCATCCAGCGCGGTGATGAACATCGTGCGGCCGTCGAGACGAGACCGACATGCCTTGACAGCTCTGCAACTCGTCTATATCTCGGGGCCATCAAGCAACGACTGCAACCCACGCTAGGACCCAGCAGAATGTGGCATCGGCAGTCTGTCCGATCGTACAGCAAAGAGCTTGTTGCCAAGAAGACACGCAGGGCCTGACTTATTCTGACATTTGCCAGATACACCACACAGCTTCCTCGAACCTTTAGAGACCATGCCGGCCCCCGCTACTCGTCGCAACAGCAACCGCACGCGTTGCCGGCTCGCCGAATGCAACAAGTTCGCGCAGACGCGTGGACTCTGCAAGGCACACGGCGGTGGCTCGCGCTGCCGTCATCCGGACTGCCACAAGCTCGCGCAGAGTCGCGGCCTGTGCATCGCCCACGGAGGCGGCCGCCGCTGCACCGTTGAGGACTGCAACAAGCTCGCGCAGTCCAAGGGCCACTGCATCTCTCACGGTGGCGGCCGCCGCTGTGCCATTCCTCACTGCGATAAGTTCTCGCAAGTCCGAGGCTACTGCAAGGCCCACGCCAAGGTGCTCATGGTCTTCAGGGCCCCTTCGTCCCCCACGTGCGCTGCACTCTTGACGCCGCCAGCGTCGGCCATGGCCAGCCCCAACGTCGCCATGTCCCCGGTCAAGTCGAAGCACTCGATCGATTTCCTAGTGAACCCGCCGCCGCCGAGTGAGTTGCCGACGATGACGAACGCTCCATTCGTCCCCGCGTCGCCATTTCTGTCAGCACCGATGGTTCGTCTACCCAAGCTTCAGACGAGCGAGGGGTCCATCAAGCAGCACTCGTTGCTTTCGTTCCTCAATGATTGCCCCCCGACCTCCAGTACTCCCGCTGCAGTACTACCGCAGTTGAAGGTGCCGCCGATGACCTTCAGACCGCAGGCGCTCTACCGCTAAAAACTTGCAGTCACTACCCACGAACACCTAGATACTATTTAACAAAAATACGAACACCTTGCTATCGACTTCTCTACCCTAAAGCAATGGGAACTGCAACTCGCCAGCTCGGTTGCGGATGAAGGAGAAGACACATCGTTCAGGATGCTGACTGGCGCAATACATGTTCAAACATCCTGTTGCTTGACCAAACACTGCTGTATTCACCGAGTGTGGGCTAAAAAAAATGACCCACAATGGATACTGCGCTTCAAGATGTACAGTATTGTACATGTAATATCCATATACCGTACAGTACATGGATACAAGCTCTCTCCGACACAGATACTAATAGTAACCCAGGATACATGTACTGCAGCGGCTGGCTGAACTCTCTAGCAAACACCGTCTTATCGAGCCTGCCGCATGGATCCTCGAAGTAACAATGCGAAGTAAAATATCCACCCGAGTATCCTTGGTGGCGCAACGATTGTCTAAAGTCTTAACAGACTAATCCACCGCTTGTTCCGCTCTTTCGCGCTGCTACCGGTAGGCAATTCGTCATGTGGCGGTGTAAAGGGCGCAGAGAGAGACCTTATCCACCAGCATCAAATAGTACTTCTCACCTGTCTTGCAAACCTTTTGGTTAGCCGTGCCTCATGAACACCCGAGTCACTTGAGCGCGGCCGAGTACAGTAGACACTGGACACTAGGCGACTTCACGACACTGGGGTAACGCTGGGTAGTGGGGCCTGTAGGTGTTGGCTTAGCTTAAGATGGCACGCCGAAAGTACTATGGTACCCACTGAAAACTTACCAGCGAGCGCGACGTCGAAGGTGGGCGACGAGCCAACATCTCATGGTCTCCATTCGCGAGGCTGTCCAAAGCACCAGCCCACATGGCGCCCACGCTTCAGTGTGCACTCGAGCGAACAGCGAAGGTCAAGGAAAATGCGGCGACGGATTCCGCACTGAGCTTCGGTGTGTCGACGGAAGCGAGAGAGATGGCGAGGATGTGAAGAATGAACGCCTCTACAGCACACAACACACATCGACACACGGGAGAGATCAGCACACCTGCGTCGTGGCTCAGCATCTTTGGTGGACTCACAGACGTCCACGGGGCACGTGGTTCCCCCCGCCAACACCTGAAGCGATGATGCCAGGCCTTGTTGGACGGGTAAACCATCCACCGCATGGACAACACCACGCATATGCTTGGTTGTGGCTTCCGACCAGACCCTCGGTTGCGACGGAGCGGATGTAGTAAGTCTCAGCGCGACAATGTCAAGATGGTCGTCTCCGCAACGCCTGAAGTCCATGGGGGACAACGGCAAAGGGGGGGGTTGTAAGCCCCACGAAGCGGCCCAGCCGATCCCCCAATCGTCGGATCGAACGAACACGTTGCGCTTGCGCTTGCCTTGTTCAAAGACAGAGACCACGGTTCACCGGCTGCTCTCGGGGATTGTCCGCCTTCGTCGCAAACAAAATTCTCAACCAAGAAGTCACTCCGGCATTTGCCAGCTCCCGCACAGACCGACCCCACTCAGCCCCAATGCCGACATCGAGCACTCGTCGCAACGCCAACCGCGCGCGGTGCCGCATGCCCGAGTGCGGCAAGTTCGCGCAGACCCGCGGCCTGTGCAAGGCCCACGGCGGTGGCTCCCGGTGCCGCGACCCAGGCTGCCAGAAGCTGGCTCAGAGCCGCGGCCTCTGCATCGCACACGGCGGTGGCCGCCGATGCGCCTTCGACGGCTGCTCCAAGCTGGCCCAGTCCAAGGGCTTCTGCATCTCGCACGGCGGAGGCCGCCGCTGCCACGCTGCCAAGTGCGACAAGTTCGCGCAGGTCCGGGGCCACTGCAAGGCGCACTCCAAGCTGCTGTCGTCGAGCGACGAAGCCTCGTGGTCTCCCTCCTCCTTCTCGACCCAGTCGAGCCCCAGCAGGGCCAGTATGTCGCCCTCCAAGTTCAAGCTCTCCATCGACTTCCTCGTGAACCCGAGCAGCTCCATGACTTTGGAGCACAAGCGGACAGCGTTGCCCAGCCTTCATCGCATGGCGGACTCGACGCTGCCCCACCAGCGCTCGCTGCTCTCGTACCTCGACCCTATGACGACGCTCGCGTCCACTGCGTCGGCGCTCTGCGAACGCCCCAAGATGGCGATGCCAGCCCACTACCCTTCTCTCGTCATGTACCGGTGAAGGCAGTACAGACCCAATATTTAACCATAGAGTCCATGCATCAGTCAATGCACAACACCTTCCATGAACTCCATGTCTGTACAAGTACCAGTATTAGCTGTCTTTGTTGAGGCCGTCAGGTCGTAGGTAGAGAATGAGCCTCGCATGACTGTCAAGCTCCAGGACATGGCACATCCTTGACACTAGCTAGGCAAGGAGCGTCTCCCCAGCACCTCCGATTGGATTGCGAGCGCCTAGCTGTGCACGTTGCGGTGGCGCGTCCTTACGTTAGCACGGATCCTGAAACGAATGCGCCCTCTGCACCGAAATGACATGGCCCTCGTCTTCGTGTACATGTATCCATGAAGCATGGGTCGATCGAACGAACGAAGCAGCAGAAGCCGCTCGCTCTTATTGACAACGCTACTGTAGCGGCGACAACTGTCCGCAAGTCATTGGATCATTGGAGACTTTTAGGTGGGAGACCAAGCCTCGCCAGCGCATAAGGCCCCCCACTGTGCCCCACGTGGCGCCTTTCCATCCACCGACACCTTCAGCGCACGACATGAGCAAGCTGAAGCATTTGCAGCTCCTCGATTGGACGGCGGCGCCAAAGCGTTGATATGTCAATGGTGCGACGTCATAATCGACGCCTCGGCTATGGAGATGGCCATTGCCGAGCCTGCGCGACGAACCATCACAGGCACCTATACTTTAATCAAGATAAACATTTGTCCCAAAGTTTTGTCGCGGTGCCAATTCGACATATTTGTATGGGAGCCACCCTACCCAATGGGAAATCCGAGCTCGCGTCATATGTCGCGTTTAAAGCAATCTGATTGGAGGAACATATCTAAGTCTCATCCGACAACTCCTTCTAGAAGCTGAGATATTGTACAAAGTGTCGCTGTCCCAAACCTTTTGTCGCGCAGTGTAGTTGAAGTTGCCTCGACTACAGCAGACGCGCTCGTTTCTTCGTTAGCTGCTGCGCGCCGTGGCCGTTCGCCGTGCCTGTCTCTCTTTCCCAGCGGACATGTTCATGTACAGACCCCACTCCAACGTTTTCCCCCCATGGAACACAATACCCTGTTAAATCCGTATTGATTTGAAGCTCGTATTGGAAAGGTAAATAGACAGGCAGGGCAATTCGTACGATTGTGAACTTGACCCCATAACGAAAAGCGACCTCGAAAATTCGAGACCCACCATACCCTCCTGCACGCGGCGTCACCAACAGAGTTAAGTATGGGGAGGGAAGAAGCTAATGCCGCTGCTTTGGACTGGTGTCTTGCAGCGAGTGCCGAGTACAGCCTCTGTAAAGCGAAACGCCATATCAGTGGTCGTAAGAGTGGGACTCTTGCACTTTCAAATCTAATACCGTGCATCCGAATAGCCTCCAGAAAATAGAAACTTGAAGGGGGGGAATACGTTGGAGTGGGGTCTGTACGCGAGTCAGCCTCAGGCGATCAACTGTGCAGCGTCGATGCAAGCGCCGTGTCACTTGGTCGCCCCCTTTCCGCGATTCCATTCGCCGTCCATCGGAACCGAATCCACGCCGAAAGCGACTTACAGGCCACAGCTTCTGTGGACGGAGCCGATCCCCGCGAGTGCTTTTTCGACCAAGTCGGTGCCAAATGCATGTCCTGACTGCCCTCCGCATCAACAAATGAAAGTCCTCTCCGGGTACAGTGCAGTCTGGGTGGGCAGCTTGTATTGCTTGCCGGTCCACCTCGTCACCTCGGAGGCTGGCACGACTTCCAACCTTTCGCCAAGGTGATGGACAGCGGCTCAGGCTCAGGTTTGCTCGCTTTGAAGCGTGAAGAGCTGCAGTCTGCAACACGATATCCGGTCGGCCAGGCAGACCCTCTCCTTGCAGTCGTCATTGCAAGGTGCAAGATGCTCTTCGGACCAAAGTTCGGTGGGGAATTGTCATCACGCGTTGCGTGCTACAGTACTGTACATACCATGGTACATGCAGGCTCGGTTCGATGCATCGTGGCTGCCTACGCGACAGTCGCTTCTCCCCGCGACCCTCGTCGGCCAGACGAGGTGAAGAACCAGCGTGTTGGACCTCCGCTTTTCTCGGTGAGGCAGCCACGGGTGGAGGGAAAGCCTCCGTGCGCTATTTTAGCAGCAGCTCGAGCAAATTGACAATTTTTTTTACAATTCGAATTTGTACGTACATGTACGTACTCCGGCTGGAAGGAGTTCGTGGACAGGTTCTCTCGCTTACAGCACTGGCATTGCCGGTTGTAATATCGCTCCGCATGGCGGCATTCACGAGGCTACTATACATGTTGTAAGGAGCACGTCAAGCCGAACTGATCGCTAAAAATCGCTCTACTGGAACACCTGCGTAAAAATTACCAACCGGCTGGAGAGCTTTCAGCATGGCCAAAGTCACGCTGCAGCACGCCAGCATTACACTCTGTGCGGCAGGCGCACACGGCGGCGAGAGCTGGGCAAGGAGGCTGCAGCTTACAGTACATGTATGTAGAGTCAAACAATCAAGATGGCAGAAATTTGTGCACATTTCGTTTTGTACGCTTCCTCGTCACAGTGTCCGAAGCTCGGTCGTGAGCTCCGCTCGTCACGGGCACCAGACTTGAGTTTGTACAGCACGAACATCAATTTGTGTGTCCGACCAGCTTACAATTGACATTTTGGTCAAAATGAGTGTGTACATGTACATGTACATGTACATGTACATCAACTTACTTGGTGCATGGGCCCCAAGTTGGGGCGAGGCCGCGACCAGCAGAGCTCTCTGGGTTCCCCACGGCCAGGTGGAGAGAAAGATAAAGAGAGTGGATAGGTTTCGAAATTCACTTCACCCGCACCTTCACCCTCAGAGCAAAATGAGCAAAATCGGGACAAGTGTACTGGAAGCTGCTCTAGATAGGTGCGCATACAGTTTTACAGTCTCCCTGTATAGATAACGTTCGGAATTGGAAAGTTCGCACCTGAACTTAATGGATTCGTACAGGTGAATGTGAGGATCAAATTCTGATGGCTTTGCAAAATGTAGGGATTTTGCACACTGATTGCACACTGATCTGTGTGCAAAAAGTGCAACTAGTGCGAACTTAGACGGCTGTGAAGGGAAAGTGAGGGTGGGGAACGCTTCGAAACCTACCTAGTGTACTGTAAAAGGTTGCATTATCCTCGAAAAGTCTAGCTGCCAGGTGTCCTCACGAGTCGTGGATTGAGCTGGGGAGGCTCGCCGTCTCAGCTTGAGACGCGTGCGCTGCCAAGACCCCCGAGGCAGATGAAGCGGCTGCAACAGGTACATGTCCCGCAATGGTCAGAAGCCTCCGCTTTGGTGAGTTGCGAAGACACGCGTGCGGATAAGGCGCCCCTGGCAGACGGAGACCAGATCCCATCGCTTTGAGTCGGGACCAACCAAAGACGCGGCGATTACTTGCCATACGGGAACCCCCACGCGCGAACATTGAACCAAGCACCAGCTGATAACGCTTGCAGCTCACCCCTCGAGGGACTGCAACGTGCCAAGCGGGCTCTGTCTGCTGCAGACGCAGCTCACTAGGTACAGTTCACGTACGTGACCGCATTGAGGGTCCAACCGCTTCAGCGATCGAACTATACTAGATAAGGCTGGCACTGTTGACACCAGAATCCCATGTTCCGGTGTACATTTGTTGCAATTCGGTGGAGCAAAGTGCTCGGACGGCAAAGCCGCGTTCGCCGACAAAATACGAAAAACACCAAAGAACGCACACGAGCACCTTTCCTAAAGGGCTAGGTCGACCATATTAGAAGGCGGTAGTGAGCGGGTGTGAGGAGCGTTGCCATAGCAAACCCGCGCGGGGTGCCCGCGAAGCAAGGGCCGCGCGGTATTTGCGGAGGCGGGCCCAGCGACGAGCTCCTCTGCGAACGGACCCGTTGCCCTGTCCAGTAGTTAGTTTTTCTAATGCGGGGGTCTGGGGGTGCAACCCCCAGAATCACCCCAAATAGAAGGACGCGATTTGCTTGGGTGTTTTTGGTAGGTTGTCGTCTCACCAGGCAGAGAGGCGGAACGCAAGCTGAGCAGGCTGCGGGCAGCGTGACGGGGAATCGCCGGCTCGCTGGGGGTTCGCACTCGGGCAGAAACACGATCTTCCGACCTCGCGGCACGAAAGTCGGATGGGAAGGTGGCTACATCAGCGACGAGGCAAAAATGCCATCAACACGCTGGCGAACGCGACAACCTACCAAAAACACCCAAGCAAATCGCGTCCTTCTATTTGGGGTGATTCTGGGGGTTGCACCCCCAGACCCCCGCATTAGAAAAACTAACTACTGGACAGGGCAACGGGTCCGTTCGCAGAGGAGCTCGTCGCTGGGCCCGCCTCCGCAAATACCGCGCGGCCCTTGCTTCGCGGGCACCCCGCGCGGGTTTGCTATGGCAACGCTCCTCACACCCGCTCACTACCGCCTTCTAATATGGTCGACCTAGCCCTTTAGGAAAGGTGCTCGTGTGCGTTCTTTGGTGTTTTTCGTATTTTGTCTGGTGAGACCTGTCTTGGTGAGACGACGGCGAGGCCACGAAGGCAGAAAGATGAGCCCCTGCGAGGATAAAAGAACCCCTTTGAGCTGGCTAGGAACGGATATCTGGCCACGGCGGAAGTGCGGAATCATAACATGGCCGCCGCATTTTCGCATTAATTTTTGAAGAAGCTGCACGGCAAGGTATTTTCATGCGCGAGGCTTGCATTCTCCTGTGTATCAAGAAATGCTCGGACCGCTGCAGATCGCAGGAAAGAGGAGCATGGTACACGCGCGGCGATAAGGCAGTAGTCGAATGGAACATCGAGCTTCATCCAAATGCTCCCAGTTTGTTATTTTCATCACCTCTTGGATCCAAAGGATCCGTTGATACTGTTGCGAATGAAAGTCTAGATTTACAAACCTCCGCTACGAATGACTCGACACCGCGAGATCTCCGGTAAAATTGCGACGCGGCACCACCGCTTACTTGTCCGCGCTTCTCGAAGCAAGTCAACCGTTGCAGTTGTGAGGCGTTTGACATGCGTCAATTCCCTCGCTCTCGAACGCACTTCCCGCTAGGGAGAAACCTTCAAGGTTGGCCAAGCTCGTATCTTTCCCCGCTCCACATATGTCGTTGAGCAGTGTAAACTCCCGATTCACCTACAGCAGCCATCCCCTCGTACATAAGAACCCCTTGGAGGTAAGGCGCAATGACTCGTCATCTCGGGGCGCGCTCTGTTCGACCCAGCTGGCCCAGCAAATATGGCTGGCAAGGCTCAAAGGCTGAGCACGCTCGCCTATCTCGGGTCTCTGTCTCTCTCGCGACCAACAAGCAGACCATCAGGAATCCGACCTGTACCTCTCGAGCAAAGCACCGCGTGGTACGGACAGTCCGATCGTAGGGCAAGCTGAGCTCAGCTTGCCACTGCAGCAGTCGCGTGTGCTGTGGCAACCGGGAACAAGCTGTTTTCGGCTCTCTGCTTCTTCATCTCGTTCGGGTCGCTCACTTTACTTTTCACCTCCAACCGCGAACACCGGCACCCGAGCGCTTCACTGTTAGTGCAGCCGTGATCGTCACATCCTTTCCATCCGTTGTACACTCAATCATGCCGACGCCTAGCGCTCGCCGAAATGCCAACCGAGCTCGGTGCCAGTTCGCTGGTTGTGACAAGTTCGCGCAGACCCGCGGGCTCTGCAAGGCCCACGGCGGCGGCTCTCGCTGCCGGGACCCGCAGTGCAACAAGCTCGCTCAGAGCCGCGGCCTGTGCATCGCCCACGGCGGTGGCCGTCGCTGCCAGTTCGACGGCTGCAAGAAGCTGGCCCAGTCCAAGGGCTACTGCATCTCGCACGGCGGGGGCCGCCGCTGCACCATCCCCAACTGCGAGAAGTTTTCACAGGTCAAGGGCCGCTGCAAGTCTCACTCCAAGCTGCTGACGACGGTCCTGGGCTCGTACGCTGCTGCATCACACGGCGTCGTGACCCCGCCCAGCTCGACCCACAAGTCCGCGATCTCCCCCGCAAGCACCAAGCTCTCTATCGACTTCCTCGTGAATCCGCTGTCGCGCAGCTCGTCCATTGGCGACAAAATGCCGATGCAGCAGCAGCAGCAGATGCCGGTGCCAGCTCTGCGTCCGATCACGCAACTCGCCAACCCGTTCACGTCCGCAGGCATGGGCTGCAACCCGCGCTTCGACTCGCAGGTGCTGGGCAATCAGCGCTCGCTGCTGTCGTTCCTCGAGCCCCACGGATCCGTTCCGTCGTACCCGGCGCCGCGACCGCAATACGCGGCTGTACCGGGCCACTACCAGGCACCCCTGTTGCCGTCGCTCGCACTGTACCGCTAAGCGATAGCCACCCAGGGTGCATAGTGTCATTGTGAGTAGTTGAGGGTATTACATGTCGATAGAGAATGGTGCCACGCTGCAATCAGAACGCAGCAAGTAGAGTTGGCGCCGAATATTTAACCCTTAAGTGTACACTACTTTTTCAAACACTACTATACATTCCTTTTGCTACCCGCCGCGATAAGCGCTGGTAATATTAATACTACTACGTTACTTTATGTAGTACTAGCAGCACGTTCGATACAGTGCTGGGTAGGAAGGCATGTCGGGTGGCATTCGAGTCATCTTGCTGCTGGGCGCTAAGAAAGGTGTTGAAGCTAGCCGTCATCAGAATTTCGTTCAGTCCAAGCACCGACGAAAGTGCCTGCGCTGAATACTGTACACGCCACCATGGAGAGTTTGTCCCCGCGGGGAGTGCTTCAAAGTTGCTGGCTCTGGGGCGGGAAAGCTTCATCCGGATGTCCTGTAAGTCCACCGAAGTATTTGTCAACACCCCTCGTTAATAATCAAGAAGACTTGCACCGAGAGCAATTCACTCGTCCGCTTGAGTCAAGGTCAGCAACGCTCCCCATCTTGAAACGGTGCACAAGTTCACCTGCCGCCCATCGCCAAACCCGCGAGGAAATATAACTTTCACACGATAAAGGCTGACCAGCACCATAGCTCATCCCCCACAATACGCAGGAACGGGCCAGGCCCGGAAGCCCTGGTGCGCCCCGCTCCCCAATCCTGGTGGCACCAGGCACCGATGCGCCATTCATTGTGCACCACACCAGAATAATGTTGTCGAGTGGTGGACCACACCAGCGAAGCTGTGGCTCACTTCAGATTCAATCCTGCCAGCCACCAGGAAGCAGCAGCAACGACCACCTCCGCGCGTCCAGCACCCGCCCGTGGAGGATGGTGGGCCTGAGTGCGTCGGAGCTGCCTCCGCAACAGCTCCACGCAGGTGACATGATCGCGTATTTTTCGCGAGCTTTCGTTTTGGGCGACAGCAGAGGGCATCGCCGCGCCGTCGTCACTCGTGTTAATGGAGGCGAGGCTGCAGACTTCCCGATCTCGGTGGATACCCACGAGGCCATGCCCCCGGACATGATGATCCGGCGGGTCACGGAGAGGTCCGGCAAGCCCGTTGGCGGTTTTTGGCGTAAGCTGCGGTCGTTCAAGCTGGTCCCTGGGACCTTCGAGGCTGCAAGCCGTGCCAGCGGGCTCAAAACGGCGCTGGAAGGAGCTGTTACAGCCGCCTGCGAAGCTGTTCGTGAGGTAGTGAAGGACTTGTGCGACGAGATTGTCCATGAAACACCGCAGAGCAGTGTATGCAGTTCCCCCGACCTGTTGTCCGGGTCAGTCGACATGCTGGCACCCAGCGCTCCAAGCAGCCCGATTTTAGCGCGAACGGGCGGCGGAGGAGCTGTGAAGACATCTCTGCCTACTGCAGAACGCGAGGAATGTTTCCTGCGGTCGTCCGTGATGGAGATTGTGGACCTCGTGTCCTCCGAAGAGGAGCAGGAGCAGGAGGTGGCTGCAGTCAGTGATCAGCCTAGCTCCCTCAGCGCCCAGAAGGCGGCCGCCTACATGCGCTCCATTCCGAACCGGCACGCCCGAGCCAAGACCCGCCATCAGCCCAAGAAGAAGCGTGTGCAATGGCACGTCCCAAGGTCGAGGAAGCGTCGCCACCTTGCCAAGTGCGCGATTACAAAGAGCGGCAGCGTGATCCATCACGCGAAGGTGTTAAGGCCCGTGAAGTTCGAGGACCTAGTGAAGAACCCCGAGGTGTTGAAAGAGTTGAAGAAACTCCACGCTCTGCGAAGGTCGTACGAGGAGGCCTCTTCCAAGAAGGGACCACCCCAATGCCGCACTGTGCCGTGGCCGGCTGAAGTAGAGAAGATCACGTCGTGCAGGCGTAACGGGGTCAAGTTCCCCGACATTGGGAGCTTCGACCCCTGCACCTGCGTCGGGGATTGCTTCTTGGACACCTGCTCAAACGTGGCGTCCGCGTCGTTCTGCACCCCCAAGAACTGCAAGCTTGGGGCGAGGTGCAGCAACGCTCCGCGGACGCTGGACACCCTCAAGTTGTACGACACAGGCCGCGTCGGTCTCGGTGTGTACACCACCACGGCGTTGGGCGTCGGCGACGTGATCGGAGAGTACTGTGGGGAACTGACCGAGTTTGCAGCCGTCGTGGAAGGTCAACCTAACCAAGCGCTGAAGCATAACAGCGGATACACCATGCTGTACAATGCTAAGTCTGTGCTGGGCAACTACGTCTACGTGGATGCTCTACGGTGCGGGTCGATAACGCGCTTCCTGTCGCACTCCTGCCAGCCGAATGCAGCATTTGTGGAGCAGCAGACGCGCTCACGTGTCCGCGTCCTGGTGAAGATGATCAAGAACGTCCAGGCTGGCGCTCAGGTGACCGTGCACTACGGTAATGAGCGATGGTTTAAGTGTGCGTGCGATAGGTGCTGGGCCAAGCGCACCGAGGTTGCTGCTGACAGCGAAGGAGAGTAAGTAGACGAACGTGCTCGCGTCTATCACATTGGTAGACTGCTTAACATCTAATATGATCTGAAGGTGCTACCGATGTTGCATTTGTTTGTGTGCTGGAGCGCACTGAAGTCAATACAACGCATACGCTTTTGTCCTCGCACACATTTAGAAGGAAACGAGTGAGCGTGGCTCACTGTTAGGCAGTATGGCTACTGGCTGATGATCTATGGTCGCTGGGTCACTCGAGGCTGAGTGCGGGTCCAATGTTCGCCGGGCGGCCGATATCCGCGAGCACGGCAACACCGCCTCGCTTCCTCTTGCGTCTGCTTATTAGCACCTCCCGGCCTCTGGCGTCGAAGTGAGCGGTGACACGAATGGCGAACATGACGTGAACACATGCCCCGAACGCAAACCAATACGAGCACGGGCACTTTTGACGCAGTACATCAACTGGCCACCCGTCCGCTGGTTGTCCCTCGAACTCCTTCCTAGCGTAGTTAGACCCATTTGAGCCGTCACCGCCATGGCTTCAACACTGCGCTTGTTTGGCGCAACAGACACTCGAGGCGCAGGCAGGGAGATGACACGCAGAATGCCAACGAAGCCAGCGCGCACAGCATCCACATTCTGGTTCCACGCGACGCCCAGTAACTTTAAGCGGACCAGTTCGGACACCCTGCGTGCGAGGGTTGGAGCTGGGCACACAGTGAACTCAAAAGCGCGGGCACTACTCGATTGATCCTGGCAGCACGAACTCAGCTCTCTCAATAGTGTCCCCATCTTGAGTCGACGGCGCAGCGTGTAGTCCCGCTTTAACAAGGCATTGAAAGTTTCGGCGGGGTTGTTCGTGGAGGCGAAGCCAGTGGGTGTTGCGAAGACCTGCCACGCGCTGAAGTGACCAGTAAGCCACTGCGCGTGACAATATTGAGCGAACGGAACTAAGAGAGGGTCGCTCATCCAGGCTTGTAAGATCGGACGCAGCATCCCCAAATACTCCGTTTGGCTGCGCGCAAAGTGCAGGTCGTAGAGCTCTCGAAGTACGCTTGCTTGGGTACGCGAGGAAAGAAGCCTCAACCGTTCCTGGATGTGCTTCATGACGTGAAAGAAGCACATCAGGAAACGGTACTGGGGATTGTCACCGAACACGGCAGCGAGGGCGTTGCATTGAGCCCGGTCGCCGTCTGCCATAGCGTAGTTGACAGTTAGGTGCCTCCCGGACACCCAGAAGTACACACGACGTAGGGATAGCAGAGCTTCCTGGAACATCGGCTGCGTTTCGTTCGACATCACGAACATCGCCACCAGGTGAAACCTGCGCGATCGGTCCGACACCCCCACCACCAGGACTGGGTAGTCGCACTGGTTGGTCTTGTACGTCCCGTCCAGGTGGAGGATGAAGCTCTCGGGCGGCACGGTCAGGCGCAAGAGCAACGCCTTCGTCGAGATGCCCACTAGGAACGGCCTCATGTCTGAGCCGTTGCCCACGATGGGCCGGCTCAGAGCGTCCATGCGCCAGGCGAAAGTGAACGCCTGGGTCGCAGGCTCGGAACCGGAGTATGCGCGCTCGTGAATCCAGGCCGTGAGGTCCTCCACGCGGTCGTGGTTCTCCATTTGAGTGCGGCTGTAGTGGTTGACGAAGTTTTGAATCGTCTTGAGGGCAGGTAGCTCTTCCAGGGGGGTCGAAAACTTGCGCGACAGCTCGTGGCGAATGCGCATCGGGCGCATGTGGCACTCTGCCAAGTCGCGGCAGAACGACTTATGCGCCAGGCTGAGCTTCTTGAGCGCTGCCGAGGGGGCAGCAGAGCTGTGCTCGCCGAACTCAAACACAGAGACCTTCTCCGTGCTTAAGCATGTGAGTATCTTCCCGCGCCACGCGCACTTGATCGGGCTAGCCGCAGCGCAGGAATCATCACTGCATCGTAGCAAGCGATAGCGCATCTTGTGCTCCGCGCTGAGGCACATAGTGCACACCATAGCGTTGCTCTTGTCGATATCGAACGCCTTTAGCTTTAACAACACCGCCTCCGCTGCAGTCGCGTTCACCTCCACAGCGACATCTCGCCACTGTACCCGCCTCGGCATGCTAGCCTGCCTTCTAAGAATGCTGTGGGTCACGTGGGTCACAACACAAATGGCCGCTGGCTGGCCACACAGGCACACATTTGCCCTACCCGCAGCCCTTTTGCGCGCTTCCCGCGGCGTCACCTCGTATGGTGCTGGCATTGTGCTCATCGATCGGTTGGGGTGCTGACCAGATTCTATGGTGCCCACACAGACGTGTTGTGCTGTTACAGCACTGTTGGGTGTCAGTTAGGCGTTCTCCAAACCCGCTCGACACCGTCGTTAGCTGGGGACGCGTGCATGGGCCCCATGCCATGGGGACGCGCGTTGATTAACTGTGACGAGCGCACCCGAGAGATCTTGAGCTGGATTCGTTAGGGACTCCAGTCGCCTAAGGCTACATTACCTGGTACTGCAGGCTGTAATAAAACAGCGTTGGGATGCTGAAGCGATGCATGCGATTCCACGATAACGCGCCCAAGGCTTGGGCCCCAAGCACAATCGCAAGTTGGTGGACGTAGATCAGCCCGCCGTTGCAGGCTGCATCAGCGTCATCCATGCTCAGACCAGGAGCGAGCGAGCGCGTGCCGGCACACGAGCCAAGACAGTTTTGGTCGCGCATCGGGGTGCCATACAGCCTACAGCACTCAGCATGCAGACGCATACAGTACAGAGCCGCCGGCGACGTCGAGCGTAAGAATTCCGAGTTCGGGATGGCGATCATACGTTTTTCTCTCAGTTCACAAACGCATAGTGAAATTAACGTTGTGGTGGTCGTCGGGCCAAGAAGCACTGTTGATTCCTCATTTATTCAGTGGAGAAGATCTTTGATCAGTGTACAGTATAAGTATAGTTGTAGTCCATCTCGAAGCATTTCAACAATACTGTGCGACTGCGCCGGCAGCTACTTCTGCAGCAGAAGCCAAACCATCGATAATTGACTGCGTTGTTTTGCCTAGTTGACCGCCTTGAACTCATCTGTCGCTCCGCTATTATCAACTGATACTCCTTAGAAAGCGAAACTTATGGGAGGAAAATGCTGTCCTCATACATGTATAATAGAAGCAGCGGAACCTCGGTACTAGTTAATATCGTTTAAAAAGCGTGCGGATCGCCAATCACTCCTGTAAGTTGTTCAGTTGATACTATCTACACCTGTCCGTGATGAGGAGGGTGTCAGAATACTGTATACAGCTTTTTAGGCCAAAACATACAGAGTTGGGGTTGTAGCATACTAAGTACCAGGTGGTGTCGGCCCATACTTTTTACGTAAAACGAGAACAAACTATACTGGATAGGGTCGGAATATACTATTCGGCCGAATGAATTGCACTCAGAAAAGGTTTTACCCAACCTCTTGCACTAATATCTATTGCATGATGAAAGTGCATTTGCTACCATATATTGGGCAAACTATCTATAGATGTACAAATTCTCCTGCAACCACCCACAACATCTCTAGCATCCTCTGCTAAGGTCGGCGAGCCGGCGAGCCGGCGGGAAGAGCACAAGATGGAGCCATGGCGTCAGCTTTCCACCCAAAGCTCAAAGGAGAACTATGAGGACTTTCGTAGCGAATCGATGTGCTGTTC
This sequence comes from Phytophthora vignae f. sp. vignae, assembly GCA_016169955.1. Lineage (NCBI taxonomy): Eukaryota > Oomycota > Peronosporomycetes > Peronosporales > Peronosporaceae > Phytophthora > Phytophthora vignae. The sequence goes on along the minus strand of JABJUM010000009.1, from coordinate 1,619,071 downwards.
TGCTGTGTTTCTCAAGCGCGATTTCGATTCCTGTTGTTTGTGTGGTGGTCAGCATACGATGACAGAGCGCCGCCTGGAGTGTACAAGCAAAACGTGTAAACGTATCGGGAAGTGCCGGGTTATCTGGAAAATATTCACTTGTTCAGCTCAAGACGCATGGACTATATGGGTGAATGAGCATGGACACAGGCGAGGTGCTCTACCGTGTGACGCCACTCACCCGACGCGTATTACAGTAGCCATCAAGTTGTTCTTCGCCCAGCAAGACGAGATAGGTATTCCACCGCGCCTCATTCTGGTGAATTGGAAGAGACAACAAACAACGATCTCAGGTCCGATCCGTGCACCACCGAGTGTAAAACAAGTTCGCAACGCGCTCAAGCGCATTCGACGTGATCAAGGCAGTAAAAACACGAGGGGAACAACTCAACATCTAGTGCGACTTCGCTGCTATCAAACTGGAATGGACGTCAATACAGCGTTTTTGTTTAGAGTCAAGGTAGATAACGAAGGGTACGGCTACGTCGGCATCGGATCGGATGAAGAACCTTTTATCATTGGAGTCTCATCCTTGGCCATGATCGATGCCTGCCTGCGCTTTTCCACCGACGACTCGTACTGCCAATTTCACGCCGATGCGACTTTCAAGGTTAGCGACATTGGGTACCCTGTAATCACGTGCGGGTTTACCGACAAGTCGAGGGCGAATCAAGTGGGTGCGTTTTTTTGTTGTTAGCAGGAGGACTGTACTGGAGTACACAGAGTGCTTTCGAAGTTTTGTGGACTTAGTGCGCGAGCTCCGAGGCGCTTCGCTGAAAGTTAGTGCAGTGATGGGGGATGCAGAAGATGCACAGTACAGCTCTTTCGGGTCGATACCAGCATTTGCCGGGGCTAAGATGCTGATGTGCTTCTTTCGTGTACTGTATAACGTGAGAAAACGTGTTCAACATCTTCCAATCAAGGACAGGATGCAAGTCATGGCGTCCATTGTTGATATGCACTACGCGAGCAGTACGGAAGAATACGACACCATTCGCGATCGAGAGCTTGTGAAATGGCGACGAAAGACGCAGCTCACATCGTTTGCCAACTACTTCGACGCACAATGGCTCAAAGGTCGATACTCTCAATGGCAATCATACAACACACCACGCGGGTTCGCGTGCACAAACAACCCCTGCGAAAACCTCAACGGAGCTTTGAAATCGTTTCTCCAAAGACGCCGCCACCACATGCGCCGGCTACTCTTGACACTTTGCGATTTTATCGAGACGATTAACCCGCTAAAGCCCGTGACGTCTGAATACAAGGCGAAGGCCACCAGTGATGTTGTCAAAGCTGCAGCAGGAATGCTTAAAGCCGGTCGTGTGCTGTTTGAAACAACCTCCGATGCGGCCCTAGTAAGGGTGTTAGTGGTCCAGCAGCCAGAGACCACGACGGAGGAGGCTGACGCACAAGAATTTCGTTTAGTATTCGATGGCGAAGCATCCTCCAGTAGCCCGCGTGCGTCACAACCTTCGACGAAGTCGAAAGACCAGAGTTTGTTTTTGCGTTTAACCGCCGGTGGGGAGACTGAGTGTGATGTTGATCACTCAGATGGGGATGACGATTCTGACGGTAATCACTCCGTTGGGGACGCTGCTATTGCTGGTAGCCATGACGTCGATGTTGCTCACCTGAGTGAAGACGCTGGTTCGGACAATGACCACCCGTGTGTCGATGCTGAAAGTGATGGTGGTCACTCTGATTCAACGGTGGAATAAGATTCGCTTTTCGAAAATGTAAATGAACTCGATGATGATGATGAAGAAGAAGAAGCAGCGGTCCGCAAGCAAAAGGATCTGTACGACCTGGCTACTAAGTGGTCATTGCGTCGTGCGCATACGCTTGGTATGCCTCACAGGGGTTGGTGGGTTGATCTCGACGACAAGACATGTGGATGCAGGTATTACGAGAAATTTCTCGTTTGTGCTCACTTAGTAGCCCCACTGCGCAAGTACAACCTCGTCACGGTGAACAACGACCCGCTCGAAAAGCTTAAGAACAGGATTAGATCGACCGCTAAACGCAGTTGCGCAAAACAACCCAAGTCATAGTCGAGTCAGAAGAAGCCCAAGGCTAAGCAGTCGAGTCAGAAGAGACCAAAATCGAAGAAATCAGGAGCTCGGTGTTCTAAGACCATCCTGTCGGCCGAGCAAGATACCCAGGAAGATGTCACCACAGGTAGACCTCCCCTTAGCGCGCCGGCCATGACCGTTCAGTACATTCTACATGAATAAGACAATATACACTTGCCATTACGCTAAAAAAAATCCAAGTACCGGTGTGGTAAACTGTTGAGGCGGCTGCAGCATGAAAGCATACGAAAGACGGGAATTATATTTGCGTAATGATCACTCAAACATCGCAAACGGACCCTCACTCAAACCAGATCGTGGAGTTAGACAGCTCCAAAAAATTTGCTGTGCGGAGCTCCAATGACTACATCAGCAGGCTCTTCAATGCCAGCTTCTGCATGAAGCCTTTGCAGGATTCGCTTGCTGTCTTCGTACTGGGCTTTCGCGAGCTGAATTCTTGTCTCTGCAAAGATAGGATCGGGTTGCTCATACTGTGGATCTGGCTCAAACTGCGCTACACCAATCATGGTTCCAAACACGTCCTCGAGCCGGAGCGCAATTGATGCAAATGCTTCCTCCACTGTCTTGGGGTTGTCTTTCACTCTGGCCAAGACAACGGTGCTCTGAGAACTGGTGACAGCGGCTTCGATGACGCCTACCAAACTCCCTCCATTGTAGGAAGCATGGATACGTAGTCTCTGCTCCTTATCCAGCGTAGTGTAGTAATGGCTGCGAGCGCGCACTACCTTGGGGAGTTGTTGGCAAAGCATGTCGGGTTGAGATGGAAGAAAACCAGCTCGATGGGCGACTTGATCCGGCTGTGGTGGTGGCAACCCCACCGCACCTGGTCGTTGCGAAAACTCTTGTGTTGATGGTGGTTCATATTCTCGAAGCGGAAGCTCATGCGTTGTATGTGGTGCCAGTGGTTGATCAGCAAATGGTTCGGTGGGCTGGCGTACCGTAAAGGCAGAACGCTGGCTTCTATCGTCAATGCGTTCCGAGCCAGAGTTGGTACACCCACGAGAAGACTTCATTTTTCCACCGGAGGATCTGGGGCCTCTTTTTGGGTTTCCAGGATAGTGGCGTCTTTCATCCAAGAAACCGGTGAGTCCTTCTGGAAAGCTGATGTCAGGCGTAGCCAGCAGTCGACGTCGACGCTCCTTCTCTCCCATCGCCTTCCACGCGGCTTTTAGACGTGCTCCACCAGTCCCGCGCAGGAATGTCGTATCACGAACACGTCGCTCATTTTCAGACAGACCTAGGCGCTTGCTTGCGTATTCGCGGGCGTAGTCGTTTCCACTGGTCGCAGCAAACTCCCACACGGCGTTATGGGCGCGCATAAGTATCCGATAGTGCTGAGGCTGGTGCGGAAGAGTTGATATTGCTAAATGACCGGACCCACGCCTAGAACGAACCAAACCAAACCATTTGGTTTGGTTCGAACGTTTCAGCAAAATTACCGCTATCAAACCTGAAACGGCCGGTATCCTGGTTTGGTGGAACAATTCGAACCATCCTGGCGGGTTCGGAAGCAACTGGGTTGGAGTTACGCTGTTGTCGGATTGAAAGGTTCATACCCACCAGCCTTTCATGACTGTAATCTCACTAGATTCAACTATCCTTAAAGTCCGCATGTGCGTTCCTTTCTAGCCTGTCACCTCGTAACAAAGGAACGCTGTCTGTACTTTTACTAGAACGGTGTTGTATACAGCCTGAATCAGCTTGCGCAACAATGCTGACTGTCCCCTCGTGTATGCTGTCAAGCTCGCGCTTATCAGACGTAAGCTTACGCTATGGTCTTGCCTTATTCACCAACTTTCCTTCAGAACAACTAGCCGCCAACGTCTGCAAAGCCACCGCCACCTGCCCAACCAGACCTACAATCAAATCAACACACCCAGCGATACTCCAGGAAATATTGTTTGGGCAGCTTCGCACAAACGTGGCTAGCAGTTAGTTTCAACTTATTTTGCGCCACGGCAGCGCCACGTTACAGCAGTCGACAGTCCCAGGAAGTGCAGGTAACCTTGATTATTATCTTGGGCAGCTGCGTTTATCTTTAAGACAAACTCTAAATTTGGTGTGTTTCAAGCAATATGCCAAGTTGGTACTCTCATATTTGCAAGCAAGCCCGTGGCTCCAATGCGCCGATTTTTTTTTCGCTCGAATCGTGATAGTGGGGAGAGCCCTCTCCAACGTCGCCGTGTTACCAGTAATGGAGTTGATCTAAGCCCAAACGGAACGTGATGGAGCATACTTATCCACTGCGCTAAACGACATGACCTCCGACTCGACGCAACACTTGCAGTACCCCCTATCCCGCAATGTATCCACCCCGACGTCTTTACAGTTGCTATCAACGATATCTACCCCCGATCACGGTGTGTCGGGCTCTTCCAGCTTGGTTTCGTTGCCTCCTACTAGATTGGACCCAATTCCTTTGGACCAGTGCCCCCTACCAGCAGCACCTCGTCAGAGTGGAGATTCGCACCAACAAGACCGCGCGTTTAATTATTTCGCCGTCAATCAGACCACTATGTACCAAAGTTCGGTCCCCACTGCAACAGAACCACCGCCGGAGGTGACCGCAGCGATTCGCAATTTCAGACCAGGTCCTCAATTTGAGGTGATGCCGAAGCGTCCAGGTGAACGCTCTCTGATTTTGGATTGGGGTATGCGCGTTGTTACGATGCTCGATGAAAAAGAAATGACGTGTTGGATATGCCAAGGTAGCGCGAAGTGTCGCTCCGAAAACAAGTGCATTCAGCTTTTCGGTAATACTTCTAAGGCTACGAAGCACCTGAGCGATGCTCACTCTGTGACGTCTACAAAAGTAGTTGCTGAGTCGGGGCGAAAACGAAGTCGCCTGGAGGAAGTCAATCGCATTTCGCATTCGCTCACCAACTCCGACGACTCTAGATGAGCGACTTTGCTTTTGGAGACGCTTCGTGTGGTGAACAACAACATGCCCTTCAGGATTGACAATTATGAGGAGTCTGAACTGCTAGCGGCGCTTGCAGTGAAATACGATTTTCGCACGGTTGTTAACGCTCACAAGGTGGTGAGGAGTCTGAACTACTAGCGGCGCTTGCAGTGAAAGACGATTTTCGCACGGTTGTTAACGCTCACAAGATGGTGCATGCTGCTGATGAGCTGTACTGCTGTGCGGTTAGTGCTGTGTGTAAGTTTTTGGCTGAAAACAAAATTCCAGGCGTGGCATCATTTGCAATGAGTACCGATTTTTGGGTGTGCAAGACGCAACGGACCAAGTTTCTCGGTCTTCGTGTGTACCTCGTTGATTGGCACTTCAGATACCAGTCCGTACTGCTTGGAACACGTCATTTCAACCCTCGTTATGCTGCGAGGAACGGAGGCGTTCGTGAGCCATTCAAGAGCTGGCTGGTCGCTCTTCTTCGAGCTTTCCGCCTGCCCTTCATAGATGTTTTTGGAGCGACAAGTGATAAGGGACCTGACGTAAAGCGCATGTTGGAGACGGAGCTCAGCCTGAAGTGGGAGTGGTGCATCCCGCATCTTACAAATGCATCGACAAAGACTGCGTTTGGAATTGGGTCGACAAGGAGCAGCTCCAAAAATGTCGAGATGACAGATCTGATTGCTCGTATTGAAAATACAATCTATACTGTTCGCTCTAGCGAAAGGCTCGGTTCTCTTTTTGCAGAGCTCTGCACCATGATCGATCCTAGCGCCACGACGAAGCTGCTTGAATATCGCGACCACCGCTTCATGGGCCTGACAAGAGTGATCAAGCGCATCCTTGAGAAGTACGAAGAGTTGGAGATCTGGTTTGCTGAGCGGATTGAGAAAGCTCTCCGCGAGTTTGATGACCCTCCTGATGATTTTTCCCTGGTTGAAGACCGGCAGACATTGCTTCAAATGTATGCGCTACTCGAACCAATCAATGTCATCAATGTTCACAGACAAAGCGAAAGCGCCAATCAGCCGGAGGTGCTGGGGCTTTTATATCAACTTCGGCGGACTGTCCTCGATGAAACTCAGCAACTTCGGGACTGTTTCCGGCAGCGAGACCCACCGATCTACTTTCGAGTACATGAGCTGACTCCATTAGTGAGGCGTACTCGCAGCTTGCTTGCTAAATCATTTCACGACAACTTTTTCAAGCGATATACTAGCAGTGCTCGTATTTCCACGGCCGCGTACATTCCCGAGATGCAGATGCTGCTGCACCCACTCTTCAAGAACCCGGACAGTCATCTCAGTAAAATTGTGAAGCTGTGCTGCGAACAGCTTGTCGTGGATCCGAATGACAGCAGAGCAGGTGACGAATACCGTTTCAACCGTGCGAGTGGAGGTGATGAACCGGATGAAGTCACTGATGCTTTCTGTCGTTGTAAACGAAGAGGAAGCCGAATTAGCGGGACGAGAAGATGCCATGGCTTCGGTGGAGAGAGGGGCAGGACAGCAGGACCAAACGCAGCGCGAAGAAGTGTCTACTCGCCGCAGTATTTTAGATGACCTGGTGCAGCTTTTTGGTCATCAACCAGAGCAAGTTCAACGTGGTGGATTTCATGAAGAGCGCGTGAAAACGGAATTGCAGAAATGGTTATCGGACAACACCCCGCTACGCACACATCCGGACGGGAATGTGGAGACACTGCTCGAGTTCTGAAAGCGCCAATCCATGAGTCCTCGCTATCAAATTTTACTAACTGTAGTTCGAGTTCTTTTCGCTATTCCGGCCTCTGCTGCGCAGATTGAGAGAGACTTCAGTGTGAGCGGCATGATGGTTACAAGTCACCGAACCAGTATCGCTAAGCACAATATCGACATGTGCAGCTTTATCAACAGGAACAGGCAGTTCGTAGATATCACGGCTTGCCCGAGACTGAGCGCGAGTGAACTAGCTTCTGCTTTGCCTAGCAGTGCGTTCGTGCGAATGGGATCGCCAAACGAATCGAGTGCAAGTGCCTATGAGCATCTTTTCGACGCGCCCATGGACCAAAGTGCAGAAGATGAGGGGTTCGACACAGCTGCAAAGGATCGAGGCGGCGAATAACACTGCTCTAAGGGCTTGAAAGACGAACGACAGCGCGACAAGCAACCCAGAGTTCGGTCTCCAAACGCTGATGAGGATAACTCAAGCCGACCAAGCTCTAATAGCCGGTGTATGCCTGAAAAGCAGCCAACGTTAGCAAAATATACATCGTTTGTGTATCCGAACTACCATTGACGAGTAAGTATGCGCCTAAACTTCTTGTGGCGGCATTGCATCGATGGAATAACTAACATTGATTACAATACACGGTGCTTTGTCTGGATTTGATCTTCTTGGGTGCACTTAACTAAGCTATGAAAAGTATATGTATTGGTCTTTACTTACCTTACTCTTTCTTCTGACTCTTTCGCACTTGGCGTTCCTTGATCCGAGGTCTACGCCGTAGAATCTGCGCCCGCTTGGTCGATCGATCGTTTGTTGCTTTGGTTGCGGCGCGACGAGCCGCAGCTAAGTCACTTGGCCCATTTGGCTTGGTTTCTTGTTGCAGCGATTCCGCAATAAATGAAGCATCGTCTCTGCTTGCCTCAGCACTCAATGTTCGATCTTTCTTGTTTGCACTCGCAGTGGCTGCGTGAAGAGAAACCAAACGGCTCTTAATATCGAGAAGAACAGCAAGAACTGATCCATCTCGATCCGCAATTTCGACATTGCCTCCGCCTTGGGTTTCCACCCCCAAACGCATGTCGGTGTCAACAGGCTCTTGCGAGGTATCATCGTCACCCGGTCGCGTAACGGGAGTTGTAGATCGTCTGCATCTTTATTCGTTGGTTTTATCGTGAGAGATCGGAGAAGTACCTGACGCTTTATCAATGGTGACATTTACCACGAGCGTTGTGACTTCCTCCGAAACTTGGCTTTGGCCTTGCTCCGCCAACTCAGTAAGGCGACGATCAAATTTGACCTCCATTTGCCGAACCATCTCCTTAAGGCGAAGTTCGAGTTTGGCCTCTTTTTTGTGAATCAACTCGTCGATACGGGAATCTAGCTCTCCTTCGACATTTGCCCGCTCCAAACGCGCAGCTTCAGTGATGCGAGCAGCGAACTGAGTGGTTGAATCGTCGATGCGTTTGCTCAACTCGCCGTGCGAAGCTCGAATTGAGTCATCTAGTCGCTGCTGAAGGCGTCGCTCAAGTGTGTCAGCCAGGTCATGGGCGCTCGTTTCGATGAGCTTTTCTAGCTCTTCGTGAGATGACTCCATCACGCGACGCAAATTAAGTTCTGTTTGCAAATGCAACTGTTTGCATTCGGCGGCAGCGATCGCCATGGACGTCTTCAGCTTGTCTTGAGGCGCGTTTCAACTTCATCAGCTTGAACTGTAGCAAATAATTGGGCTCGCTCATCACCCATGTCGGTAGTTTTCTGCAGAGTTTCTTGCCAGCGTCTTTCACAGTCTGCCTCATGATAACTTATTCGTGTGTCTATTGCTGCAGCGGTCGTTGAGCGAATCTCATGCATAGCGTCAATCATCTTTTCTTTCATAATCCTGCAGTACGCTGTTGGTAGCGTTCTTCATCTCAGTGACCGAGTCTTGAACACCGACGCGAAGCCGATTTTCGCGTTCTCCCATTTGCTGAGTGAACGATACCCCCATAGATGACTGCAACTGTGACTGAGAATGGGTCAATCCTTCTTGAAGCGTGCGTCTAATTTTTCAGACACGACTGTCGAAACTCGATCCATGCTCTGAGCAACGTACTGACCAAGCAGGTCAATTTGCTCATGATTTCGAACTTGATTGTCGTATATTACTTGCGCTAGTCGGCTCGAACTGTCTGGTCTTCGAACAATCTCTTCGTGGAGAAGCACACGTCGTCTTGCTTCGTACTCGCTGTTTAAATCCACGCTGGCTTCTTCATCACGCACCACAATCGCCCTCATCCCACTCTGCAGTTGCTTCGGCTGACCCGCCAAAGGGAAAGTTGCGGCGACGTAAGGAAAATTCGAAGCCAAAACCAACTTACTTGCGCGTCAAGCTCACTTTACTGTAGCTACGCCACTGTAGTATGTCGCGAACCTAACTCCGCTGACTTCGCTCTTTCACAGTTCACTCTGCTGCGCCGCCCGCGCCGGTGCTCTTGACCCTGGTTGAGAACGTATTCGCACTTGCTTGAGAATGTTGAGAACTTATTCGCACTCGCTTGCGGCCGGCTTAGCCTGGAGCTAGCGAACCCCACTGCACTGGTACGGGAGTATGAACAGCGTTCACTTTTTGCTGCGTCAAGCAGCAACTGAGCAGGAGCTACCGCGATGTAGCACAGTTGGTAATTCGCCCCAAGCGCGCTACGGCGTGCACGAGCTCGGGTCCTATCGCTTCCTGGTGGCGGGGTGATCTGTGGGCTAAGCACAGGACGACGCGCTGGAGCCGGTCACAGAGACTTCGATCCGCTCAATGACCTTGGCCTGCGCGTACTCTGCTCGCACTGACAGTTCTTCCGAATGAGAACAGAGAAGGAATGAATTATGAAGGGTCGCCTTGAGTGTCTCATCAGATAAAGCCGCACGAAGTGAAACGTACTAACAGCAAGCCAATAGCCTGGCCTCGGTTTGAACCAAATGGCGTGGTTCGGACAAACCAGCCGTTTTTGGTTTGAATTGGCGACAGTAACAGCGTGAACCATGGAACCGCTACGAACCAGGTTTAAAGGTCGTTTCTGGTTTGGTTCATTCTCCAAACCATTTGGTTTGATTTGGTTCGTTCTAGGCGTGGGACAACCCGTGTTGTCTACGTGATAAGACAACAATAACACATAAATAATACGAGTCAAAGCCACTTTGCAACAAATAGATAATTCTCTGTGTCTTACCCTCCCGATCGCATCGAGAAAGCGTATCAGAAAGCCGCTACGGGTTACGATAGGTGCAGAGCGATGCGCCTTAAAAACACGATCCCAACAATCCAGTCCTTCTCGTACTCTTCAATCGCCACTGCTTCGTTGTCGGTATCATAAATACACTTGTCTCCACTCATAACTCGTATAGTGAAACAGTGCGTCACGCGCAGAGAGCTATACGCAGCACACACGTACACACCATCAGCAAGATCACAAGTCGCCAATCGGCTTGGCGCAGACTTGCCATTTACACCTCGTGCATGCTGATTCAAAGCCGTCTTCAACTAGACGCTCAACCACGAGTCTGGCCACCGATAACCATCCGCCTCATCACGCCATTTGACTCTGTACAAAAACTCGAGGCCCTGAGACTGGCGGTCCACTATTGCATACACTAAGCCAACGTCTGCCGTATCTTCACGCCGATCGACAGGGGGTTCGCTTGTTTTCCCAGTAGAAATTTCTGCACCAGACAACGCAGAAAGCTCTAGGTTAGAGACCCGCAGTGCAAAAAATAGCCGAATTTCCTACTAAATTGCTCACCTCTACGCCGAACTGCGTGTGTACTCTCACCACCACGCGTCACAATCTTTTGCTTCCGTCCCTGGGTTAGTGCCCTTGCATTCTTGTCTACACCGCGCCAAAAGCACTCCCCCGTCCTGTTCACTTTCTTCTGCCTCCGACGCTGCTTACGAGGACACCCTTCGTTGCACTGCGACCCGCAGAAGACAAGCTCGTGGGTCCACGAATGTAGTGTCGGAGAGCAGTAGGTTGTGGCGGACTGGTTCTACAGACAAGCATGCTCGTGCTTGTGAAGATCTTGGACTCTGATGTTGCAATGCGCAGTGTTTGTTAGAAAGAGGGTGTTGATTGATGCATGTTGACCTAGAGAAAGAATTTTCTCGATCTAAGGTGTCCCGTGCTAACGGTCGGTTATGCATGTATGCATAACTCCAGGACGAATTCATTTGTTTGGCAGAATTGCATAACTCAATGTGATTGCCAGGTCATATGGCTATTTCACTGCTGTTGCATGACTTGGAGTAATCTGTGTATGGTCGGGACCTTTTGACGTCCGTGATACCAACTCTGGCAATCCCTGACGTTATAGTGCACTACATGTATTGTATTAAGTAGACATTTAGAGGAAAGCAGCCCCTGCTGATTAAAAGGCTTCATGCCAGATGAGCGTCATCACGAAAACTGAAAACTGAGTCAACACGACTGATGTTCGCTCATTAACATAGACCGACGTGTACAAAATACATGTATATTCCATTTTTCTGGAATAGCAGTAACCCCGGAGGGAGTGCTGTGGCCAGCCCAACACAGGTTAATTCGGCGTCCGCCCGGTAACTGGTTCCGGTAAACTGAAGCCGGTAACTGAAGCCTGCGAACTGAAATAAACTGAATATCTGATTTGACGCTATGGGATGACGCGTTCTCCATCCATTTCGAATCTTGCACAGGGAACACCGGGCAGCAGGGTTTGACAGTAACATGATTTTAAAGTACTGGTGAGTTACACCGTTCACCCTAATTAGTCGTGTAACCTAAATAGTCGTGCACCTTTGATAATCATTCCACCGGTTTTGAAAAAGATTTTCATTTCACCTAAAATCGAAAAAAGAGACCGGAATTGTGTAGATCTCGGCAAGACGAATCGCGCTGTACATTTAAACTGAAATTCAAAATAGGGTAAGCTACTCTTCAGGTCGTACACGCTAAATAGTCATGACACGACTAATTAGGGTGAACGGTGTACTAGTTACTGGAAATTACTGCTCAAACTACTACTAGTAGTAGTAATTTGGGACGAGGAGTCAAATTACTACTACTATCTAGCAAGTAACTCAGATTGGGGGGCATATGTTACTGTTAAATTACTGCTATGTAACTACTGCTCACGCACATGAAGAAATCCAGGGGAGTCTAGCGATCTTCAATTTTGACCAACACAGAGCACTGTTGTCTACCGCTGCGCAAGCAGCCATGATGCTCTGCTGTTTGCTGGTTGGCTTGCACGTCGAAAACCGTGGACAAAAGCACTGATACTTGTGGCGTATTGCGTGGCGATCGTCGTACAGGCCTCCTCCTTAAGCTTTCCTCCGGGAGCTCAAGCTTTATGAGCGTCACTCTGCAATTCGCCAGACACCGAAGAAGCTCCAGAACACTCCGTATCTTCCTGCCATCGCCGATGAAGTGTGCAAGCCCAGATTGTTCCTTCGCCGACCTCAACACGGCGGACCTGTACATCGTTGTGTGGACTGGGAGTCTGCCACATTTTGCAGCAACGGATCCGGCAATCTCAACGAGTGCTTCTGCAGCACTACCTGTCTCTACCAGTGCAAGACGACGACCTCCCCACCTTCCGGAGCGGCAGCGTGTGAGCTCGGCCGACAGCCAATATTTAAGTGCTCAAGCAAGCCCGCCGGCGACTTCTCAAGTCTCGTTGCTTCCGCGTACCCAGCCTGCGGGGCGTGAGAGCCCGTTTCCATCGCAGGAAGAAGTCGTGGACTTACACCGTAGACTAGATGCAGGTTGCGCAACAGCAGTCGACAGTCCACGTAACACCCGAACATCGCTCCACTGCTGCTTGTTCGTCAGAATAGCGTTATCTTCAGGATGGTCGAAGAACTCTGCGAGTACGCCGACATCCTTCACTGGCAGCTCGACTCCGGCAGCGCGCTGTTCCCTTCCATCGCAGCTCTCGCGGAAGGAGTCCGTCGAATGCTTTCCAGGAGTGGGTCTTTTCGACGGGAGGCTTGGTAATGAGCAATCTCAGATCGCGCATTGATAACCAGCGCGCCGAGATGTAGGTGCTGTTGAAGCACCACCTGGCATTGAACACAACGGTGATGTAGCCATGTAGGAGGTCGACTTGAAGAGTGTTGCCATTTAGGAGGTCGACTTGAAGAGTGTTGCCATTTAGGAGGTCGACTACTGGAAGTTACTATACTACTGATATGTAGTAATCCAGATCGATGAAACTACTACTACTACCCAAGCAGTAACTTAGCGGCAGCTGTGCCAAACTACTGTAGTAATTTGGTCGAAAATTACGTTACTGTCAAACCCTGCCGGGCAGATGCTGCGGCTGCGAAGCAGGCGCAGTAGATGCCCGTATTAGTAGTTAGAATGAACTAATCGTTTGCCTTGACTCGAACTTTTTGTTGGATCAATTTTTGTGCTGCAAAACCGTTATCATGGCTCGAGCATAAAATCGTGTGCGTTTTTGAATTAACAGATCCGGACAGCATCGAGGGGTGTTAGGCCTTTTTGACCAACTTAATGTTGGAATTTAAAGCAAATCAGGCACCAATCGATTCAGCTCGGTCTGATCTATCGCCCAATCACATTAAAACATAGATAATCGTAGAATCAAAGACTTTGATTAGCTTCCAAAGCTCAGATTAATGATTGCACCATTTGGTGTACATACAATTAAGAAGTTATGTGAACATTGGCAAGTCATTACCAGATGGCAACTCATGCCATCGTTGGCGGCAACTCCGAGTAACGATCTCCACAGTAAAACATGTTTTGACGCGAATACCAATGCGCATCCAGCCGTGTTTGGGCTGCTTCTTTATATTTTTTTTCGTCGTGAGGACGAATATAATGATCGTGTATGGGTGAGGTCGACACCCGTCGATGGTGTCCCCCAATCTGTCCCGCATATCCATTTAATTTGTCCCTCTCATGCATATTCGATGTCCCTCGACGGTAGAACACAACTGAAGGCTTACTTTCGTGGTGATGCAGAATACGGATACGGTAGTAGTATTGTGCTTAGCCACGGCTTCTGCGCATTAATCTTGTGTCGGCTACATGCCTTATCCCCAGTGAAATTCCTACGAAAAACGTGTTGCGATTGTACACTTCGCAGTTTAGTTGTGTCTCCGTATCGAGGCACGTGCTTGCTGTGAAGTTGTTGCCGATGGTAGGCAATTGTGGTACATGTGGTGGAATACGCAGATCTGATTGGCGGAATCCCAAGATTGGACACTTCTGATTGGCTGAGAGAAAGGCAAGTTGAAGCTGCCTTTCTGGATACGATCTGCAACATTTACTTTTTGCTCCCCTGCCTCTCCTTCGAGGAAGTAAGGCAAAGTGCCAATTTAGTAGATTGGGCCAATTTAGTAGCTCCATCGTTTTTGGCCAATACGATTAATGTAGCCATCCTATACTCGTTGTTATTTGATAAAAAGCAAACACATGGTTTTGAGTGAAAACCTGAAGGACTTGATATCCGCGCCAACCGTCCGTTTTCCCGCCATCGATCTGGCCTCACTCAAATTTCCACCAAGCCACCACCACCAAGCCGCCACCACCACGCCGCCCTCAGCACCCTTCTGCAGAATGGGCAAGCAGCGCGGTAACTACAGTGAAGCCGATCGTGACGCGGCTGTCCTACAAGTCCTCGCCGGCGCCGAGATGAAGGCGACGAGTAAGAAGACGAACAGATCCCCGGCGCAGGTGTGACTACTACCGAGAAAGCATTCATGACGGCTACGCTGTTTGCACGATGGCTGCGGTTCTTTGCTGAAGCCGTACCTACTCCTATTCAACGGCCCCTCCTACTCGTAATGGACGGATGCGCGTCCCACATTTCCGTGCCGATCGTCGAGGAAGCTGAGCGCTTTGGGGTCATTTTGGTGTGCCTCCCACCAAACGGAACACATCTGCTGCAGCCGCTAGATGTGGCGGTCTTCTCTTCGTTCAAGAACAGCCTCAAGATGCTCGTGGACATCTCGATCCCCAGCATCGGAGACGCAAGCATCGACAAGCAGACAGCGTTGGGAGTAGCGGCATTGGCATGGGGAACGAGCTCCGTCTGGGCAGCAACATGTCGGCTGGGTTCCGCAGTTGCGGGATCTATCCTCTGTCTCGAGTGAACATGCACGCGAAGTTGGCCAACTTTGAGCAGAACGGCTTGCCCGCCTCGTACCGCGATGCCGCGTGGGTTCAAGTCTCCGAGACAGTCAGACGGGAGATCCTCATTTTGCCTGCGCGTGCGAACAAAGCGAGAAAGAGGCAGCGAAAGAAGACCTGCGGCCGTATCCTGACGCGGCAGCTTCTAGAGGAAGAGGCTTCGAATAAACGCACCAAAGGCAAGCAAGGCGGGAGGCGAAAGCAGACTGCGCCGCCTCCCGTGTTTGAAGTACAGAAATCTGCCTAAATACCGAACGGGTATACAATACATAACCTCATATAACTAATACTTCAAGGTCCAACGACTGGTCGAACGGAGATGGGCAAAGGCACTGATGTAAAAATCCAGGATACCTTTGTTTGGCCAGAGGTACTAAGCTGTGCAGTTGAAAATTGGCGCGCTTTTGATTGCCTGTGCGGTCTTCTATACCTTTCCACTTTCACATTTTCAGTCAATGGACCATGGAATAATCTACTTCATCAAAAGGTATGTGCTTTTTGAAAAGATGATGCATGCACTAGATCAACTAGGAGAGGGAGCAGATAGTCCTTACAAATTAGAGCTACTAACCGCACTGATGTGGTGCGAACACGTTTGGTCAAAGGTCAGCGCTGAAACAATTCAGCACTTCTGGCTTCGCTTGGGCTTGATTAACAAAGCAAGCCTCAAAGTCCTTCTAAACTAAACTAATTCAGTACAGCCTTTTTTATGGTAACGCTGAGATCACTTTATAAACCTAGAGCCCTTATATATATCAGGCGTTCGGTACTCAGGCAGAGTTCTGTATGGGTGTAGTAGGAGCACTGTATGAGTTAATAGACTCGACTAAATCGTCAGCTTCACTAAATATGACGTAGGGAAGGAACGTATTCGCCTAACCCTCGCATGACTCGGGAGTGTTTTGTCTGGTAGCCCCTCATACTGAACTCAAGTGTTTCAGGGCCACCAAACTGGCACCACCACGAAATGGATGCCACGCGTTGCCCGTTAGCTAGGTCTCGCCTACGTGTCTAGCTGAGGTCACAAAAAATCTCAAAAATCCGCTGGCGTCTCCTCTTTACGATGGCACCAGGAACGTGTCAATCCGACCATTCCTTCCGGAGTTATAGCTACTTTTGTGCCGGTGGTCCGCCGAGGCCACTAAATTGGCACTTTGCCTTAGGAGGTATGGGTTGGTACAATTCATGTTTATGCATAGGAGACTAGGATATGATAGTTAGTTTGGCCTAACTCATTCTAATTCACTTTCGGATTTCCTTCCTAACCAACACTCGACTACCAAGCATAATCTCAAGTAAACGATCAGATTCGTTGTTGATGTGGCATACACGGACGTTTTATCCTAGCGATGGCTCCGAAGGATAAAAAGTGACTAAACTGACGGACAATGAGAGAGACCAAGTGGACACTTGCATCTTACAGACGAAGGAGTATGCTTTGTTTGTCTACGTTTATATACTCGTATTTGCCTGCATTCATTTCAGTAACGAGATTTCTTTTATCCTACGGCCAGCCTCACTGGGGTTATGTAACGTAAGGTATGCAAGTACACTGAAATTTACGTAAGTTACGAATGAATTTTGAGTGATGGTCATTTGGTGACTCAAAGAAAAGAGATTTTCCATGGAACATGGGTACATCCACCTTGAGAACAAACTTGCCCTCACTCACTTCACTTTGAAATCCTCTACCAAGCCCATCAAGCCCCTCGAGCCATGCGCGTCGCTGCAGTGCCGACTCTACTAGACGCCGAGAGCCCGGCAATCCCTGCCGCCGTCGCTATTGCGCCAGACTTCCCCGCCCTGTGCCAGATCTGCCTGGACGCGCCGGCCTCCGTCTTCCGGCTGTGCGGCGTCGAGTGCCTGGCCGAGCTCTGCGAGCCGTGCGTGGTGCGCCACCTGACCGCCAGCGTGTACGCGTTCTACCCGGGCGTTCTACCCAAAGTGCGCTGCCCCGTGTGCCTCACGCTGCTCAATAGGAACCAGTGGCACAAGTTCGTTCGACCCTTGGAACCGCCACAAGAAGAGCAGGAAGAACAAGAGCAGCAGTACATGGACGACAACAGCCACGTGCTGGACAAATACGTGACGCTGTGCCACCAGAGCTGCGGCTTTCAGAGCCCCTGCTGCCACAACGCAGAGTACACGATGCTGCCGCCACGCTACGCCGAGTCAGAGGGCGGAGACGACGATGACTCAAAGGTAGAACTACTGGAAGAGCAGGTTGAAGCTCTACCGGAGCTGCGTCGGCGCGGTGTCGAGTTCTGTTACCACCGGGAGAGTGTGGCCGATTTCTACGAGTTTATGAGCACGAAGTTTGATGGTTGCGTGGAGGAAATTCTCTGGAGGCTGCTGCCGAAGATCGTCGATGAGGAGCGACGTGCGGCCTTGCTGCTGCGCCATTTGGGGGAGCACCCCGATACCGAGACGCTCTGTTGTGGTAAGCCGGTGTGCTTCAAGTGCAAGGCGGCGAATCATCACGACGGAGACTGCCGCGACTTTATCGAAGACGAGAACGTGGTGGAGTGTCGTGGCTGCGGCGTCACGGTCGTAATGGTGGACGGCTGCGACGCGCTGCGCTGTCTGTGCGGCTTTTCGTTTTCCTGGGCGCTGGAAGTGGCTCGTCAGCGAGCGCAGCGCAAGCGAGTAGTACCCGTGGACAACGCCGAGTACGACTTCTGGCGGCGTTGGCGCAGCGAATTGGCTGCATCATTGCAGAAGATATCGGACTTGAAGGCGACGCAACGCGAACAGCGCTTGGCACGATTTGTGCGAGACCACCGCCAACTTTTGCGGCGCGTTCTGCTGCCTAGAGTTCACCGCTACCGAGTGAAGGAGAAGGACCCCGAGAGCGAGACGGATGCTGCGATCAAGTTGAAGTCCATCGATGAAAGTCCGCTGGTAGAGGACTCCAGCAGTCAGTCCGTGCCGTGAGCAACACTAGACGAAACATTTAACGTGCACGTAAAGATGTTCTGCTACTGGCACTGCAGGGTATGCTATCGTTATGGTTGGTTTCATCGATCATTTGGTGGGGCTGCATCACGAATGGCAATACGTCGAAGCGCCCTACTTGTGATACTAAGTACCCGGCACCCCCCTCCTCAATGATGACATCGTCGATCTTCAAGAGAACAATGTTTTTACAGTTAAGCATGTGCCGGGTGGCAGAGGAAGAGAAAATTTCGTGACTTTTTGGCAATTCTCTGCTGGAGATCTATGGAAGTCCGCCAAATTGACTGATATGGTATAATACCCAATCTATTCCAACCGAGGCTTGTCCATGACATACCCTACTTGTGAATTCCACCAATGAAAGTGCCGAATTACGATATTTTAATCCAATGATTGTTCATACAGAAATTGTGCAGCATTCCAACCGATCCGACCATATTTGGTTGGAATTTTTACAGAATATTTCTTATGCAATACAAATTCTCATATAAACGGATATTCTAAAAATATCGTGAAGTTTCCAACCAAGGCAGCTGTATTTGTGGTTTCATTAGTAGAGAAGCATCAACAGTGCAACAGCGATGTCGATCGCTTCTCTTGCTCCAGCTAACAGCAAGAAGTCGAGAACGACAGCTCTCAACTCCTTCAACGCGTTCCTCGAATGTGAGAACGTAACAACCGACGCCGCCCATAAGCTTATTGACGCTGACAAGACGGGTAAAGTGCTGAAAATCATGTTAGATAAGTATGCATATTCCCTAGCTAGATCGACAGACAAAGTTCTATCAACAAATACGTGTCTTGCGTACTTCGGAAACGTGAAGAACTGGTTGCTGGATAAGTATCCGCAACAGGGAGCAATCGTGAAACCACAGCTGCAAAAAATCCTGTCTGGGCTGGGAAAATATTGCAGCAACCGCGAGGACGGTGCGCTGGAAAAGAAGGCCCCTCCGTGCTCCAAACAAGATCTAGAAAATATAGTTCGACTGCTGTATACGTCGGATTCGGCGGATACCATCTACCTCGACGCTGCCGTTGTCGTCACGATGTGGTACCTGTACGGGCGTAGCTCTGATGCCGAACAACTGGAGAAACAGCAGCTCTCAATTCTTCCTGGTAAGTCTTGAAGGTTAATGATTGCAATTGTTTTATGTTTTTACTTATAAAAACTATGCATTATTAGGTGGCGTACTCTTCCTTCGCTTCAAGAGAGTTAAAACGGCTCTTCTTCAAGGCATTTCGCTCTTCAAAGACCCGAAAAACTTTTTAACATGCCCTTTATTCGCTATAGCTGCAGCACTTTTAATGCAGAAGGCTCCGTGCAAGCGCATGTTCCCGCAGTTCATGGATACGAAACGGAGTGCCGCTAATGTGGAGGACGTTGAAGAGCTCAGCCTGGTGGAGCTGCTTGAGGCTGATGATGACCCGACAGCGCTGGTCGAAGTCGAGCAGGTGTCGGGGAAGCCTAAAGTTCATGGTGCGCAAGCCTACGTGAACCGGTTGTTAGTCAGAGTCAAAGATATTGCCGCAGCAAGAGACGTCAGACTTACCCCAGAACTTACCTCACACTCGTTTCGGCGCGGTGCTGCCATGCACGCGAACGACGGAAGCCTGGCCGAGAACTGGATTATCGAGCGGGGTGGCTGGCAACTTGACCGTGTCAACAAAGCCTTTGGGTACATGCTGGGTACCACGCAAGCAGACCAAAACGTAGCCCGCGTCCTGAGCGGTTGGAAGCCGAAAGAAGGCGCCCGGCTTCCTTCGCTGTGTGCACTTGACGACCCCATCCGTGAGCGCGCAGGTAAACTGCAGGCCCTAGTCTTCTCAAGCACGCTGGGGTTTGACGACACAGCACTCAACCTTGACGATGGTGTAGCTGATGTCTTGATGGCGACACTCGTGATGCACTACCCTGACATGCTGCTCCTGTCCGACCAGAGCGACTTCATTCTCCGGATGCGAGAAGCCATGGAAGCTCGGGCCATAGGTGAGTCGGAGGTGCTGGCTTGGAGCGAAACAATCCGGCGCGCCTTCACACCTCCGCCTCCCAAGGTTGAGCCACATGCCAATGACGCCCAGTCCGCAGCTGTAGTAGCGCTGTTAAAGCGCCAGTCGGAGCAGATCGATGTCCTCATTCTGCAGAACAAACGGCTTGATGAACGACTGTTAGCAGTGGAGGAGCAGCTTCGAGCACAGTCAGACGCAGCAGCACCAAACGCGCTTGAAGGAGTTTCAGCGTCAGGCGAGCGGAGTCCTGCCATGCAGCAACCTGACACCAAGTCCGTGCGCCCGAAGAAGAAAGGCTCGCAGTCGTTGTCGGCACTCTGGTACGAGTGGTTCACTGCCGAGCCTCGTGTATACGCATCACGCTCTGTCAAAAAGACAACACTGTACGAGTTTAGACACGCCGTAGGATACATGATGCTGTTCTTACCGAATGGCTTCGCACTAGACGTAGCAGCCTCTGCGTTCAAGAACGAAGTGCTCAACCTGGGGCAGCAAGCGCAAGCGAACGCTCTCGACTTCTTGAAAGCAAACGGATCTTCGGCAATCGCTGCCGGCACCGCGTTGAAGGCTCTGCGCAAGCTACACAAGACCGGAAAACTCGATGCACTGATCGCTGACTTCCACGAGCGCGTCACCAATGGTGCCATCGTTGATCCAACACCTGCCGCCGCACTTCCAACCTTCATTCGACTGCAACCAAACCTGTAAACCTTACATCATAATGCACAGCAATATAAAACACAATTATGTAAAGACGATGGCCGGATTCGAACCGGCCTGCAGCGAATGCTGCTCCTCAACCAAGAGGCACCGTCGCGGGGTAAGTACATATACACCGCAGCTACGCCATCAAATGGCAGCAGAGCAGTTGAAACCAGGTAGATAATGAACGGTGCGCATGTACGTACACTCAGCAGCTGCCCACACGCCATCCCCACTTTCAACATACCACCGCTGGCCTCGAGCGCCATCACCTCGCCCGAGGCCACGCAGCTGTCCACCTCGCCGCCGAGCACGACCTTCTCCACCTCCACCGCCCCGCGCAGCACCACCACTGAGCTCGTCCTGCAGCTGCCACCGCCGGCCTCGAGCGCCATCACCCCGCCCGAGGCCATGCAGACGTCCACGCACCCGCCGACGCCCGCCTTGCTCTTGGTGCTCCTGGCCCGTAGACCCTCTCCACGCCCGGGCACTCGTCCGTGTCGCCGCCGTCCGCTGTGTGGCCGTCCTGGAAGCTGAATGAATGAATGAAGGAGATTCAGTTGAGGTGTCATTATAATGAAATAAATGTCACTAAAATGATTTGGTGTAGTACCGGTATGGTTGGACTCCTCGGTCGGACAGTTGGAATTTTGACGGTATGATACAGTATTGGGTCATTCCTGCAAACATATTTTACATTTGTGACGCGCATTTGTCCAGTTTCTGATACTTTTACGACATGATTATACTCGACGTTGTCGGCCCCAACGTTAAGAACAGATCGGATTGCCAATTGAGAGATACTGTAACACTTGATTTTTGTAAAGGGAAGTAACCCCTTCTGGCAACTGCACAAAAAGTGTCAGCTCGGAATCACAAATTTGCTTCACGAACGTTTTCTTTCACTTTTGCCACTATTTGTGTTTTCAGGAATGACCCATTCTTAATACATGTTTAAATATTTTCCGGTCCTTTTGTCAACAAAAATCAATGTACGATATACGGTACAGAATAACAAAGAAGTAATTACTATGATTGATACCGAATACTACTACACGAACGTACAGTACTATTACTAATATCAAACAAAATGAACGTTTGATTGGCTTACCTGAAAGTTTCAAGCTGACCCTGAAATAAATGCTCGGCGAGCACTGGGATCGCGATCGGAGGCATCGCTGGCGGCGCTGGAGCACGCGGTGGCGCGTGTGGCTGCTCTCTCGCCGCAACCGCTACATCACCTTAGTCGTCCTTGTGCTGTTCTCCCTCTTCGCCGTGGTGCGACTGATCCAGTCACTGCTGGAGTACCGTCGCCGCCTGGCATGGACCGTGGACCCCCTTCCTCCCGAACAGGTCGAGGCCTTCACCGACCGCCTGTGGCACGAGACGCAGCGCTTCGACCCCGACACTCCGCGCGGCCTCGTGCTGCCATTATTTGACGACATCGCACTGCTGGGGCTCTCTCTGTTGCTGCAGCTGCGCCATCTGCAGATGACGCTGCCCGTGGAAGTCCCGCATTGCGGAGACCTGAGCGTTGAACTGCAGACAACAGTGCAGGAGCGAGACCCGCTCGTGAGATTCTACGACGTGTGCGAGATGGCCGCAGAGGCGGCGGTGGAGGACGAGAACGGCCGCCTGCGTCCGCTCTTCTGTGTGGGCCTGGAGCACTGCCACCACAAGTTTCGCGGTTTCGACATCAAGGTGCTGGCGATGGTGTACTCGCGGTTCCAGGAGGTGATGCTGCTGGACGCCGACACGCTCTTCTTCCAGAGCCCCATGTCGCTCTGGGGGACGCGCAAGTACCAGGAGACGGGCACGCTCTTCTTCAACGACCGGATCAGCTACGAGTTGTCGTACTTGGCGGCGAGAACGCCGGACGCTGATGGCCACGTGGATATGAACATTGGAGCAATGCGCCGGTTTCTGGCGGGGTTCGACGTCACGCCGTACCGACGGTTTGGTGTGGTGGAGAGCAGTGAACCGAGGCCGCAACTCCCCAGACGGATGCTGGGGCTGGAGTTCGGCTACCAGCCAAGCGCCTTCTTGCTCAACTCGCACGTCTGGAGCTTGCGGAGCGGCCACCAAATGGACTCGTCGCTGATGTTGTGGAATAAGGCGCGACAGCCTCGGGCTACGGCGATTTTGGCGTCGTTCGTGTCGCTAAATGGACTACCCGTGCCTCCGTCTTATGGAGATAAAGAGGCTTGGTGGCTGGCGTGTGAGCTTGGTGAGACGGCGTACTCCTTCTCGGACTTTGCGGTTGGTACTGTGGGCTGGGAACTGCTGGCTGCGGGTCGGCAAGATGACGGGGTGCTCTGTGGCGACGCGTTGCAGCATTACCCCGTGCAGACAAACCCTGCCAAGGGCCCGGGAGCGGACGTCGAGCCGCTGTACATGAACAGCGACAACATTTTAGAGTGGGGTCAAGAGTCTTGCCGCCGTCTGTACCGCACGGCTGCTCGACCCGCGGAGCTGTACCCTGGCTCCTTCACGGAGCGAAAACTGCTGCAGACTTGCCCGTTTGACGTAACGACGATGGAGATCGCTCCACTGGAAGCGATGCTACTAACGCAGCGGAAGGAGTTCTACGATGTGGTGGCGGGCTGGATAGACGAGCGCTCGGGCGCGTGGTGGCACCCCTTTGGTTAGATTGCGAGAGGCCTCGCGCGTTGTTGACGAAGTTACGACAAGTAGTGCTGCTTTGATTTGGCCCCGTCGCACCAGCCATTTTTGTGAGGTTGGGAGCTGCTCGTCGTTGGTCGGCGCGACGCCATTCAAGCGAGTTGGACGTGAGCCTTTGCCTGGGTACGCGGAGAACCTTATCATCATTATCACGTGTGCGTGCATCGATGCTTGACGACAAATGTGGCATGGCGAAAATAATAGAGAACGCCGACAAATGGGTGTTTGAAGTAGCGGCTACTTCGACTTCTGTGGGTGTGCTGGGATCGCCACCATCGCGAGTTGCTATCGAGACGTTGAAGCTTTGGATCTATTTGAACGGATGCGACCAGTGATTGGAAAAAATATATTGGCAGCGAGTTGCGCGATTTGTCGTCATTGCAGTCTTGCATTGCAGTGTTTGCTGTCTTGCAATTGGGTATTGCAATCAAAGGCTTCACTGCAATTTACACTGCAATACTCTGTCATGTTGCAATATGTTACTGCACATAAGATATTGCAATATACAGATGGCTAATACCTCTTTCTTATGTACACAAAACAGAATTTTCAAGAGTCCTCTATGTTCGATATCAGGGTGCTGGAAATTAACAGCAGACAACGTGCTGGAGAAGCCAAGGTGACAGAACTGAGTGAGGAACCGCCTGAGTGACCACAGTTGAGTATTTTGAGTTTCGCTGCAATATTGTATTGCAATATGCGCGGCACATGCAATTGGGTATGTTGTATTGCTACCGCACTGCAGTCTTACATTTTGCTTGCAATATTTATCCGGCGTATAGACCAATATATTTTTTCCAATCACTGGATGCGACGGTATTTGCAGGAAGAACAGAGGGGCTCAACTTGCAGCGACCTGGTCGGTTGCATGTGCCGGTCGTTAGCAGGAGATTCGTTTGCCGTGTTGACTCGAATCCGTCGCGCGCAATAACGCGCAAACATCACGTTGTAAGTGAACACGCACACTGAAAGGTGCAACATGATGCTGGCTCCGGCTCAGGCGGACGGCGAGCCGGGCAGTCTTAACCTCTCAGTTCTGCTGCGCAACCACTAAAGGAGAAGGGCAGCGATGATATTAATTATGACCTCTGGCAACACTACAGAGCTGCGGGTGGCGATTCCGCAGGGTACATTCGTCACTCACTCCAGGGAGAAATGACGCGACGAGTTGGAGAGTGCACGAAGCGATCAGTGGTAATGGCGGTGATCTAACCGCCTGAACTGTAGCAGCAATGGCGTCTGTGGCGCTGGAGATGAGCGCTAAAGGACAGCGTGCGTGTTGGCATGGCTCGCACTCGTTGCTGCCGACTCCAGGCTTTCGTGAAGAAGCTGTACTTCTTACAAGCCGGACTGCATTTGTGGGTTGCAGGAAATCCCCGACAAATCGCGTGATACGCATTCGAGGCCATTGCGATCCCGAAACCCCAAACAGCTTCGGTCATAATCATAATTGAGCAGGGCCGCTCTCAGCATGAGATAGGGAGCGCGCGAGGTGAGCTGGCCCCGCTACATGTACATGTATTATAATAGCAGTGTGCACGCTCTCATTCTACAATTTGCCGGGCCACCAGCACGGCCAAGCTTCAGTGCAGTAGCAGACCCGGAAGAATCGCTTGCCAGCCATGAACAAGTACCTGGTGCGCGGCCTCGGCTTTTTCAACGATGCCTACGACCTCTTCGTCATGAACATCGTCAACGTCGTGCTCACCGAGCAGTACGGCAAGCACGTGTACACATCGTACGTCAAGTCGTGGGTGTCGGCCGCTGCTATCATCGGTGCTGTCATCGGCCAGCTGCTGTTCGGCGTCTTGGGGGACATCTTCGGGCGTCGAGTCAACATGATCGCGACGTGCGTGCTGCTCATCGTCGGCAGCATTCTGTGTACCGTGGCGTACGGAGGCGACGGCAATGCGACGCTGTGGTTCCTGGTTGGAGCTCGTATCATTCTGGGCATTGGTATCGGTGGCGAGTATCCACTCGCGGCCTCGTCGTCTGCTGAAGACTCGACTTCGAGTGCGGAGCGCAACACGCGCGTGGCTACGACTTTCTCTCTGCAGGGAGTGGGTCAGGTGGTCGCTGCCATTCTCGGTAACCTGCTCGTGGAGGCTTTGGCCGATGGCAAACCCGGTGAGAACAGCGACTCGCGTCTGGAAACGGTCTGGCGTCTGCTCTTCGCTATCGGCTGCATCCCTGCCGCCGTCATTTGCTACTACCGTATCACCGCAGAGGAGACCGAAGCGTACAAGGCGATGCAGGAGCGTTCGGCTGCAGTGACTCGCGTGGGTGCTGAGAA
The DNA here is from genome assembly GCA_016169955.1 of Phytophthora vignae f. sp. vignae. Classification (NCBI taxonomy): domain Eukaryota; phylum Oomycota; class Peronosporomycetes; order Peronosporales; family Peronosporaceae; genus Phytophthora; species Phytophthora vignae. The sequence goes on along the minus strand of JABJUM010000009.1, from coordinate 1,593,514 downwards.
GAAAGCCCGTCTTTCGTTCATTCTCCGCCACTACTGGGTCAATCTGCTCGGTACGGCCGGCACGTGGTTCCTCTTCGACATCATCTACTACGCGCAGAACCTCTTCTCGGCCAGCATTTTGTCGGTCATCGGTGTGAAGAACTCGTCGCTCCAGCAGGTGACGACCATGAACGCGTTTGTGGCGCTGTTGGCTTTGCCCGGTTACTACGTGGCCATCTACTTCATCAACCGCTTGGGCCGCAAGAAGATGGCTCTACAGGGATTCTTCTTCATGGGCGTCCTCTGCTTGGTCATGGCCATCTTCTGGGACGACCTTCAAGACCAGACTGTGCTCTTCATCATTCTGTATGGCCTGACGCTGTTCTTCGCTAACTTCGGCCCCAACACGGCGACGTTTGTGCTGCCGACCGAGATGTACCCGACTCCGATCCGTTCAACCTGTCACGGCATTTCGGCCGCGTGCGGCAAGGGCGGAGCTGCGATCGGCTCATTCGGCTTCTCGATCTGGGTCGAGAATGAAAGCTTCGGCTATGATGGCGCCTTCTACACGTTCTGCGCCATTGCGTTCGTGTCGATCCCGCTGACGTGGTTCTGCGTGTTCGACAACGACGTGCCCATCGAGGAGATGGATGCGGAGTTCTACCGCAAGCTGCACGGCGAGGACGACTTCACGCGCGACTCGTTTGCTTCGAAGGGCGCCGAGCTGGACAAGGAATCCGGCTACAAGTCTGCCACGACTCCTGGTGGAATGTTTTAATGTAGCTGGCCTAACGATACCCTTCGTTGTGGGAAGCATTCATCATGGAGTGCACTAAAATAGCAAAGCCACCCGAGCAGGTGACTTAATTGTTAGGGCTCTTGCAACCTTCAAAGGCCGTCTGCATACATGTACGCTTATCCAGATACAAACATGTACCTGTATCTGGAGATCACCAAGCAAAAAATCTGAGTTGGTCCATTATTAGCCAATAGAAGCTGCGCGCGGATACATTTCCCCAGTCATCCTCATGGCTTCGGTCCACGGAGGACCCCCCAATCAAGTCGGCGGCACGTATGCGCCGCTCCTCGCAATGGTGGAGGCTGCGGGGCTGACAAACCCTGGGTTCGTTGTCCAGCAGCTGGAGGCAGAGCACGGTATCACTACAGTAGCCGAGTTAGTTGACGTACTGGAAGACCCGGAGGTGTCGAAAAGTATCAAGTCCCTGTGGCGCTTGCGTCTGAGCAAGTGTACGGGTACGGCCACAGCTACAGCCGCAAGAACTGGCAACGCTACCCCCACTCCACCCACGCTTGGGGGTGTGGTGGGTGGGCGGATTCTGTACCGATGGAGACCGAGCGGAGACGAAGAAGGCCCCGAGATTGTCGTCATGCCGGGCGACCTCACCGAGTGCAAAGCGGATGCCATAGTAAATGCAGCCAATAGCGACCTCCTGCATGGCGGTGGGGTAGCTGGAGCGATCTCTCGAAAGGGAGGGCGTGTACTCCAAGACGAGAGCTCTGCGTGGGTGAAGGCCCACGGGAGACTAGCGGTCGGTTCCGCCATGTTCACTAGCGCTGGAAGTCTTCCCGCTCAATATGTTATCCACACTGTGGGTCCGAATCTGGAGCGTTTATCGGAGCCTACGCCAACTCAGACGGCGCAGCTTCGAAGTGCTGTAAAGTCGGCTCTAGTTGTTGGTGATCAATTGGGCATCTCGTCCATCGCTCTTCCCGGCATTTCGACTGGAATCTTTGGGTATCCACTTGACCAAGGAGCTCACGACATTGTCCAGCAGTGCGCGCAGTTCTGTCGAGAACAAACCACGTCAACGATTCGCTTGATTGTGCTCATGGACGTTGATAAGAAGATTGTGGACAGCTTCAAGGGAGCGCTTGAAAACGCAGCGCGGAGTGACGGCGCATCTGCTCGCCGTCCCAATGAACCAGCTCGGCAAAACGGCAGTGGATCAAGTGGTGTTGCTCAGTCGGAAGCGAATGACGACCCAAGCGCCCACAAGGCTGCGGGGGTGTTGCCGATTCGCGTGTCTTCGTCAGGTTTCGACGTTCTGCTTGGTGTTGAGTACCGCCCGTTCGACAACCCTCCTGGGCAGTTTGTACACTTCCTGGGCGGCAAGCGTGAGGATGGCGAGACAGCGATAGCCACTGCTGGACGAGAATTTTCAGAGGAAGTCGGAGGAATACTTCAAAAGAAGGACGTCCACCAGCTCTTACGGAAAGATCGGAGCCGGGAAGTGTGGATTCCGTTCGCCAAGTATATGCTGTACACGGTTTACTCTGACACGCGTCGCGTCGACTCGCTGCCTGACGAGTACGCGAAGCGCAAGAGAAATGGATCGCTGAGCGGCGATGCCGAGCATGAGTGCCTTCTATGGGTTCCTTGGCTTACGCTGGTATTTGCGGTCCAAAACACGCCCAGCAGCCCGGTTATTCAGACTCCGCGTGGTGTGGTTTCGCTATCTTCGATGCTAACGCGATTTGTCAAGGAGTATGGGGACATCACGGGGCAGCACATGGAAGAGTTGGGTACACGCACCGTGGTCCGGGAAGAGGGAGCCCGTATCAACCGATTGAAGGCGATGAATGATGAGGATTTGATTTCAAGTATGACGCAGCAGGACTGGAAATTGCGTTTGACAAGTCCACCGATTCCGCCTCCCCCTCCGATTGAGCTGTTGAAGTCGCATGATGCTGACTACAAGTCTATCGTTAACAGTTTACCCCCGGAACTGTCTGCCAGCATTGTCAGCGTTCGTCGAGTACGGGCATCCGCACTTATCGGAGACTACAAGAGTCACATTGAGCACTTGCAAGCTCTAAATGGGTCCGTCAGCGAAGAAGAGCCCTTATATCACGGCACTCCGGAGCGGTGGCGTGCTACTGCCATCGCATTAAATGGATTTGACCTCAGCATCCGCCTTGCTGGCCGCTCTCATGGAGATGGGGTGTATACTGCAACAGACGCAAGCTTTGCTCGCAGTTATTCGAGGGATACCGGTTCTATCCTGTGTCTACGCGGAGCCATCGTCAGCAACTGTCACAATCCGGGGAAGAATACGATTTTGCCTGGCGACCCCATTCGAGTATTTCCAAACCCGAAGTGTTTGCTGCCACGACTCATAATTGACTTAGCAGAAGCTGATTCTCGGGACACCCTGGAGATGCAACGCCAACGTGCAAATGATGAACACTTGCTGGCCATTAAGAAGCGTGAAGCCATGGAAGTTTCGATCAAGGCCCAAGAAGCTGAGTTCTCGCGGATTATGGCGAAACGTCTGCGCAATGCGCTCGCCATCTACACCCGAAGCTTCAAGCAATTCAACAAACGTTTCTTGCAAAAGCAAAATTCGCAGCAGGAAGCAGAAACGGCCAGTGAATCACATTCTGCCCGCGACTTCTTTATGGAGAGGCAGCAGTTTGCAACGTGCTCACCCATGTACGAAGTCAAGCCGAAGGTTGTTGAGGTCCTCAAGCGCAACCAAGTGGTGATCCTGACGGCAGATACTGGATCAGGCAAAAGTACACAGTTGCCGCAGATCATCTTGGACAATGTTGTGCCCCCAGGCGAATCCCGCCGAATCGCAGTCCTCGAGCCACGTCGACTGAACGCCATCTCGCTGTCACGACGCGTCGCGGAAGAGCGCGGCCTCCCACCAGGACATGAAGTTGGCTACACGATTGGCCGGGGTGAGAGCAACGTCACGCGCACGACAAGGATTGAGTTCATGACGCATGGACTATTCGTACAAATTGCACGAAACTGCGACCAGCTGCTCTCCAAGTACTGCGCGGTGATCGTAGACGAAGCTCATGAGCGCTCTGTGGACGTGGATTTATCGCTTGCGCTTCTCAAGCGTGCGCTCACTCAGCTACGAGCAAAACCTGACGAACCAATTTTCAAAGTAATTGTGACAAGCGCGACGATCGCAAGCGAGGCGCAGCATTTCCGGGCGTATCTTGACCCGTCAAAGAGGCAATCTTCCGTGTTTCAAGTCCGAGGACGCGTCTTTCCGGTGCACATTGATCACCGCCCTGTTGTCGATTTAGACCCGCAAGAGGTCGGCACTGCTGGCGTGAATAAAGTCCTCACGTCTGCTGCAATCCAAACGGCCATGGACATTCTCCGGACTACGGAGACCGGCAACATTCTCATTTTCTTGGCGAGTGAGGGTAGCATCAACGACGCTCTGGAAGTCGCTCGACGAGACCTACTGGTCTCGTCAGGCGTTGAAGCGACCGCGGATTCTACTCTAGGCTCGCAGCGTTCATCTGCGTTCTCGTTTCGGATGGTTGTTGGCCAGCACGAAGAAGGCGAGTCCGATAGTGGCGTCTTCTCATGGCTGGATCAATGGGTGAGCCCCAAGAACCCGTCTCAAAAGACAATCGCGGCGAGTATAGTCGGATTCCACGGCAAGATCACCCGAGCTGAGCGTGACCAAGTGTTGAATCCGCCCCCTGATAGACGCCTGGTCATCTTCTCGACTAATGTGGCGGAGACTGGCGTCACCCTCCCAGATATTCGCTACGTGGTTGACACGGGCCTCGAGCGTCGAGTGCAGTGGAATGCGTCTGTCGATGTCAATGAAATGATCACCCAGCCAATTACAATGTCTTCCATGAAGCAGCGAACAGGACGAGCAGGCAGGACGGCCTCTGGAATTTGCATTCGGCTCTTCCCAGACCCACAAGAGGTCGGTGAGGAGGAGAACGATAGTGATAAAAGACGTCCGGGAAGTCGCGAGTTGGAGCCAGGGGTGCAGAACGCCATGATCTACAAGGTCGTTCTTCTGGGCAAGCACATGAAGCAGAATATGAACGAGGAACTCGAGCTATTGGACCCAGTTGACCCGAGTATGCTCAAACGCGCAGAGGAGAGGCTGCGAGAACTGGGCGCGCTCGATGGAGAAGGCAAGCTGACTCCCGTAGGCGACGCACTTCTCTCGCTGGGGATCGATTTACGCCTCGGCCGCTTTTAATTGCCTGCAGCCACTTCGGTTGTCTCGTCACGGGCACAAAACTCGTCTCTCTTCTAATGGCTTCAGACGGAGCTGAGCGCTTGCTTCCAGATAGGAAGTGTTTGGAGCGTACAGATTCGATCCAGAAGTACGTTGACGAGTGTGGGGACCACCTCACACTCCTAAATCTGGCCGCGGGGTTTGACGAAGCTCAAGGGCGTGGCAAGGGCCTGTCATGGTGTCAAACTCTCAACCTGGACGTTGATGTGTTTGTGGACGCCGAGACTTCGCGCGAGTATTTGCTCAAAACACTTGACGGCCTCGAGTTCAACATCATCGACGACAAAGAGCTGATCCAGCAGAACGGGGGCATCGAGTCGAGCATTCGGCGCGCCTTATGCGCCGCGTACTTTGATCATCTCGCGAGCCCTCGCGCCGACGGAACACCGCGAGCTGGGTTTGTACGCGTTCTTGACGCTGCCAGAAACGACGGGACACTGGACATGATGGCTGCTTTTGCTGGGAAGACGCAGCCAAATACCCGTACTGAGAGCGCTGACGGCGATGATGATTCAAGTGAGGAAGGTCTCAGCCTCCAAGAGCCTACCGTGAAGGCCAGTCGACGCACGAGTCTGTGGCTGGAGAGCGTTTCTTCGAGCGAGGCTTCAAGATCAAAGCTGGTTGTCTTCGGGTCGCAGATGCTGACGGACGGGTCAAAGAATGCCGAGCCGACTGTGCAAGTGATTTCGTACGTGACAGAGGACGAAGTTTCGTCCGGAGCTGCGGACTGGTGCCGTCTCGTCGACCTGAAGAAGCTGTTGAACTCTTCGGCTCGTGACTCGATGCGCATCCCAGTGACTTCCGGTGTGCGCAGCTTCATTCTAGCTGACCGTGGGCGGTGGCTGAAGCAACTCAAGCGCAAGTTCTCGTCGCTGTTCGCCACAATGGAGAAAAACGAGGTCGTGATTACTTGTCCTCGTCGAATCTACGGACGCGTGGAGCTCCACGTGAAGAAGCTGCTGCGCAACATTGAGCCGGAGTCGGTCACGCTGCAGCTACCGGAGCACGTCAACATGGGCAAAATCATCGGGAAAGGTGGTCGAATGGCGAAACAGCTCGAAGCAAACGTCCAGGAGCTGCTCTCCAGCGAGCGCTGTGGTGCCGGCTACTTGCACGTCAGCAGAGGCCAGGCAATTATAATTGATAGCCAATCTCGCGAAATCGTTGTGACGCTGGAAGGAGCGTCGAAGGCCTTGATGTCGGTCATCGTCGGGCGAATTCAGTCTCTGATTGTGGAGACGCATGGAGACAACACGCTGCCACTTGTCACGAAGGTTCACGGTGAGCCTGGGCAGCAGTTGCAGCAGTGCCCTCGACTCGCGCAGCTGATGAATAAGGTGCCGCCGACGAGTTGGGCGACTCGAGATGATATTATGCTTCAACTTGCCCACGCGCTGGTGTGGCACTGCAACGCCAGCATCTACGGCGGGTTCCTTCGGGACTGGGTCGTTCGTGGTGAGAGCGCCAACGACATCGACGTGCGTCTGTCGCCGCCGCAAGTTACAGCCTCCTCTGTGGAGAGTGCACTCCAACGGTTCCTCTCGGGGTCTTCAGACGCTGCTCAGCACCAGGTCGCGATCATTAGACGAGCGCCGAAGGGGGCAGCGTTCGCGTTGACGTTCGGCGCTGCTGACATGGCGCCTATCGATGTGGACCTCGTTGATCCGTCGGCAATTCTGAAGAAGATGCATCCTGGGGTCGACTGCGACGCCGGGAATCTGCTACTGAACCGGAAGCAAGCGTTGTGCAAGAAGGTCGACGGGGCTGGGGACTCGCTCTGCGCGGCGCTGGAGAACGTCCTGAAGAAGCGGTTTGTCTTCTACTACGCGTTGGATACGCGCGATGCAGACCACAACACTGAAGCCCTCCGTCGACTGCGAAAGTATCTCAGTCGCAACTGGACGTGTCTGTCCGCCCTGCCGGCGAGCGTCATGAGCCAGTTGAGTAGCAGCGAGCGAAGCTTGATCACGCCTCAGCGTTCGTAGCTCCATGGCCGACACCCGAGTCAAAGACGGTTACGATGAGACTCGTCATGCAAAGTTTAAGAAATCCACGACATCTCCAGAGCAGCAGACAAGGACTGATAATGCAAGAAAGACCACAGTAGCCGAAAGATTGAGCACTTCAAAAAGGGATTTACATTAAGCTTTAGCAGATGGTCCTACTGGGTATGTGCTACCGATCGCACATCTATTGCGGGGTGGTGGTGGCCTTGTACACGCCGTCCTTCTCGATGTCGTTCTGCTTGGCCACCGAGTTGAAGGACTCGCGCGTGAAGTCGTCGGCGCCGTGCAGCTTCTGGTAGAACTCGGTGTCCATCTCGTCGAAGCCCTGCTCGTTGTCGAACATGCAGAACCACGTGAGCGGGATCGACACGAGCGTGATGGCCGCGAACGTGTAGAAGGCGCCGTCGTAGCCGAAGCTCTCGTTCTCGACCCAGATGGAGAAGCCGAACGAGCCGATGGCGGCGCCGGCCTTACCGCACGCAGCCGAGATACCGTGGCACGTCGAGCGGATCGGCGTCGGGAACATCTCCGTCGGCATGACGAACGTCGACGTGTTGGGGCCGAAGTTGGAGAAGAAGAGCGCCAGGCCGTACAGGATGATGAAGAGCACGGCCTTCTCCTGAATGTCGTCCCAGAAGATGGCCAGCACCAGGAACAGCACCGTCATGGCCACGAAACCCTGCAGCTGGATGAGCTTGCGGCCCAGGCGGTTGATGAAGTACACGGCCACGTAGTAACCGGGCAGGGCCATGAGCGCCACGAACGCGTTCTGCGTCGTCACGACCTGCAGCGACGCGTTGTGCACGCCGACGACCGACAGGATGCTGGCCGAGAACAGGTTCTGCGCGTAGAAGACGATGTCGAACAGGAACCACGTGCCGGCCGTACCGAGCAGGCTCAGGCCGTAGTGGCGCAGGATGAAGGTGAGACGCGCGCGCTGGGCCGTGGGGCTGGCGTTGGCAGCGACCTGGCGACGCTCCTCCGCGGCCTTGTACGCGTCCGTCTCCTCGGCCGTGATACGCCAGTAGCAGACGACGATGGCCGGGATCACACCGATGCCGAAGAGCAGACGCCACACGATCTCGAGGCGCGAGTCCGCGTTCGCGCCCTTCTCGCCGTTGGCCAGCGCCTGGATGATGAGGTTGCCCAGGATAGCGGCCGTGAGCGAACCCACTCCCTGCAGACTGAACGTGAGCGCCACGCGCTGGTTGCGGTCGGCCACGGACGTAGCGTCCTCGGCCGTCGACGAAGCAGCGAGCGGGTACTCGCCACCGATGCCGATGCCGAGGATGAAGCGGGCCACGACCAGGAACCACAGCGTGCCCTCGGGCGAGCCGCCGTACGCGACCGTGCAGAGGATGCCGCCGAAGATCAGCAGCGCGCACGTGGCGATCATGTTGACGCGACGGCCGAAGACGTCGCCCAGGTAGCCGAAGGCCAGCTGGCCCACCACGGCGCCGATCAGCGCCGCGGCCGACACCCACGACTTCATGCTGGACGTGTACACGTCCTTGCCGTACTGCTCCGTGAGCACGACGTTGACGACGTTCATGACGAACAGGTCGTAGGCATCGTTGAAGAAGCCGAGGCCTCGCACCAGGAACTTGTTCATCTTGGAGGACTGACTGCGCTTGCGAGGTGTCGGGCAAAATGCGGAATGAGGTGAGACTTGTCCGGCGCTCGCGGCTCGGACGATTGACAGCAGGACCCCCCCCCCCCCCTGTACTGCGCCTTGGTGGTTGGCCGCCAAAGGCTCACCTAGCATCTGATTAGTCAAGGTGGCAAATAAAAAGAACCCGACGTGCAACAGGGCACGTTGAGAGGGGCAGAGACCGCGTCCAGCTGACGGGTAGCCAGGCCTGCCTCAGCCAAGAGATTCGCTGCCGGTTGCTGCGGCCGCAGCTCAAGCATCGCGCTGAAGACGCGAATCTGTAGAGATTCCTAGTGGCACTCGACCTCTCGACGTGCAAGGTGAAGAGGACGGGGCGGCTGGCGAAAACCAGGCCCGAATCTATCGGGCTCTCGCTCAGATTAAAATTTGCGGGGGTAACCAAGATTAATGTGCCCTCCCCTGAAGATTAAAATGCGGCACCGCGGCATTTGTGGTCGCTGTTGGTTGGTGTAGACCCCTTAGTTGGTGCTCTGCTGTGGTTGCCTCGAAAGACAACTGCACGTAAAGTGGCTGGTAATGCTCGTTACCTACTCCGTGTATTGTCCACGAAAGCTCTCGACTCTCTCACTTTTTGGGGCTGCAGCATTCCCCTATCCGCCTGACTATCCTGAAGACCAGGAGGCCCTAATAAAAAGCCGGAGAGGGCGAAAACATAGTTTTCGCTCGGGCTTGTGCTCTGCATACAGTACCGAAGTGTGGGGCTGATGCACACAAAGTTGCTGGCTATTCGTGTTGTAGTTTGACCATTCTTTCGTGTTGGGCAAGTTGCTGCGCACCATACACCGAGATGTGGAGTGGTGCGGCGATTTTTTTTCTTTTTCGGAACCCTGGATTCGGAACCCGCGAAGGGCCGCAGCAGATGACCGAATTCATATGTAAAATAATTAATAAAAAATAAAAATAAAATGAAGGTTTTATTCCAGAATCCTCCTATCCCAAGCCATCGCGGAGCCCTAGTATACTGATTTTGAGCTTTCGACACGGCTTCCGTTGCGATCCGGCATAGAAATAAGCAGCATCAAGCCGACGAAACCAATCTTAGCTCCTAACAAGTGTTTCTGTGTTTCTGCTGCTTCAAAATACGGCATCATGGGGTACAAGCTTAACATGACGGATATGTAGATGACCCAACATTGCATATTCTGAGGTTTTTGAGGCTTAGCGCCGATGTAATCAAGCAAACAGAGGTACTACTAGAACGATTGCACCACCAAACAATTAGAAATGTGAACCTGGCAGAGGAAAAGCAAGCGAGCCCCAGGTTGGACGACGACGTGAACATGGGAGCAGGTACTTGGTGCTCACTACGGCGCTTGAGCGCAGAGGTCCGAATAATAATTGCGAACCAATAACTATTTCGGTTTTGCAATTCTAAGTTTCATTATAGGAGACTAGTGCATCCAATACAATATATTATTGCACCATTATTGACAATTAATAAAAAAGGTTGCAGGACACCAAAAACAGCAAGGACCATCCCAAAAGAACGTTAGATCGACCTAATCAGTCAACTGAGGCATCAAATTCAGTGAAACACTTTAGTACAGACCATAAAGGGCAATCAACATGCTTTTTGATGCAAGTTGGAACATAAATACAATGCAGGTATGGTTAAGATCCAGAACTTTCTCGCTCAGATATCATTTAACTTGATATGGTATCCATCTTGAAATGTCTTACAAGGCAACTCCCGTAAATAGTATTCGATACGAGTCTATAGGCATTGCACCCGTTGACAGTGGCTCACAGTGTTTACTCGATTATATAAATGCCTCCAAATTGATATCCAAATTACTTAAATTGTGGTAGTTGTCGTCAAGGCCACCACGCCCACCTCACTGAGGAGGGCTCCCATCGCCCTCCTCAGTGAGGTGGGCGAGGTGGATGGGATCGCCATGAGCACATGCACAGCGGGCATCGTCTCAATGGCCGGTTCGTCGCCAGGATTCAGCCTAGAACGCCGAGATTCGCCTGCGGTCGCCGAGCAGGTTTCGAGAATGCCCCCACCAGCGGCGAAAATCTTTAAGATTCGCCCCCATCGATGCGGTCTCTCCTATGAACCGTATTAAAACGACCAGAGATCGTGCAAATCGGACGAGAGACCGAGCTGTATGGAAGTGATTAAAATCGTCCCGCCGGGTCCATTTGTACATGTACAATTTCGTGTTTTTTGCTTCGGCACAGCCACAGCGGCAAGGTACTCTATCCTGCTGTCATTAGTCCCGTGCCGCGATTTCAAACCGCGACCAGCTCCGCCTCGGCTCATTCCGCATTTTGCCCGACACCTCGCAAGCGCAGTCAGTCCTCCAAGATGAACAAGTTCCTGGTGCGAGGCCTCGGCTTCTTCAACGATGCCTACGACCTGTTCGTCATGAACGTCGTCAACGTCGTGCTCACGGAGCAGTACGGCAAGGACGTGTACACGTCCAGCATGAAGTCGTGGGTGTCGGCCGCGGCGCTGATCGGCGCCGTGGTGGGCCAGCTGGCCTTCGGCTACCTGGGCGACGTCTTCGGCCGTCGCGTCAACATGATCGCCACGTGCGCGCTGCTGATCTTCGGCGGCATCCTCTGCACGGTCGCGTACGGCGGCTCGCCCGAGGGCACGCTGTGGTTCCTGGTCGTGGCCCGCTTCATCCTCGGCATCGGCATCGGTGGCGAGTACCCGCTCGCTGCTTCGTCGACGGCCGAGGACGCTACGTCCGTGGCCGACCGCAACCAGCGCGTGGCGCTCACGTTCAGTCTGCAGGGAGTGGGTTCGCTCACGGCCGCTATCCTGGGCAACCTCATCATCCAGGCGCTGGCCAACGGCGAGAAGGGCGCGAACGCGGACTCGCGCCTCGAGATCGTGTGGCGTCTGCTCTTCGGCATCGGTGTGATCCCGGCCATCGTCGTCTGCTACTGGCGTATCACGGCCGAGGAGACGGACGCGTACAAGGCCGCGGAGGAGCGTCGCCAGGCCGCTGCCAACGCCAGCCCCACGGCCCAGCGCGCGCGTCTCACCTTCATCCTGCGCCACTACGGCCTGAGCCTGCTCGGTACGGCCGGCACGTGGTTCCTGTTCGACATCGTCTTCTACGCGCAGAACCTGTTCTCGGCCAGCATCCTGTCGGTCGTCGGCGTGCACAACGCGTCGCTGCAGGTCGTGACGACGCAGAACGCGTTCGTGGCGCTCATGGCCCTGCCCGGTTACTACGTGGCCGTGTACTTCATCAACCGCCTGGGCCGCAAGCTCATCCAGCTGCAGGGTTTCGTGGCCATGACGGTGCTGTTCCTGGTGCTGGCCATCTTCTGGGACGACATTCAGGAGAAGGCCGTGCTCTTCATCATCCTGTACGGCCTGGCGCTCTTCTTCTCCAACTTCGGCCCCAACACGTCGACGTTCGTCATGCCGACGGAGATGTTCCCGACGCCGATCCGCTCGACGTGCCACGGTATCTCGGCTGCGTGCGGTAAGGCCGGCGCCGCCATCGGCTCGTTCGGCTTCTCCATCTGGGTCGAGAACGAGAGCTTCGGCTACGACGGCGCCTTCTACACGTTCGCGGCCATCACGCTCGTGTCGATCCCGCTCACGTGGTTCTGCATGTTCGACAACGAGCAGGGCTTCGACGAGATGGACACCGAGTTCTACCAGAAGCTGCACGGCGCCGACGACTTCACGCGCGAGTCCTTCAACTCGGTGGCCAAGCAGAACGACATCGAGAAGGACGGCGTGTACAAGGCCACCACCACCCCGCAATAGATGTGCGATCGGTAGCACATACCCAGTAGGACCATCTGCTAAAGCTTAATGTAAATCCCTTTTTGAAGTGCTCAATCTTTCGGCTACTGTGGTCTTTCTTGCATTATCAGTCCTTGTCTGCTGCTCTGGAGATGTCGTGGATTTCTTAAACTTTGCATGACGAGTCTCATCGTAACCGTCTTTGACTCGGGTGTCGGCCATGGAGCTACGAACGCTGAGGCGTGATCAAGCTTCGCTCGCTGCTACTCAACTGGCTCATGACGCTCGCCGGCAGGGCGGACAGACACGTCCAGTTGCGACTGAGATACTTTCGCAGTCGACGGAGGGCTTCAGTGTTGTGGTCTGCATCGCGCGTATCCAACGCGTAGTAGAAGACAAACCGCTTCTTCAGGACGTTCTCCAGCGCCGCGCAGAGCGAGTCCCCAGCCCCGTCGACCTTCTTGCACAACGCTTGCTTCCGGTTCAGTAGCAGATTCCCGGCGTCGCAGTCGACCCCAGGATGCATCTTCTTCAGAATTGCCGACGGATCAACGAGGTCCACATCGATAGGCGCCATGTCAGCAGCGCCGAACGTCAACGCGAACGCTGCCCCCTTCGGCGCTCGTCTAATGATCGCGACCTGGTGCTGAGCAGCGTCTGAAGACCCCGAGAGGAACCGTTGGAGTGCACTCTCCACAGAGGAGGCTGTAACTTGCGGCGGCGACAGACGCACGTCGATGTCGTTGGCGCTCTCACCACGAACGACCCAGTCCCGAAGGAACCCGCCGTAGATGCTGGCGTTGCAGTGCCACACCAGCGCGTGGGCAAGTTGAAGCATAATATCATCTCGAGTCGCCCAACTCGTCGGCGGCACCTTATTCATCAGCTGCGCGAGTCGAGGGCACTGCTGCAACTGCTGCCCAGGCTCACCGTGAACCTTCGTGACAAGTGGCAGCGTGTTGTCTCCATGCGTCTCCACAATCAGAGACTGAATTCGCCCGACGATGACCGACATCAAGGCCTTCGACGCTCCTTCCAGCGTCACAACGATTTCGCGAGATTGGCTATCAATTATAATTGCCTGGCCTCTGCTGACGTGCAAGTAGCCGGCACCACAGCGCTCGCTGGAGAGCAGCTCCTGGACGTTTGCTTCGAGCTGTTTCGCCATTCGACCACCTTTCCCGATGATTTTGCCCATGTTGACGTGCTCCGGTAGCTGCAGCGTGACCGACTCCGGCTCAATGTTGCGCAGCAGCTTCTTCACGTGGAGCTCCACGCGTCCGTAGATTCGACGAGGACAAGTAATCACGACCTCGTTTTTCTCCATTGTGGCGAACAGCGACGAGAACTTGCGCTTGAGTTGCTTCAGCCACCGCCCACGGTCAGCTAGAATGAAGCTGCGCACACCGGAAGTCACTGGGATGCGCATCGAGTCACGAGCCGAAGAGTTCAACAGCTTCTTCAGGTCGACGAGACGGCACCAGTCCGCAGCTCCGGACGAAACTTCGTCCTCTGTCACGTACGAAATCACTTGCACAGTCGGCTCGGCATTCTTTGACCCGTCCGTCAGCATCTGCGACCCGAAGACAACCAGCTTTGATCTTGAAGCCTCGCTCGAAGAAACGCTCTCCAGCCACAGACTCGTGCGTCGACTGGCCTTCACGGTAGGCTCTTGGAGGCTGAGACCTTCCTCACTTGAATCATCATCGCCGTCAGCGCTCTCAGTACGGGTATTTGGCTGCGTCTTCCCAGCAAAAGCAGCCATCATGTCCAGTGTCCCGTCGTTTCTGGCAGCGTCAAGAACGCGTACAAACCCAGCTCGCGGTGTTCCGTCGGCGCGAGGGCTCGCGAGATGATCAAAGTACGCGGCGCATAAGGCGCGCCGAATGCTCGACTCGATGCCCCCGTTCTGCTGGATCAGCTCTTTGTCGTCGATGATGTTGAACTCGAGGCCGTCAAGTGTTTTGAGCAAATACTCGCGCGAAGTCTCGGCGTCCACAAACACATCAACGTCCAGGTTGAGAGTTTGACACCATGACAGGCCCTTGCCACGCCCTTGAGCTTCGTCAAACCCCGCGGCCAGATTTAGGAGTGTGAGGTGGTCCCCACACTCGTTAACTGAGTAGTTGTACTCACTGAGTACAATTGCTTCAACAACTGTCAACATGGTACACTGTACCTATAGGTCTAGGTGTGACGTTTCGTAGCCGTTGGTGGCCATGAGCCTGGTCATTGGCAATTGACACGGCGCCGCAGGATCGAACTCGCTGCGCGTGCGTGACGATGGCGGGCAAGAAGCGCAAGCAGGGCAACCACTCGAAGGCGCGCAATAAAGCCAAGGCGGCGAAGGTGACGGCCGCGGAGGAACGGGTCGAATCGGCGCCGCAGGAGCCGCAGGAGACCAATGCGAACACGGAGCAGCAGGTGCCCCAGGAGGAGGCCGCCGATTCCGAGGCGTCGGGGCTGCTGTCGGCCGAGCTGATGGCCGAGATGGGCGGAGACGAGGCGGGCGGCGCGCTGGTGCTGCCTGGACGCCGGGAGAAGAAGAAGAAGGCCGAGCAGCTGCCCGAGGAGCTGCTGCAGCAGGCGCTGCACATGAGCAAGAGCAAGCGCAAGAAGCTGGAGGCCATCGCGGCCCGCAAGGTCAAGGAGGCCCGGCGAGCGGACCTGTACAAGTCGCTGGAGAAGCAGCAGCTCTCGCAGGACCAGCTACGGCTCATGTACAGCACGTCGCAGATGGGCCACAAGGAGACGCTGCGCGAGCGGCTCAAGCGCTCGCTGAACCGCCAGAAGGCCGGTATTGAGCTGTCGGAGGACGCCAGGAGCGAGTTGCTGAAGAAGACGGACAGGGCTGAGAGCGACGAGGAAGACGACGACGATGAGCCGATGGAGGAGGAGACCAAGCCGGTCAAGAGCAAGAAGAAGGCGACGCAGCCGAAGCAGAAGGCGGCTGCCGTCGAGGAGCCTGCTGGCAATGCGAAGGTGGCGAAGGAGGACAAGACTGCGGCTGCTGGTGGCAACGACGAAGCCGCGCAGGGCAAGAAGAAGCGCAAGAAGAAAAAGCAGGCGGTCATCGGTCGCTCGGTGCCGATGCTGCCGACGCAGCAGGAAGCGGACGGTGAAGACGCGTCGGAATCTGCTGATGCT
The DNA here is from genome assembly GCA_016169955.1 of Phytophthora vignae f. sp. vignae. Taxonomy (NCBI): domain Eukaryota; phylum Oomycota; class Peronosporomycetes; order Peronosporales; family Peronosporaceae; genus Phytophthora; species Phytophthora vignae. Next base: position 1,577,959 of record JABJUM010000009.1, on the reverse strand, counting down.
GCGGCCGCCTCCGTCTTGACTGTCGAAGAGGAGGACCCAGAGGAGGCAGCCAAGCGCGCTAGCTCGCAAAGCGCTGCCATGACGAAGCTGGAGGCTCTGCGTAAGAAGAACGAAGAGAAACGCCGACAGAAGGCACTTGCTGCTGCGCAGGCGAAGTCCACTCCCGCTGCCGCCCCCAAGCAGGAAGAGGAGCCGACGGTTGACCCTGCAGATGTGTACGTGCCGAAGCCGATCGTGATGAAGACCACAGAGGAGATGCGCGAGCTGAGCAAGAAGACCAAGCTGTCGTACAAGACGACGCTGGTGACGCTGTCGCGCAAGCCGGAGATTCAGATGGCGCGCATGCAGCTCCCCGTGTGCAGCTCCGAGCAGGAAATCATGGAGGCCATCCATGAAAATGACGTGATCATCCTCTGCGGTGAGACCGGTAGTGGTAAGACCACGCAGGTGCCGCAGTTCCTGTACGAAGCTGGCTACGGCCACCCGGACCACCCGAGCAACAGCGGACGCATCGGTGTCACGCAACCGCGACGTGTTGCTGCGGTTTCCACGGCCAAGCGTGTTGCCGAAGAGCTGAATGTCCCGTTCGGAGCGCCCAAGGGCCACGTCGGCTATCAGATTCGTTACGACGCCGAACACGTGAGCGAGCACACGCGCATCAAGTTCATGACGGACGGTATCCTGCTGAAGGAGATCCAGCAGGACTTCCTGCTGCGCCAGTACTCGATCCTCCTGCTGGATGAGGCTCACGAACGTAACGTGAATACCGATATCCTTATCGGTCTGTTGTCTCGCATCGCCCCGCTACGCGCTCAGATGTCGCGAGAGGAGGAAGAAGCGTACCAGTTGCTATCGGAAGAGGAGAAGGAGACCGCGGAAAAGCCCATCAAGCCGCTCAAGCTTGTGATCATGTCTGCTACATTGCGCGTGGAGGACTTTACGCAGAACCACCGACTGTTCCCGACTCCGCCCCCTGTGCTTCGTGTGGACGCGCGTCAGTACCCCGTCAGTGTCCACTTTAATAAGCGCACGGAGCTGGACAACTACGTGGACGAGGCCTATAAGAAGGTCCTCAAAATCCACAAGAAGCTGCCTGAGGGCGGCGTGCTGGTTTTCCTCACGGGTCAACGCGAAATCCTTCAGTTGTGCCGCAAGCTTTCGCGCGCGTACTCTGTTGCGGCAAGGAACAAGAAGGCGGCAGCACTCAAGAGCAGTCGAGCGTTCCGCGCTCAGCGCCGACAACCGTCTTCCCAGCAGACGGCTAGCAGCAAAGACCACATTCTCCGCGAACACGATGACATCGAAGAGGAGGCGGACTTGGAGGACGCCCAGGTGTACGGAAACGAAGTCGACGACGAAGACGCTGCGTACGACCTGGAGGACGAGGAGCGCAGCTCTGACAAGGAAGACGACGAAGACGAAGACATGGACGAGGATCTGGCGGTGCCGTACCTGCATGTCCTCCCGCTATACTCGCTGCTGCCCAATGACGAGCAGATGAAGGTGTTCGATGCTCCCCCCGAGAACCATCGACTGGTCGTCGTGGCTACCAACGTGGCCGAGACCTCGCTGACCATTCCTGGGATCAAGTACGTGGTTGATGCTGGACGGACGAAGGAGCGCGTGTTCGATCTCACCAACGGGATCTCGTCTTTCGAGGTCCAGTGGATCTCCAAGGCAAGCGCTGACCAACGCGCAGGCCGTGCAGGTCGTACTGGCCCCGGTCACTGCTACCGTTTGTACTCGTCTGCCGTGTACGACACGGAGTTCCAGAAGTTCTCGTCGCCCGAGATTCTGTGCCAACCCATCGACGATTTGGTGCTTCAGATGAAGGCCATGGGTATTCACAACGTGCTGCAGTTCCCGTTCCCGACACCTCCAGACCGCCAGGCAGTGAAGAACGCTCTTGCGACGCTGGTGAATCTTGGCGCTGTCTCGGCGGGTGCTGACGAGTCCATCACTGGACTCGGCCGTGCTCTTGTGAAGTTCCCAGTGGCCGCACGCTTCGCGAAGATGCTGCTGCTGGCGCAAAAGCTGAATCTGGTCGAGTACACGATCGCCATCGTTGCTGGTCTTTCGGACCACTCGCCGTTCATCCACGCTGTCGACCGTCGCGAGAAGGAGAAGGGAGCTGAAGACGAAGAGGAGGAAGACGAGAAGAAGAGCGAGTTGGAGGAGATGGAGAAGGGGTGGCGCGAGGCCGAAGAAATGCGCAAGCACGCGCAGTGGATTGACCAGGAGAGCGACGTCCTGAGTCTGCTGCGAGCTGCTGGCGCCTACGCGTACACTGGAGGTAGCAGTCAGTTCTGCAAGGACAACCACTTGCACGAGAAGACCATGCAGAACATGCTCAAGCTGCGCCAGCAGCTGACGCGGATCGTGAACAAGCTGTACCCGGAGGAAGAAGGCTTCACTGCGATCGCGCTCAAGCCGAAGATGCCGCCTCCCGACCTCGAGACGCAGGTCGTACTGCGGCAGATCGTGGCGGCTGGTTTCCTGGACCAAGTGGCGAAGCGCGTGCCGGCCGGAACCATCACCGAGGGCACCAAGATCGAGCGCAACTGCGCGTACGTCGCCGCGACGGGCAACGTGAAGGAGCCCGTGTACATCCACCCACACTCGTCCGTCTTCACGCCCAACCCGGCCAAGCTGCCGCAGTTCGTCGTGTACCAGCACATCATGCGCACGACCCGCGCGTACATGAAGATGGTGACGGCCATCGAGCCCGAGTGGCTCGCGGGGATCGGCAAGAACACGCCGCTGTGCAAGTACGCGCCGCCGCTCACCGAGCCCGCCCCGTTCTACCACTCGGAGCTGGACGAGGTGCAGTGTTACGCCAAGGCGCAGTACGGTATCCACCAGTGGTCGCTGCCTGCGATGCGTATCGCGTACCCCGAGCACGAAGCCTCGGACGCCAAGGACGGCCTGGCCGGTAAGTACCGGTGGTTCGCCAAGTTCCTGCTGGACGGCCAGGTGATCCCCAGTCTGCTGCCGTTCTCGGCCGCACTCAAGGAGCCGAGCCACACGCTGATCCGCAAGAAGTTCGACAAGAAGATCCAGCTGCTGGTCGCCAAGCTGCAGCAGCATCGCGTGGCGTCTCGCCGCGCGCTGGTCGCCAAGTGGAGCAAGTCCGACGGTAAATTCTTCCTCAAGGCGGAGCTGCAGAGCTGGATCAAGGACACGCACCAGGATGCCTTCAGTCAGGCGTGGGGGCCCTTGATCAAGGCAGCCGTGCAGCAGGAGAAGAAGAGGAAGACATCGTCAAGCTAGAGCTAGATAGTCTCAATAGAATAAGTTGACCTTTGAAGTTGTACTACAGTACTGAATGGCACTTGCTACGAAGCACATACCACGATGCAGAACTTCGCTGAATTGAAAATAACATGTTGTGAATGCTACACTAAAGTACACGTTCGGCCCTCACGCCGCTTCCTTCCCGTTGTGGACGCTGTCGTCGTCGACCTCCGTGGGCGCCAGGCCGCCGTGGACCGAGTCGTCTTGCTCCCAGAGCGCGGCGTTCCCGGGCACCTTGATACCGAAAGTGGCAAACGCCGCGGCGGCGACGAAGATGCTCAAGTATCTGAACGAGGTCGCGCGGTTGCCGATGCCTTTGAACATCAAGCTCCAGCAGAGCGCGCCGACGTTGCCGCCAGCCCCGACGAAGCCGGACGTGGCCCCCGTGAACGACGGCAGCACGTACGGGACGATACCGTAGGTGCTGCCTGTGCAGGCCTGCACGAAAATGCCAAAGGAGACCAGGAGCGGGATGCTGGCGGACAGGTTCGTCGTCGTGCTGTAGAAGTACAGGAAGACGGCCTGGCCGGCAAAGGCGAGGAACTGGACACCGATTCGGCCCTTCATGCCGCAGCGGGCGTTGGCTACGTCGGAGAAATACCCGCCCAGAGCGCGAGCGAACAAACACATCAGGCCAAAGAGCGACGAGATGAGAGTGGCGCGACTCTGCGTGAGACGGCGACACTCGTTGGGATCCGTCAGACGATCACAGTCCGAGTACGTGAAGTCCTCGTAGTAGTGCTCCGTCAGCACATTGTGCACCTGAAGCTCGACCCCGAAGGAGCAGGCGTACTGGAACGCCAGAATCCAAGTGACGGGCAGCTTGGCAACGTGTAGCAGACCTTGCTTCATGTCGACGGCGGGTTTGGTCGCCGTAACGTCGATGGCGTTGTTCTGGCGGAGATCTTTGTATTGTCCTTGAGGACAGTCGTCCGAGTTGAAGTAGAGAGCCACGCCCGTGACGACCATGGAGAAGGCCGGGAACAGAAGCGCAACACGCCAGCCCATGTTGTCCGACAGTGCGCCGCCAGTGGTGACCAAGTTGAAGAGCTGAGGGGTGATCAGTGTAGTAGCCCCAGCGCCCAGGTTGCCCCACCCAGCGGCGAGAGCGTTGGCGCTCCCCACCACTTCTTTGGAGAACATGGTCGAGGTCCAGTAGGTCGTTGCGATGAAGGAGCAGCCGACCAGACCGATGAAGAACCGAGCGAACATGAGCCCAGTGTAGCTCGTCACGAGCGAGGCTGAAGCCACGGGGATCGCGCCGACGACTAATAGCACGGCCTGGACGGTTCGGGAGCCGTAGCGATCGCAAAGAGGTCCACCCACGGCGCGACCGAGAATGGTACTGGCCACCGACACAATGTTGGAATTGGAGACCTGGTCGGCCGTCAGTGCAAGCTGCTTCTTGATGGTCGGCATGAGTGGAGGGATGGAGAACCAGCCGAAGAAGGCGAAGAAGAAGGACAGCCACGCGTAGTGGAACGCTCTCATGTGAGGCCGGGCCACGCTGAGCAGCTTGATCTCCGTGGCCTTGTCACCCTGCAGCGGGTCCGTTCGGATATGGAACGTCGTGCGGCGTTGGCGGACACCGGCATCGTCTGCGTGAAGTGGAGGCGAGACCAGCCCAGCGTACTGGCCCTGCGATTGCATTGCAGTGGTGGATGTTGTTGTTGTTGTTGTTGTTTTGGTGGTGGTGTGTAGCTCGAGGCAGATTGGAAAGTGAGCTTTGGTGGTGCAAGACCCCGGGTCACCGGCAACGACAACTTACTTGGCGGTACTGCTACTATCCTACTAAGTAGCAGGTTGGCGGAACTCCTCCATGGCGCGCTCACTTTACTGTCAAACAGCAGCAGGAACAGTAGAGGTTGGCTCGCCGACACTCGCCGCGTCACGCCCAGAAGGTTTCGGCCGTTAGCGTCTCGCTTGAGTCAGCCTGAATTCCCATTGGCACGCGATCTTGAAGTAGGCCTATCGCCTCGCTCTCCGCAGCAATAGCAGAGCAAGCACCAGCAACGATCCTCGACGGAGAGTAACCTCAGCTTGACTTGCTGCTTGACTTCCTCTCGGCCGGAACCGCCTTCGAGGTGCAATCGTACCGTCCGAGAAACGCCTCGTTTCAGCCTGAACAGGGAGCACCGGTAATGACTAGCTGCGCGTGAGCAACAGCGACCGGGTGATTGGCCGCTCCTGGCCATGACGCGCTCGCGATCTGCCTTGCGCACTGAACCGGGTCGCGACCCGAGCACGAGCGTCGCTCCCTGCGCAGCACAATCACCGGCAGGTCCGGCGCAATGTTGGCGCTTTGCGGGCGGTGCATCGCGGGATCCCGTCGTCATCTTTCGGCCCAGGCGCGGATGTTCACGCTCAGGAGGGGGCCCATCTCGGCGGCACCAGCTCGAAGCACCGCAGAAGTGAGTCATCCGAAATTCCGCGGCAAGCAACTTGGCGTCGATGCACCCTTACCGGCCAATAGAAACGCGCAGGCGGTGCGCAGGGTCATGCGCTGACTCGGTCGTCTACGAGCCATCGCATGCCTGTAGCTAGGGCGCTCCTTTGGTGCGTGCTCACATTGCAATTGCCCAGCAAGTGAGACCATGATTGACCCTCGCGACGTCGGAACCCCCGACGAGTGGGTCCCGCGCCACCCGGAGCTCATCCGGCTGACGGGGCGACATCCGTTCAACAGCGAGCCCCCGCTCAAGTACACGAGCTCCTTCATCACGCCCATGGCGCTGCACTACGTTCGCAACCACGGGCCGGTGCCGAAGCTCGAGTGGAACACCCACACGTTTTCCATTGACGGACTTGTCAGGGAGCCGCGCACTTTCGGCATGGACGAGCTCGTCTCCACCTTCGCAAAGGAGACGGTGACGTTCCCGGTGCTGCTCGTGTGCGCCGGCAATCGACGCAAGGAGCAAAACATGATCAAGAAGACGATCGGGTTCAGTTGGGGCGCTGCTGGCTGCTCCACCGCCGAGTGGACTGGGGTCCCGCTTCACGTGCTGCTCACCGCTTGCGGCGTCGACCGCGAGAAGGCTCAGTGGGTCTGGTTCGAAGGCACCGAGGACTTGCCGCACGACAAGTACGGCACCTGCATCCGAGCCAGCACCGCGCTCGACCCGTCCTGTGACGTGTTGGTCGCGTGGAAAGCCAACGGCGAGCTGCTAACTCCCGATCACGGATTCCCAGTACGACTCATTATTCCAGGTCACATCGGTGGCCGCATGGTCAAGTGGCTGACACGGATTCATGTGAGCGACCGCGAGTCCAGCAACCACCACCACATCATGGACAATCGAGTGCTGCCTTCGCATCTTACAGCAGAGACTGCAACTGCGGAGGGCTGGTGGGCCAAGTCGCCTTACGCCATCATGGAGCTTAACATCAATGCCGCGGTGATTGAGCCAAACCATGACGATCTGTTGGCTCTCAGTGAAGACGATGCGATCAATGACATCGAGACGTACACGATCAAGGGGTACGCGTACTCGGGTGGCGGTCGACGAGTCATCCGCGTGGAGGTGACTCTGGACGACGGCACGACGTGGCAGCTAGCTCGCATTATATACCACGAGAAGCCGAACACGTACGGGAAAATGTGGTGCTGGGTGCACTACGAACTGCTCGTCCCAGTCGGCAGCCTGCTCAGAGCTAGAGAGATTTCCGTTCGAGCTTGGGATAGCTCTATGAACCTTATGCCCGAGTTTCCAACGTGGAATGTCATGGGCATGATGAACAACCCCTGGTATCGCGTCAAGATCCACCGTGAAGAAGACACCAACCAGCTACGCTTCGAGCACCCCACCCAGGCCGGTAACCAGAAGGGCGGGTGGATGACCAAGGAACGGGTCATGACTAGCAACGACGAAGAGCCGATTCGTGGCCAGAAGCTACCGGTGGAGTCTGCAGGACACGCAAGCAGCGCTGCGACCCCGAAGCCTGGTCTAACTCCCGACGAGCTGAGCGGGCTGCCTCTTCTCTCTGCTGACGAAGTAGCCAAGCACAACACCAAGGAGAACTGCTGGTTTATCTGTCGCGGCCTCGTGTACGACGCTACGCCGTTCCTCGAAGAGCACCCTGGCGGCGCCACGAGCATCTTGCTGTGCGGTGGTACCGATTGTACCGACGAGTTTGAGAGTATTCACTCCACCAAGGCCTGGCAGATGCTCAAGAAGTACTGCATCGGTCGTTGCCCTAGTACAGGCGACGACTCTGGCGCCAGCGATACGGCGTCGTCTTCGGCCGACCACGAAGAAACGGACGTCGCTCTCAAGGGCGCTACGAAGGTGCCTATCGTGCTGATCTCGAGAGAGGTGGTCAGCCACGACGCTCGTATTTTCAAGTTCGCGTTGCCGGCCAAAGATCTACGACTTGGTCTTCCAGTCGGCAATCACGTCTTCTTGTATGCCAAGATCAACGGCAAGACGGTCGTGCGCGCTTACACGCCCATTTCATCGGAGAGCGACGAAGACCGAGGGTTCGTGTCCTTCCTCATCAAAGTTTACTTCGCGGGCGAGAACCCCGTACATCCAGAAGGTGGACTCTTTTCGCAGTATCTGGACGGCTTGCATCTCGGCCAGCAGATTCAGATCAAGGGGCCGCTAGGACACTTCACCTACCACGGAGAGGGCAACTTCTCTCTCGAGTCGACCAACTTCCACGCCGGCAAGTTCGGATTCATCGCCGGTGGCACTGGCATCACGCCCGTCTACCAGGTCATGCGCGCCATCCTCGAGAACCCGAGCGACGACACCAAGGTCGCGCTGATCTATTGCGTGCGTTTGGAGCGCGACCTGCTGCTGCGAAAGGAGCTCGAGGCCCTGCAGAAGCTGCGGCCGGGTCAATGCCGGATCTTCTACACGCTGTCCGACCTGGAAGGTCTGGACAGGAGCGACCCAAGTGTCAGGAAGTGGGCGTACGGCAAGAGCCGACTCACTTTCGCCATGGTGCAGAACATCATCGGCTCGGACGCTGACCATGTTGGTATGTGCGGACCCGAGGGCATGATCGAGTACGCCTGCAAACCGGCACTGGCCAAGCTAAACTACGATCTAAAAACGCAGATCACCATCTTCTAGGCGGATGGCTGCGTGTAAGTACTGTACGTGTATTCCATTAAACTATCAAAGTCATGCGTTGCAAGTTGTTGAGCCTCTAGCGTGAAAATCCATGGCTCACGGCAAGCAGTTTCTCGTTGTGGGTACATGTACTGTGCGGCTGCATAGCTCAAGCTCAAGCAGCATGCTTGGTGACCAAGCAACACCTTGCTCCTTGTCTCAAAACGAAAAAAAAAAAACATAACCACCACAATCCGTTCACGCTCCGTACAGTGTATACAGATTGCGCTCCCACTTCCGATACCATGCCTATCACATAACCTCTAATGTAATTATATTATTATTTTAGAAAGGTAGATCCGGTTCATTTTTGAATTTAGGCGCGAAATGAGATCCCCTCGGAGCTCGCGGCTCGGACGCACACCATTTACTCGGCAAAACACACAGACCCCCGCACACAATGGGGGTCTGGATGAAGATAGACGACAAGCGGAAGCTCATCCAGCATGCAGCCAAGCACCCCAAGATGTCCCAGCGTAAGCTAGCAGCATGGGCGGAGACGGCATTCAAGCTACAACGCGCTCCTGGCCAGGCAACAATCTCAGACATCCTGAAAAACGCCGCGGCTATCATGGACGAGAACTACGGGGACGGCCAGCGGCGTAAGCCACTGCGCGTCACGTCGAAGCGCCTGGAAACGCGTCTTTGGGCATGGATTCAGGTTAATCAACTGCAAGCTATGCAGTGGGGCAGGGAGGTTTGGAATGAGCTGCAGTCCACGTGGACAATTGCAAACTGCTTTGGTCATACAGGCATTTACTTCAAGAATGTAGCGGATGGGTGCTGCGATTCCGATGGTGGTAGCTACGAGTGCGACGTCAACATGGAGGAAGTTATCGGCAGAGCTTCGGAGATGCAGTTCTAGTCTCTAAGACTTAATACATAATTTGTCTTTCAAACATCATCGCGGTACCCACTGATCGGAAGTGGGGGCGCAATCTGTAGCAATCCTCAAAAGTGATTGTTTACCAAGGCAAAACAACGTAATTGTACAAAGACTTTTAACGATGACTCACTCAAGGCGCCAACATTGGTGCACTTCCTGCAGCGTTTACGCTCGCCCAGCTGGACCACTTTTCTGAAGTTGCCCTTGGCTCTCGATTGGGCACTCGAAGCGCGTCACAGCTTGAAAACGGCAGCACCGCGTGCCTACGTCGCCCGCGCTTCCGGGATAACGGGCCGCACGATTGACTTCCCTCAATTCAACTCACTTTGAAATCTGCTGCGTGCAGCGTACAGCGAGCGACCTTCCAACATGGCTGACGCTGTTCCTACCAAGAAGGAGGTGGTCGTGGTCGTAGGCAACGGCATGGTGGGCCACCGCTTCCTGGAGCGACTGCGCAAGTACGACACGAGCAAGCGATTCGCCCTCGTCTCCATCGGGGAGGAGCCCATCCAGCACTACAACCGCATGCTGCTGACCGAGTACTTCGAGCACCTGAGCATCGACAAGCTCAAGCTGGCCCCGCCCGACTGGTACGCGGAGAACGAGATCGACCTGCTCACCAACGCACAAGTGCTTGCCCTCGATACAAGAAACAAGACGGTGCTGTGTCAACGCGTCGGCGACGAGAACGTACCGAAGGGAGAGCTGCAGTTTGAAGTGCCCTACGACCGCGTGGTGATCGCCACGGGCGCCAGCGCACTGGTGCCCCGACTCCCCGGCACCAACTTGCGGGGCGTGTTCGTCTACCGCTCGATCGCTGACCTCAACAACATCATTGCGCACGGCGAGCAGCAGGCCAAACTCGAAGCGGCCGGTGGTCCCAAGAAGTTCGCGCTGGTGGTTGGAGGCGGGCTGCTGGGTCTCGAGGCCGCCAAGGCCGTCCACGATCTCAAGGTGGCCGTGCGAATCATCAACCGCGGCACTCAGCTCATGTCCCGCCAACTCGACGCGGATGGCGCAAAGGTTCTCCACAAGGAGATCGTGAACAAGTTCGGCATCGACGTCCTGTACGACAAGTCCACCCAAGAGATCCTCGGGAGCGAGGAGAACGGCGTCGAGGCCGTGCAGTTTACCAACGGCGAGAGGTTTGACGATGTGTGCATGATCATTTTCGCGACGGGAATTAAGCCCCGCGACGAGCTCGCGCACTCCAGCGGCCTGGAGCTGGCTAAACGCGGAGGTATCCTCATCAACGACTACTTGGAGTGCAGTGCGCCGAGAGTGTACGCGCTTGGAGAGTGCATCTCACACCGCAATCTCACATACGGACTTGTTGCCCCCGGCTACGAGATGGCCGACACTCTGGCCAAGAACTTCACGTGCAAATCTATGGAGGACCGTATCGCATTCCCCGGTGGTGACATCTCCACCAAGCTGAAGCTCATGGGGATGGAGGTTGGCTCATTCGGTGACTATTTCCCCGAGTTCATCAAGGAGCCGTTCGAGACCCTCACATACAACAATCCGCTGGAGAAAGTCTACAAGAAGCTCTTCTTTTCAGCTGACGGCAAGAAGCTGCTCGGAGGCATCCTTGTTGGCGACACAAGCGACTTCGTGCGTCTCTCACTCATGTACAAGCAGAAAGACACGAAGCCACTCGTGGACCCGCCAAACGAAATTTTGCTCGGGAAGCGAGGTGGAGGGGGTGGCAACTCGGTTCTTGATCTCCCAGACGAAGCTCAAGTTTGCTCGTGTAACAACGTGAGCAAGGGAGATATCTGTAAAGCCATCAAGGAGAAGAAGCTGACCAAACTTGGCGACTTGAAGACGGTCTGCAACGTCGGAACCGGCTGCGGCGGCTGCATCCCCATGGTGAAGGACATTTTAGAGGCTGAACTTGCTGCTGCTGGCACCGCAGTCGACAAGTCTCTCTGTGAACACTTCGCCTACTCACGCCAGGAGCTCTACCAGATCATCCAAGTCGAGCAATACTCCACATTCGCTGAGGTTCTGGCCAAGCACGGCCGCAAGCAACACGATCCTCGAAGCTACGGCTGCGAGATCTGCAAGCCTTCGGTGGCTTCTATCCTCGCGAGTCTTCAGAATGGCCACATCCTCAAAGGTGACCGTGCACCGCTGCAAGACTCGAACGACCGCTTCTTGGCGAACTTGCAGAAGTCGGGACAGTTCTCTGTTGTCCCCCGCGTCGCTGGCGGGGAAATCACACCAGACAAACTCATCGTGCTGGGTCAAGTCGCCAAGAAGTTCGATCTGTACACGAAAATCACCGGCGGACAGCGCGTGGACCTCTTCGGCGCGCAGAAGCAGGATCTCCCGGAGATCTGGCGGATGCTGGTGGAGGCCGGCTTCGAGTCGGGCCACGCGTACGGCAAGTCGCTACGCACAGTGAAGAGCTGCGTCGGCACGACGTGGTGCCGCTACGGCCAGCAGGACTCGGTCGGCTTCGCGATCTTCCTCGAGAACCGGTACCGCGGCATCCGCTCGCCTCACAAGCTCAAGGGAGGCGTCTCCGGCTGCACCCGCGAGTGTGCAGAGGCTCGGAGCAAGGACTTCGGCTGCATCGCCACGGACAAGGGCTACAACGTGTACGTGGGCGGCAACGGCGGCACCAACCCTCGTCATGCCACACTCCTCGCCTCGGACGTCCCGCAAGACCTGGCGGTCAAGTACTTGGACCGATACATCATGTACTACATCATGACGGCCGACCGTCTGCAACGCACGTCCAAGTGGCTGGATGCGCTCGAGGGCGGCATTGAGCAGCTCCGACGCGTTGTCATGCAGGACTCGCTGGGGATCTGCGCGACGCTGGAGAGACAGATGAGCTACCTCGTGGGCACGTACGAGTGCGAGTGGAAGAAGGTGATCGAGTCGCCCGAGCTCATGGCGCAGTTCGCCCAGTTCAAGAACACCACGGAGACCCAGACGGAGGTGCAAATGCACACGGTGCGCGACCAGCGGATTCCTACGACCTTCGTAGCCAAAGCCAAAAGCGGCAGCAGCAGCCCCACGGGCACCGAGTCCTCGTCCCCAGCGTCTTCGTCCTCTGTGCTGGCCGATCTGGACGACACGGAGTGGGTCTCGTTTAGCAGCAAGGACCTCTTCGACGCGAACGGCGGCGGCGCCGTTCTCTACGGCGAGTCGCAGCTGGCCATCTTTAACATCGTCGAGAGCTGCAACGGCATCGAGAAGGTCTCGTGGTTCGCCACGCAGAACATGTGCCCGTTTGACCACTCGTTCGTGCTGGCGCAGGGCATCGTGGGGGACCTGGACGGCCGGCCCAAGGTGGCCTGCCCCATGCACAAGCGCAACTACGACCTGGCCGATGGCTGCTGCCTTAGCGGCGACGACCTGCGGCTGCAGACCTTCGAGGCCAAGGAGGAAGACGGCACCATCTACGTGCTGCTGCCTCCCACGGACGTGGTGGACGCTCGTCTAGCCACCGCAAAGTTCGTCGCCCAGGAAGGAGACAGCCCTGCATCCCCAGAGGTGGCCCCCGTCACGCTGGACTGGTAGGTACGTTGTAATCAAGTCAATCAAATTCCAAGTAGTTGAAGTTGAAGTTGTCAGGAGTGATGGTCTCACGTCCACTTAAGTTTGCCACGATGAAAGACTTGGGAAGTCCGAGGGGGAAAAGGAAATATCTTACTGCTTTCCGAAGGAACGAGCTATTGGCTTCCTCCTTCGCCTACGCTCTAGGCAAAGCTGCTGAGACGGCAGCAGCCGCAAGGAAAAGAAGAAGAAGGACGAGAACCACGGGCTGCGACTATTTTTCCCCGATTCGCTGCTTCGCCGTCGATTCAGCAACCTGGCCGGTAGCGCTCGGGCGGCTGAAAGGAAGGGAGCATGGCCGAGTTGCTCGCTCTCCACGTCAGGCTACGCTGTGTAGCGAAGCCGCGCGTGGGAGGAGGCGCACCGAGACCGGCCGAAGGAGACGACTTAAGCGGTCGTTTTTTTCTTCTTCTTCTTGTTCTTCTTCTTCAGGGAGGAAGCAAGGATCTTGGCCGTCTCCTCGTCTACGGTCTTCTCCGAGTGCACGCGGTCGCCCGGGAACGTGAGGCCCGTGATCTTGGTCGTGCCGCTGGGCAGCAGCAGCACCGTGACCTTGAAGTGCGCGACCTTGTCGCCGGGGCGGCCCTCCAGGATGGGGTAGGCCTGCAGCAGGTCGTGCTTGACGCACTCGACCACGCCCATGCGGGCCTGGCTCTCGTCCTCGAAGGCGCGGATCGTGAAGGGCAGCGTCGGGAACTTGTTGTTGATCTCCTTGAAGACGTAGCGGGAGGCCTTCATCTTGAGGCGGTACTGCTTGTCCACCTGGCGCTTGAAGACCGTGGTGCGGCGCTCGCTGTTCACGGGCTTCTCGCTGCCCGTGGTGTAGCACACGTCGATGGTGTACACCTCGTTGGGCTCGAACGTCACCTTGGGGGTGCGGTTCTCCACGTCCATCTTCTGGGCGATGACCTTGTTGCCGTCGATCACGAAGCGCTTGAGCTGGTGCATGAGCGTGCCCTGCAGGCTCTTGACGCCGTACGACTCCTCGAGCTTCGTCAGCGCCTCGGTCACCTGCAGGTTCGTGTTGCCCGGCTTGATCAGGCGCGCGCAGAGCTCCACGGCGTCGTGCGCGCACTTGAGCACGTCGGCCTCCTCGCCCTTAAGCTCGGGGAACTCGGCGGCGGCGGCCGAGCCCTCGGCGGGCACGATGGCCGTGTGGGCCACGACGGCGATGTAGCCGTCAATGTGGCAGCCCAGGTCGATCTTGACCCAGTCGCCGGCGTTGAGCGTGAGCGACTCGTTGGGCAGCGGCGAGAAGTGGCAGATGATCTCGTTGGCCGAGATGGACGTGGGGAAGGCGACGCCCTTGTCGATCTTCTTGCTCTTGAAGATGGCGGCGCAGCGCTGCTCCACGATCAGGTCGCCGAACTTGCAGAGCTCCACCACGTCCTTGCCGGCCTCGAGCTGCGAGAGCACGCCCTCGAGCGCCGACTGCGCGATCTCGGCGGCCAGGCGGTACTTGGTGACCACGTCCGAGTTGCTGCAGTCCTCGATCTCCTCGGCCGGGGCCTGCACCTCCTCCTCCACGTCGCTCACGTCGCTCACACTGCGCTCGTCGTCCGAAGGCATCTTGCTCGTCCTCTCCTCTTCTTCTTGGCTCGGGCGATACAAATTCTAAGATGCGCGACAAAAGATATCGGGGGCGAGCCGTAAGGATCCACAGCCACCCAACGGACGAGTCCCTATGTGGCGCACACCAAACGTCCAATATCGCACCTAATCGAAAACATCTTCTTTTAACTCAAAACGTAGAGGATAAGTTAAAACCTAGCGTTTAGCCTATTGCCGGTCACTCAGTCAGTCAGTCAGTCAACGGCGCCAAAAGCGGAGACCGAAGAGGACCAAAGGACCGATGGCGGAGGAGATCGTGCCCAACTCGGTGGGCTGGTACATCCTGGAGGGGTACCCGTGGTGGCCCGTGTACATCTGCGACGTGACCAAGCTGCGGCCGAACCTGCACCTGCTGGGCAGCGGCCACAAGAAGATCCTAAAGAAGGCGCGCGACTTCCCCGACGACTTCATCGTCGTCTACTACTTTGGCTCGCACGACTTGTACGTGGACGTGAGAGGTGTCAAAATGACGATGCATTTTGACAGTGTCGTAATGGTGCTCATGAGTTATTGACACTATGGCCTGTGTGTGTTTTCGACAGCTCGCTCGTGGGGCTCAAGAAGGGCGTGCTGCGCCCATGGGACTGCGCGCAGAAGGACCAGTTCCTCAAGGGCCACCCCAAGCACCTGACCAAGAAGAAGGGCGTGATGGAGGAGCTGCTGGAGGCCGTGCAGGAGGCCGAGGAGTACCTCTCGCAGCCCGAGGACATCCGCCTGCCGCAGCACATGGTGCCGTCCGACCTGGACCCGACGCTGGAGCCGCCGCCGCCTGAGCTCGTGCCCCAGGAGGTGGCGCAAGATCCCGAGGAGGAGGACGAGGAGGACGCGGAGGCCATGGACGTGGACGACGGCGACGCGCCGGAGGAGGACGAGGAGGACGCTGAAATGTCGGACGAGGACAAGAAGCGCAAGAAGAAGAGGGACGACAAGAAGAAGGCGGCCAAGGAGAAAAAGGAGAAGAAGGAGCGCGAAAAGAAGGAGAAGAAAGAGAAGAAGGAGCGCGAGAAGAAGGAAAGGAAGGAAAAGAAGGAGCGAGAGAAGAAAGAGAAGAAGGACAAGAAGGTTAAGAAGACCAAGGGCAAGGACGACGAGGACAAGAAGCGCAAGAGCGACGCTCCGGCTGATAGCAAGGGTGCGTCGCCGTCCAAGGTGGCTAAGACTGCGGACCAGACGGATGTCAAGAGCGATGTCGCTGCGGTCAAGAAGGAAACTGGCGAGAAGAAGCCCCCTCCGGCCGACATGACCACGGAGGCGCTGAGCATTATTCTGGAGAAGGAGATTCGCTGGATTCTTGTCAACTGCCCGTTCGAGGAGATGACGACCAAGACCGTGCGGAAGCTGCTCGAGGACCGCCTGCACATGGACCTTCGCCACCACAAGGCGTCGATCAAGGAGGGCGTCGCGCGCGTGATTGCGTCCATGGAGGAGGAGGATGGAGGAGACTCGGCTTCGACTGCGCCTGAGGACTCTGCAGCAGCTGCCGCTCCTGCTGCTGAGGATGCGAAGGCGAACGTCAAGGTCGAAGCGAACGAGACTGCTGTGCCTGTTACGCCCGATGCTGAGGTGAAGAAAGAGATGGAACCCGCCGTCGATGAGGAAGCTGCTCGCGCGAACGAGCTTGAGCAAACGAAGAAGCAGCTGGAGGCAGCGTCAAAGAACCTGTCGTTGGCGCTTGACCTGGAGCCAAAGATCATGGACGCGCTCAAGTCGCTAAAGGCTCTTGACAGTGTTGACAAGGACGTGTTGGCGGCTTCGACCTTGCAACCTAGGCTCGTAAAACTGAGGGCGCATCGGTCTTCAAAAATCTCCGAGCTTGTATCACTCCTGGTGAAGAAATGGGACGTCGAGGACTTGGTTCCAGCTCCGAAACCAATCACGAACGAAGAAATCTTAAGCCACAAGGAGAAGCTGGAGAACTCGGAGACCTCGCACGACGAGCTGCTTGTATGCTTGAACCAGCTGGACCAGGTGAGTTTGCAGCGTGCTAGGCTAGGCCTTCTTTCAGCGGTGAACTCATGATGCGTGCTCTTTGTTGTTACCAGATGGTACTGACAATAGAACACTTGAAGGAGACGGCAATCGCGCGCGCGGTGTCCAAGTTGCGGCAGCATGGGTAAGCGTTGGTTTACTTGCGATAGTTTCCGTGTGTAGTCTCTAACAGTAGTGTCAACACTGTCGTCTACAGAAATGACAAGGTTTCTGCTAAAGCCCAAGAGCTCCGGCAAAAGTGGATCAAGCAGCTTAATGCAGACAACGGTACTAAGTGCTGGAAGGATCACTTTGCGGTATGCCCAGCCACTGATCCACCGGATGTATTGTGTGCCTTGACTGTGTAGCAGATTCCGGTTCAGGCCCGCTTAAGACTCTCAAGACTCTCAACCGAGTCTTGGAGCACCAGAGTGATGGCGCGGACGCTCAAAAGCTTCAAGTGAAGCAGTTGACTGCGCTTGAACAACTGCACAGCATGTCGCTGAATACTAAGGACATCATAGACTCGAAGGTCGGAATCTCTGTATCCAAGCTCCGCAAGTCCAGGTAAATCGTTATTGTCGGTCTATTGCAATGCCTAATCTCATGAGCAGATCTAACCTAGATATGTGGCATTACTTGTTTGCATTTTGTAGCAATGAAAAGATAGCACAGTTGGCAAAGAAGCTCCGAAAGAAGTGGCAAGCCGAAGCCAAAGCGTAGGGAGCGGGTGTATAATTGCTGCCTTCAAGAAATACGGACGTCATGTTGTTCGAGACTTGGGATCACGGACTTGTAGAGCGGTGCAAACCACAGATACCCCAGTGAGGAGGGATACTTGCGGTACATGTTCAACGACGAGATATCCGACGAAAGCAAGGGGGGGGGGGCATCCACGGGCATTTTATCTCATCGGAATTCATTTGCGTATATGTAGGAAGTGGTGAATGGGTAAAGGCTCGTGCGTTGGCGGGCGTGTGCCTCGTCCAGCTGCCGTACCAATTCACCATCGCCTCGACGCCGTAACGAAATATTACCTGACGTGAGTCTACCACTCTACCACCAAAGAAGAACAAGCGTGTCTCGACGTCTCCCTCATAGTCCCGCCAACCTGCGGAAAGTTGTGCAAACTTGACATTGTAGCCTTCGCGACACAAGGTTGTGCGTCATGAAGTTGTGTAAACGAATGAATACATTGGCACTTAAAGTCTAATTGGCGTTCTTGCCCTTGGTCTTCCGCTTGCGCTTCTTGGAGACCTCCTTCCTCGATGTGCTCTCGGCCTCCTTGGTCTTCTCCTTCTCGGCCTCCAGCTGGGCGCGCTTGTCCTCGAGCTTCTGAATCTTGTCGGCCTTCTTGCCCAGGCCGTACTGCATACGGTCGTACAGACGCTTGGCCTTCTTCGACATCATCGTCTTGGCCAGCTCCTTGAGCTCCGCGGCCTCCTCCTCCTTCTTGGCACGCTTCGACTTCTTGTCGGTGGTGGCAGCGTCCGCCTTGCGCTTCAGCGACGACGTCTTCTCTTCCTCCTCCTCTTCCTCCTCTTCGTCGGCGTCCTTCTCATCGCCGCTCTCTTCTTCATTATCATCCTCCTCCTCGTCGTCATCGCTGCCGTCCTTCTCAGCGTTCTTGCCGTCCATCTCGGCCTTAAGGTCAGCGGCGTACGCCTCCTCCTGCTCCTCGGCGTCCTCGTCTTCGGAGTCCGAAGCGCCCTCGTCGCCCACGGCGCCGACCTCGCGCAGCACCTGCGAGGCCGACTTGACCTTCTCCAGCTCCTTGCGGTACTCGGGGGTGTAGCCCTCCTGCGCGTCGTTCACGAAGGGCGAAAGGTGGGGCGGCAGCTCCGCGCCCGGCACGTAGCGAGTCAGCGGCAGCAGGATGCCGTTGTTCACCGAGTCGAACACCCACTGCGGCTGCACGTACTCGCGGTTGAAGTAGCGGTGACCCTGGTGCGGGCGATCCATGATGTGGTGCGTGATACGCGGGCTCTTCTCGTCGAAAGGCGAGCCGGCGCCGTCCCAGCCGAGAGTGGCGCCGTGCGAGCGCAGCACCAGCTCCAGGCAGGCCGACGGCACCTCGCGCGACAGGAAGAAGGTCAGGCCGCTGAACAGACTCTTCTCGCTGCGCTCCTTGCGCTGCTCGCTGTAGATCTGCGCAGCCAGCTTGTTGGACGCAAAGGCCGCCTCGAGAGGCTCGCTCATCTCGCCGTACGAGGCCTCGTCCTCGTTCTCCTCGTCGTACTCCTCAACGGGGTTGGCGACGTCCTTGGCGATGGCACCGCTGAGCGTCTTGATTCGCTTCTCGGACTCCTTCTGCTGCTTGGAAATGTCCTTGGGGGTCTCGTCGTCCTCCTCGTCGTCGTCCTTGTCCTCCGCGTTCTCCATGTCCTCGTCCTCCTTGACGCGCTCCAGCTCAATCGCCGCAAGCTGCGCACCAGCGGCATCCAGCTGCAGGTTGATCTTGGGCGGGTAGGCCACGCCGATCTGCATGTAGAGCTGGGCGTTGACGAACTTGAGCAGCACCTCGTAGAACTCGAGGAACGTGAGCATGACGCGCACGTCCACGCGCTTGTCCACGGTGGGGGTGAACTGGTGGGGCTCGAGCCACGTGATGGTCTGGCCCTGCACGTTGGCCTGGTAGTAGATGCCCTTGATGCTCACGAACACCTTGGTGAGCGCGCGCGTGGCCACGATGTAGTTCTGCCACTCGCGCACGAGGCGCAGGCACATGCTCGTCACCTCAGCGTGGATGCCGTTGCCCGTGGGCATGAGCGCGAAAAGGTGCACGAGACACAGCGCGTCGTCCAGGTCGCCCAGCGCGTCCACGAAGCGCGGGTAGCGCTCCTTGACGATGTGGTCGAGCTCGTACGTGGGGCGGTTTTCGTGCTTGCGCTTGGCGTCCTCGTAGTCCTTCTTGCCCATGGCCTTCTTGACTTTCTTCATGAAGGTCTTGAACTCGCGGAACTTCTCGAGCACGGGTTCATGCGCCAGGAACATGACGTCCTTGATGTAGTAGTACGTCTTGTCCTTGCCCGAGGGCTTCTTCTTGGGCTCGCGCGGGTAGATGCCCTTGAGGATGCACAGGCGGCGGAAGTCCTTGAGCGTCACCTGCAGCCGCTTGAGCGCCTGGCTGCGCGTGATGTAGTTGGCCGCCGAGCCGCGCATGCCCTTGCGCTGCTCCTTGCCGAACTTGGCCAGGCGGCGCTTGCTGCCCATGGCATCGGTCTGCTTGGCCTTGATGGACTTGAGTTTCTTCTTGCCCTTGACGCGCTTGGTCGGCATGGTGGCTTCCTTCACTTGGCTAGAGACGTAGAGGTAGAGTCGAGTAGAGTCGCGATGCTGCTCTACGGGGTGTCAAAGACCGAAGTGCTGCTGTTGGTTGGTTGGGCTCCAGTCGTTGGCACTGCTGGCCAATCGACGAGCAGATTGGTGTGGTGCACATCATGATACCTTGAAATAGTGACCTGGTACGCGGTTTAGTGACGGGACCAAGTTGCTGTTGAAGCGACCTGGCCAATCATCGATCAACACCAATATAGATAACTTTCTGCTCGGCAAAATGTGTATGATCCAACTGCAGTACGTACGGTCTATCTTGCGACCATGGTTGCCACTCACGAGTCCACAAGTTGCTCTCGCCCTCGATCTTCATGCCGCCGCACGTGAGCGCAGCTCCAGCGATGAAGAAGCTCAGATACTGGAACGATTGGGCCCGACTCCCGACTGCCTTGAAGAGGAACCCCCAGGCCAAACCCCCCATGTTACCCCCGGCGCCGACAATACCCGATGTCACTCCAGTGTGTCGTGGGGAGACGTAGGGCACAATGCCGTAGGTGCTGCCCGTGCCCGCTTGGACGAAGATGCCGAACGCGACCAGGAGGGGGATACTCCACCTTAACACCTGGACCTGGCTGAAGATGAAGAGAAACACCGCCTCGCCCGCGAGCATAGCGAACTGAACTGCGATTCGGCCTTTCATGTCAAAGTGGCGGTTGGCGACGTCGGACAAGTAGCCCCCCACCGCCCGCGCGAAGATGCACATCAAGCCGAAGCAGGACGAGATGAGGCTGGCCTTCGTCTGTGAGAGCAGCCGACACGCGTCGTCGGTCGTCGACGGGTCACACTCCGACCGCTTGAAGTCGTCGTAGTAATAGAGGCTGAGCACGTTGTGCACTTGGATCTCGACACCGAAGCAGCAAGCGTACTGGAAGGCGAGGATCCACGTGACGGGAAGCCTCGCTACTACCATGAAATCGACGTACAAGTCACGGTGTGGGCGGCTTGCCATCGCGTGGTTCTTCTTCAAGTCCACGTAGTTTCCTCGAGGACAGTCGTCCGAGAAGAGGTAGGTGCACATTCCGATGGTCACCATCATAATAGCCGGGAACAGCAGAGTGAGGCGCCAGCCGTAGTTGTCTGAGATGTCCTCGTTGAGTGTGATCAAGTCGAAGATCAACGGGGTGATCAGGTACGTCACCCCCGCGCCGAGGTTCCCCCATCCAGCAGCAATAGCGTTGGCGCTACCGACCACCTCGTTCGAGAACATGGTCGACGTCCAGTACGCAGTGGCCACGAAGGTGCACCCGACGAGGCCAATGAAGAAGCGCACGAGCATGAACCCCGAGTAGTCGATAGCGAGTGCTGCGGAGGCTACTGGGATAGCGCCAACCACTAGGAGAACCGCTTGCACGCTCCGCGCACCAAAGCGATCGCACAGCGGCCCGACAATGAGGCGGCCGACGATGGTACTGGACAATGCCGCGATGTTGGTGTTGGCGATTTGGTCTTCCGTGAGCTTGAGCTGCTTCTTGATCGTGGGCATGAGAGGAGGGATGGAGAACCAGCCGAAGAATGCGATGAAGAAGGAGATCCACGAGTAGTGGAAAGCTCGCATGTGAGGCCGGGCGAAGCTGAAGAGCCGAATCTCTGTGGCTTTGTCCGCTTGCAGCGGATCCGTCGAGATATCAAACGATTCACGCGCAGCAGGGAAGCTGCTGCCCCCGAGTTGGTGTTGGAGGTAGCTCACATTCTCGGGCGTAGCTACCAACGTGTCCTGGGCGTACAAATTGATTTTGTCGTGGCTTGTCGGTGCCCGGACTGCAGTAAGACGCGGGTTTTCGTCGTCGAAGTACTCGGCCATTGCCACTTGTTGAGTGGAGACGTAAACTCGGATCGCGGGCTCGAAGACAAATGGAGAGTGAAGCTTCTGATGGGTGAGTTGGCCGCTTGTGGTGCCGTCGAGGCGAATGGTAGTTGCGTTGAAATGTTACTGCTCTCAAATATAGTGGAAGTGAGACCTTCGCCAGAGCGAGACAAGGCTCATCATAGCGGGATGCACAGACTTTGCCACGGGTTTGATTTCGGCGAGACGAAACATGGTCGGAATGCTCACGGAGGAGGTCGCGGAGAAAAGCTGAAAGAGTTCGGGTGGCAGTAAAAGCTCAACTGGACTGAACTGGGAACTGGGCTTGCGCTTTCTAAGAAGGCTTCATTCGCACTGTGATGCTTCAAAGGACGTATGTGGTGCTCCACCTTAGGCTCCGTCCACTAAGACAGCATGCCTATCCTCGGACACTGCAGTAAGTTGATGACATTGGATGTGAAGACAACAAGTAAGCACTCAACTCAACACGAGTTCACGGACGACGCTCCTCTGTATATAAAGACGTCTTCGAATGACGCATCAGAACGATCCACTCCAAGGCTTGAGATCGTAGCAGCAGCTCTCTGAAGCTACAGCTACAACTCGGAATGCAGTGCTAGACTCACGCCCCCTATGCGTCCAATTAGTCACACTCCGTCCTCACGGGCCACATGACGTTTGCCTGCGTCCAGGTAGATCCCCTTGATGCTGGACATGTAGCCGCAGGGAATGCACTCGACCGAGACGACTGTGCCGCTGCTCCAGGGTAAACCATCGCGCCAAAACAGAACGGACAGCGTGCGAGTTGGCCCAGCTGGCTTTGCAGCGTCTTTCATTAGCGACGTCTAGCGCACAGGATCAACTGCGACCCGTTCCGTTCAGCGCAATGGAGGATGGTCCACCTGAGCTTTCCAGGGGGTGGTCTTTTTCCTTCGACGTTTATGTGGCTGTCCCCGTCGTCGAGAAGGAGCCCGAACCTGCAGCCGCCCCCAGCTGGAGGTTTCTTGCGGTCATTTCGCAAGGTCTCGAGTGTCGATCACTTCAACGACCGCCATGGTCTATCACCACCACAGTCACGACTTCAGCTTTGCGCCTCAATGGCGCGTCTCACCGAGAGGTAACAGCCGCCAGCCTTCCACACACCCAGCGCACGAATGCTTCGCCTCCACGCTACAGGACCTCGGGGCTTACCCCCCAGCTGAACCTCGACGCGAACGAACACGGACCATCACTGTTATAGACCTGGAGCTCCCTGAGAGCAAACGCGACAGCGCCAGCTACCAGAGCGCAGCAACCAGCGTCTCCCATCGCCACGGCGACTTCCACCACCGCGTCAACTCGTCGAATCGACCGTCCTTCACGCTTTTCACGGACCCGCTTCAAGCCGACCGAGCGACGGAGATTCGGCTCTTCAGCTTCGCCCGACCGCACATGCGCGCGTTCCACTTCGCGTGGATTTCCTTCTTCGTGGCCTTCTTCGGCTGGTTCTCCATCCCGCCGCTCATGCCGACCATCAAGAAGCAGCTCAAGCTGACGCAAGCGCAGGTGGACAACTCGAACATCATCTCGCTGGCGAGTACAATCCTCGGCCGTCTTATGATCGGACCATTGTGCGATCGCTACGGTGCGCGTATCGTACAAACCGCGCTACTGGTAATCGGCGCGATTCCTGTAGCCTCAGCCGCGCTAGTGACGAGTTATAGCGGCTTGATGTTGGTGCGGTTCTTCATCGGACTCGTCGGGTGCGCGTTTGTATCGACAGCGTACTGGACGTCCTCGATGTTCTCGAAAGAAGTCGTCGGTAGTGCGAACGCCATTACCGCTGGCTGGGGGAACCTGGGTGCTGGCGCGACGTACCTGATCACACCGCTGCTATTTGACCTGGTGACTTTGCACGGTGGTGTATCGGACAACTTCGGCTGGCGAGTCACACTTACCTTCCCTGCGCTGCTGATGGTGGTCGTTGGCGCGTGCACGTTCTTTTTGTCGGACGATTGTCCCCAGGGGAACTACGTGGAGATGAAGAAGACGCACGTGATGGCGGAGAGACCCAAGGCCGAGATGGTTCGGGGTTTCGTGACAGTCGCGAAGATGCCGGTGGCCTGGATCTTAGCCTTCCAGTACGCGTGTTGCTTCGGCGTCGAGATCCAAGTCCACAATGTGTTGAGCTTGTATTACTTCGAGGACTTTAAGAAGGCGGGGTGTGACCCCGCGACGGACGTGGATAGCTGCCGCCTGCTGTCCCAGACGAAAGCCAGCCTCATCTCGTCCTGCTTCGGCCTCATGTGCATCTTCGCGCGCGCTATCGGCGGCTACGTCTCGGACGTGTGCAATCGCCACTGGGATATGAAAGGCCGGATCTCGGCTCAGCTGGTCTGCCTCACAGGGCAGGCCATCTGCCTCTACATGTACAGCCACATCCGCGTCGTGGAATGGAGCGTCCCCTGTCTAATCGCCTTCGGCGCTTTCGCGCAGGCTTCAACCGGCACGACGTATGGAATCGTGCCCTACACTTGCCCCGACTTCACTGGCGTAGCGTCTGGAATCGTTGGGGCTGGAGGGAACATGGGCGGACTCGTGTGGGGGTTTCTGTTCAAGATCGTCGGGGATCGAGCACTGTCGTTCCGGTATTTGAGTTTTTTCGTCATCGGGTCGGCCATTTTGTCCGCCTTCATTCGTGTGAAGGGGGAGCGCTCACTATGGAGTCGAGAGCCCTCCCGCTACTCGCGGCGTCGAACCGACCAAACGGTTCAAGCCTTTTATGTGTAATGAGCAATGTTGCGTTTGTCCAAGTTAATGTCCATGTAAGTGTCCAGCAAAATAAAATAATTGTGCCTCGCAACCTCAGCCGCTGGGGCTGCTGCGAATACCCGAGGTCTAGTGCACACTTGTTTACGATCAAAGGACAGCGTAGTTTTCGCCTTGCGGTTTCTTAAGTTGATGCTCGACGCGACGAGATCGAAACAGGATGTCGCCTTCAATAGCAGAACGCGTCAGCAAGTCGCGCAACCAATCAAGACACCGTGGTTGGGTTGAAGCGGCTTGTCATCGCAGCTTCAGGTGACTCACTCCAGGGCTTGTAGCGGACGTTGGTCTGTGCGTTATCATTAACGAGCGACATCGTCTTTGAAAGCGGAGGTTGATTTCTGCACGAGCTCGCAGCTATCGATTCTGCAGTCCACTGTCAATGACGGATGCAGTGTCCTTGGCGAACATGTCCCCCCATTGGTCGTAGTTTGCCGGCGGAGTTCAGCAGCGCGCTTTCCGGCTACTCTTACTCTGCGCAGGTAACGAAACGGCCGCCAAACTAGTCGGTGAACTAGTCGCTACTTGTGGGCACCAGTGGTGCCGCACCACACGAGGGCACGACTTTGAGGAGGTATGGTGACCGGCGTGTTGAACAAATCTCACTTTACGTTTCGCTCTCCAACCACCAAGCATCTTCTCGAGGTCATGACTCCAAACCAGCATCACGTTGAGCTGCTGACGCCGACCAATGCTGAGGCTGGCGGCTTCCATCGACGCACGGACTTCGACCTCAAGACGGACCCGGACCAAGCCGACCGCGCCACGGAGATCAAGCTCTTCAGTGCTGCGCGTCCTCACATGCGCGCCTTCCACTTCTCCTGGCTGTCGTTCTTCATCGCCTTCTTCGGCTGGTTCTCCATCCCGCCGCCCATGCCGACCATCAAGAAGCAGCTCAAGCTCACGCCGGCGCAAGTGAGCAACTCGAACATTGTGTCGGTGGCAAGCACGATCGTCGGGCGTGTAGTTGCTGGGCCCATGTGCGATAAGTACGGCGCGCGGACGGTACAGGCCGTGCTTCTGGTGGTGGGGGCCCTCCCCGTGGCTTCGGCTGCCTTTGCTGTTAACTACGGCGGGTTCATGGTGGTGCGGCTCGTCATCGGCCTTGTCGGCTCGTCCTTCGTAGCTACCGCGTACTGGTCGTCCGTGATGTTTTCCAAGGAAGTGGTGGGCACGGCCAACGCCATTACCGCTGGCTGGGGCAACCTCGGAGCTGGGGTCACGTACCTCATTACACCTCTGCTCTTCGACTTGGTCACCATCGACGGTGCAGTGTCCGACAACTACGGCTGGCGTGTCACTCTCGTCTTCCCCGCCGTCTTCATGGTGCTGGTGGGCGTGGCGCTGTATTTCTTCACCGACGACTGTCCTCAGGGTAACTACGCCGACCTGAAGAAGGCGAACGCCATGAGCATCGCGGCCACTAAGCCCGAGATCGACATGAAGAAGGCTCTGTGGGCGGTAGCGATGAAGTCTGCGACGTGGATCCTTGCACTCCAGTACGCTTGCTCCTTCGGCGTCGAGCTGCAAGTGCACAACGTCTTGAGTCTCTACTACTACGAGGATTTCAAGAGATCAGACTGCGACCCGTCAACGGTTGCGGACGCGTGCCGCCTGCTGACGCAGACCAAGGCCGGTCTCATCTCGTCGCTCTTCGGTCTCATGTGCATCTTCGCGCGCGCTGCCGGTGGTTACGCGTCGGACGTCGCTAACAGCCGCATCGGCATGCGCGGACGCATCTTGACTCAGCTTGCCGCGTTCGCGGGGCAGGCTCTGTTCCTGTATCTGTACAGCACGACGCAGCACCTGGGGACCAGCGTTCCGCTGCTTATCGTCTTCGGCTTCTTCGTGCAGGCGTCCACCGGCACTACGTACGGAATTGTGCCCTACGTCCTGCCAGAGTACACGGGCGCGACGTCGGGCATTGTGGGCGCTGGCGGCAACGTAGGTGGACTATGCTGGGGCTTCCTGTTCAAGGGAGTAGGCCAGCGCGCCCTGTCGTTCAAGTACTTGAGCATCTTCGTGGCGGTGGCAGCTCTGGCGACGGCGGGGACGCACATCGACGGACAGGGCTCCGTCTGGTCCTCGGCCAAGCAACACGAGGAGAAGGAGGACACGTGCAGCGTCGCACCCACCGAGGGCGACGACAG
The DNA here is from genome assembly GCA_016169955.1 of Phytophthora vignae f. sp. vignae. Lineage (NCBI taxonomy): Eukaryota > Oomycota > Peronosporomycetes > Peronosporales > Peronosporaceae > Phytophthora > Phytophthora vignae. Next base: position 1,551,415 of record JABJUM010000009.1, on the reverse strand, counting down.
CGTGCACCTCCCCACTCGCTCGCTCATGTAAGCATGCATGACACGCATGACTTCAACGACACCACCAGAAAAATGTAGCCATTTGCCTTTTAACCAATTTACGTATACTTTGTGTATATCAACTACTGAAGCTAAGTGCGATCCAATCACAATGCAGCTTCACTTCTAGAAAAATAAATTTGCAGGATCCGGCGATGACGCGTGGCTTCCGCCTGCTGCTGCTTGCGCTGGCGTGCTTCGTGGCGCTGGCCGCGGCCGGCAAAGACTACTACGAGGTGCTGGGCGTGTCGCGCGACGCGTCGTCGGCCGAGATCAAGCGCGCCTTCCGCAAGCTCTCACTCAAAGTGGGTGCGCTCTGCGTCAACACAGTCCGTGACGATCGTTTCCTAAGTTTTCTTTTCTCTCTCTGCTACTTGCTGCTCGTCATATATTATAGCACCATCCAGACAAGAACCCGGGGGACGAGAGCGCGGCCAAGAAGTTCGCGGAGGTGGCCAGCGGTGAGTCCGATGCAGTCCTTCACAGTTGATTCGACGCTAGGCATGGACTTATTTTATTGACAATTTATGTTGATGCGTGGACGTGAATCTCTCTCACAACTGATACAGCCTATGACGTGCTCTCGGACGAGGAGAAGAAGTCCAAGTACGACCGCTATGGCGAGGAGGGGCTGAACAACGCCGGCGGTGGCGGCGGCCACGACCCGTTTGACATTTTCTCGCAGTTTTTCGGTGGTGGCCGCCAACGCCGAGAGCGCGAGCCTTCACGCGGCCCGGACGTGGTTATGCCGCTGCGTGTGTCTCTGGCTGATCTGTACAATGGCAAGAGTCTTCAGTTTTCCATCCGTCGTGAGGTAAAAGGTGCCTGAGATTGCAAAAGTTCTGTGAGCTGGAGAAATTCACCATCGTTTTTGTGTGCTTGTAGACAATTTGCCATCATTGCCATGGCAAAGGAGCGGCCCATGAGGAAGACGTCCATGTGTGTTCGGCCTGTGGCGGTCAAGGTGTAAAGATGAAGACTCGCCGCGTGGGTCCTGGCTTCATTCAGCAGTTCCAAACCACGTGCGACAAGTGCCACGGCAAGGGTAAAATCTACACGAGCACGTGTCCCGTGTGTGGCGGTCGCAAGGTGGAGATGGCCGACCTCAACTTCGACGTGGACTTGGAGAAGGGTACGCCCGACGGCTTTGAGGTGGAGCTGGAAAACTACGCGGATGAAATCCCCGGCCAACCGGCAGGCCACGTCCGGTTGCAGGTGCTGACAGCGCCGCACCCTGTGTTCACGCGCGAAGGCGACCATCTGTGGATGGACATGGACATTTCTCTGCGTGAGTCGCTTGTGGGATTTACCAAGTCGTTCACACACTTAGATGGCCGGCGAGTGGAAGTAGTGCGTGACGAGGTGACGCCTCCGCGGTTCGTTACTGTGCTGAAGGACGAAGGCATGCCGAAGCAGCACTTCCCGTCCGAGAGGGGCGAACTGCACATTAAATTCCACGTGCAGTTTCCCGAGACGCTTTCGGATGAACAGAAGGTCGGCTTCCGCGAGTTGTTTTCGATGAAGTAACGAGCAAACAAAAATCGTGTGTTGTCACGAAATTCGCAGCACAAGACCTAGAAAACGCATCCTTCAGAGTTAATATGCGTCCCTTTGAGAATCCTCAATGATTCTTTCCGTTATGCTGTCGTTGGGTTACGGTAGCAATACGTACGTACCGGTACTGCATTCATCGTAAAACTACCCCTGCCCGATTGCCGTGTATTGCCGTGTCCAACCTTTCCGACATGGTTGGTGTTAGTAAAAGGAAGCACTGTACTGCAGCGACTGAAACGAACAACTTTACTACTTACTAGTATTGCGTTGCAATATTTTCACAGACTGCTGCAACATTCATGTGGGTCTTTGTGAACAGGTGTATGTTAAACGTTCTATTTAAATTAACGAAGTGTGGTCTGCAGCAGTATCGACCGTTTGGTCGGTTTTTCTGGCAGTTCGCAGCCCTGATGCGATATCTTAGAACACAGTAAGGACACCGCACACCGAAGATGCGTTATCAAGAACCGACGACACACTGTAAAGGAGGTCATAGTGTTCTTGAGCTTTGTTTGTCGTTGCAACCAGGTGATGCGTGCGATTCGAAAGAACCACACGCGTTGGTGGACTCAGCATTGAGTCGATTTGCGCTCCACATTCGCTTTCGACCGTCCCATTCTTGAGTTTCCTACGATGGCGCCAACGCGTCTCCCAGTTCTCATTGCGGCAACCTTCGGGGCTTTATCGACCGCCATTGACTTCGGCGGCCAGAATGACATCACGCAGTCCGCGGCAACCGTGATGACTCGATAAACCAGTGGACGCAGACTGCTTCTTCTGCGGTCGGCATGCCCACGGAAACTTCCAATACCGGTACCCTTTCCAGCGTGAGTGGATTCACAGCCGACGACGACGGATTCACCGTCGACTTGGGCTCCGACGGACGGTGAGGCTAGCGGCAGTGGCAACCAGGGATGGTCGCAACCGACTACGACCGAGAATTCTAACGCGTGGGCTCCGACGAGTAGTTGGTCTTGCAAGACGAGCGACGAAGGGGATTTTTCGCTGGAGTGCAGCGGTTCGAGCGATACCCAAGCGCCTGAGACTGAAGAATACAGCCTCGAGTGTAGCGGCTCTGACGAAAACCACCGACCCAGGCACCGAGTACAGTCTTGAGTGCAGCGGCTCCGACGACCAGCAGGAACAGGGATCGCAGCCGTTGACCTCGACTTCAACCGCACGCTCTTCGAGCAATGAGCCAACGACTGGAACCCCGTCGATCTCGGGTGGAGCCGGCGACCAAACTTGGTCGCAGCCGTCGTCCACAGCTGCTGCATCCGACACGACCACATCGACTGCTTCTGGCGACTCTGAAGGCGCAAGGCCGACGTCATCGCCGAACACTGCGTTGTCGACAGCATCCAGCGGAAGTGACGGAACTGCCGATCAGGGCTCGTCGCTAGCGAAGCAGACGCCCCCAACCATTTCCTCCTCAGACCCTACGACGTCCTCCAACACAGCCCAGGTGACAGCTTCGTCGATGTCGTCGGCTACTCAGGACAGTTCGGACGCGACGCAGACGGCTACTAACAGTACCAGTAGCAGCATCGGTAACCCAAACAAATACGTGAGCGCGGCCGACGTCGATTGGGTCTGGGATAATCGAATTGGGTCCGACGCGAAGGCGAAGGTCAATGCCAACTGGAACGTTATGGATAATAAGAATTGGATCATGGACCACATCGTGAAGAACAAGGGCTCGATTAATCACTGTGTGCGCTGGGACAGCACGAAATAGCTCTCCAAAAACGACAGCGTCTAAATTCCAGGCCATGTTGGAGCGTCAGTATGCAGCGTGGAACCACTGGCTCATTGGTTACGACTGCTGGCCGTACAACGAGATCAAGATCAACGTTGTGGGATTCGCTGTCAAGGACGCTTCTTTGGTGGACTGGGAGAACGACTAACTCGGCTCGATCACGGCGGGGGACCTGGACAGCGATGGCGTGCCGCAGTGCGACCAAAAGTGCTACCGCTTCTACGATGTTGGCATCAACGCGTGGACTGATACCAGCGGGTGCAAGGGTGAGCAGTTTAATATTTTGCTGTGGCCCAAGCAGGGGCTGGCAGGTGGATTCGAATTCGACTGGGGTCAGGAAGTAAACCTCGAAAACATGCTGACGATGCTCGACGAGGACCAACTCACAATTGTCGCCCACGAGATCGGCCGCGGCTTCGGACTTCCTGATTTCTATGAGGCCACCAACAAGCCCAACCCAACTGCATCATGATGGCTGGGAGTTCCCCAACTGTCACGGACAGTGATGGCTAGATGGTGCGTCGCGTCCTCAAGACTCGCTACAATTTCTAGACTGGTGAGTAGGGTTCTCATAACGCGTGTGTGGATACTTTTTCGTTCCCCATAATACTTTCCACTACAACTGCGTTTACTACCACTACTACTAGTGATACTACTACTGCTGCTACATGTATGGTGGTTCAACTAGTAGTAATATTAGTGTGTCAAAAGTACACCGGTATTAGTAACAGCCAAAACGTTTCTGTATGATGTTGTTAGCTTCGAAAAACACATCCAACTAACTACTGTACTACTACGAACTGTAGAAGTAAAGTAGCAGGTAAACAACTAGCCCGGATTCGTCGTAGCTTACTTCTCGCGACGCGAGTCGTACTCGGCCAAAATCTCCTCGGCCGACTTGCCCGACGTCTCCGGCACCAGCTTCAGAGCCAGCAGGAAGAAGATCGCCAGCAGCACCACGAACGGAACGTACGCGTAGTCGTCGAGCGCGTCCGAAATGTACGGGTATGCCACACCCACGATGAGGTTGCACAACCAGTTCATGCCGATGCACAGCGACGACGCGCTGGCGCGGATCGAGTCCGGGAAGATATCGGCCGTCATCACCCACACCAGAGGACCCAGCGTCACACCGAACGCGATCACGTACAGCGCAGTGAACACGATCGACAGAGCAGACACGTCCACGATGAAGGCCACCGTCATGAGCACCGACATGACAAACATGCCGGCCAGACCCCACAGGATCATGTTACGGGCGCCGAAGCGGTTGGCCAGCACGCCCGTGAAGAAGGCCGGCCAGATGTTGATGAAGTCGATGATCAGCGTGCCCACGCGCGAGTCCGAGATACCGGCGTCCGAGAAGATGCTGCCCGAGTAGTAGAACACGGCGTTGATGCCCGACAGCTGCTGCGCGCAGGACAGCAAGATGCCGCCCAGAAGCTGCATGCGGTAGCGCGGCGCGAACATGGACTCCTGCTTGGGAGCAGCCAGACCCTCCTCGGCGTTCTCCGGCTTCTTGTTCACCTCCAGCCACGACAGAGCCGTCTGCACGTGCTCCTCGCCGTACAGACGAGCGATGACCTCCTTGGCCTCCTCCGTGCGGCCCTTGGTCAGCAGCCACGCGGGGCTCTCAATGCACATGGACGGCGCCAGCACCATGTAGATCACGGCCAGGATGCATGGGAACGCGGCCAGGTAGCGCCAGCCAGAGCTCGTGTTGGCGAAGAAGAAGCAGATCGCGGGGAACAAAATGCCGATGGTGGTGAAGATCTGCAGGCCCAGACCCAGCGTGTTGCGCATGTGCGGCGGCGACAGCTCGTTCACGTACGCGCCGATGGTGCCCGTGGCAGTGCCCGACGACAGACCGGCGATCAGACGGCCGACGGCGAACGCCCAGATGTTGGAGACGGAAGCTTCAACCACGCCACCCACGAACATGAAGATGCAGTTGAGCATCAGCGTCTTCTTACGGCCGAGGCGGTCGCTGAAGTGGCCGCAGCACAGGGAGCCGATCATGGCGCCGAAGATCCACGCGTTCACGGCGAACGTCCACTCCAGCTTCGAGTGGCCCGGGAACATGAGGCACGTGCCCTCGGCCACGGGGCGCGCATTGCACTCGTCCGTGTCGTTGTACTGCGAGAGGTTCGTCTGCGAGGTGGACCAGCCGCTCTGGAACGGCTGCAGCCACGACAGGAACGCGCTCGTGTACAGGATGGCCTTGGGCTTGATGAGACGCGCGGCGGCCTTGTTGGCCTCGTCGAACGCCGTGGTGTTGGCCTTGGGCGTCGTGGCTTCTGTGTAGTTGTCCGCCATGATTGCCTTCCTACTAGCTCGCTCGCTTGCTTGCTCGCTTGATGCACTTGACTTGATTGGCGAAATGGAAAGTGAGCGACCGATACCAACTCGACAGTCGAGACCTACAGGATCAGTGGCGGCCTCGTGCACGACGCAGCAGAGCTACCTGCACTTGCCGTTGCAGGTCGGCACACGGAAAGGCTCTCACTTGATTTCTGCTTGGCCGAGCGACCGCTGTGCCCCCGCTCACACTGTGGCGCGTTTCTTGGACAGGGTGGGCAGGTACCACTGTCTCGCTGGCGATCTATCAAATTGAGCTGACAAATTCGGCGACTTGACTTGTTATCACAACGACTGAGGGCATCAGCAGCTTGAAGCGGCCAGGATCGAACATGGCAGTGGCACCGGGCGAACCGCGCGAAGCAGGCAGCGCAGGGCGCGTAAGATGTCCTCCACAGCGCTGCGGCTGGCAACGACATGAGCCGGTACAACAGCTAACGACGTCTCGGTGTTGGATCTCGTCGCGAAAGAGGTACCAGCTGTCGCGGCGATTCGCACGGCGAATTCGACACCGAAGGAGGTGTCACCCGTCCAAGTCTAGGTGCGTCGGTCGAGGCGCTGTGCTGGTTCTCGTACATGCTAGCACTATTGGGGCTCCATGGAGGGCGGGCACCCAGCGCAGCGAAAGAGCTGTGGCCTTGGCACGCTCTTGGCGACCATCCAGCGACCGCTCTGTCTCTGCCTGCTTCAAGCGTCAATGCACGAGGGACGAATCAACGAATCAACTTGATGATGTTTTTTGAGCTCATTTCTGTAAGCTTCTGACGTTCGCCTTTCTATACATCGATTATGGGGGAAATGACATGATCGGGCACTATTTCAAGGAAATTACCAATTTCTGCGCAATGTGACAAAATTTGGCACTCCTACTAATTTTTGACAATTTCTGGCACTCGGTGCAATAACAATTCTCCCACGGTGCTGCAGAGAAGAGTAGAGTAATTACGGCGCCGACGACTTCACGCGCGAGTCCTTCAACTCGGAGGCCAAGCAGAACGACATCGAGAAGGACGGCGTGTACAAGGCCACCACCACCCCGCAATAGAAGTAGCACACTGCTGAGCAGAAGCTGTCGTCGCGAAGAAAACCAGTCTGCGTGGATCAGCTCGCAAAGATGAGTAGCCGCTGCCGAGAAGAAGCCCACCAAAAAGGAGCAGCTCGCCGACGTAAGGAGGCTCACAGTGGAGTAACGTGGCCTCGACGGTGTGGTAAGGATGGCATGGGTGGCGGGGTCGTGAAAGAGGGCTCGTGTCGGATAGAGGACCTAAGTCTGCCCTATATCTTACTTAAGTACTTACCAATGGCTTAAGGTCATGCCCCCCCCCCAAATGGCTTATCCACTGTGCCCTGCATCAAGGCCTACTGCTCATGAAACTTTCCATTCGGAAATCCGCATCGACGAGAGCTGACCGACGCAAGCAAGACTCCTTCACAACGGTGACCCTCATCGCTACGGGGGGGGGGGGGTCTTTCTTCTTTGCCGCTGCATGTGCGTCCCACACATTACTGTGGGTGAGTTGTTATTGCACCGAGTGCCAGATATTAGTAGGAGTGCCAGATTTTATCACTTTGCGCAGAAATTGGTAGTTTTCTTGAAATAGTGCCCGATTCTGTCATTTTCCCTCGATTATGCTCCACATAAATTATGAGAGACTACAGTACATGCATTCACAGCCAAACTTTCTTTGCGTATCTATTCTATATTTAGCTCTAAGTCAACAGTCCATCTGCATTGTTTTTTAGCGGCTTAACCACAGCACAAGATATGGCTAGGTCGAGCCAGGCGGCCGAGAGTACGCGAGGTTGTGCTGCTCGCGCCAACTTCAAGCTGCCTTTTCACGTTCAGCTCACCGTGACCTTTTGTCGCAAGTGATACGCGAGTGGAGACTAGCAATAGGGATCAGAACGTGCGCTCGTCGCTCCTTGACGCTCTCACACCCGCAAGATGACCTCAATGCCCGGCCAAGCTGGCCGTCAGCGTGGGCTTTAGGCATGGTGCTCAATCTAAATGAGAGGCTTTTGGGCATGACATTGTTTATCTGGCACCAGTCCTGCATATATAGATGACGCTAATGTTTTAGCCTAGTATGTGTTCATGAGTCTTCGGGAGCACCGTCAATAGCTGCACATGGACGAGGAGAACGTGTGGACACATCGGCCGATGACTCGGAGGATCCGACGGCGACGGGAGAGCCGGCGGCAAACGGGCTCTGGGTACACCAATGACTGGTCAGGGAGTCTTCGAGAGACCCAGGTATAGTGAGATCAAGTCAGGCGGAAGCCGGGGGTAATCAGGCTGATGAGATGCACCAACGAGCACAAGGAGAACAAGAAGGAAAGCAGGAGGGGAAGACTAGAGAGTAGTTTGAGAGACGATAACATTTAATCTCACTTCGGCATTTGCCCCCTCAACCACAAGCTACAAACCAACAGGTTAACAGCCGCAACAAGCTCAAGCCCTCCCCGACGACCGCCATGACGACGCCCAGCAAGATGCCGAAGTCATCCTGGGAAGCGACAACTACTTCCACTGGGAGTTCGCGATGCGTATGACGCTAGCGAGGAAGGGGCTGCTGGCGCACGTTCAAGTCGTGAAGGACCCGACGGAGATGACGGATGCCTGGATGCTCAACGACATGAAGGCGCTCGGTCTGATTGCTCAAGGCGTGGCTGTGGAACACCACACGAAGATTCGGTCTGCGACATCTGCCATCCAAGACTGGAACACTCTGCGCGAGTTCTACAACCGGACGACAATGCACAACCGTGTGACGATGACTCGTCGACTCCACGAGTTCAAGATGGAGGACGGTGCGACGATGGCGAAACACCTCGACAAGTTCGACGAGCTCATTGTGGGCCTCCAGACGCTTGGAGAGCCGCTCGATGACTCCCGACAACTCGTCATCCTGCTGAGCAGCTTGCCGGCGGAGTACGAGTTGATCGCGTCGATCGTCGAGAACTCGAAGGATGTGACCCTCATCGAGGTGAAGGAGAAGCTGCTCAAGGAGTACGAGCGTCAGGAGAAGAAGAAGACGTCGGAGCGCGCGCTGAAGGCGTTCAGCGGCAAGGGGCAGAACCGGAAGTTCGGCAAGGTCGGCAAGGGATTCGACCGGAAGAACAAGGGCGGCCGGAAGGTCGGTGGGTTCAAGGGCAAGTGCTTCAACTGCGACTAGGTCGGTCACATGAAGCGGGACTGCCCGGAACAACGGAATGGCGACACCGCCGAAGACTCGGTGTTCGCAGTGGCGGAGAGTCCATCAGCGGGGTGGCTGATCGACAGTGGTGCGACGGCGCACATGACGCCACACCGCGACGACGTGTTCGAGTACGACGAGTTGTCGGCGGACATGTATGTGACAATCGCGGACGGCAAGAGGATCCGCGTGGCTGGGAAAGGGTCGGTGCGCCTGACGGGCATCGACGGCAAGCGCATCAAGATGATGGAGGTGCTCCACATCCCCGGACTCGACCGGCGACTACTCTCTGTGGGGAGGTTGGCTGAACGCGGCATGAGTGTCGAGTTCCAGCGGAAGTCGTGCGTCATCTGGGACAAGGCGAAGGCGATCGCTTCGGGGAAGAAGATCGGCAAGGCGTACATGCTGAACTGCCAGCAGGACATGGCGTACTACACCGAGTACGCGGGAGTCGACGGAGAGTGGGAGCTATGGCATGCTCGCATGGGACACTTGAACGGAGATGCTATGGCGAAGACTCGTCAAGCGACGGAGGGGCTGCCGACGACTCGACAGCAGACGAAGACCCTGTGCGGAGGATGCATGAAGGGCAAGCAGACGGTCGCGCACTTTCCATCGAGGTCGACGACGGCGACGACTCGTACGCTAGAACTGGTTCATACGGACGTGATGGGTCCTATGAAGACGAAGTCGAAGGGCGGAGCGAGGTATGTGCTCACCTTTGTCGACGACTACTCGCGACACGTCGTGGTGTACTTCTTGACCAAGAAGAGCGAGGTTGTGACGAAGTTCAAGTCGTTCATGAAGCTGTACCAGAACCAGTGGGGACAGCGCATTAAGTGCCTGCGCTCGGACAACGGCACCGAGTTCGTGAACAAGCCGATGACTGAGATCTGCCAGAAGTACGGGATCATGCACCAGAAGACCGTCCCGTACAGCCCTCAACAGAATGGAGTGGCGGAGCGGATGAACCGCACGATCATGGAGAAGGCCCGGAGCATGCTGCACTACAAGGGCGTGTCGGCGCTATGGTGGGCAGAGGCGGTGAACACTGCCGTCTACCTGATCAACCGGTCGACGAACAGCATGCACCCGACGAAGACTCCGCACGAGTTGACATTCAAGGCGAAGCCTCGGATGAACCACCTTCGAGTCTTCGGGTCCATCGGCTACGCTCATGTCGACAAGTCGCGACGCACCAAGTTGGAGCCGAAAAGCTTCAAGTGCATGTTCCTCGGGTACCCCGACGACTCAAAGGGCTACCGAGTGTACAACTTGGAGTCGAACAAGGTGAAGGTGTCCAGGTCGGTGAAGCTGGACGAGCGCGAGGTGAACGGCATCTACGACACAACGCCCAGCGAGGACTCGACGATCATCCATGTGATGGAAGATGTCGAGGACGCGGTGCTGCCCGAGCAGACGCAGCGACCAGTCACCGACGAGCCGATGGAACCGGCGGAAGAGACCGTCGAGGACGCGGAGATGCCCGAGGTGGAGACGCAGGAGCCATCGGGGCAGGAGCTGGAAACATACCGAAGACTCGCGAGACCGGTATTGAATGATGACATGGTCTTCCACCCGGAGCCGGATCGGGCCCGGCGTGCCCGCGATCCCGTACTACTACTTGGAGATGGTTCAGCAGACGGTGAGGAGTCGAAAGAAGATGGTCCCGACGACTCGGACAACGATGACCACTTCTGGCCGCCGTCCCCAAAGCGACCCCGAGTGGACGAAGACAGCCTATTGGCTGAGGCTGTGCTGGCTTACGCCGCAGGCGTCGGCGATGCCAACGACGCCCCCACCACGTATCAACAGGCCATGCAGAGCAACGAGTCGTCGGAATGGGTGAAGGCGATGAATGCGGAGCTCAAGGCACACGCGGACAACGGGTCATGGACACTGGTCCGTCGGACGCCGAGTGCTCGGCCGATTGGGTGTCGTTGGGTGTTCGCGAAGAAACGCGACGAGCACGGCCGAGTCATCAGGTATAAGGCCCGCCTGGTGGCGAAAGGGTTTAAGCAGAAGTACGGCGTGGACTTCTTCGAGACGTACTCGCCCGTGGCCAACATGAACTCGATCCGAGTGGTGTTGTCGGTGGTGGTGGCCGAAGCATACATCACCGAGCAGCTGGATGCGGACACCGCGTTTCTGAACAGCGGACTGGTGGAACGCGTCTACATGGAGGTGCCCTACGGGATCATCAACGCCAAGAACATGATGTGCCGGTTGAACAAGGCTATCTATGGGTTGAAGCAGGCGGCGAATGCTTGGCACAAGACTATCCATCGAGTCTTCGTGGGCATCGGATTTCGAAGCTGCGGCGGCGACCAGTGCGTCTATGTCAAGGGCGAGAAGGGCAAGTTCGTGTACGTCTGCCTGTACGTGGACGACATGATCATTGCGGCCAAGACGAGCAACGAGATCCAGGATGTCAAGGTGGCGCTCATGAATGCGTTTAAGATGAAGGAGTTGGGCGAGGCCAAGTTCATTCTCGGTATGGAGATCGACCATGACTTATCGGCGAAGACTCTCAAGATCAAGCAGACTCGATACATTGATGATGTGGTGAAGCGGTTCAACCAACAGGACGCCAAGGTGGTGGTGAACTTGTGCAAGCCGGGCATGAAGTTGTCGAAGACTCAGTCGCCGACGACTCACAAGGAACGCGAGGACATGCAGGCGAAGCCGTACCGTGCACTCATTGGCTGCTTGCTGTACATTACGACGTGTACCAGACCTGATGTGGCGTACATCGTCACTCAGTTGTCGCGCTTCCTCGAGAACCCCGGGCAGCAGCACTGGAAGGCTGCCATCCGCGTGCTGAGATACCTGAAGAGCACCCGAGACATCGGCATCGTCTACAACGGGAACGTGGAGAAGATCGAGATGACGGCGTACACCGACGCGGACTGGGGCAGCAATCTCGATGATCGGCGCTCGGTGTCGGGCATCATGGTAATGATCAGCGGAGCCCCGGTGATCTTCAAGTCGAAGTACCAGCGCACGGTGGCGCTGAGCTCGGCGGAGGCGGAGTACATGGCGCTGAGCCTGTGCACGCAGGAGGTGCTGTGGACCCTCGCCATGCTCAAGGACATGGGTCACGAGCAAGTGGGAGCTACTCAAGTATGGGAGGACAACCAGGGCGCGATCGCCCTCGCCAGCAACGCTGGCTACAACGCGAGGACCAAGCACGTGGACATCAAGCATCACTTCATCCGCGAGAATGTGTTGCGAGGACTCATCGTCGTCAACTACGTGCCGACGGAGGACCAGCTCGCGGACATGCTCACCAAGGCACTGGGGACGAAGAGGCTCAAGTACCTGACCGACGCAAGCGGAGTCATCGGGACAGCCGTGCAGCATTAGCGGCGAGTGGGAGTGTTCGTGAGTCTTCGGGAGCACCGTCAATAGCTGCACATGGACGAGGAGAACGTGTGGACACATCGGCCGATGACTCGGAGGATCCGACGGCGACGGGAGAGCCGGCGGCAAACGGGCTCTGGGTACACCAATGACTGGTCAGGGAGTCTTCGAGAGACCCAGGTATAGTGAGATCAAGTCAGGCGGAAGCCGGGGGTAATCAGGCTGATGAGATGCACCAACGAGCACAAGGAGAACAAGAAGGAAAGCAGGAGGGGAAGACTAGAGAGTAGTTTGAGAGACGATAACATTTAATCTCACTTCGGCATTTGCCCCCTCAACCACAAGCTACAAACCAACAGTATGGTTGTCTATGATACAGTTTATCGGTACTACCATCATTTGCGGTAGTGTTAGTTTACTTCAGGGGCGCTAGCAGCGCCCCTGCGAGCGATGCTGATTTCACAAAGTGTGAGAGACTTGGGTCGTACTGCGTGCTTTCTGCTACTTTTATCTTGAAAAAAGTGTTTCTAAAGTCTCGATTGTTCACTCCAAACCATGTGCATGTATTTACATGTTAGTTCGGCAATCATGCAGTGGCGACGCTAACGATATCAGCCTCAATATCGAATCTACAGTATCAGTACGGAACTGGTACGTGTTTGTTTTTGGCATCCCTACGATAAGCCAGAGCCCTCATACAGCACCATTATTGTTATTCTCTGAAATTTATTTCAGAGTCTACCGGTGATACCATTTTCCGCGCCATTTTGATATATTAGAGTATAATATCAACCTCTTTGCGCGAATGCTCCATCAACTGACGGGTCACCCATTTCGCTGACGGTCAGCGTGGGCTTTAGGCATGGTGCTCAATGAACATGAGGCGCGTTCTTAACAGCGGTTGTACGGGTGTATTGTTGTACAGACAACGACGAATTTATACGGCACCACTGGCCATAGTAAATGTACATGTACAACGCAATGAAATAAAATACACGTAATGGAACATAAAGTACATGATCTATGAGACAAAGCACCAAAAATCATGTGGAATACAAATGTCAAGTGTGATTATCGCATTTGATTGGCTCTCTGAATTACTTACTGTAAAAAGTACAACATCTGTATGCCGGATTTTGCGTTGCCGTTATCAATCCGTCGTTGTCTGGACGCCGTACAACCGATTGCGTAATAATGAGCCACAAAGAAACGCGCACCGGTTGTACGGTACATCACACGAAAATTTCTGCTGACACCGGACAGCTGTAGACTCTTAAGTGTGTTTTCCGGTGTCACTAGCATGATTTCGTATAGCCGAGGCCGGGTGCAGAGACAGTAGAGGGGAGGTGAAACCAGATCCCCCAAAACTGCAATTCCGATGCCTGGGAAGCGAGAGCGTGGCCTGAAGCAGTGCGCTTTAGACCCAGGCCTAGGCTAGGCTATTCCTCCCTCTTTCAATTGAGACCAACCCCAGATTCATTGATTTCGTGGGGGATTCAAGGCATTCATTTCCCTGGAACACTTTGAGGCTTTCACGATTTGAGGGCCGTGACATCCATCCCCGGCCGCTGTGCAAGAGCGGGAAGGCCCCTAGTGTTTTTTTCGTTGGTTTTTTTTTATTCGGTGTCAGTAGCAAGAGCCACATTACACCCCTGTGACTCAGTGTGAGCGAAGTGAACGGAACTTTCATCGTCCAGAGACGAGCCCTAAGTAAAAAAGATGAGTTCAGCCAATCATATCTCAGGAGTTGATTCTATGTATATATGTACCTTTTCATGTATAACGAGACCTTTTGTGTATCTGTGCCATGTTCTGCCTCTTTTGGGCTGTGGCTAGACGGACAGAACACAATCAGTGTTCTGTACAATGTTCTGTCATAGCCGGACAGAACGTTGGACAGAACGGTCTATTGGATCCAGCACTAAAAGTACCAAGTGCCATGGATGAACATACTTGCCAACAACTCGCTCATAGTGCTCAAACAATAGCGTTGTTTGCTTCACCACGCCATGCACACTGATGAAGCTCGCGTTGATTATAAACATCGTGATCTCAAAGCTAACAGTGCAGTAAGTTTCATGCGCTTGGGCAACCGCCACCGACAAAGGAATTTAAGCTGCTAGCGACCGGATACAGTCGCGCAGAAGTGCTTATGACTGAATTCAGTAAGAAGCGTTTACATCAAAAGCGCACTGGAGGCTAACACACGTATATTTACTTTTACATCCGAGATCACCGCAGCTTCATGCCGCTATTACTGCGAATGGCCGATATTCTTCCTCAACAATAGTAAAGGTGTACGACCACCTTTTGTGTTGCAGCTGTCGTACCCTACCGATTACCTTACTCGTCGCCAGCGTCTTCTCCACGGAGTCGCCGCACTGCAGGTCTCCGTTGCTGACGGCAGGAGCAAGAAGTCGACGTAGACTTCATCGAGTAGGAATCGAACCAGACAGTAACGCTTCTGCCCACGTCGACAAACTCGTCCTTGGCCTCGGCAATCAACTCCCTGGCGTCGCGCTTGATGCACAGGTTCCGCCGGCATGAACTCGCATGGAATGCCCCTCGTAGATGAAGGTTTCCGGGACCGGTACGTCAAGCGCAGCCGCAGGAGCACAGCACGTGACGCACAACTAGGCACTGAGAGCGCTGCCGTTGGTCTGGCACTGCAGAAAGTGAAGCGCCAGCGGCTTACACGCACCCTGACACAAGCCAGAGCCCGTCAGACAGGTTCAACAGCAGCTCACCCTGTACACCAGCATGCATACGCAAGCGTCAGTCATTACAGACAGCAACATCGTTTACATCATTCGTTCATTCGTTAAAACCTGTACGTGTGTCAGCGCCAATCTTGCATTGAGCTTCGTGGGCGTCGAATTCTAAAATGAGCGATGCACACGTCGGAGCGTTTCGGTATAGGCGACATAAATTTGTAGAGTCTTAATATCAAAGTAAGGAGGCTTGGGTGCTTCAACTTGGCCAGCGCAATTCGTCCGAAAGGGCTTTACGTCGCTCCACCGCAGCAAACTTGTGTAGCTGCTCGCAACCAAGACTACCGGGCCCTAACTGTAACTCGGTCTAACCCATACAGCTACCTAGATCTCATCATCAAGCTTTGGCAGACACAAACGTTGAGGCCGGAGTGACCAAAGCTTAAATAGATCAAACTCACGTTATGTAATGGCCGGTCCTTTAGGTTCCATGTATTCACACAGCCGAAGCAAGTTACGTGCTATGAAGGCGCAGCACTTCGAATACCCCATCTTTCGGTTGTACCAGCGAGATCAGCATCGACTCGACAGTGCAGCGGACGTCGGCCCCGATTAGCGTTTTAGCCTCACGACATCTTCGTCGTCGTGGCATGGATAGATCAGGCCATGAAGGCTGTGGGCGCCAATGAGCGCAACATGTGAGACAACGTATCTGGTGTAGGTATGAGTTGGCTCTCCTCTTGCAAGTCAAGTAGAGTGCGACTCGGGCCTTCCCGGAACCCCTCTTGGAGAGCAACAACTTCGTGTCGCCAACGTCACTGCGGTCAGATAGGTTTGGTTTGGGCCGTGATGTGTTGTCATGGTGCGCGCAATATCTTCATGCTGAGCTGTGTCTGTTAGGGTCCGCCGGCATCACACCAAACTTCAGAGGTACGGCTCGTTGGTTTCATCCTTACAAATTGAGCACCTTCCGTGTGGTGAAGTTTATAAAGCCGGGTTACTCATAGATGCAGACGCAAACCATCTACAGTAACACCTCAGAGCACTAAACACGTAAACGCAGAGAACCTGCACGCGCTTGCATACCTGGCGTAGCGGGAGATCAGGCAACTCTATTATAATGATTGTAAGGCATTATGTCCTTGGTGTGGTAGCCCACGATCTTGCCCTCGAGTTTCATCATGTCGAAGCAGCTTTAGCAAAAGCCGTGGTGATTGTGAACGACTAATTGATCTTCTAGTCGATGCCCATGAAGGCCGACGAATGGTACTGCAGATAGAAACATCAATAAGCCTACAATGAATTTGCCTTCGTATGTCTAGTTGTGTTGGCCGTTTACTTATTGCTACGTACAGAAGAAGAAGAAAAGTTGATTAACTAGTTGGTGGACATCTTATTGCTACGTACAGATCCGGCATCCCACGATAACTAGACCTGGTTGACTCCACGTTAAAGGGACCACTTTTCCGGTTGCATCATGCCACAACGAAGCTACACGTAGTTGGGCTGATACACGCTCCAAGTGCCCCGTGGCTGCGGGATGGCGACCCCGAGCATTCTTCACCAAGGCCGCACCACCCACGACCAGTTCCAGGACGCCCAAGCGAGCGGGGCGGAGCCAGCTTCACTCATACTACGCAGTGCAGTGCAGCGCCGCTGGACACGTGCCCCAATACTGTCCATTGTGCTGCAACACGGGAACTACATGTACAGTAGCCCCAATAATACGAAGGCGACAGATTCACTTGCGATTTGGAGGTGTGTGATAAGTTTTACAAGGTATTTGATAAGCTAATACAGGTAATGTTCTGTCCGTCTAGCCACTATCCCTCTTTTGCTACATACTCAGCATCAGGTGTTTATCAATCATGATACACTTGAAGCATACAGATATTCCTTGTGGAGTTGAGAAAATATGATAAGGGAATGTAAGGTGAACGGATCACTTTCGTTCTCGTTCAACGGTAGTACGGGTGTAACGTACACCAGGTATGTCTCTAGCACAGGTTGTACGTACACCCGTACACCCCCAGTTAAGAACGCGCCTGAGAAGCTGCGTTTTACCCGACTTAAAAACAAAGTCGTGCTGCGCACGAGGAAGCTCTGAAATTTCCGGAGCGAAATTGACGTTGTGAAAGACAGCAACGGTAGCAAATAGAGTTTTGGGAGGGCAACAGAAAATAGCGGCAGCAGCATCGTGATGATGTTCGGGTACGAGATTTTCTGCAGCTTTAAGTTGTTCGTCGAGCGCGCGCCCTTCGCGGCGTAGATGTAGCTGTAGTCATAGGTGTCACTCGCGTCTCGACCCACACACTCTCCCCTTAGCGCCTGCTACCCATAGTGAATACCTAGAGGTCGGAAACAATATTGCAATACAGTAAATAATTGGGTTCTCCAATAAAAATATTTGTTACGTGACCCGGTTTTCAATACAATATCATATTGACCTAATTATTGACAATAAATGTGATAAAGACCGCCGGTTGTTATCGGCGTTTACCGCACAAATTATTAAAAAAAAATGACAAAAGTCCGCAGGCATAAATTTTTCGAGAGGGGAAGAAGGTGGCGTCACCGAGAACAGCATCAGTAGCGCTCGAAACAAGCAATCTAGTAGTATCTTTTTGCGTCGATATCGAAGTTATAAGACTTGAAGACTTCGCTGTGAAGCCCACCTGAGTCTCAATATATGCGTAGCTGCATAGTGCATGCTCACAGTATTATGATATTGCAATCGTTTTATCTCGTTCAAATGTCATTTCTGGCTAATGCAAGCAAATCCTATTGTGCTTTGCATCCGTTTTGGCAAAACTGAATAACAAAACTCTGTTTAAAAGTCTGTATTAGATAAGCAAACTCTGGAATAAACTCTTACTTACGATGTCGAACTCTGAGTTACCTAGCGCCAAGTCGATGTTACAGACGGTTTTAGAGACGAAAAGTCGGAATTGCACTGACGACAGTTCATTTCCGACTTCTGTATCTCTAATCCAGAGCAGGTCTCAACAAAGCACACTTCATTGATGCCGCTACCAACAGTGCAGACCACGAAAGCCTGCGGGTCGACTAAGTCAGTGTGGTGTCGCACGGTTTGAGATGTGAATCAAAAGGTCGATGATATGAGAGGCAGGTGATGTAGTTCAATGGACGTACTCCAATATTGAGGCGGACGGCCGGTACTCCACTCAAGATGGAACAAATATAACTAGAGTACGTATCTGCTGGTGATATGTGTACAGCGTTCGGCGATTGATCGCGCTGTACTTGCTGGTCGTTAGGAACACAGGAACTAAAGAACTGCAACAAGACTCACAAAAAACGAAGAAAGGCGTGTGGATTGCGATGCCGTGACTCACAAGCGGATGCGCGGACGCAGCAGCGCCTCACTCATCATTCAGCAAGGCGCGCAGCAGTAACTACAAGCAATGTGCGTTTCTTATGTGGTAAGGCCAAGATGCGGTGCGCCGAGCCGTGTTTTGCTGTGCTTTAGCTATAGTTCTGAGCACGCTGGGCATAAACTCGGGTTTAGTGAGGTCGTGAGGGACTGTGTCATTTGCATAGTTGCAAGTACGAGGGCACCCTTAGCAGAGTAGATATTGGTCCATATTCGACTCGTCACAGACGATGACGTGTCGTGGACGCGGCCCGAGGCCTCTTCGAGCTTAGGCGTTATCACAGTGCACGCCCGGGAGCGGTAGGAGCCCTCTTCGGCGCAGCATAGAACTATGTAGACACCAGAGGGTGCTTTTGATAATGACAGTTTAGCAGTCAGTTGCGAACCTAATTACGACTTTGTAAGTCTGTTTTAGCGCCAAGTCTGAATTACTAAAGTCCGATTTAGAGTTGAGGGAAAGTCTGGATAAGCTAGCTAAAACGGACGGCATTCCGCGTGCAAAGCACAATAGTACATCAGCTAGGGTACGGAACACTTACTTGAATATGGCATCGAAGTAAGTGATCCATGCCTTTTGTGCTTAGTGACCAGAATTTTTAGCATCATCACTAAATCGATAAAACAGTATGTTCTATGCTCCAATACAATATAAATTACGGCACAATGTATTGTTTGCCCAAGAATTGTCATATTTATTTGGGCTTGGCAATGACCCCAATACAATTACAATTGGCGGACCACTGGTGAATATTCCTGAACCCGGACTTGTGAAGATACTACTGGAGAAGACCCTGACGAGGAGCGTCTCCGTCCTGCTTGGCCGTGATGCCACACTGGTCCAACTGCGCGCCGTAGATCTACCGAGTCGCTGAAAATCCCGAGCGTTGAATATTGTCGTGCACTTGGACGATAGCAGTCCTCTAATTCATAATTCACGCCACCATCGCCTCACGACAAAGCTCGCTGGCGTATGGAAAGCAAAAGGTATCTGTATTTCTAATTTTTCCTTTTACCAATGCTCAGCACGCATGACCTATGAACTCTAGCTTAGCGCTTGAGGTGTCTGATGCACTGACACCAGGAGGTTCATGATAGTGATAGTCAATCTCATAGAACCCGCCGGCCAGCGTCGCGCACACCCTCGAACAGTGGGGCGGTGTAGTTCCCTCTACTGGAGCCCGGTCGTGCCCTTCTCGAGCTTCTCAGCCAGCGTTCGGATAGCCTGGCTGCTATTACTGTGACCCTCGATGGGTACACGTCCGCGTTCTCGTTACCCCACAGTTTCGTCGTCAGTTGGCCAAGTGGGCTGCGCGGTGGACGAACTGGCCGCTTAGCGGGTGTGCTTGGGTCTGCACTGCAGACCCAAGCAGACTGCAGGACCCGCACGACGTTGTCGTAGGACCCCACGTTAATGATCGACTGGAATTTCCAAACCTCGGACCCAACGGGATAAATACGGAGTTGCATTTATCCCAAGAATTGCCCACATCACAAATTACCGTTTAAATTACTTACAGACGCAGGTTGCGCGAAGATGGACGCGTCGCCGACAGGGTCAACATTCAAGTGGGTGATTCATAACGGCAAGAGGTATACGATATAACAGGTTTTACACACTGCTCTGCATCAAGAATTGCCTATTTTGTAGTCTTATCTATAAGATTCCGGACAATCAGACCCTTTAAATTACGAAGCTTGTGTTTTTTAACAAAAAACTTTTATTATGAAGTTTGAGAAATGGGTGACCCGTCAGTTGATGGAGCATTCGCGCAAAGAGGTTGATATTATACTCTAATATATCAAAATGGCGCGGAAAGTGGTATCACCGGTAGACTCTGAAATAAATTTCAGAGAATAACAATAATGGTGCTGTATGAGGGCTCTGGCTTATCGTAGGGATGCCAAAAACAAACACGTACCAGTTCCGTACTGATACTGTAGATTCGATATTGAGGCTGATATCGTTAGCGTCGCCACTGCATGATTGCCGAACTAACATGTAAATACATGCACATGGTTTGGAGTGAACAATCGAGACTTTAGAAACACTTTTTTCAAGATAAAAGTAGCAGAAAGCACGCAGTACGACCCAAGTCTCTCACACTTTGTGAAATCAGCATCGCTCGCAGGGGCGCTGCTAGCGCCCCTGAAGTAAACTAACACTACCGCAAATGATGGTAGTACCGATAAACTGTATCATAGACAACCATACTAGGCTAAAACATTAGCGTCATCTATATATGCAGGACTGGTGCCAGATAAACAATGTCATGCCCAAAAGCCTCTCATTTAGATTGAGCACCATGCCTAAAGCCCACGCTGACGGCCAGCTTGGCCGGGCATTGAGGTCATCTTGCGGGTGTGAGAGCGTCAAGGAGCGACGAGCGCACGTTCTGATCCCTATTGCTAGTCTCCACTCGCGTATCACTTGCGACAAAAGGTCACGGTGAGCTGAACGTGAAAAGGCAGCTTGAAGTTGGCGCGAGCAGCACAACCTCGCGTACTCTCGGCCGCCTGGCTCGACCTAGCCATATCTTGTGCTGTGGTTAAGCCGCTAAAAAACAATGCAGATGGACTGTTGACTTAGAGCTAAATATAGAATAGATACGCAAAGAAAGTTTGGCTGTGAATGCATGTACTGTAGTCTCTCATAATTTATGTGGAGCATAATCGAGGGAAAATGACAGAATCGGGCACTATTTCAAGAAAACTACCAATTTCTGCGCAAAGTGACAAAATCTGGCACTCCTACTAATATCTGGCACTCGGTGCAATAACAACTCACCCACAGTAATGTGTGGGACGCACATGCAGCGGCAAAGAAGAAAGACCCCCCCCCCCGTAGCGATGAGGGTCACCGTTGTGAAGGAGTCTTGCTTGCGTCGGTCAGCTCTCGTCGATGCGGATTTCCGAATGGAAAGTTTCATGAGCAGTAGGCCTTCATGCAGGGCACAGTGGATAAGCCATTTGGGGGGGGGGGGGGGGCATGACCTTAAGCCATTGGACGCCGCCCAAAACTACCCTAAGGGGGTGTCATACTCAATCTCTAGTTTTTTTCTCTAAATATCAAAGCTGCACAGGTACTGTATGTCGAAGGTTCGTGATATATGTCAGGATTTAAAGAAGGTTGCTTGTTGAGGGTCGTGGTGGTACCTTCTGAATAAGCTCATACAAAAACAAAGCTAAAACTACTAAAGTTGCCAAATCAGAGGCCGCATATCTTGAAGTACCACCGAGTTTATTGAGACCACATTTAGGTCTCACCAGATGTGAGGTGGGGATATGCTAGGTCTATCAACTCTCGCAGGACTTGACATATAGGCCCATAGGGTGGTTTTGGCGGCGTCCATTGGTAAGTACTTAAGTAAGATATAGGGCAGACTTAGGTCCTCTATCCGACACGAGCCCTCTTTCACGACCCCGCCACCCATGCCATCCTTACCACACCGTCGAGGCCACGTTACTCCACTGTGAGCCTCCTTACGTCGGCGAGCTGCTCCTTTTTGGTGGGCTTCTTCTCGGCAGCGGCTACTCATCTTTGCGAGCTGATCCACGCAGACTGGTTTTCTTCGCGACGACAGCTTCTGCTCAGCAGTGTGCTACTTCTATTGCGGGGTGGTGGTGGCCTTGTACACGCCGTCCTTCTCGATGTCGTTCTGCTTGGCCACCGAGTTGAAGGACTCGCGCGTGAAGTCGTCGGCGCCGTAATTACTCTACTCTTCTCTGCAGCACCGTGGGAGAATTGTTATTGCACCGAGTGCCAGAAATTGTCAAAAATTAGTAGGAGTGCCAAATTTTGTCACATTGCGCAGAAATTGGTAATTTCCTTGAAATAGTGCCCGATCATGTCATTTCCCCCATAATCGATGTATAGAAAGGCGAACGTCAGAAGCTTACAGAAATGAGCTCAAAAAACATCATCAAGTTGATTCGTTGATTCGTCCCTCGTGCATTGACGCTTGAAGCAGGCAGAGACAGAGCGGTCGCTGGATGGTCGCCAAGAGCGTGCCAAGGCCACAGCTCTTTCGCTGCGCTGGGTGCCCGCCCTCCATGGAGCCCCAATAGTGCTAGCATGTACGAGAACCAGCACAGCGCCTCGACCGACGCACCTAGACTTGGACGGGTGACACCTCCTTCGGTGTCGAATTCGCCGTGCGAATCGCCGCGACAGCTGGTACCTCTTTCGCGACGAGATCCAACACCGAGACGTCGTTAGCTGTTGTACCGGCTCATGTCGTTGCCAGCCGCAGCGCTGTGGAGGACATCTTACGCGCCCTGCGCTGCCTGCTTCGCGCGGTTCGCCCGGTGCCACTGCCATGTTCGATCCTGGCCGCTTCAAGCTGCTGATGCCCTCAGTCGTTGTGATAACAAGTCAAGTCGCCGAATTTGTCAGCTCAATTTGATAGATCGCCAGCGAGACAGTGGTACCTGCCCACCCTGTCCAAGAAACGCGCCACAGTGTGAGCGGGGGCACAGCGGTCGCTCGGCCAAGCAGAAATCAAGTGAGAGCCTTTCCGTGTGCCGACCTGCAACGGCAAGTGCAGGTAGCTCTGCTGCGTCGTGCACGAGGCCGCCACTGATCCTGTAGGTCTCGACTGTCGAGTTGGTATCGGTCGCTCACTTTCCATTTCGCCAATCAAAGTCAAGTGCATCAAGCGAGCAAGCAAGCGAGCGAGCTAGTAGGAAGGCAATCATGGCGGACAACTACACAGAAGCCACGACGCCCAAGGCCAACACCACGGCGTTCGACGAGGCCAACAAGGCCGCCGCGCGTCTCATCAAGCCCAAGGCCATCCTGTACACGAGCGCGTTCCTGTCGTGGCTGCAGCCGTTCCAGAGCGGCTGGTCCACCTCGCAGACGAACCTCTCGCAGTACAACGACACGGACGAGTGCAATGCGCGCCCCGTGGCCGAGGGCACGTGCCTCATGTTCCCGGGCCACTCGAAGCTGGAGTGGACGTTCGCCGTGAACGCGTGGATCTTCGGCGCCATGATCGGCTCCCTGTGCTGCGGCCACTTCAGCGACCGCCTCGGCCGTAAGAAGACGCTGATGCTCAACTGCATCTTCATGTTCGTGGGTGGCGTGGTTGAAGCTTCCGTCTCCAACATCTGGGCGTTCGCCGTCGGCCGTCTGATCGCCGGTCTGTCGTCGGGCACTGCCACGGGCACCATCGGCGCGTACGTGAACGAGCTGTCGCCGCCGCACATGCGCAACACGCTGGGTCTGGGCCTGCAGATCTTCACCACCATCGGCATTTTGTTCCCCGCGATCTGCTTCTTCTTCGCCAACACGAGCTCTGGCTGGCGCTACCTGGCCGCGTTCCCATGCATCCTGGCCGTGATCTACATGGTGCTGGCGCCGTCCATGTGCATTGAGAGCCCCGCGTGGCTGCTGACCAAGGGCCGCACGGAGGAGGCCAAGGAGGTCATCGCTCGTCTGTACGGCGAGGAGCACGTGCAGACGGCTCTGTCGTGGCTGGAGGTGAACAAGAAGCCGGAGAACGCCGAGGAGGGTCTGGCTGCTCCCAAGCAGGAGTCCATGTTCGCGCCGCGCTACCGCATGCAGCTTCTGGGCGGCATCTTGCTGTCCTGCGCGCAGCAGCTGTCGGGCATCAACGCCGTGTTCTACTACTCGGGCAGCATCTTCTCGGACGCCGGTATCTCGGACTCGCGCGTGGGCACGCTGATCATCGACTTCATCAACATCTGGCCGGCCTTCTTCACGGGCGTGCTGGCCAACCGCTTCGGCGCCCGTAACATGATCCTGTGGGGTCTGGCCGGCATGTTTGTCATGTCGGTGCTCATGACGGTGGCCTTCATCGTGGACGTGTCTGCTCTGTCGATCGTGTTCACTGCGCTGTACGTGATCGCGTTCGGTGTGACGCTGGGTCCTCTGGTGTGGGTGATGACGGCCGATATCTTCCCGGACTCGATCCGCGCCAGCGCGTCGTCGCTGTGCATCGGCATGAACTGGTTGTGCAACCTCATCGTGGGTGTGGCATACCCGTACATTTCGGACGCGCTCGACGACTACGCGTACGTTCCGTTCGTGGTGCTGCTGGCGATCTTCTTCCTGCTGGCTCTGAAGCTGGTGCCGGAGACGTCGGGCAAGTCGGCCGAGGAGATTTTGGCCGAGTACGACTCGTGTCGCGAGAAGTAAGCTACGACGAATCCGGGCTAGTTGTTTACCTGCTACTTTACTTCAACAGTTCGTAGTAGTACAGTAGTTAGTTAGATGTGTTTTTCGAAGCTAACAACATTTTACAGAAATGTTTTGGCTGTTACTAATACCGGTGTACTTTGGCACACTAATATTACTACTAGTTGAACCACCATACATGTAGCAGCAGTAGTATCACTAGTAGTAGTGGTAGTAAACGCAGTTGTAGTGGAAATTATTATGGGGAACGAATCCACACACGCGTTATGAGAACCCTACTCACCAGTCTAGAAATTGTAGCGAGGCTTGAGGACGCGACGCACCATCTAGCCATCACTGTCCGTGACAGTTGGGGAACTCCCAGCCATCATGATGCAGTTGGGTTGGGCTTGTTGGTGGCCTCATAGAAATCAGGAAGTCCGAAGCCGTGGCCGATCTCGTGGGCGACAATTGTGAGTTGGGCCTCGTCGAGCATCGTCAGCACGTTTTCGAGGTTTACTTCCTGACCCCAGTCGAATTCGAATCCACCTGCCAGCCCCTGCTTGGGCCACAGCAAAATATTAAACTGCTCACCCTTGCACCCGCTGGTATCAGTCCACGCGAATTTTTGCACAAGTCTGCCAACGGAGGAGGCTTTGAGTACAAGGTTGAGTAAATGTCGACAACCAGTAGTAGGGCCAAGTCAAGCGTTCTAAGCAGCGCAAGCGTCACAGACCGCAATGTCGCCCATGCTACGTCATCCCTGACGGTCTTCCTCAACGTGCTGTTGGGCCCAGCTTCATCTTTATAGGGCTATACAGCTAAGACTCGCCGTCGCCAATGCTGGCGCCGAACCAAGAGCTTTAACGCGCTCGCTGCGAGTCTCAATGGCCGGTGGAGTTGCGCACTGTCTTTAGCACGGTTGTGCCGTTGTAAGCACGGATCTGAGGGCAATTTGCTTTTAGTTTTACTCAGCACCGGTGGAGATGCTCTAAGTCGTCCTTAGGTAGTAATCTTGAGTATAAATCGAGGTACCCCAGTCTAATTAGGAGGTCGGATTTATCAAATCGGGGGTCGTCGGTCTTATTAATCTACTAAATCGGCGGATTAACTATCCAATAAGACATTCTAATCGGTTTTCACAATATTCAGGGCCGTTTAAGCGCGGTGTTGTCGCTGCATTTGGCGAGTCTCGGGTGCATGTTGATCAAAATTGCTAGGCTGCACATAATTACGAGACGATTTATACTCCGATTATAATTGAGACATCCCCGATTTATTAGTCTTCTGCTATGAGCGATGTTTAACCGGCTAATTCAGCAGGACAAACTAATCGGTTTTCACAATAAATGTGGTGTACGATTTTTGAGGGGAAAAGTAGAAATGTCAAAATGTTCTAGTGACGTCAATATTCAAAATATTAAACATCCAATAGTATGACTGGCATCGGCTCAACGAGATCTGTCCAAATCCGCTGTCTTTGTGATGTTTCATTGTTCATGAGTCTTCGGGAGCACCGCCAATAGGTGCACATGGACGAGGAGAACGTGTGGACACATCAGCCGATGACTCGGAGGACCCGACGGCGACGGGAGAGCCGGCGGCAGCCGGGATATGGGTACACCAATGGCTGGTCAGGGAGTCTTTGAGAGACCCATGTATACAGAGATCAAGTCAAGCGGACTCGGGAGTAATCAGGCTGATGAGATGCACCAACGAGCACAAGGAGAACAAGAAGGAAATCAGGAGGAAAGACTAGAGAGTAGTTTGAGAGACGATAACATTTAATCTCACTTCGGCATTTGCCCCCTCAACCACAAGCCACCAACCAACAGGTTAACAGCCGCAACAAGCTCAAGCCCTCCCCGACGACCGCCATGACGACGCCCAGCAAGATGCCGAAGTCATCCTGGGAAGCGACAACTACTTCCACTGGGAGTTCGCGATGCGTATGACGCTAGCGAGGAAGGGGCTGCTGGCGCACGTTCAAGTCGTGAAGGACCCGACGGAGATGACGGATGCCTGGATGCTCAACGACATGAAGGCGCTCGGTCTGATTGCTCAAGGCGTGGCTGTGGAACACCACACGAAGATTCGGTCTGCGACATCTGCCATCCAAGACTGGAACACTCTGCGCGAGTTCTACAACCGGACGACAATGCACAACCGTGTGACGATGACTCGTCGACTCCACGAGTTCAAGATGGAGGACGGTGCGACGATGGCGAAACACCTCGACAAGTTCGACGAGCTCATTGTGGGCCTCCAGACGCTTGGAGAGCCGCTCGATGACTCCCGACAACTCGTCATCCTGCTGAGCAGCTTGCCGGCGGAGTACGAGTTGATCGCGTCGATCGTCGAGAACTCGAAGGATGTGACCCTCATCGAGGTGAAGGAGAAGCTGCTCAAGGAGTACGAGCGTCAGGAGAAGAAGAAGACGTCGGAGCGCGCGCTGAAGGCGTTCAGCGGCAAGGGGCAGAACCGGAAGTTCGGCAAGGTCGGCAAGGGATTCGACCGGAAGAACAAGGGCGGCCGGAAGGTCGGTGGGTTCAAGGGCAAGTGCTTCAACTGCGACTAGGTCGGTCACATGAAGCGGGACTGCCCGGAACAACGGAATGGCGACACCGCCGAAGACTCGGTGTTCGCAGTGGCGGAGAGTCCATCAGCGGGGTGGCTGATCGACAGTGGTGCGACGGCGCACATGACGCCACACCGCGACGACGTGTTCGAGTACGACGAGTTGTCGGCGGACATGTATGTGACAATCGCGGACGGCAAGAGGATCCGCGTGGCTGGGAAAGGGTCGGTGCGCCTGACGGGCATCGACGGCAAGCGCATCAAGATGATGGAGGTGCTCCACATCCCCGGACTCGACCGGCGACTACTCTCTGTGGGGAGGTTGGCTGAACGCGGCATGAGTGTCGAGTTCCAGCGGAAGTCGTGCGTCATCTGGGACAAGGCGAAGGCGATCGCTTCGGGGAAGAAGATCGGCAAGGCGTACATGCTGAACTGCCAGCAGGACATGGCGTACTACACCGAGTACGCGGGAGTCGACGGAGAGTGGGAGCTATGGCGAAGACTCGTCAAGCGACGGAGGGGCTGCCGACGACTCGACAGCAGATGAAGACCCTGTGCGGAGGATGCATCAGACGGTCGCGCACTTTCCATCGAGGTCGACGGCGGCGGCGACTCGTCCGCTAGAACTGGTTCATACGGACGTGATGGGTCCTATGAAGACGAAGTCGAAGGGCGGAGCGAGGTATGTGCTCACCATTGTCGACGACTACTCGCGACACGTCGTGGTGTACTTCTTGACCAAGAAGAGCGAGGTAGTGACGAAGTTCAAGTCGTTCATGAAGCTGTACCAGAATCAGTGGGAACAGCGCATTAAGTGCCTGCGCTCGGATAACGGCACCGAGTTCGTGAACAAGCCGATGACTGAGATCTGCCAGAAGTACGGGATCATGCACCAGAAGATCGTCCCGTACAGCCCTCAACAGAATGGAGTGGCGGGGCGGATGAACTGCACGATCATGGAGAAGGCCCGGAGAATGCTGCATTACAAGGGCGTGTCGGTGCTATGGTGGGCAGAGGCGGTGAACACTTCCGTCTACCTGATCAACCAGTCGACGAACAGCATGCATCCGACGAAGACTCCGCACGAGTTGACGTTCAAGTCGAAGCCTAGGATGGACAACCTTTGAGTCTTCGGGCTCATTGGCTACGCTCATGTCGACAAGTCGCGACGGACCAATTTGGAGCCCAAAAGCCTTCAAGTGCATGTTCCTCGGGTACCGACGACTCAAAGGGCTACCGAGTGTACGACTTGGAGTCGAACAAGGCGAAGGTGTCCAGGTCGGTGAAGCTGGACGAGCGCGAGGTGAACGGCATCTACTACACGACGCCCAGCGAGAACTCAACGATCATCCATGTGATGGAAGATGTCGAGGATGTGGCGCTGCCCGAGCAGACGCAGCGACCTGTCACCGACGAGCCGATGGAATCGGTGGAAGAGACCGTCGAGGACACGGAGATGCCCGAGGTGGAGACGCAGGAGCCATCGGGGCAGGAGCTGGAAACATACCGAAGACTCGCGAGACCGGTATTGAATGATGACATGGTCTTCCACCCGGAGCCGGATCGGGCCCGGCGTGCCCGCGATCCCGTGCTACTACTTGGAGATGGTTCAGCAGACGGTGAGGAGTCGAAAGAAGATGGTCCCGACGACTCGGACAACGATGACCACTTCTGGCCGCCGTCCCCAAAGCGACCCCGAGTGGACGAAGACAGCCTATTGGCTGAGGCTGTGCTGGCTTACGCCGCAGGCGTCGGCGATGCCAACGACGCCCCCACCACGTATCAACAGGCCATGCAGAGCAACGAGTCGTCGGAATGGGTGAAGGCGATGAATGCGGAGCTCAAGGCACACGCGGACAACGGGTCATGGACACTGGTCCGTCGGACGCCGAGTGCTCGGCCGATTGGGTGTCGTTGGGTGTTCGCGAAGAAACGCGACGAGAACGGACGAGTCATCATGTATAAGGCCCGCCTGATGGCGAAAGGGTTTAATCAGAAGTACGGCGTGGACTTCTTCGAGACGTACTCGCCCGTGGCCAACATGAACTCGATCCGAGTGGTGTTGTCGGTGGTGGTGGCCGAAGCATACATCACCGAGCAACTGGATGCGGACACCGCGTTTCTGAACAGCGGACTGGTGGAGCGCGTCTACATGGAGGTGCCCTACGGGATCATCAACGCCAAGAACATGATGTGCCGATTGAACAAGGCTATCTATGGGTTGAAGCAGGCGGCGAGCGCTTGGCACAAGACGATTCACCGAGTCTTCGGGAGCTGCGGCGGCGACCAGTGCGTCTATGTCAAGGGCGAGAAGGGCAAGTTCGTGTACGTCTGCCTGTACGTGGACGACATGACCGTTGCGGCCAAGACGAGCAACGAGATCCAGGATGTCAAGGTGGCGCTCATGAATGCGTTTAAGATGAAGGAGTTGGGCGAGGCCAAGTTCATTCTCGGTATGGAGATCGACCATGACTTATCGGCGAAGACTCTCAAGATCAAGCAGACTCGATACATTGATGATGTGGTGAAGCGGTTCAACCAACAGGACGCCAAGGTGGTGGTGAACTTGTGCAAGCCGGGCATGAAGTTGTCGAAGACTCAGTCGCCGACGACTCACAAGGAACGCGAGGACATGCAGGCGAAGCCGTACCGTGCACTCATTGGTTGCTTGCTGTACATTACGACGTGTACCAGACCTGATGTGGCATACATCGTGACTCAGTTGTCGCGATTCCTCGAGAACCCCGGGCAGCAGCACTGGGAGTGCCATCCGCGTGCTGAGATACCTGAAGAGCACCCGAGACATCGGCATCGTCTACAACGGGAACATGAAGAAGATCGAGATGACGGCGTACACCGACGCGGACTGGGGCAGCAATCTCGATGATCGGCGCTCGGTATCGGGCATCATGGTGATGATCAGCGGGGCGCCGGTGATCTTCAAGTCGAAGTACCAGCGTACGGTGGCGCTGAGCTCAGCGGAGGCGGAGTACATGGCGCGGAGCCTGTGCACGCAGGAGGTGCTGTGGGCCCGCGCCATGCTCAAGGACATGGGTCACGAGCAAGTGGGAGCTACTCAATTATGGGAGGACAACCAGGGCGCGATCGCCCTCGCCAGCAACGCTGGCTACAACGCGAGGACCAAACACGTGGACATCAAGCATCACTTCATCCGCGAGAATGTGTCGCGAAGACTCATCGTCGTCCACAACGTGCCGACGGAGGACCAGCTCGCGGACATGCTCACCAAAGCGCTGGGGACAAAGAGGCTCAAGCACCTGACCGACGCAAGCGGAGTCATCAGGACATGCAGCATTAGCGGCGAGTGGGAGTGTTCATGAGTCTTCGGGAGCACCGTCAATAGCTGCACATGGACGAGGAGAACGTGTGGACACATCAGCCGATGACTCGGAGGACCCGACGGCGACGGGAGAGCCGGCGGCAGCCGGGATATGGGTACACCAATGGCTGGTCAGGGAGTCTTTGAGAGACCCATGTATACAGAGATCAAGTCAAGCGGACTCGGGAGTAATCAGGCTGATGAGATGCACCAACGAGCACAAGGAGAACAAGAAGGAAATCAGGAGGGAA
Organism: Phytophthora vignae f. sp. vignae; assembly: GCA_016169955.1. Lineage (NCBI taxonomy): Eukaryota > Oomycota > Peronosporomycetes > Peronosporales > Peronosporaceae > Phytophthora > Phytophthora vignae. The sequence goes on along the minus strand of JABJUM010000009.1, from coordinate 1,520,733 downwards.
GACTAGAGAGTAGTTTGAGAGACGATAACATTTAATCTCACTTCGGCATTTGCCCCCTCAACCACAAGCCACCAACCAACATTCATGGTGCTGGGGTAAATTTGGTTGTGCAGTGTGTCACGAAAAAGTACGGAAGCAGGACTGTTTGCGAACTACGACTAAATAGCGTGAACAGTGTGTACTCAATATTATTGACCAAGTGAGACCTTATCGTGAAGGTAGAGTCTGGTGCTAACGTCTGATTTTTGCTGTTTATCATCGGCAAGAACCGAAGGAACGATAACGCTTTGTTGCCTCCAAATTTAGCCCCCCCCGTAGTTTTTTTGTAATTCCGCCAAAAATTAGCGATAATCTATCGGAATTTTAGGATGGGATGTTTGTGCGATTGAGATATTTCGCTTCAAAATCAACGAGCTTTTTTTTTAACCAAGCGTGATATAAGTGGATGAAAATAATTTTTTGCCCTAACCAACGTCAAACGACCAATGGCACTCATTGTGTGTGGTACACAAAAGTCTAACTACGTGGGACAGTGAACTACCAGTTAAGCCACAACAGTAGTAGTACCACTACAAGTAGTAGTAGTAGTACCGTCGACACCGCATGAATTTGCATATCGCGACGTAAATAAATGCATCAGCCGACAACAGTGATGCATGTCAAAACGCCGATAAAATGCACCAATTCCAAAGCGTACCATATCCATATTGACATGAAGTACGTGAATGCTGACTGTTAGAAAAAGGGGCCTATCGAGTCTCCGTGGAAGTGCATACATTTGAACGCCACTTGGTAGTATTCGCCGTGGGGACAAGCTACATGGGAGGCGTGCATGATGAGAGGCGGGGGTAGCTCGCGCTGCAAGCGAGCCTCGCAGCGACTGGTGTTTCCAGTGCGACTGCAACGGTGCCCACCGTGGGCCCCACCAACCCACCCAAAAACAGTCATTAAATATATTTCCACCAATATGCATTTATTTACGTGCCTAGTGACTTGGATCATTGTTGTCGCCTGATGCATTTATTTACGTCGCGATATGCAAATTCATGCGGTGTTGACGGTAGTATAAAAATCAGTAGTAGTGGAAAATATGGGGACCGAAAAGTATCCACACACGCGTTATGACCCTACTAACAAATTGCTATTCCAGCCGCCTAGAAATTGTCCTAACTAACGCCGTGCATACACGGAGAAGTTCTGGATTACTAGGTTTTTGTGCTTCATGAAACTCAAAATAACCCGTAAACGTTCCTATGAAACGTTTATATGCAGCACTTGAAAAACTGGGATAAACCTCGAATAAACGATAAACTGAAGTTAGATTAACCGTACACCTGCATATCGTTGCTGCTTTCTTGATAATTAACTCCAGTGTGATCCATTCCACTAGAAGCCCGTCGCGTAGCAAACACTACTAAGTACAAGCCTGCCCTTAGCTTTATCATGACCAAAGCTTCATCAAACCAATCCAACCGTTCTAGTTCCTTATTACCGTAGCTATACACAATCCTGACAATTTTTCATTCAGAAAGAACAGTTATTGTGCTCCTGCTCAAATTCTGTATAAGCGACGGCGTCACTCTTTTTGAATTACTAGAGGATTGGGCTGGTAGCGCTCAATTCTAGTGCCGAGCCAGCATCGAAGCGGGCTGAAATAGCATACCTAACTGAACACAAACGCGATTCGCGCGCGACTTAGGCACGCCGCGTTTGCGGCGTACCAGTCGCCTGCGCATTGCGTTTTGAATAACAAAACTGTCAGGTAATCTACAACAAAAGTATGCTAACTTCAAGATACTGTAGCTAAATATTCATATTCATCACGGTCGCCGAAATGACATCTGCCGTAAGCGTACATGTATCAAGATGAATTATTTTCAGAAGATGTTGAGGAGAGTTCTGAAAGAACTTGACTTGGTGCAGCGCGTCTCGAGCCATCAGAACTTCTCCTACGATTCTTCTCATTCTTCAGTGTGCTTGGTTGCCGCGGTAGCCCCCACCCTCCGCGGGCTCATACTCGCTGCCGTGACACCGAGCACGCTGTTACCAACCAATCTACCAATCTACAGATCAACCATGCAACCATGCCACGATTCAACGCGCTGTGCTCGGTTGCTGCGGTGGCCCCCACCCTCCGCGGGCTCATACTCGCTGCCGCGGCACCGAGCGCGCTGCTACTATACGCTACCTGTTCATCAATCTTACGGAACTAACTTTTGTGTGCATATTATATTTCCTAGATTTACGACATAGTACCGTGCTGCGTTGACGTTTCGTTAACGCGGGGCACTGCGATCCCGAAGCTATGCCCAATTGCATCGAAGTGTCGAGGGCGAATGCCATGTTGGATGCCGCGTGGTGTCGATTGAGTATGCGGGGCACCGCGATACGAGAACTATGCCTGATTTGTTGAAGTTTTGTTGGTAGTTGTTCAGACAACCAATACCTACAATTAAAGCACTTTTAACAAGCAACTAAGCTTCGTACACGACCAGGTGGCTTCGCGTGAAGTACGACGGCACCACTATAGATCTTAAAAAAATCGTAGAGCACGAATAGGCCTTTGAAAGGCAATACACCTACGTAAGCATTCGATTTACATTCTAGTCTAACCGGATACTACGCGTACGGTATGCGTCTAACGCTTTGCACCATAGAAGTCACTGAAATAAGGTAAGATGCCATTTAAGCCTCTCTCCTGTAATACTTTGTAATAAAACCTGTGTAAATCAGTCAATTTGTGTGTTTGATGAAAAATATTAGATTTATGAGACCATTACACTTGAAATTTGTATTGGGTCAGTATACCTACTATTTATGTGGACCACATATTTCACGTCTCGAATTAATCCCTGTTGGGCTTCTCGTACTACAAAGTAGCACTACCAGGATAACTCCTTCATAACTCGTTGTTTTACCAGCACAACGATCCTTCCGTCAATGGTATTGGATGCCATTGCGGAGCCTGTAGCTTCGGCTTTGAGAATCATTGCAATTTGTGCTGCCACCTGTTCACGATCCCAGGCTCAAAATTGAGTTTCACTCATGCATCGAGTCGCTTTCTCAACGATTTCTTACCTTGAATTAGCGTGCCACAGAATTAGGCAGAGTTCACGCTAACGGGAGCTCAGTCTAAGCTGCGAATTGGTAGCACTTGCGAGGAAGTAGCTGTTGAGTCGGTTTCTGACGACGAGTTGTTGCTGATGCTGTAGTTGTAGTTGTATTTGCTGTTACGGGCGAGACCTCTAGCTCACTGTTGTATAAGTGAGGTCGTGGAGAGTCAACAACACACTGCTTGGCCAGAGCAGTATGAAGAAATCGATGTGATCACTTCTCTGTTGATTCAAGAATGACTGTGCCAAGCCGCCACTTCGCAGCTTGCACCCTACGTCTTTCCTACACTAATATCAAGTCACAATAAAATGCACTCACGACATTGGCTAGGCTGTTGCTGTCGATACCGGTCGCCTCTGCTCCCAGCTCACCTCAGACTGGATGTTCCTGCCTTCCGTCATGCTTCTCCTGTCGTCTGGCATAGTGCCGTTGAATGTGCGAGCCTCGGAGCTCTGCCTTCTGTACCTCGCCAATGCTTCACTCGAACCCGTGTCACGGACTAGCGACGCTCACGAAGGAGGCAACGGATCGGTACCGCGAGGATCCCTTTACGGCAGCGATTGACGAGCTGCTGTACAGTAAGGAGAAACAAGAGAAGCCCCAGATTCGGCATTTTGAGCGGTATTTCAAGGAAAACAAGCAGATATTTTACCAAGCTCCGAGTGATGAACGACCTCGACTAGTTTTGCCGAACATACCAGAAATAATTGAAGCGCCTCTGTTTGAATTCCACGACGCGAAGTGTTTTGGACATCCAGGCGTGGAGCAGACGCTTCGTCTCGTTGAGAAAGACTACTACTGGCGATATATGGAGCGCTCGATCCGTACTTATGTTCGCTCTTGTGGAGTCTGTCGGCGGACGAAGAGTAGAAACTCCAAGTCTCCGGGTCTGTTGCGATCTCATCCGATTCCAACTGCGAGGTGGACGCATCTTGCACTGGACTTCATTGTCGCATTGCCGGAGACGAAGGTGGGCTTTGATGCGGTTATGGTCGTGATTGACCGCCTAACGAAGCGGGCCCGACTAGGGTGAATGCAACAGCACTGCAAACAGCTGAATTATACCGAGATCAGGTTTTCGCTCTGCATGGACTCCCCGAAGAGGTGTTATCGGACCGTGACTCGAAGTTTACTTCCGAGCTCTGGACGAATTTGTGTGGGATGTTAGGAACGCGTCAGAAGCTCACGACTGCGTTTCGACAGCAAGCTAATGGTGTGACTGAGCGGGTTAATCAAACCATTGAGAACTACTTGCGAGCCTTCAGCGATTGCAACAGCGATGACTGGGATGAGTTCCTATCGCTGGCTGAGTTCGCGTATAACTCGCGCTACCAAGCGTCAATCGGGATGTCTCCGTTCGAGGCAGATGTGGGTTACGCTCCGGCTACGCCTACGACGACACGGACAAGTCTGAGTGACGATCCGTCTCCTGATACAGCTGCAGCCAAGGTGGGCGCTGAATTTCTCGAGCAGCAAAAGGACTTATTGGCTCGTGTGAGGAGACAACTCCAGGCAGCCCAAGACCGAATGAGTGCAATTTATGACAGCCACCGGCCAATACAAGAATTTGCTGTTGGTGACTGCGTCTTATTGTCGCTTGCCAACCTTGCTACGTTTCACGCTGGAACTACGAAAAAGAAGCTGAGACCGCGTTGGATTGGCCCGTACAAAGTGCTGGAGCGAGTTGGCCATGACTACCATCGACTTGAATTGCCTACTCGCGTGAGGTTTCACCCGGTTTTCCATACATCCTTGCTGAAGCCTTACGTTACGAGTACCCACCCAGACCAAGACCTTTTTAAGGTCCGACTGCCCGATGGGACTGAGGGTGAGCTGGTCGAGGATATCGTGGGCTACCGTCGGCGGAAGGGTAAGAAGCAGTACCACGTGAAGTGGCTCGGTCAATTCAAGTTGACCTGGGAGCCTGTTGAAAACCTGGAGTACGTCCTGGACCTGGTCAACAGATACCATCAGCGCCAGACAAGTAAAAAGAAATGGCGGAAACAACAATAGACGTGGGTCTCCTCTTGGAGGAGGGCACGTCACGGGTTCGAGTGAAGCATTGGCGAGGTACAAGAAGGCAGAGCTCCGAGGCTCGCACATTCAACGGCACTATGCCAGACGACAGGAGAAGCATGACGGAAGGCAGGAACATCCAGTCTGAGGTGAGATGGGAGCAGAGGCGACCGGTATCGACAGCAACAGCCTAGCCAATGTCGTGAGTGCATTTTATTGTGACTTGATATTAGTGTAGGAAAGACGTAGGGTGCAAGCTGCGAAGTGGCGGCTTGGCACAGTCATTCTTGAATCAACAGAGAAGTGATCACATCGATTTCTTCATACTGCTCTGGCCAAGCAGTGTGTTGTTGACTCTCCACGACCTCACTTATACAACAGTGAGCTAGAGGTCTCGCCCGTAACAGCAAATACAACTACAACTACAGCATCAGCAACAACTCGTCGTCAGAAACCGACTCAACAGCTACTTCCTCGCAAGTGCTACCAATTCGCAGCTTAGACTGAGCTCCCGTTAGCGTTAACTCTGCCTAATTCTGTGACATAGCGGGCTTACAGTTCACAGTTCGAAGAACTGTGCTAGGCGGCCCCAGAAACGTTTGCAGCATTGACATCCTGCAACATAACGTCCAGCGTCTTTAGGTTGCGTGAGGTAGGCATGTTTCATGCATTGACATCCTGCAACATTGCTGGTGTACCTGAAGTGTGCTCTGCTGTCTAAGCTGACCTCGAATGGAAGGATGTGCCATCGACGATGGACGACGTTTCTAGTGTTTCCGACGCAGCCCACGCGAAATGTCCGTCCTGATAAAGAGCTGCAAACGAAAATTTTGGCACACTGGTAAAGAATACGATGAAGCATATTTCACATTAAACAAATGGAAAGTATTCAGATGGATAGCGAAAATACAAATTTACATTCAATTCAATATCCCAGCTCATAAATTTAAGCAAGTTATTAGCCAACACTGCAGCAGTGACTTCAGCTCGACAGGTGAGAGATCATTGGTGTTGCTACGCGTTTGCCTCTTCAGTGCGGGCTAGCCAACTCCAGGTTTGGCTTGAAGTCTTTGTCAATGATTGGACTTCAAAATTCGCTTCATTTAACCATTTACGTGCCTCTTCAGTCATCTGCTCCCACATAATGAGATCCTGGAACTCGTTTCGGTTGCCCGATTCCAACATCAACCTAGTAGAGGCAGTATTGAAGCATGGAGTCGTCCCGTTGACATACACCTCGCAGGAGGGGCAGTCGTTGCACTCTTTTGACCAATTCTTGTCGATCAAATAAAGAGGAAGGTCAATGTGGATATTCATAGTGAACCTCTACTGTTGTGAAGTATTCTGTTCCTGACAGAATTGTGCACGTAGTGCTGACAGTGTCATATTTTCAGTTGTGTTAAAGTATCTTAGGGTGATGGGGTCAATGTCACGTAATAGTTGAAAGCGCGAACTGAGTCTTGTGCAACTTAAGTTGTTGAAGGCGAATTGAAGACTGATGTATTTGATTAAGGGAAAGAACTGACGGTGGTTACCTACGAGCGCAGGGGAAGTAAGAAGTAGTTACTAGCAGTTGCTGCGTAGAAGCTGCAGTGAAGCCTGGCGTCCGAGGAACGCCGAAGTTGTTATGCTCGTCTGTTGGGAACGGATGCTAGATCCGTTACAGTCAAACGTCCAAGTCAGTAAATACAGCTGCACTTCCTTAAGACGTTAATTCACGCCTAACTCAATCACCAGACGTCTGATTCGCGCTTCTTTTTTTCTTCGTGGAGAACATACATGCCTAACTTTTAACCCTGAGGCTTTACGGGACTCGTCTCTGTATCTATTCTTCTTCCACGAACAACGCTACACAGTTTTCTTCTTACGTCGCTTATCCATGAGAACTGCGAATCACGGCCTCATGGTCCGGGTCCCTAAATAGTCAGCAGGCAAAATAAGTGAAGAGCAATCTTGTGTCTGGCTCAGCAGACATGACACGAGGCGGCTATTGAAAGTTCAGGGTGATGTCAGTAATTTCACCCACTAGGTTTTTTTACGGAACCACGTAGCAAACAACGTTTAACCCACGTAGCTTCGGATAACATTTGTGGGGTTTTGGGTGGATGTCAAGACCACAGGCAACACTCACCTGTGTTATTTAGATGTAAACAGGGTATTCATGATAAAGGTTTCATGAAAGGGTCATTACTGAATATATACCATGCTATTATTTCTAATCGTAAAGCCTTCGAATAAAACCATAGAAGGAATACCGCCCAACAGGGCGAGGTTGTCGAAATGTTCTCATGATATAACATGTTGATCCAGTTTTGATATTATTTCGGTACGAAGTAAGGCCAATTCTGCGTGAGTTAAGTTTGTGTTCCGAGTAAGTATAAGAAATAAAAGTTCGTTTGGGTTCGAGTTAGAAACTCTGGATAAAAAATCCAGAGAACCGTAGGGTTCGCTGTACGTGTTAATAACAGTTAGTCATTGTGCTTTGCAATGATTTTGGCAATACGAGGCGAGATTTGCTGTATTTATAGCGACCACTTGCTATATTTTGGTACGCTAAATCGACGTGCATAAATGGGTGGAAGCCTAGAATTACGCTAAAACCGCCATAATTGCACTTTTGACAGTGCAATTGCGGCTGTGCTGCGGCAATTCTGTCGGCTTTTATCTACCAGCACGTAGACTCGCGGCAATTATGCATAAGAGGGTGGATGTGCTCGGGATCATGGAAGGTGGTGTACTGGGCCAATGCGTAGCCGTTGACAGGCTCTCCCCGGTCTAATCCGTGTCCTGAAGAAGTTGGCGTCTTCATAATTAGACTGGATAAAAATATTCACAATTAGTCTGTCGTTGGCGCCACGATTCTGGCCAGTCTCTGCCTGGATTTAGACCCCGCCAACGTAACAAAGCTGCTTCTCGGCAACAGATTTATCGATTATCCTATAGAACTGGTATGAATAAAGACACCTACTTAACTCCTGGGTGCGCATGGGCTTTAACTCAAAGTTTCGACTTATGTCACCGCTAAACAAACTGCATCTGCTGTGAATTATTCTAAATTCTCTTTTACGTCGAAATAGTACGATGCTAAAGTGTGATGTAAAGGTATGTTCAAAACGGGTGTAAATCAGGGTTAAATACGGAGAACGGTATCGAAAACTTAAAAAAAAATAATGCGGATTGCGTAAATATACCGGTAAGTGTGAGCGTTTACAAAGCAGCATGTTTTGATATTTTGGCGCAGGTCTTACTAACATGACTAGCGAGAGGTCAGCCAGCGATCACCTGCGAGTCTAGGTCTGCTCCACCATCCAATGTATTACCGGCGTTAGTGGAACGCTAGAAGATGTCGTTCAGTAAGTGGCCCCAAATAGTACGAATGATTAGAGCGGCGGTTTTTAAAACCTAATTAAAATAGGATTCTTTTAATTTTATCAATGGCGGTGAAATATTAGTTAATCAATCCTATCCAGCCTTCGCGAAGCCCTAGTTATGGAGACTACTACCAAACACTGGTCACAAGATGTTAGACCATACTTTTCTAATATACATACAGTAGCACAGTTCTTCGAACTGCGTATTTAGATCGATTCAAATATACTTAGTATGTCGCGCTGGTCACGTAACCTATTGTGCAGCGGAACTGTATTACTGCTATCGATTCTGTGATGTTGGTGTTACCGCGTGGTCTGACACCAGCGGGTGCAAGGGTAAGCCAATGACGGCGTGCGGGTCCATGTCACTGTTGGATGTATACGCTTTGGATATCCAGGTAGTGCATGTGCTATAGGACGGTGCGTTGGCTAGGAACGTACCATACTGTATTGAAGTTGTTGCTGCTTGGTTGCCCTATGTATTAAAAACCTGCCAGTTCCTACTTTGGCAACAGTAAAATAGGCGGATTCGGATTCGACTGGGTCAGAAGGTCAATCTCGACAACATCGACGAGGACCAAGTAGTGTGGGGCCTTTTGCTGTTAGTAGAATTTACTAACTCGCTTTAAGCTGTACGTTTGCTGACTGTAAGTAGATGAGTAAATAGTAGGGGAATAGTTGTTCAATATGTTGCGGTTAAATTTGAGGTAAAGTGAACGACAAGGTGCACTTTTCAGCATATAATCTAGAAGAAAGGCCGGTGGCGCGGTCGAGTGGGTTAAGCTTCTGGTCCTTACGCTGTGGACCGAGGGTTCGAGCCACACAGCGGACATTAGTTTCCCCGAGCGGGAAGCGCGTAGAGCCCGCGAAGAGGGACGTCCGTCATGGCCCAGGCAGTAAGGGTACACCGACACTAAGGGTAAAAAGACGTAGAGAACAGCTGGCTTATAGGAAGAACGGTTTCACTATAGAAAGTAACAGGAAGAACCTCGGCGATACGAGAAATGCCCGTATCCACAGGCCCCAGATGGGTTAGGGGGAGGAATAATTGGCCTATCAGATACACACCCCATCTTGGAAAAGCCACTTGCTTACGAAGAACTGTAAGTAAAGGTACGCGCCAAGAATTCCCCGCACTGTGACATATAATGAGGCCCGCCCGCCCCCGCAAGGGAAAAACACAAACTTTTTGGCCTATCAGATATAATTTAGAAGAAGAGATTAGTGTTTTTTGTTATAGGTGTCTTGTAGTCACTTACTTAGTAGAAGATTTCCACGGTAGAAGATATTAGCCGAGCAGAGCAGTAAAAACTATTCAAAAATCAAACTTCTAATATGCACTCGTCCTGCTCTTTTTTCAAATTGGTGTTGTTTGTTCGGCAATCAGATGTAAGCAATATTTACTAGAAACTATTGTATGATTTGCCGACCTTTTTAGACGCTAATTACGGCAAAGCCTGCTCCTAAATATGTGTGGAAAAAGATATACGACCTGCTAAGATTATGCATAAATCCATCTCCTCATATATATATATATATATATATCGACTTGGGAGAGCCTGTCAACGGCTATGCATTGGCCCAGTACACCACCTTCCATGATCCCGAGCACATCCACCCTCTTATGCATAATTGCCGCGCGTATAGGTGCTTGTAGATAAAAGCCGACATAATTGCCGCAGCACAGCCAGAATTGCACTGTCAAAAGTGCAATTATGGCGGTTTTAGCGTAATTCTAGGTTTCCACCGTTTGTGCGTCGATTTAGCGTACCAAAATATAGCAGGTGGTCGCTATAAATACAGCAAATCTCGCCTCGTATTGCCGAATGTTGGAAAAGATAGAGTGCCGCGGGGATTGAACTCATGACATACCTGTAGAACATAGCTCGTCAGACCGGTACACCATACAGGTGCCCCGGTCGTCGTCTCTTCGGTCTGGGAGTTGACACTGGTTGCATATTCCAACACCAAAATCATTGCAAAGCACAATACATGGTGGTGTCCAAATTGCCATTCGCTGAGATCATTAGCACGTTACGGAGCGCACCATCCCAGCAACCAGACGGAAATTGCTCGCCTGCAAAAGTGACCTGCCGGCTTGAGTTTGTGTCCATCGCTAGATCGGCAAGCGCATCCGCGGTTTTATTCGCCGTGCGAAAATGATGACTCCAAGTGTGCACAGCACAATAGTCCGCGGCAACCCGACAACGCCAATACAGGCGAGCCAGACGCGGTGGCCTCGTGCCCTCCATTTGGTTGATGATCATCTTGCTGTCGCCGACGACGTGAAGCCGACGAATGCCGACTATTTTTGCGCGTGTAGGTCCGTGTATAAAACACCAGTATTCAGCCGTGTTGTTTGTAGTTCTCCGATCGCCATAAGCCATGTACGCGATCCACAAAGGAATGTCTACACCCGAGCGAGAGACTACCATCCAAAGCACAGAACCACTTCCTCCGGGGCCTGGGTTCCCCTGGGAATCCTTACCATTGTACATGTATAAGTACTTAGGCTTTCGTGGGCCACAAACCGTGGCGATGTATCAGTTCCTAGGCTGTAATCTTTAGGTCCGCTGTTCGAGTCCGTCGGACTGGGCGATCCGCTGACGGAGAAGTACCCATCCGCTAAACTGGCGAGGACAGTGTTACCCTCCAAATCGCACTCTGAGATTAGTGAAGTAAAATACGTGTAGGTATATGCAATTAGGGGGGGGGGTCTACTGGTTGCCGGCATTACCGTTGCAGTACCGGACGTTGCCTCGCTGTTTGTGCCCGCGGATTTATTCGATGTAGTCTTTTCTGTAATTTAAGGTGCCCTATCGGTCACGGAGCAGCACGTGCTTACAACATGAAATATATCCGCTCCAAGCGAGCGAGTGCTCACTCATAATTTCGCTTAGCTTTGCAGATCGCAGCCGACGGCTACGTGTGGCCTTCACGCTACTAGCCGTGAAGGCCACACGGCCAGATGTTGATTAGCGAGTTCAGCACGCGCTGGTTCAGCCTGAGCACATGGGAGTCGCTATTGTCATTAAACAATTTGCAGACACAGGGATGTCTACATCACAACTTGCGGATTCATAACGGGATAGCTGATTGCAGATCACTACGCACACTACCCTTTTGAGAGTTTAGTGTTTTATTGCCACACCTGGCGTCTCCGCAATCACACCGGTCGTGTTTGCGTGACGCGTAAGAACAAGCGATAATTGACCGGGATTGCCACCGGAGTTCCATATTGGAGACGTCTCTGTGCAGTGTATATGGTCGACATGTAACGGGGTTACACGCACAAGTGGCTACAGCCACTTGTGACTATAACAGACGCAATATCTGTTATAGGTACAAACACTTCCTCGGCCTTGATGTACGTTACATCAAGGGCCACATTCATTTACGGTCACCACGACGGGTAGCTCATAGACATTTAGGATTCCCATTGGTTGAAAGCAGCATCTTTTAACCAATGAGCGACATGCATAGCAGTGGAATTCTGCCAACCAGCCGTTGGCAGATTCCTAACTTAGAATATTACATTTAGAGGAAGTCAGAAAAACATAAAACAAAAATAGCAGTTCTCATTTTAACCCAAAAACATTATTTGGATCGTTTATTTAGATTAATCTATACTAGGAGGCCCGAGTATAATTAACTCTAGTTTAAACTAAGCTACGCTTCCTCATACACGTGCGCATACGTGTAAGCTGTTGTAGTGGGCCAAGGTAGGCCCATTACACCTGGTAGCACTTTGTAGTCCGTCCAACGACCGACTAAGTTGAGTTCGTACGTTACCGCACGAACACGGAGCCGAGAACCTTCCCATGGATACCGAGGCCCATGGAAAGCTCCACGACGCCTGCAACCCATGTTGCACGCGCTGACTGCCCCCACCTGTCAGACCCAGAGTGGGAGGCCCTCCAACGACTGTCAACAGTCATTGGTGAGGCGGCTGTAGCTACGATGCTGCGTACGCTAACGCCAACAGAGCAACACGGTGTTGCTCTGGGCTTCATCTTGAAGGAGCAGCGAGATGCTGCTGCCACTACCACGGTGTCGTCGGGGACGACACCACGCGCGCAATCGCTGAAGCTCAACGTGAGCAACTACGTGGGAAGAGAGGGTGAACCTCTCCTCCGTTGGCTTGTCGAACTCGACACTGCCATTTGGGCTCGACGTATCGTCGACCCGTTGTCGAAGGTCGCGTTCGCCATGTCCTGCCTTGGCGGACGTGCGAGGAGTTGGGCGTACGGACGCCGACTCTCAGACCCTACGTGCTTCAGCACGTACGAGGTGTTCAAGGAGGAGCTCAGACAAGCGTTTGAACCCCCGCAGAATGAGTTCCGGTCGAGGGCGGAGTTCCTCGACTTGCAGCAGGGTAAGCATGACGTCCATGCTTACGCTCAGAGAGCACGGTACTTGGTCTCGAACATCGTGACCAACCCGATCGACGAGGCGACCAAGGTCGTCACGTTCATGAAGGGACTGAGAGATGGGCCTGTGAAGACCTATCTCTTCCGTGAGTACCCGAGTACTCTCGAAGCTGCAATCACTCTTGCCATGCAAGAGGAGTTTAGCCTGCGGCAGGCTAAGCTACATGCACACGTACCGAGGCCGCAACCGCGCCCGGTAGTGAGGACGGGAGGGCCAGAACCAATGGACCTCTCGAGCGCTGCCACTGCTGGACCCCAGCAGTCGCAGGGAAACAATGTGCGATGCTACCGTTGCGGTAGGATCGGTCACTTTGCTCGAGAGTGCACGGCTCCCGTGCACCAGCAGGGTGGCTATCGCGGCGGTGCCGGGCACCGTCGCAACCAAACAAAAAACGCTGGACGCCAGTAGGCGCGGGGCGCCCTACTGGTAATGCAGTTCCGCGTGTCAACCTTGGACACGCGACACTGAGGACTGCAGCCCCCAGTGAGGTTGACTCTCACTGCAAGAACCAAGATGACAAGCACGACCTTGTCATCCTGAAAGTGAAGTCGACGAGAGCAAGAGACTCTCGTCGTGCTTTGGTAGATTCCGGCGCGTCGAAGAACTTTGTTCGACTGCGAAGCCTATCAATGCTTGACTTCGAGGATTTAAAGATACCTCGAAGTATGTTGGAAGTACGCCTGGCGACAGGTGTCGTCGTCAAGACCGAGAAGCGCATGGTACGCGTGCGCTTCACGTACAAAGGTCGAGTGTTTGTCGAAACCTTTATCGTCCTGGACCTGGACGATAAGTTCGACATGGTATTGGGCATGCCGTGGCTCGCACGGCATGATCCGGTAATTGATTGGGAGAAGCGCACTCTTGTGCGCTTCGGTCGCGAAAGCGGAACAGAGAGCGATGGCCCTGTTACCGCCCCACACGCACCAACCGGTGCGCGCGATTCCCCAGTCGAGACAGCACCTAACGCTGCTGACCCGGAGCACCCTGGACGCGCGCGAGCGCGCGCGCAGGAACATGTAGCGTCGGCGTTGCCGCCGACGGCTAGCGAAGGAAAAGTGTTGACCTCGGAGGTCGACACTCGCTTTTCAGCGAATCAAGGACAGTCTCCGGCCTCAAGCGGCGCGGATGACGAAAGCGGGTCACACGCATCGGCCGAAGAGGCCGACGCGAACCTGATTGGGCCAGACCCGGCCAATAACATTGGCCAGGGAGAGGGAACGCCGTCGACTCCGGGAGTCGATGGCATGAGTGAATTCGATTCGTCGGCTCTGGGAGCCGACGCACCCTCCGTAATGGGGGCCTCCGCCAATGGAAGGCGTCGAGGTATTGAAGTCGCATCGGTTCGTGGAACCGACGCTGCGAGAAGACATTTCGCGTCGACTCTGGGAGTCGACGCACCCTTTGTAACGAAGGGCTCCGCCAATAACAGGCGTCGAGGTGAAGATGGCGTGTCGGCTCCGGGAGCCGACGCTGCAGGCGGTGCGGACGGTTGCAAACGTCCCGCACCGGAAAAACTTGCATGCTGTCGTGCAGCTGGGCTGCACGACGAAGCGCCGGGCGACCAAGCCGGGCTTGAAGTCGCTCGCCCGCGGGATGAACCCGCCGACGGTACTAAAGAAGAACACCCGTCCACGGCTGGGCCTGGACGAGGTCAAGGGTCTAGCGGAGCCGGGCTCCGCAAGAGAAGACGGCGCATGCGAAGGTCGCTGCGCAAGTCTCGGCCAGGGGCCGAGACGCTACAAGAGATGTCTGCTGGGCAGACGGAGGCAGAGAAGCCGGACGTCGAGACGTTGAACGTCTTGACGCGTACCTGTGCCGGATTCCGGTACAGGGAGATGACTCTCGCTAATCCCCCGACGCAAGCGTCGGAGTTGACTTCGCTTCCAGTCATGACTGGAAGCGCTTCGCGCGTGACTTGCACGATGGACGCATCGAGCAAATATGCATTCTCTCGGACGCCGAGAGAACGAAGAGCGAGAATGAGGAACTGAGACAGTTCTTCATGGAGAGCACCACTGAGAGTGGAGACACTCTCAGTGCCAAGACGAAGAAGGAACGCTTTGAAGAACAGAGCTGGGACTCGCTGAAGTCGAGTCCCTACTACGAGATCCTACGGGAGTACGCTGACGTACTTCCGGAAGAGATCCCTGCGGAGCTTCTGCAGGACACGGGCATTCAGCACGAGATTGATCTCGTGCCGGGCACTAAGTATTGCGTCACGCGGCAGTGGCCACTGCCGCGAGAACAGGTCAAAGCGATCGACGACTTCTTTGAAAGTCGCCGCAAAGCTGGACAAGTGCGGGAATCGAAGTCCCCGCACAGTGCTCCGACGTTCTGTGTCAAGAAGCCACAGGGCGGCTGGCGCATCGTTCATGCGTACAACAAGTTGATCGATGCGACGATACCGGCGCAGACGCCGATACCGCGAAAAGATGTTAACATCGATTCGATGGCCAGGAGCACCATCTATAGTGCTCTTGATCTGCGCGATGGGTTCTATCAGATCCTAATGCGTGAGAGCGATATCCCTCTCACGGCTGTGAGCACGCCAAGCGGCATGCTCTGGGAGTGGCTAGTGATGCCGCAGGGTCTGAAGAACGCCCCTGCGACCTTCAACAGGTGCGTGACGCACTTGTTGCGCTCGGTGCGCGACTTCGCACCGAGCTACTTCGACGACGTGTTCGTCCACAGCCGGGCTGCGAACGGGATGAGCGATATTGAGATGCACAGGGTGCATCTCCGGAAGCTGCTTGCGCTGATGCGCAAGCACAAGCTCTACGCGAACCTGAAGAAGTGCATCTTCGGGGCGAGCGAGATACCCGTGCTCGGGTGTCTCGTAGGGAAGAATGGTGTCCGCCCTGACCCTGAAAAGGTCAGAGTGATCAACGAGTGGCCGACACCGTCGACCGTCAAGGAACTGCGGCAGTTCCTTGGCTTGGCCACGTACTTGTGCAAGTACGTGAAGGACTATGCGGGCACGATACGCCCGCTGTCACAGCTCCTGAAGAAGGATGCCGAGTGGAATTGGACTGCTGACTGTCAGCAGGCCTTCGTTGCAGTCAAGCGGGGCTTGACTGAGGCGCCGATCTTGGCGGTGGCCGACCAAGATCGCCCATTCCACGTAGTGTGCGACGCATCCGACTTTGCGATCGGATGTGCGTTGATGCAGCACGATCACGAGGGCCGTGATCGTGTCGTCTACTACCAATCGCGTCAGCTGAAACCTGCTGAGCGCAACTACCCGGTGCATGACAAGGAACTCCTTGCCATGAAGTATGCACTCGCGAAGTTCCGAGTGTACTTACTCGGAAGCAAACCGTTCGTGGTCTATACGGACCACGCGTCACTGCGGACGGCTGTGAAGTCGCCGCACATCTCGCAAAGGATGGCGAGATGGTTATCCTTCTTCGCGGAGTATAACTTCCGGGTCGAGTACAAACCCGGAAGACTCAATGTGGTGGCCGACGCGTTATCGCGTCGACCTGACTACGCTGCAGGCGAAGCCGACGTCAATACCATTGACGCCATGCAATCGAGCACTCCCACGTCGTCATTACTAGACGACGTGAAGACCGCGTACGCGCACGACGCGGACGCGAAGCTCTTGCTGGCCTACGGATCAGCACCTTCTGACAAAACTCGTCAGAAGCTGCCGAAACATCTTCGTGCTCGTGCACACCGTTATCGGTTGCACGACGGCTTGTTACTCTACAGTGCAGTTGACGACAACGCGGACCGCGTTGTCGTGCCCAACGATCATGACCTGCGCCTCAGGATCATGTATGAGTATCATGATGCACCGACTGCGGGGCATCCGGGCCGTGAGAAGACGTATGTCCTTCTCACGCGCGACTTCTACTGGGCCCACCAGTACAAGTGGGTGCGCAAGTACGTCCGTGCTTGCGAAGTATGCCAACGTGTGAAGCCTGCGCCGTTCGCGCAGGCTCCCTTGCAGTCACTACCGACTCCGTCGGAGTGTTGGCAGTCCATGTCTTTGGACTTCGTGTTCGGTCTTCCCCCGGACAGCCAGGCGAACACGGGAGTTGTGGTCTTTGTTGACCGCTTCAGCAAGATGGTACATCTTGCTGCGGTACCCGCTGAAGTGACTGCGAAGCAGACGGCACGTCTGTTCGTTGACATGGTGTTCAAACACCATCGCATGCCGATCGACATCGTGTCGGATCGAGACCCACGTTTCACAGCACACCTGTGGCAAGAAGTGTTCACACTTCTTGGGAGCCAGCTTTCAATGTCGACTGCGGACCATCCGCAGACGGATGGGCAGACCGAGCGCGTGAATCGCGTGCTCGTCGACATACTCAAGAGCTACGCTCACTCGTTCCAACATTGGAGCGAGTGCTTGTCGATGGCAGAGTTCGCCATCAACAACTCGGTGCATGCCTCGACCGGGCATACACCGTTCTACGTGAATGCCATGCGGCACCCACGCCTCCCGAGCCTGCTCGGGATGGTGGCTCCTTCCTTAAGTGGGGGAGGATCTACGGCCGCAACACAGCAGCCGCAGAATGCCGCTGACACTTGCACAGTGTTAGCCGCGACTACGCGCAAGAAGAAGAAGCATGCGTCTGTGCAGGGCACAGACACCGACAAGAAAAAGAAGAGCAACAAGAACAACGTGTCTGTGCGGGGCACAGACACCGCGAAGACCAACGCAGAGGTCGAGCCTACTACTACAGGCGAGCTGAACGAGTTCAGCTCGGACGCAATTGCATTCGTGCAGCGCAGACAAGCCGTCATCCGGTTTGTCCAAGACGCTATTGCAGCTTCTGTCGACCGGCAGAAGCTGAACGCAGACAATAATGGCAGAGGTAACACAAATGAATTCAAGAAGGGTTCATTGGTTTTGTTAGCTACTCAAAACCTGCCTAAACATGCAGTCTCTGACTTCGGGGCGAGTAAGCTCGCTCCGCGCTTCATCGGGCCGTTCACAGTGTTGGCACGGCATGGCAACGCTTACACAGTAGACATTCCGTCTAGCATGCGCCTCCATCCGACCTTTTACGTCGGGCGGCTGAAACCATACCGGCAGCACGAGCCAGCTAGCTCGGCTGACCCGAAGCGCGGGCCGAACCCTTCTCCAGCGCGCGAACGCGCTGGCCCAAACGCTCGACACGACCTCCAATGTCGACGGAGACGTCAGACGCGGTCTGCGAGGCCTGAGCGACTTGAGCCCTCAGGTTTGCAATCTCCTGCCTCAGAGCAGCGAAGTCGCTGCTCTGAAGCCGCTCCACGGCAGCCACTCGGTCCTCGAGAGACGGAGGTCCAAAGTCAACCCCAGGTTGACCATACCCGGGGCGTGTTCCCACCACCGCCGCCTCCGATCCGTGACGCCCACGGCTCAACACGTTGGATTGTTGAGCGTATTGTCGACCTTAGTATCCCGAAAACGAACCGGCACCCGGTTCGTTATCGTATTCGTTGGAGAGGGTTTCCTCCCCACCAAGATACATGGGAGCCGCGGGACGTCCTGCTGCAGGACGTTCCGGAAATGGTGAGCGCATACGAAGCCCACCACGCACTGCCGGCGCGAAGGTAGTGCAAGCACTGTGGTCACCCACAGCGCTCGAAGCACCACGCTCGCCGCGTTCCTCGCGTGCCATAAACTTGGCACGGAGATCCTTGAGACTCGCAGGTACACGGATCGTCGTGTACCCGTTTAGGTCGCGGTCGCGCAAGCGCGCCGCACCCGGAAGGCACAACGTGCACTGCTGGTCTTCGGGCACAGCACACGGAACACCTGCATCCACAGAAGATCTGTGGAGCTGCTCCAGCCTCCCACGCGTCGAGAACGTCTCGAAGCGCTCACGGGCATGCTTAACCCGCTCACGGTAAGCTGCCGGATTCTTGTTGAAGTTTTCAACAAAGGCATTCCAACTTTGACAAAGTGCCTGCCACTCAGGCACTTTGCTGCGAGAAGAGGTCTTCTTGCTGGAGTAATTTCGGAGCTCATGGAAGAGTCCGATATAGTAGTCGCGCCTTTGATCCGTCATCGGATCAAAGTGCTGTCCCTCAGCCACGGCATCATCCACAATCGCGCTGCATACGTACAGCGGGATAGTGTTCGGTGGCACTGAGTTGCCCACCCGTGCCGCGATCTCAGTCGCGGACGGCATCCACGGATCGCGCGCTGCATGAGCAGCGCGCAGAGAACTTGAAGTCGCCACGGCACGTGGCGAACTCAACGCCCCAGCAGCAGAGAGCGGAGTCTCGCTTGCGCTACGCGAACGCTTCGAGCTCGAAGCGTCCGAGTCGTCTTCTTCACGAGGGCGTCTCGACCCGGCATGCGGGTCGAGACTATCACTGTCGATAGACTCCTTGCGCTTGGACGGAGAGCTCTCGCCCTCCTCCATCTCCACGTCGCCTTCCTCATAGTCAACGGCGTCGTTGACTATGCATGATCCTTGGAGGACAATCTCAGGCTGAGTTGTCCCCGCCGCAGACGTGGCAACAGCGGCACCACGCTTTGCTTGCTGGCGCTCGTGGTAGTCCATGACAGAGAGCTTACCCTCTGTCGTGTCGGCGGTCTTCTCCTTTGGCGAGCTCATTGCGGAATGAGCTCGAGATTTCTTTCTCCCAACGTGAAGAATTGACGAATGGTCAATTGCCTGATTGACGTGCCGTGACCGGCGCGTCTAACCTTAAGGGGGGGGGATGGTGTAACGGGGTTACACGCACAAGTGGCTACAGCCACTTGTGACTATAACAGACGCGATATCTGTTATAGGTACAAACACTTCCTCGGCCTTGATGTACGTTACATCAAGTGCCACATTCATTTACGGTCACCACGACGGGTGGCCCATAGACATTTAGGATTCCTATTGGTTGAAAGCAGCATCTTTTAACCAATGAGCGACATGCATAGCAGTGGAATTCTGCCAACCAGCCGTTGGCAGAATTCCTAACTTAGAATATTACATTTAGAGGAAGTCAGAAAAACATAAAACAAAAATAGCAGTTCTCATTTTAACCCAAAAACATTATTTGGATCGTTTATTTAGATTAATCTATACTCGGAGGCCCGAGTATAATTAACTCTAGTTTAAACTAAGCTACGCTTCCTCATACACGTGCGCATACGTGTAAGCTGTTGTAGTGGGCCAAGGTAGGCCCATTACACGACAGGTGCATCATTTGCGTAGCAACGAGCTGTGTGGAAAATGCGGGCTGTCAAAGTTGACGCTGCACTTCGTGGTTGGTTTTTCGCTTGGATTGTACTAAGCAACTCGACTTGCAGCTTCCACAGCCGTACGCATGCTCACAAGAAATTGAACTCGGATGACACCGACTCCCAGGAGCCCGCACTCATCAGTACGTTTGGGGATCGTCCTTATCTTGGTACTCTCTAGTACATGCCACTGACTTCAGAGGAGCAAGTAGTATACTTGAACTTTTGAATACATATTCCCTTGAAGTTAGTGCGCTGTATCAACTGAGTTGGGCTTGCTCTAATGTAAGGAGCTGGCTGTTTGGCTGGCCTTTACGACGTGAGTATCATGTCACAAGCAGTGTGAATTTCTAATAGAGAGGTTTCGAAAACCGTTTTCACGGCCATTACCATCAGATTTGTGCTTAAAACATAATTTTTCCACTCTGCCTCGTCATTTTCTGGTGGAAACAGCAAATGTACGGATTTTACGGCACTACCTTCACCTCACCACTGCCATCCATTTTGAGGGCTTCAGTGCCCAGGATCCCCCTTTTGACTTGTCATTTCTTAAGTTGATATGGCGGAATCAACCAAGCTCAGAAACTTTTCAGAGGAGGAGGACGTGATGCTCCTCAAGCAAGCCCTAGCTGATGAACCCTTTCGTCACGAGCATGGCAAGGTGATGGACGCATGGAACGCCTTGGCCGCAACGCTGGCAGCTTGCCCGGATTTCTTGAGAAAGAATCTCAGTGGTAAGACGGCTCAAAACCGCGTGAATGCCTTACTAGGTAAGCTACTTAATTAACTCTAAGCTGCGAGGTAAAACATATTGCACACTGACTGATAACTACAGCTATTGCGCTGAAGAAAAACTCTGAGTCAGCTCGCCTGTCAGGTGTGACCGAGTCGCACACCGAGAAGGACTTTATGCTCGACGAGTTGCTGTCGAAACTCGAAGACAGCAAGATTGAAAAAGCAAACAAGAAAAAGATCAAGGCAGAAAAAGCTGCAGCTCAAGAAAGCGCGGGCGAAGCGATTTGGCGTTTGGCCGTTGAGCGACTCAAACGCAAGCGAGATGATGAGCACGATGAGGTAAGCGATAGCCCTTCAAAAGGCAACAAGTTTGCCAAGCTGTGGATCTGCTTCGTGAGCAGAAAAAGCAAGAAATGGCGGCTCGTCAAAAGCAGTGGGAGCAGGAGAGGCTCGACCGTCAAGCTACGGAGACACGCTTCATGCAGTTGCTGGAGATGCTTACCAAGAGAAGCTAGAAAGCTTAAAATTGAGGAGCAATAAACGTTTGTCTTGATTACCGTCTATTACTGTTCATCTGTCTCTAAGTACTCTCGTAGTGTTGGTGGGGTCAACTTGAAAAAGGAACCAATCTGATTCCCTCCGTAGTAGCAGCACTGACAGTTCGTCAGCAGCATGGCTACACGGACAAACTTGCCCACGGGACTGAGGCGAAGCTTCAGATTCTTCTTCAAATCTATGAAAGCCCACACTCTTTTCATAATTCCAAAATTCCACTCCACCGCCGTACGAATAGCACTCATCTCCTTGTTAAAGACGTGTTCATGCGTCGTTTGCACAACGCTCTTGAACCGAGTCACCACATACTTACTTACAGGATAGGGCGGGTCGCCGAATATCGCCTTGCCTTCAAAGATGGGATGCTTGTCGAAGTATTGCAAAATACCACTCCCAGCAAACACCGTTGTGCCATGCCGCCGACCTTCGTATGGCCCAAAGAAATGGATGCAAAGGCCGTCTGGAGTAGATAGACCTGCGCAATATTATTAGGGTAAGTTGATGACAATAGAACACCTAACAGTACATTAATATTACCTTGAAATAGTATACAGCGGACACAAGCGTGTCCGCTGTATACTTGTCGCTGCAGATTTTCGGAACTGTGACCACGCCTCGGAGACGGGCGGCATATTGGTATCTTGGTTCCGTCGGGAAATGCAAAAAAAAAAAAACTGAGCTGGGCTTCGGCGTTTAATTGCGCTGCAGTACTCGTTCATTTTTGCTTGCACTAGCTTCAAGTTAAGATACATCTTTTCCTTGTATCGCCGATCTACATAGTCAACTGCACAGACATGCCAGTTAGTATCTTGGTGTAGCAATACAGAAGCACCCATGGCTTACGTACTCATCCACAAGAAGATACGGCTGAGCGCCGATGTGGAGCGCCCAAACGTGACCATCATGTCGTGGAGGCGGCGAGGGTAGGAAAGGCGGGGCAACATGATCGCCAATGCCTCCTCGTGGCCACAGCGGTCGCCCTCGTCCGTGATCACTGTAGCTGGAAGCACCAACAGGTTGGCCAGGAGCTTGACTCCGTTGACGTCGAAGCGAAAGTCCTTGGTGGCGTTGGCGTCTCCGTATGAGCTCAGCTCGAAACGCACGTCAGGTATAAGGGGTCGCTCTGGAGTGTCGAACAATCCCGCCTCCTGCATAGCAACCCATGCATCCTCTTGGTTGAATGCTAGTAGAACCAGCAGGATCTCTAGAGCTTCTTCCTGTGTTATTTGCATGCCGCAGGAAGGCGTACGCGCGGCCGCCTCCGTGTCTTGCTGCTGTGAGAGGTGCTTGGTGCTTCGCTCCGCGTTGCAATTCTCGTATTGACCACAAACCAGCCGTTTTCCGACGGGTGTATACGTTTTCGCGGGATTTGCTGCTCGAAACGTCAACTGCATTTTCACTAGCCCTACCCGTGCATTTTACTGTGTGAAGAAAAAGTGAAGGTAGTGCTGACGTCGAAACCTTACTATTGTTTTCGGCTAGGTGATACTCAAATTCCTTACTAATCGCTTCACCTCGGTATGTATACCGATCTTCTCCCCCAGGTGTTCTTGCGCTATGCCCTCCTCGTGTTCCTTCTAGATTACCATCGCTGCATCTTTCCGAAGACAACCAGAAGCATTTCATGAAGTTACTCATATGTCTTACCCAATTATTCTCAATCAGATCTCTTACTCTATCGCTTGAGAAAAGATTAAAACCGCGTGTCATTCGGACGAATGTCACGTGGGGTTCCCAAACGGATGAATAGCATGTGTGACGGACGAACTTCACGCGCACCTGATTACCCCTAAGCTTTGCGGATGCCATGTGGTCATACCGGCCGGTTGAACGTGGAAGCGCTTAAGACCATTTGCCGCAGAATGCATACGTGTATTGTGTAAGAATGAAGGAAGTGTTGCTACACTGATCTTTGTATCTCTGCCAGAAATGCCAGCTCTTCATGGTCCAGCAACAGCAATACCAGTACAGTCAGCGTACTCTAGCGCCTTCGCCAGCTCCTGCGCTTTCAGCTGCTTGGTGGCTCCGTTCTCAAACTCTATCTTCCAGTGGTAGACACCAGCCCGATTACTCCAGGAGCGCACCTTACCCTTGTAGTTTTCGTAGGACACCACACCTTCGACAGTTTCCTTGAACTCCACGCTGCACTGCCAGTTTAGAGCCATCGCTGGGCGCTTCGGTAGCTCCCGCTGAAGACGCACTACCGAAAAATACGCCTCGCCGTCCCTCTGTAGAGCACGCGGACTTTTACGCGGCCGACCCGGTGGTCGTCGAGCTGGCAAGCGCTTAAGCATGCGGCCTAAGTCGAAATTGTCCAGAATCGCTAGTGCGCCAAGCACGTGGCTACAGATCCAGCCAGACGAGTAGTGTGCTTTGCAATCGCATCGGTATCTGTTACGAACTGCACGGATCTAGAGACAACATAAGAGATGTCGTACCTCTTCCATGGACCAGTTTGGTGACTCCCAGTTCTGTAGATACGGCGTGGTCTCCAGCACGGCAACCTTGTGAAGCGACAAATAGTCGAGCGAAATGGTGCTCACTTGGGCATTTGGCTTGAGCACTCCTCCCCGCGACTTTAAAAAAGTCTGCACTCGCTTTTGAGTGACAGCGACGCCGTTGAGATTCGTGTTTCCGACGACGTACGACTTTGCGTTGAACACGACCGCTTCCTTCTCTCTGTGCTGCGTCCGAGGCTTAAACACGACGCGGTAATTTTCTCTGACACAGCAGTTGTGCCGCCGCCACCATTTCCGGTGGGATGGGCCCAGTGCAGAAAGTGGTGATTGGAAGACCGACGATGCTGTTGGCTGATGTGCTTGACAGGATTCTGGGTAAAGATTGGTTGAGGACATAGGCGGTGGAGGCTCGTAGAGATAGGGCATTCGCAGTCTTGATCGTCTTGTGGTACGCCTCGATAGGATTCTGGTTCGGTATAATGCCTGGGCACGCACTGCACGTCACAAACCAAGCGCACCAGCGTTCAGCAAGATATTCCTCGGACAGCCACGCCTCGTATGGCGCCTCGTTGTCGACACGGATTTGCCGCGTTACTACCGCGGCTAAAGCAGTGAACTGTTCGGTAGTTCGAGCTTTATGGAGCCAGTTTAGTGACGGTAGAACGACGTTTTCCCAGGCATCCTCGTGGTTCAGCATACTGCGTCCTTTCTCGTTGGCCTTGCGGATGAAGTGAGGCCAGCAGTTCAATAGCAAAATCTGCGGCCATTCTCCAGTAAACGCACTGGCGATTGCGTCTGAGTGGTCCAGTGACCCGAAGGCGATCTGCAAATCGATGTTGAAGAAGATTTGCACTGCTGACCGGATAGTTGCATACAGAGCCTGGTATGTCTCCGTAGTCTCCGATCGGACAAACATGTACGCCCACGGGATGAATTTGTGCTGAAACGAACCGCGTGCGTGGTGCACGGCGTACGTGCCGAAGTCCACAAGTGTCCAGCCTCCTCTGTGTAGTTTGTACGTGCCATCGGCTGCTGCGACGACGCCGTGATCGCTTTGTCCGTTGACAGTCCCGACAACGTTCCGTAGCAGAGTACGTGTAGTCACGACAACACTCATCGCCTCGTCGTTATCACCGTACGTGAAACACTTAGTTTGAGATAGCATCCGCTGTTACATTAGGCAAATATGACGTTAAGAGCATCTCCACCGGTGCTGAGTAAAACTAAAAGCAAATTGCCCTCAGGTCCGTGCTTACAACGGCACAACCGTGCTAAAGACAGTGCGCAGCTCCACCGGCCATTGAGACTCGCAGCGAGCGCGTTAAAGCTCTTGGTTCGGTGCCAGCAATGGCGACGGCGAGTCCTAGCTGTATAGCCCTATAAAGATGAAAACGGGCCCGGCAGCACGTTGAGGAAGACACAGGGATGAAGTAGCATGGGCGGCAGTGCGGTCTGTGACGCTTGCGCTGCTTAGAACGCTTGACTTGGCCCTACTACTGGTTGGTCGACATTTACTCAACCTTGTACTCAATGCCTCCTCCGTTGGCAAACTTGTACAAAAATTTGCTCCGCGTAAAAAATGGAGCAATTTGCTCAGCATTTACTCAAACCGGTGGAGCTGTACAAAACTAAAACTATAACTAAATATTGACAGAAAAGGGGTAACATTTAGTTTTACTCACGACCGGTGGAGATGCTCTAATAACACTTGTTAAACAAGAAAATTTAAAAAAAAATTACCTCGATCTTCGCGGCTGATGTACTGTTTTCTGGCCTTCAACATCGATCGCGAGGGGAGTCTTTCCAACATTTCGGGACGGTCAGCGTACCGGTTACGCAGGATGGTCAGGCATCCCTCTGGTCCAGCAGCGCCCTCCAGAATATTGTCGACCTCAGGCTGAAAAATGCCGTCGATGCCCGTGAGGGTTTCTTCAGTGGCTTCCGTCGTGTGCGTACCGGCCATGGACAAGTTGTAGCTACCGTTCTCTCGAGTGATCCGAGCCATACATGGACAGGCAACATGCGAATTGCAGGAAAACACAGTTATACCCCCGGTAGCTGTGGAGTAGTTGTACAGAACTCTGCCTGAGTACCGAACGCCTGATATATATAAGGGCTCTAGGTTTATAAAGTGATCTCAGCGTTACCATAAAAAAGGCTGTACTGAATTAGTTTAGTTTAGAAGGACTTTGAGGCTTGCTTTGTTAATCAAGCCCAAGCGAAGCCAGAACTGCTGAATTGTTTCAGCGCTGACCTTTGACCAAACGTGTTCGCACCACATCAGTGCGGTTAGTAGCTCTAATTTGTAAGGACTATCTGCTCCCTCTCCTAGTTGATCTAGTGCATGCATCATCTTTTCAAACAGCACATACCTTTTGATGAAGTAGATTATTCCATGGTCCATTGACTGAAAATGTGAAAGTGGAAAGGTGTAGAAGACCGCACAGGCAATCAAAAGCGCGCCAATTTTCAACTGCACAGCTTAGTACCTCTGGCCAAACAAAGGTATCCTGGATTTTTACATCAGTACCTTTGCCCATCTCCGTTCGACCAGTCGTTGGACCTTGAAGTATTAGTTATATGAGGTTATGTATTGTATACCCGTTCGGTATTTAGGCAGATTTCTGTACTGGTATCGAAATCTTCCGCCGCAGAGTACAGCCATCTGCGATTTGGCTTGTCTGCGTGTTGTGTAAGTCCCGAGTTGCAGAAAGTCAAGCGGGGATGCACTTGTGTCCGCCGAGTCGCTCTCGGAACTGGAAGAGCCTAGGCTGTCGATCGAGAATCTGTTGTCGTTGCTGTTGACATCATCAGCACTGTCCTCCATGGTTAGAAAATACCAGCGCAGAAGCAGAGAGCGGGGGAGGGAGGTGTGGGGGTCACTTAGAGACGGCGAGTTGAATAATGAGGAATGCGAAGCCTCGGATGCGACCACTACCTGGAGGGGGTTCGTAGAAATCTAGTTGATAACGAAGGGTCGGGCGTTTCGTTAGGGAAGATCTAGAGAATGACGTAGTGGTTTCGCACATCTCGTTCGTTAATTAGTCATACTACCCGCACTAAGCATTTTAACTCACTTAAATATACAACGACGAAAGCGTACTAGACGTAGAACAATTCAGGTTCAGTTGTCGTGGAGAACTTATGAAACAATGTGAAATATGTTAACACACTTAAATGATGTAATGTCCAGGGTATATTCAATCCAAATCAATCAATGTGTGGAGAACTTATCGTGGAAATATGAAAAGGTCTAGGCACCAGTGCGACGGAAAATAGCGTTGCGACGGACGCGACGGATGGCCACCATGAGAGTCAGCAGCAGCAAACATAGCAACATACCCACAGTCGCGGATGCATGGCAAAGTAGGATAGGCCTTGTACGACCTAGGCGAGCATCGCTTCTGCGAATAAAGAGGGTGTAATAGATGCATGCAGAGCTAGTCTTCCTAGCTGTCTTAGTCTGTATGGTTGAAAGTTGGACAGGTTTGAATTGCAATGCAATGTGTCGATCGAACCACAAAAGCTTTGAAAATACATTACGATGTGTCAATCGAAGCGCAAAACTATTGAATAGTTGCTAGTCGTATGAAAGAACTGAGCGCTCGGGCAATGGATCCCTGTGCAGATGTTCAGCCTTTTTGGACATAGTTGTCGAGAAAAGATAGTTTGACACGCCATCTAGAAGCAACAGCACGAGGTGATGAAGTTCCATGCGCTCATATCGAAGTTAGCTCTCCTTGTATGCAACAGCATCATGCATCTGTATGCAAGATTCATTGCCTACGAGCCACCTGCATCATACTATGTCATCTACACTCTATAGAGTACACGCAGCCCACCAAATAAAAAATGTACACTACAGAAATCATGATAATTAACTACAGTAAGAAGTGTAATTATTCTGGGATAGCAGTAACCCTGGAGGGTATGCTGTGGCCAGCCCAACACAGATTAATTGGGCGGCACGCCGGTAACTGAAGCCGGTAAAACTGAAGCCGAAAAACTGGCTCCAGTAACCGGTTTGGTCTCGGTATTGCGTGAATGCTGAATGGAATGGCTCACAATCCATCGGGGCGATCGAGACGGACTACCTGGCTACAGCTACAGACACTTATAATGGCCGGACTGATGGGCGCCCGAGCGGGAAGGTATGTGCGTGCAGGCACACTTTCGCCAGCATGGACGAACAAAGGCGCGCATGGATCGACGGGTCCGGCGGTGATGAGCAGGAACAAGAGCGTGGTGTTGGGGCCGCAGATGCAGCTAGAGAGCGTAAAAATGATCTACAACGAGAGAGGCGGGCCCGCCAACGCGCATCGGCGCCATCGGTTGACCCTGGAGCCGCTGATACGGCGCGGGAGCGCAAGAAGGCGACGCAGCGAGAGCGGCGAGCTCGCTCGCGCAAAGTTGGCTCAGTTGAAGGTGAAGCGCCTAGCACCTCTGTCCAAGCTGGCAACGCAAGGCACGGTGAAAAGCACGCTGGGGGGGGGGGGGGTCGTGCTGCCTTGCATGGTACGGAGGCAACTGACGTGGGCACAACTTTACGTAGCGACGCGGCGGTAAATGTCGATCCTGACGAGCCTGAGTAGGCGAAAGCTGAGGACTCCAATGATAGCGCTTCCACCGGCAACAACGTTGCTCCGGGTGCAGTGCCTGCTGGTGACGGACCTGCAGCAGAACGGGTTTTCAAGTTGAAAGATCTGAAACCCAACATGCCTACTCCTTGGGCTTTTATCGCTCGCGTTATTGCAAAGAACCCGATCCGCGAATGGAAGACCTGGTTAGACGCTGGTACACTGCTCGAAGTTTTCGTTGCAGACACGGGTCGTGGCTGCACTTGTGTTACGCTTTTTAACGAGGCCGTCAACCGTTTCGATCGCGTCGTAACCCCTGGTGCAACCTGCTACTTTTCTGGCGGGCGTGTAATGCGTGCTTTCTCATCCAATGGCGTCGAGATTTCTTTTGGGTCAGGCTCGGACATTCACAGTACGCCCGATCTATCAATTGTTCCTCACATCGTGACTGTCCGCCTGGCGACTTGCGGGGCTCGAGGACAGGGTGGTCGTAACCACAATTGCAGTTGTGCATGCGTAGGGTGCGCGGAAGCGACTTCAGACTAAAAAGGGGAATCCCGCGGCGAAGCGCGACCTCCTTCTAGTCGACGATTCTGGGTGCAGCATGGTGTGCACTACCTGGAACCATCTTGCTCGGAGCTGCGAGGATATTGCCGAGGGTGCTATCCTAGTTGTCAACGCTGCTGTGCTGTCGACCTACAAGAATGTGCGCTCGGCGTCGATTGGACCCGATTCGAAGATTCTCCACGAGCCCTGCCCTCGCCCGTGCTGACCAACTGCACGAGTGGTACGGTGCCCTGTAGCCTGATCATGTCTTCGCGCCCCTCGTCTTGCCTTAAGTCGGACTTTGAGATATTAAAGTCTCACCAGTTTCTAGTTTTCTTTTTAATACACGGTTGCTAAATACGCCTCGTAATCCGTTTGCCTCACACTATAGAACTTTAGCTATCCCAGCCTACTCAAAGGTCTCGTGTAGTGTGGGCCACGGTATTTGCGCCTGATCGATTTTTTCTGCTCCCCCTCAAATAGTATGGGCAAATCTTCCCGAAATCTAATGCTACTGTTTGTATGTCCATAGTGAAGCTTATACTGTTTTCTCGGCAATTTTTGAGGCTTTTACTTAGTGTGGGCCATACTAATTGCGCGCCCACACTAATAGCGGACCCACACTAATTACACTTTTTACTGTACCGGTACTTTTGATTTCACTGGACATTTCCTAAAAACGTAATTTGATCAAAAAAGCATATTGTTCGCACACGTGTTTCGGTAATAATCTTCAGCCCCTTTCGGAAAGCCGGAAAACATATGCGTTAGTAGCGCGTGAAATTGTGCTTCACACATGGCTTTCTACCTTTTAGTGCTTGGACGTGGAATTCGTCCGAATGACACGTGAAATTAATCCGCACCCCTATCGCTTGAGTATCGTGATCAAGCAATGCAATATTCAGACAAAGAAAAGTACAATACGGTGTATCTTTGCTTGCCTGCTGTAGTATTTTGAATGACTAGCCGAGCGCCGCCGCTACGCGGCGGGGAATTTAAGTTGGTAGACGCTGCGCTCACTAAACTCGCTCCGCTATTGGGGCAGGCTGCCTACGCTTCGCTACGGCAGTAGTGGACCCGTTCCGCTCGCCTCGTCGGCTCGCTGCACTACTCTCAATGTTAGGTTAGTAATACAGCAGGCCGGGGCGGGTCCTGCGGCCCCGCAATATCCTCAGTATGGTGGGGGTCGCCTTCGGCGACGGAGCCGCCTTCGCTGCGCTCGGCAGCTATTCGTACTTAGTGAATAAGCGTGACGATTTCTGTGACGGACAACGTCGTTCTGATTGATACTTTAGACTAGCCGAGCGCCGCCGCTACGCGGCGGGGAATTTGAGTTGGTAGACGCTGGGCTCGCTAAACTCGCTCCGCTATTGGGGCAGGCTGCCTACGCTTCGCTACGGCAGTAGTGGACCCGTTCCGCTCGCCTCGTCGGCTCGCTGCACTACTCTCAATGTTAGGTTAGTAATACAGCGGCCGGGGCGGGTCCTGCGGCCCCGCAATATCCTCAGTATGGTGGGGGTCGCCTTCGGCGACGGAGCCGCCTTCGCTGCGCTCGGCAGCTATTCGTACTTAGTGAATAAGCGTGACGATTTCTGTGACGGACAACGTCGTTCTGATTGATACTTTAGACTAGCCGAGCGCCGCCGCTACGCGGCGGGGAATTTGAGTTGGTAGACGCTGGGCTCGCTAAACTCGCTCCGCTATTGGGGCAGGCTGCCTACGCTTCGCTACGGCAGTAGTGGACCCGTTCCGCTCGCCTCGTCGGCTCGCTGCACTACTCTCAATGTTAGGTTAGTAATACAGCGGCCGGGGCGGGTCCTGCGGCCCCGCAATATCCTCAGTATGGTGGGGGTCGCCTTCGGCGACGGAGCCGCCTTCGCTGCGCTCGGCAGCTATTCGTACTTAGTGAATAAGCGTGACGATTTCTGTGACGGACAACGTCGTTCCGATTGACTCTTTAGATGCTTTCCTGGGACCAAGGCGATTGACCCGATACACTCAATCGGATACTGTAACATGCATAGACCATTTTTTTAGAGCTGTTGTCGCACATGCTGCTCGAAGATCTTTTGTAGAATTGATCGATTGAATCAGATACCGTGTCGAATGGATCAGGTGAGAACCATGCCGCATACTCTGCTGGTATTTCATGTACTTCTTGTACTTCCTGTAGGAAGTTTCCTGTAGGAAGCTTCAATACGGCTGCGATCTGCCACGGTTGTGAGGACTCCGTACTGCACGTAATGGTCCACTAGTGGAGGGACTCTGATTTCGGCCAGTGGGTAGTCAGGTTTGTACAGTACAGTGTACCATAGAAAGTTGAGTGCGCAAATTAGCTCATACTGTAACGTACATGCGCGCCAACCCTGGCCTGTAAAACCTGGCCGCCCCCACTGGCCGAGTCAGAGTCCCTCCTGTATTTGAGGTGGAGTCGTTCATTGAACGGAGTCCTCACAACCGTGGCAGATCGCAGCCGTATTGAAGCTTCCTACAGGAAACTTCCTACAGAAAGTACAGGGATGTGGTGATTATTCAGGATTACTCATGCACTTGTTGCCTGCAGCGATTACTCAAAGTTTACTCTGGTAGCTGTGTTGGTCAGAACCAACCATTAGATGCAGCCTCTGTAGAGCTAGGTTGGAGAGAAAAGAGCTTCTGCTTCATGCAGTCTCTCACTTTGCATTTTAACTTGCAATCAACAAGCACTTTAAGCAACAAGCAGCGGAAATTGACACAAAGTATACTTTAGTCCTTCAAGGACCGCAACAAGATGCAAAGCAGCGAAGCTCGATACGAAGCCGACGGGGACGCCGTTATGCAGAGTGTTCATCAGCCGGTGTTTGAGTTTGTTCAAGCGCCCAGACTGGCCAACTGGAGCCAGGATGCGGTCGTGAGCTGGAAGAGGAGGTGGGATCAGTACGTGGGTATTGTCCGACAACGTTGTATGAAGAGCGGCGAGAGAGTGGAAGCCGCTCTACGCCCGGTCAAGAACTGCATTCAGCCGGAGCTTCTCGAAGTACTGTGCCTCTACGAGCTACGCAAGTCTGTCGATGACATGACAAGTGAGGAACTAGTCGCATTGATAGATGCCAAGCTTGGGTCCGTGAAAAACGCCCAAGTTCCCGGCCTCGATGATTTCTTTCGGCAGATGCTGAAGGTTGACCTTCGTGAAGACGATATTGACGCCAGAGTGCTGAAGGATTACCGCGACTTTGCAACTCTCATCAAGGAGAACGGGTTAAGTTAAATTCTCGGGGTAGGTAACCCTGCGGACAGCGGGTATCAGGATCGCATGAAACTCCGGTGCACGGCGCTGATCGACAACTTGGAGCCGAAGATGCTTCGGGATGATGTTCGCCGACATGTGAAGTACGAGTGCCGCGAGGCCAAGCGCAATGACTTCACTCTCTTCGGTATTATCAAGGAGAAGGCTTGCGCTCAGCACAAGTACTATGTGCTTGCTTAGGAGCAGAAGGGCAGCCCAACGTCCAAGAAGGAGAAAGCGGCGGACCGTAGCAGCAAACCGGGCGGCAAGCCTGGGAACTCGAAGCCTGCGAGCTCGGCTAAGAGTGCCGGAGGTGCTGGCAGCAATGCAAAGTACCCTTCGAGCAAGAACGAAGTGTCGCCATCTAAAACTGGGTGCTGGCACTGCAAGGGACCCCATTGGCTGCGGGATTGTCCAACGGCGAGTGAGGAGGACAAGACGCGGGAGGTGGAGAAGATGAAGGAGGTGCGTGAGTCGGCGCGTGGCCGAGTCAAGAAGATTGGAGCAGCGCCTGCACCGGGTGAAGTGTTGGTTAACAATCTGCTGACTATCCCGTACTTGGCGGATACAGGCTCAGAGGAGACCTACCTTCCTCGCCAGTACTTGACGGAGCTAACAGCCTTGGGAGCTGTGCTTGATGTCGCCCTTCTGCCTCAAGTCGAGAAGAAGAATGCAGGAGGCAACGTGGTGGAGTGTCGCGATGCCGTCACTCTGGACCTTTTGCTGTAGACGGCGGCTGGACCAGTGCACTTGTCGGAGGTGACCTGCAAGGTCATGGAGGGTTGTGAAGAAGACTTTATCCTGGACAAGGACACGTTGGTGACGCTGGGAATCGACGTCAACGAGCAGCTATCGCAACTTGTTGCTGGGCCTCCTGCTGGTGATGCAGACCCGTTTGATCTGGGGCTCCCTGCAGTGGCCCCTCCGTCGGAGATCCGGACGAAGCTTGAAGAAATGGTGACAACTGCGGGTGACAATGGGTTTGACAAGGGCTATCTGCGTTTCCTACGAGTAGCTGTGCTCGAATTTGAGGATGTCTTTCGCATCGATCTGCTGGTCGACCTACCGGCCGATGTTGAACCGCTACGGATCACGTTGCAGCCTGGTGCTCACCCGTTTCGGGCTCGGACTCGGCGGTACGGACCAGAGCAGAGTGTTTTCTTGCGAGAGCACGTGCGTACCCTGGAGAAGATGGGGTTTGTTCATCGAAACAACATGGGCCGGTGGGCTTGTGCGGCCGTTCCCGTGCCGAAAGCCGGCAGGCCCAACGAGTTTCGTCTCACGATCGATTATCGACCTGTGAATGTGCTGACTATTCCTATCGCTGGCACGGGTGCGGACTTGACGTCGTCCTCTGAAAACGTGGATGGCGCGTACGGTTTTGCTGGGTTGGACATGCCCAGCGGCTTCTCGCAACTCCCGCTCGACGATGAGAGTCAAGAGATGGTGACCTTCATTACGGACGACGGTGTGTGGACGCCGTGTCGAGGGCAGCAAGGAGCAGCCGACTTGCCCCTGCATTTTCAGAATCAAATGAATGTGGCCTTCGCGGACATGATCTACGTGGAGTTATTGATTTGGATTGATGATATCCTTCTCTACGCTCGCACGCCGCGCGACTTCGTCGCTGCCCTGCACCGATTCCTGACTCGAGTGCGGGAACGTCGCCTCAAGTTGAGTGTTGAAGAGTTTTCTGTTTCGCAAGGAAGCCAATTGGTGTGGTCGCATCTTTAGTGGTGCCGGCATTCGCCATGACCCCGAACGGCTCAGCGGGTTGCGTGAGATGCACCTTCCTGCTACTGTTGCTGACTTGCAGCAGTTCCTTTGTGCTACGGGGTGGATGAGGGATTCTCTTATGGATTACAGTCGAGTCATGCAGCCGTTGCACGACAAGCTGGAGGAAGTGTTGAAAGTAGTGGGGCGTACGAAAAGACTGGCAGCTGGAGATACTATCACGTGGAGTGACGATGATGTTGCAGCTTTTGCTGATGCTCGCCAGCCCTCACTACAGCGCACACGCTGCACTTCCCGTCTTCCGATGCCAGCATTTGTGTGATGTCGGACGCTTCGGACCGTGGCTGGGGACTGGTCGTCTCTCAAGTCCGGAATTGGATTGAAGGCGTGCCTGTGACAGAGCAGCAGCACGAGCTGCTGTCTGCAAAAGCGGCAAGTTCGATGCCACTGCTAAGCGCTGGAGCATTATTGAGAAGGAAGCATTCCCCATTATTTAGGCCGCCCGTAACCTCACCTACTTGCTCGTTAGGGCGAACGGGTTCCGCCTTTATTGCGACCACAAGAATTTGATCTACGTGTTCGCTCCGGACCAAGAGGTGAAGAGCCAAGTACGTGGCAAGCTGCAGCGCTGGGCTATGTCGTTGACGGGGCTTCTGTACAAGATTGAACACATCGATGGCCAGGCCAACTTGTGGGCCGACTTGCTTTCTCGGTGGGGTCTACCTTCGGGAGAGGAAGGTGGTGTGACCAAATGCAAGGCCATCACCCGCAGTCAGACCCGTGCGACATCCGCGGTGGATAAGCAAATGCAACGACTACACCTTCGCGCCGGTGACTTCGTGTTTCCCACTCTGATCGAGTTACAGGATGCACAGCGAAAGCATGCCGGGCTTGCGCCACCGACAGCGCAACTGGACCGTGATGGCACGCTTATGGTGGCAGGACGTGTTTGGATTCTTGAGGTGGAAGTGGCGCTACTGCAGCGCATCTTGATCGTCGCGCATTGTGGCAGTCAGGGCCACCGTAGAATTGAGCCTATGATGACGACTGTGACGGAGATCTTTGAGGTTGTGAACCTGGCTCAAGTGTGTTCGCCGCTTTCTGGGTAGGTGTTTGCTCTGCAAGCACGTGAAAGGTGGGAACATTATTCCACGTCCGTGGGGTCCTACGTACGATGCCAAGGAGCGCAATGAGCTCCTACACGTTGACTACTTGTACATGGGGGACAGCGTGGGTGCGTGCAAGTATGTGTTGGTACTGAAAGACGGCCTCACTCACTTTTGTGAGCTTGTAGCGTGCGATTCACCTACGAGTGCCGTTGCGGCGAGTGCAATGCTGGACTGGTGGAAGCGCTTTGGCGCCCCCTCTGTGCTCGTATCAGACCAAGGCAGTCACTTCAAGATTGAGGTGATCCGCCAAGCGTGCAAAACGCTGGACATTGAACAGAGTCTCGTCGTAGCTTACGCGCCCTGGATTAACGGTACAATTGAGCGTCTGAATCGCGATGTACTACAAGTGGTTCGCGTCCTGCTCATGGAGTACAAGCTGGACAATCGTGAGTGGGTCTACTTACTTCCTCTTGTTCAAGGCAACCTGAACCATACACCCGTGCAGTCGCTGGGCGACTTATCGCCCAGCGAGCTCTTTACGGGCTTGCCAAGACCGACGCCGTTTGAACCGATTCTTCTAGAGCGTGGCAAGAAGGTGGACATGTTGATGCCTTCGGATGGACTGCCGGCGGAGCGACTTGCAACGTTGCGCGACAGTTTGGCAGCCATGCACAGGGAGGTGATTGACCAGCGTGAAAAGCGCCGGCTGCAGAACATGGCGCGCTTCAAGGGCGTTGAGTGCAACTTCAGCGTCGGAGATTTCGTTCTTTGGTCGCGAATCGACTCTCGCTTGTCTGCGGACAAGCTTCTCGCCCGATGGGTCGGTCCGTTCGAGGTGATTAACACCGCACCCCACTCGTTCGACATACGACACCTTGTCACGAACCAGTACTACACGGTACATGGCTCGCGTCTGAAGTTCTACGCGGATGCCAGCCTCGATGTGGATGAAGAGCTGCTTGCACATGTTGGAAATCAAGGCATGGTGCTCGGTGTTGAAGCAATCAAACAACACCGTTTCATCAAAGGTGTTTGGCAGTGTAATGGGCCTACCTTGGCCCACTACAACAGCTTACACGTCTGCGCACGTGTATGAGGAAGCGTAGCTTAGTTTAAACTAGAGTTAATTATACTCGGGCCTCCGAGTATAGATTAATCTAAATAAACGATCCAAATAATGTTTTTGGGTTAAAATGAGAACTGCTATTTTTGTTTTATGTTTTTCTGACTTCCTCTAAATGTAATATTCTAAGTTAGGAATCTGCCAACGGCTGGTTGGCAGAATTCCACTGCTATGCATGTCGCTCATTGGTTAAAAGATGCTGCTTTCAACCAATGGGAATCCTAAATGTCTATGAGCCACCCGTCGTGGTGACCGTAAATGAATGTGGCCCTTGATGTAACGTACATCAAGGCCGAGGAAGTGTTTGTACCTTTAACAGATATTGCGTCTGTTATAGTCACAAGTGGCTGTAGCCACTTGTGCGTGTAACCCCGTTACACCATCCCCCCCTTAAGGTTAGACGCGCCGGTCACGGCACGTCAATCAGGCAATTGACCATTCGTCAATTCTTCACGTTGCGAGAAAGAAAATCTCGAGCTCATTCCGCAATGAGCTCGCCAAAGGAGAAGACCGCCGACACGACAGAGGGTAAGCTCTCTGTCGTGGACTACCACGAGCGCCAGCAAACAAAGCGCGGCGCCGCTGCTGCCACGTCTGCGGCGGGGACAACTCAGCCTGAGATTGTCCTCCAAGGATCATGCATAGTCAACGACGCCGTTGACTATGAGGAAGGCGACGTGGAGATGGAGGAGGGCGAGAGCTCTCCGTCCAAGCGCAAGGAGTCTATCGACAGTGATAGTCTCGACCCGCATGCCGGGTCGAGACGCCCTCGTGAAGAAGACGACTCGGACGCTTCGAGCTCGAAGCGTTCGCGTAGCGCAAGCGAGACTCCGCTCTCTGCTGCTGGGGCGTTGAGTTCGCCACGTGCCGTGGCGACTTCAAGTTCTCTGCGCGCTGCTCATGCAGCGCGCGATCCGTGGATGCCGTCCGCGACTGAGATCGCGGCACGGGTGGGCAACTCAGTGCCACCGAACACTATCCCGCTGTACGTATGCAGCGCGATTGTGGATGATGCCGTGGCTGAGGGACAGCACTTTGATCCGATGACGGATCAAAGGCGCGACTACTATATCGGACTCTTCCATGAGCTCCGAAATTACTCCAGCAAGAAGACCTCTTCTCGCAGCAAAGTGCCTGAGTGGCAGGCACTTTGTCAAAGTTGGAATGCCTTTGTTGAAAACTTCAACAAGAATCCGGCAGCTTACCGTGAGCGGGTTAAGCATGCCCGTGAGCGCTTCGAGACGTTCTCGACGCGTGGGAGGCTGGAGCAGCTCCACAGATCTTCTGTGGATGCAGGTGTTCCGTGTGCTGTGCCCGAAGACCAGCAGTGCACGTTGTGCCTTCCGGGTGCGGCGCGCTTGAGCGACCGCGACCTAAACGGGTACACGTCGGTCCGTGTACCTGCGAGTCTCAAGGACCTCCGTGCCAAGTTTATGGCACGCGAGGAACGCGGCGAGCGTGGTGCTTCGAGCGCTGTGGGTGACCACAGTGCTTGCACTACCTTCGCGCCGGCAGTGCGTGGTGGGCTTCGTATGCGCTCACCATTTCCGGAACGTCCTGCAGCAGGACGTCCCGCGGCTCCCATGTATCTTGGTGGGGAGGAAACCCTCTCCAACGAATACGATAACGAACCGGGTGCCGGTTCGTTTTCGGGATACTAAGGTCGACAATACGCTCAACAATCCAACGTGTTGAGCCGTGGGCGTCACGGATCGGAGGCGGCGGTGGTGGGAACACGCCCCGGGTATGGTCAACCTGGGGTTGACTTTGGGCCTCCGTCTCTCGAAGACCGAGTTGTTGCCGTGGAGCGGCTTCAGAGCAGCGACTTTGCTGCTCTGAGGCAGGAGATTGCAAACCCGAGGGCTCAAGTCGCTCAGGTCGCGCAGACCGCGTCAGACGTTTCCGTCGACATTGGAGGTCGTGTCGAGCGTTTGGTCCAGCGCGTCCGCGCGCTGGAGAAGGGTTCGGCTCCCGCTTCGAGCCAGCCGAGCTAGCTGGCTCGTGCTGCCGGTATGGCTTCAGCCGCCCGACGTAAAAGGTCGGGTGGAGGCGCATGCTAGACGGAATGTCTACTGTGTAAGCGTTGCCATGCCGTGCCAACACTGTGAACGGCCCGATGAAGCGCGGAGCGAGCTTACTCGCCCCGAAGTCAGAGACTGCATGTTTAGGCAGGTTTTGAGTAGCTAACAAAACCAATGAACCCTTCTTGAATTCATTTGTTACATCTGCCATTATTGTCTGCGTTCAGCTTCTGCCGGTCGACAGAAGCTGCAATAGCGTCTTGGACAAACCGGATGACGGCTTGTCTGCGCTGCACGAATGCAATTGCGTCCGAGCTGAACTCGTTCAGCTCGCCTGTAGCAGTAGGATCGACCTCTGCGTTGGTCTTCGCGGTGTCTGTGCCCCGCACAGACACGTTGTTCTTGTTGCTCTTCTTTTTCTTGTCGGTGTCTGTGCCCTGCACAGACGCATGCTTCTTCTTCTTGCGCGTAGTCGCGGCTGACACTGTGCAAGTGTCAGCGGCATTCTGCGGCTGCTGTGTTGCGGCCGTAGATCCTCCCCCACTTAAGGAAGGAGCCACCATCCCGAGCAGGCTCGGGAGGCGTGGGTGCCGCATGGCATTCACGTAGAACGGTGTATGCCCGGTCGAGGCATGCACCGAGTTGTTGATGGCGAACTCTGCCATCGACAAGCACTCGCTCCAATGTTGGAACGAGTGAGCGTAGCTCTTGAGTATGTCGACGAGCACGCGATTCACGCGCTCGGTCTGCCCATCCGTCTGCGGATGGTCCGCAGTCGACATTGAAAGCTGGCTCCCAAGAAGTGTGAACACTTCTTGCCACAGGTGTGCTGTGAAACGTGGGTCTCGATCCGACACGATGTCGATCGGCATGCGATGGTGTTTGAACACCATGTCAACGAACAGACGTGCCGTCTGCTTCGCAGTCACTTCAGCGGGTACCGCAGCAAGATGTACCATCTTGCTGAAGCGGTCAACAAAGACCACAACTCCCGTGTTCGCCTGGCTGTCCGGGGGAAGACCGAACACGAAGTCCAAAGACATGGACTGCCAACACTCCGACGGAGTCGGTAGTGACTGCAAGGGAGCCTGCGCGAACGGCGCAGGCTTCACACGTTGGCATACCTCGCAAGCACGGACGTACTTGCGCACCCACTTGTACTGGTGGGCCCAGTAGAAGTCGCGCGTGAGAAGGACATACGTCTTCTCACGGCCCGGATGCCCCGCAGTCGGTGCATCATGATACTCATACATGATCCTGAGGCGCAGGTCATGATCGTTGGGCACGACAACGCGGTCCGCGTTGTCGTCAACTGCACTGTAGAGTAACAAGCCGTCGTGCACCCGATAACGGTGTGCACGAGCACGAAGATGTTTCGGCAGCTTCTGACGAGTTTTGTCAGAAGGCGCTGAGCCGTAGGCCAGCAGGAGCTTCGCATCCGCGTCGTGCGCGTATGCGGCCTTCACGTCGTCTAGCAGGGACGACGTAGGTGTGCTCGACCGCATGGCGTCAATGGCATTGACGTCGGCATCACTTGAAGCGTAGTCAGGTCGACGCGATAACGCGTCGGTCACCACATTGAGTCTTCCGGGTTTGTACTCGACCCGGAAGTTATACTCCGCGAAGAAGGATAACCATCTCGCCATCCTTTGCGAGATGTGCGGCGACTTCACAGCCGTCCGCAGTGACGCGTGGTCTGTATAGACCACGAACGGTTTGCTTCCGAGTAAGTACACTCGGAACTTCGCGAGTGCATACTTCATGGCAAGGAGTTCCTTGTCATGCACCGGGTAGTTGCGTTCAGCTGGCTTCAGCTGACGCGATTGGTAGTAGACGACGCGATCACGGCCTTCGTGATCGTGCTGCATCAACGCACATCCGATTGCGAAATCGGATGCATCGCACACTACGTGGAATGGGCGATCTTGGTCGGCTACCGCCAAGATCGGCGCCTCAGTCAAGCCCCGCTTGACTGCATCGAAGGCCTGCTGACACTCAGCAGACCAAATCCACTCGGCATCCTTCTTTAGGAGCTGTGACAGCGGGCGTATCGTGCCCGCATAGTCCTTCACGTACTTGCACAAGTACGTGGCCAAGCCAAGGAACTGCCGCAGTTCCTTGACGCTCGACGGAGTCGGCCACTCGTTGATCACTCTGACCTTTTCAGGGTCAGGGCGGACACCATGTTTCCCAACGAGACACCCGAGCACGGGTATCTCGCTCGCCCCGAAGATGCACTTCTTCAGGTTCGCGTAGAGCTTGTGCTTGCGCATCAGCGCAAGCAGCTTCCGGAGATGCACCCTGTGCATCTCAATATCGCTCATCCCGTTCGCAGCCCGGCTGTGGACGAACACGTCGTCGAAGTAGCTCGGTGCGAAGTCGCGCACCGAGCGCAACAAGTGCGTCACGCACCTGTTGAAGGTCGCAGGGGCGTTCTTCAGACCCTGCGGCATCACTAGCCACTCCCAGAGCATGCCGCTTGGCGTGCTCACAGCCGTGAGAGGGATATCGCTCTCACGCATTAGGATCTGATAGAACCCATCGCGCAGATCAAGAGCACTATAGATGGTGCTCCTGGCCATCGAATCGATGTTAACATCTTTTCGCGGTATCGGCGTCTGCGCCGGTATCGTCGCATCGATCAACTTGTTGTACGCATGAACGATGCGCCAGCCGCCCTGTGGCTTCTTGACACAGAACGTCGGAGCACTGTGCGGGGACTTCGATTCCCGCACTTGTCCAGCTTTGCGGCGACTTTCAAAGAAGTCGTCGATCGCTTTGACCTGTTCTCGCGGCAGTGGCCACTGCCGCGTGACGCAATACTTAGTGCCCGGCACGAGATCAATCTCGTGCTGAATGCCCGTGTCCTGCAGAAGCTCCGCAGGGATCTCTTCCGGAAGTACGTCAGCGTACTCCCGTAGGATCTCGTAGTAGGGACTCGACTTCAGCGAGTCCCAGCTCTGTTCTTCAAAGCGTTCCTTCTTCGTCTTGGCACTGAGAGTGTCTCCACTCTCAGTGGTGCTCTCCATGAAGAGCTGTCTCAGTTCCTCATTCTCGCTCTTCGTTCTCTCGGCGTCCGAGAGAATGCATATTTGCTCGATGCGTCCATCGTGCAAGTCACGCGCGAAGCGCTTCCAGTCATGACTGGAAGCGAAGTCAACTCCGACGCTTGCGTCGGGGGATTAGCGAGAGTCATCTCCCTGTACCGGAATCCGGCACAGGTACGCGTCAAGACGTTCAACGTCTCGACGTCCGGCTTCTCTGCCTCCGTCTGCCCAGCAGACATCTCTTGTAGCGTCTCGGCCCCTGGCCGAGACTTGCGCAGCGACCTTCGCATGCGCCGTCTTCTCTTGCGGAGCCCGGCTCCGCTAGACCCTTGACCTCGTCCAGGCCCAGCCGTGGACGGGTGTTCTTCTTTAGTACCGTCGGCGGGTTCATCCCGCGGGCGAGCGACTTCAAGCCCGGCTTGGTCGCCCGGCGCTTCGTCGTGCAGCCCAGCTGCACGACAGCATGCAAGTTTTTCCGGTGCGGGACGTTTGCAACCGTCCGCACCGCCTGCAGCGTCGGCTCCCGGAGCCGACACGCCATCTTCACCTCGACGCCTGTTATTGGCGGAGCCCTTCGTTACAAAGGGTGCGTCGACTCCCAGAGTCGACGCGAAATGTCTTCTCGCAGCGTCGGTTCCACGAACCGATGCGACTTCAATACCTCGACGCCTTCCATTGGCGGAGGCCCCCATTACGGAGGGTGCGTCGGCTCCCAGAGCCGACGAATCGAATTCACTCATGCCATCGACTCCCGGAGTCGACGGCGTTCCCTCTCCCTGGCCAATGCTATTGGCCAGGTCTGGTCCAATCAGGTTCGCATCGGCCCCTTCGGCCGAAGCGTGTGACTCGCTTCCGTCATCCGCGCCGCTTGAGGCCGGAGACTGTCCTTGATTCGCTGAAAAGCGAGTGTCGACCTCCGAGGTCAACACTTTTCCTTCGCTAGCCGTCGGCGGCAACGCCGACGCCACGTGTTCCTGCGCGCGCGCTCGCGCGCGTCCAGGGTGCTCCGGGTCAGCAGCGTTAGGTGCTGTCTCGACTGGGGAATCGCGCGCACCGGTTGGTGCGTGTGGGGCGGTAACAGGGCCATCGCTCTCTGTTCCGCTTTCGCGACCGAAGCGCACAAGAGTGCGCTTCTCCCAATCGATTACCGGATCATGCCGTGCGAGCCACGGCATGCCCAATACCATGTTGAACTTATCGTCCAGGTCCAGGACGATAAAGGTTTCGACAAACACTCGACCTTTGTACGTGAAGCGCACGCGTACCATGCGCTTCTCGGTCTTGACGACGACACCTGTCGCCAGGCGTACTTCCAACATACTTCGAGGTATCTTTAAATCCTCGAAGTCAAGCATTGATAGGCTTCGCAGTCGAACAAAGTTCTTCGACGCGCCGGAATCTACCAAAGCACGACGAGAGTCTCTTGCTCTCGTCGACTTCACTTTCAGGATGACAAGGTCGTGCTTGTCATCTTGGTTCTTGCAGTGAGAGTCAACCTCACTGGGGGCTGCAGTCCTCAGTGTCGCGTGTCCAAGGTTGACACGCGGAACTGCATTACCAGTAGGGCGCCCCGCGCCTACTGGCGTCCAGCGTTTTTTGTTTGATTGCGACGGTGCCCGGCACCGCCGCGATAGCCACCCTGCTGGTGCACGGGAGCCGTGCACTCTCGAGCAAAGTGACCGATCCTACCGCATCGGTAGCATCGCACATTGTTTCCCTGCGACTGCTGCCAGCAGCAGTGGCAGCGCTCGAGAGGTCCATTGGTTCTGGCCCTCCCGTCCTCACTACCGGGCGTGGTTGCGGCCTCGGTACGTGTGCATGTAGTTTAGCCTGCCGCAGGCTAAACTCCTCTTGCATGGCAAGAGTGATTGCAGCTTCGAGAGTACTCGGGTACTCACGGAAGAGATAGGTCTTCACAGGCCCATCTCTCAGTCCCTTCATGAACGTGACGACCTTGGTCGCCTCGTCGATCGGGTTGGTCACGATGTTCGAGACCAAGTACCGTGCTCTCTGAGCGTAAGCATGGACGTCATGCTTACCCTGCTGCAAGTCGAGGAACTCCGCCCTCGACCGGAACTCATTCTGCGGGGGTTCAAACGCTTGTCTGAGCTCCTCCTTGAACACCTCGTACGTGCTGAAGCACGTAGGGTCTGAGAGTCGGCGTCCGTACGCCCAACTCCTCGCACGTCCGCCAAGGCAGGACATGGCGAACGCGACCTTCGACAACGGGTCGACGATACGTCGAGCCCAAATGGCAGTGTCGAGTTCGACAAGCCAACGGAGGAGAGGCTCACCCTCTCTTCCTACGTAGTTGCTCACGTTGAGCTTCAGCGATTGCGCGCGTGGTGTCGTCCCCGACGACACCGTGGTAGTGGCAGCAGCATCTCGCTGCTCCTTCAAGATGAAGCCCAGAGCAACACCGTGTTGCTCTGTCGGCGTTAGCGTACGCAGCATCGTAGCTACAGCCGCCTCACCAATGACTGTTGACAGTCGTTGGAGGGCCTCCCACTCTGGGTCTGACAGGTGGGGGCAGTCAGCGCGTGCAACATGGGTTGCAGGCGTCGTGGAGCTTTCCATGGGCCTCGGTATCCATGGGAAGGTTCTCGGCTCCGTGTTCGTGCGGTAACGTACGAACTCAACTTAGTCGGTCGTTGGACGGACTACAAAGTGCTACCAGGTGTAATGGGCCTACCTTGGCCCACTACAACAGCTTACACGTCTGCGCACGTGTATGAGGAAGCGTAGCTTAGTTTAAACTAGAGTTAATTATACTCGGGCCTCCGAGTATAGATTAATCTAAATAAACGATCCAAATAATGTTTTTGGGTTAAAATGAGAACTGCTATTTTTGTTTTATGTTTTTCTGACTTCCTCTAAATGTAATATTCTAAGTTAGGAATCTGCCAACGGCTGGTTGGCAGAATTCCACTGCTATGCAGGTCGCTCATTGGTTAAAAGATGCTGCTTTCAACCTATGGGAATCCTAACTGTCTATGAGCTACCCGTCGTGGTGACCGTAAATGAATGTGGCCCTTGATGTAACGTACATCAAGGCCGAGGAAGTGTTTGTACCTTTAACAGATATTGCGTCTGTTATAGTCACAAGTGGCTGTAGCCACTTGTGCGTGTAACCCCGTTACAGGCAGCTACTCGTGTCGTAGGAGGGCCTGCAAGAGGAAGAAGACTCATGGGAGTCCCTTGAGAGTTTGGCAGCCCAAGTTCCTGTGCCCGTTGCTGCCTACGTCCAGACCTGTGAAGATGAACAATTCCAAGCGGCGTTCACAGCTCTCGGGCAGCAACCTGCAACCGGAAATTGAGTCAGTGGCCAAGTTGAAGCCCCGTGTATCCTCGGGGGCAGTGTGGTGGTTATTCAGG
The DNA here is from genome assembly GCA_016169955.1 of Phytophthora vignae f. sp. vignae. Classification (NCBI taxonomy): domain Eukaryota; phylum Oomycota; class Peronosporomycetes; order Peronosporales; family Peronosporaceae; genus Phytophthora; species Phytophthora vignae. The sequence continues at coordinate 1,476,066 of JABJUM010000009.1, read as the reverse complement.
ATTACTCTGGCACTTGTTGCCTGCAGCGATTACTCGAAGTTTACTCTGGTAGCTGTGTTGGTCAGAACCAACCATTAGATGCAGCCTCTGTAGAGCTAGGTTGGAGAGAAAAGAGCTTCTGCTTCATGCAATCTCTCACTTTGCATTTTAACTTGCAATCAACAAGCACTTTAAGCAACAAGCAGCGGAAATTGACACAAGGAAGTACAGGAAATACCAGCACAGTATGACAACCTACCAAAAACACCCAAGCAAATCGCGTCCTTCTATTTGGGGTGATTCTGGGGGTTGCACCCCCAGACCCCCGCATTAGAAAAACTAACTACTGGACAGGGCAACGGGTCCGTTCGCAGAGGAGCTCGTCGCTGGGCCCGCCTCCGCAAATACCGCGCGGCCCTGCTTCGCGGGCACCCCGCGCGGGTTTTGTTGAAATGAACAGTTTAAACAGAGTAGGTAGCTCACTACAATGTATTACTCCTTTGGTTATCCTCTATTCCTATGCCTACTACTCTAGATCCGTGCTCGGTACCTGGAGGCAAAAGAGGAAGTGAGCTCGTCTTCGGACTGCGTCCTCGACTCCTCACTCCTCGGCCTCGTGTCGTCATCGCACTATGTATGGTTGGCAGGCAGCTCTCTGCCTGTACTATCCAGACCGCATCTGGCGATCTGAACTTCTCTCGTACTTGCTAAATCAAAACATTAACATGTTTGAGAGGGTTTTCATTTCAGTTGCAAAACAACTCGACTGGCAGACAGGCGAGACCTGCTGCCACTGTGCGAGCAGGGCGCGCTCCGCGCGCCTACATTCAACACTCCCACTAAGTACTAGGGTAAAGTTTCAGATCCCGCACTCCTAGCTTCTCTCTTAGTTTTAGGAATTGTTTTGTGGGGAGAGCTTTTGTGAGAATATCCGCAGTCATCTCTGTTGTAGAGCAGTAAGCTATCTTGAGGCGGCCTAGTTCAACCAGGTCCCTCGTAAACAGGTAGCGGATCTCAATGTGTTTGTTTGCTTTGTGATTTCCAGGATTTTTCACAATGCTGATGGCAGCGTTGCTGTCACACCATACCTGCACTGGTACCTTTTGAGGAAATCCCATTTCTCCCAGCAAGTGCCACAACCACTCACTTTCTTTAGCTCCCTCACTTAGTGCGATGAGTTCAGCTTCAGCAGTAGAGAGCGACACGCCTCCCTGCTTGCTACTACACCATGACACACTGGCTCCGGCCATTTGGATTACGTACCCTGTTACGGATTTACGTTCTTTAGGTTGACACGCGAAGCTCGCGTCAGTGTACACTTCGTAAGTCACGTCCCTCGTTTTTCCATCGAGAAACAGACCGTACGTTGACGTCCCTTTCAAGTATTTGAGTACTCGCCTAGCCGCTTCCCAGTGCGTGCGGTTGTAACAAGACAGAAATTTGCTCAATTCTCTAACCGCGTTGGCGATGTCCGGTCGTGTGCCACGGACCAAATATTGGAGTGATCCAACAATGCCTCTGTAGTCGTAAGGCTGCGCAGCGATCTGCTCTGCGCTCATGTTCGTCTCTGGCTCGAGTACGAGACCAGGCGCTTGGGGTGTCATCACCGGTGAGCTATCGACAAGTTTGTACTTCGTAATCAGCTCTGCAATGTACTTGCGCTGTGAGATCATCATCACACGCTGGTTTCTGTTGCGGGTTACTTCCATCTTGAGGATGTAGTGGATGTCGCCGAGGTCCTTCATCTTGAACCGTTTTGACAACTCGGCTTTAAGCCTATCAATGAGTCGCATGTTTCGCGACATGATCGTCAGGTCATCGACATAGACCACGACTATGATCCAATCTACTCCCACTTTTTGCACGTAGATGCAAAACTCTTTGTGGCAGCGTGCAAAACCCATCGACGTCAAAAAGGTATGAAGGACTTTATACCAGATGCGAGGGGCTTGTTTTAGACCATAGATGCTCTTCAGAAGTTCACAGACCAAGTGCTCTTGGCCTCGCTTTGCAAAACCGTGAGGTTGCCTCATGTAGATCTTTTGCTCTCCTTCCATCGTGCCGTTCAAGAACGCCGTATGGACATCCATCTGATGGATATGACAGTCCATTATCGTCCCTATCGCCAGCACTAAGCGCAGCGACTCGAATCGTGCCACGGGTGCGTATACCTCATCACAGTCTACCCCAAACTCTTGGTGGTTGCCCTGTGCTACGAGGCGTGCTTTGAACCGCTCAACAGTCCCGTCGGCGTTATACTTTACTACCAGTACCCAGTGACAGGGCAAAGCCTTACGTCCGGGTGGCAGTTTTACGAGTCTCCACGTCCCATTCTCGATCAGGGAGTCGTACTCAAGTTCCAGAGCCTGTTTCCACTGCTCTCTATGAGGTCCACTCAAGGCTGCTTTGAGCGACCGTGGTGTCGGCACTTTGTGCTCTAGTATGTCCTGCGCAATGTTTTTGTCTAACATCCCTGAAAGCACTGATAGTCCTCATATCTCTTCGGCTTCTTCGCCTCTCTACGTGGGCGAGGTTCGCGCCTCTGCGGCGTATCCACGAGTCCCGCACGTTGGCGTTTCTTTTGAGCTCCCACTGCTGGGCTACTGGCTTCGGTGGCTGCTTCAGCTCCCACTGCCTCAGTAGACCCCTGTGCTCGTGATTCAGCTCCCACTACTGCCGTAGACTCGTTGGCAGGTGTTTGGTTTCCTTCTGCTGCGGGTGACTCTCGCGCGGCAGATTCAATTGTGAGGCCTTCTTCGGTCTACCCGAAAGCTCGTTGGACCATAGTGGCTACATTGGTCGTATCGAACAGCACATCACGCGATAGGATGTGCTTGTTGTTGTACATGTCCCAGAGTCTATAACCCTTCGTTTCCTCAGACATCCCGAGGAACCGGCACTTCACGGCGCGAGCAGAGAGCTTTTTGTCCTTTCTTAGGGCGGCAGGAACGTGCGCAAAGCACACACATCCCCACACAGGTAGCTTGCTCACGTTGGGTGGCTCTCCATACACCATCTCATACGGTGTCTTGTTTCCCAAACGTGCCATGGGTGTGCGATTCTGCACATAAGTCATGTACATGAGCGTCTCTGGTCACCACCTGTGCTCCATAGCTGCGTCCTTCAACGCGCAACGAACTCTATCCAGTTTGCTCTGGTGGTCTCGCTCTGCAGCTCCGTTTTCTTCGGGGCTGTAGGCGTTGGATGTCTGGAATACGATGCCTTTGCCTTTGCAGAAGCTTTTAAAGGCTGCGTTCACAAACTCAGTGCCTCCGTCGGACCTGATCCGACGAATCGTGAACTTTCCCTCACGCTCAAGCTGCAAAAGTAGCTCCTCTACTTTCTCAAACACTTCCTTCTTACTACGTAGGACGTAGGTCCAGCGCCACGACGTGTTGTCGTCAATGATACTCAGGAAGTATTTGATTTTCCCGCAGCTGCCATACACCCCTATGGTCTTCATGGGGCCGTTTGTGTCCATATGAATGGTGCTGATTGGGTTCTCATCTCTAGAGCCCTTTGCCTTCCGGTAGGACATTCTCCTCTTCTTCATCTCTGCACATGTTGTGCAAAAGAATGGGATCTTTCTCAGACCTGGCGCGGATAATTTTGGCATTCCAGCCACCACTTTTGTGCTTAACATTGCAACTAATGCCTCCTTGTTAAGGTGTCCCAGCTTAACATGCCACTCCTGCAGTGTGCGCTCTAACCTTTTAGTGCCCAGGTGAGCTAGTGGCTTGCAGGGCTCCTGCTTTACAGCGTTGCAGAGCAATTGACGCTCTTGCAGTGTTTTATTTTGTATATAGTATGCCCCGTTAATTGCTTTTGCAACAAACACTAATTCATTGGCAAAGAACACAAATTTGTACTCGCCAGTCAGGGAACCAAATATCTGGTACCCACCGCGCCTGAGCCAGAACTCGCTCAGAATATTCGAGGTAGCGTCCGGTACTAACGCAATATTCTCGAACAGAAAAGGTCTAATTCCTTGTGGACCATGCAAATACAACTTTATTGTGCCAAGATGTGTATTTGAGTGCTTAGAGCCCTGTGCGAATGTAAACATGTACTGGTTGTTGGGCTTCTTCTGCACAAACCGCGCTGCCTCGCTGGTTAGTCCGTGCCCGCACCCTGAGTCAAGTACCCAAGAATTTGTGGTTAGATAGGAATCATCGTCTAACAGAAATGGATACAAATTTCGAACCTTTTTCTCGAGGTCAGTCAGCATGCCGGCGAAGCTCTTCGTCGCCTCGGCAATCTCTTGATTGCTGTCCTCGCTTGGCTGCTCTTCCATGTCCACGTCGCCGTCCGATTGCTTAGCGGCGGCTGGAGCCACGTCCGCAGAGTCAGTCTTCACTGCATTGACGACGCTGTCCATTGGCTCGTCTTCGTCGTTCATCGGCGAAGTGCCCTTTCCAGGCGTATCAGGCTGCTGAAAGTTGCTTGGGGGCGGGCTCGTGTACCCATCCGGAGTCGCAGGCAGCGAATCTTGTTGCGCGTTGCACGCGTCTACTGCCACGACTTTGGCCAGGCACTCGGCCAATGGGATTTCACGACGCTCCTTCGCCTTGGCCTTGCCCTTTCCATTACCCTTCATCTTGGGCGTAGGCTCGTGCACTTCCTTGCGAGCCTTACGGCTTGGGTACGTCCACACATTGCGGCGAAACACACCCGCAGCCCTGTCTGCGCGACGCGCGGGGCAGTCGAGCATCTTGTGTGGGCCAATGCCATCCCTGTCGTTGTGCACGCCCGCACAGTAGTGGCACTTCATGTACCCGATGTTGTGGTGGTCGTCGCGGATCGGACCGTCTGCGGCCTTTCGCTTGCCCAGCACCGATCCCTTCGGATTGGCTGGAGCCGCCTTGGCTGGAGCTGACTTGACGTGGTTGACCGCCTTGCCGCTAGCCAGCGCCGCGATTTCGCTCTTGGTCTTGTTGCCAAAGATGTTGGTAAGCTTCTCGCTCACCTTCTCCAGCGTGAAGCCCTCCTCCGTGAACTCGACAGAGGAGCCCCACATGTGCCTTGGCAGCACACCGAGCACCATGATCAGCATCAACTTCGACGTGACCATGTGCGTGTGCAACGCTTCTTGCGCATTCACGTTGACCTGGCTGCGCACGTTGTTGAGGTCTTGAAAGAGCTGACCAACGCTCTTGAAGTCAGCGTTCGCCATCCTCAGGAACTGCTGCACCAGTCCGACGACGCCTGCCGCGTTGCTGAGGCTGTACTGCTTCTCAACAAGCCGCCAAACCACATGGACGGGCTCGTCCATTTGCTTGGTCGCGATTCCCTTGAAACCGCGCGGCAGCGTTTCACACAGCAGTCGCTTGATGTACGACGACTGCTGATTTAGCAGCGTCTCGTGCAGGTCGTGCTGCCATGTCGCTTCTTTGTCCGCCGCGGGCGGGCGTGGCGGCAGCTTCGGCTGGCTCTCGAGCAGATCCTCGAACCGGGTCAGCGGCTTTGCACGCCTGTGCTGCAGCTCCTCGAGCGCGCGTTGTTCGCTCAGCGCCTTAAGGTGGATGACCAGCTTGCTCTTCCACGCAGCGAAGTGCAGCGAGTCCCCGCTGAACTTCAGCGAGTCGACCAACGACTTGTCAACCTGGGGCTTGCTCATTGTACTTGAAATGTTGAAATGAACAGTTTAAACAGAGTAGGTAGCTCACTACAATGTATTACTCCTTTGGTTATCCTCTATTCCTATGCCTACTACTCTAGATCCGTGCTCGGTACCTGGAGGCAAAAGAGGAAGTGAGCTCGTCTTCGGACTGCGTCCTCGACTCCTCACTCCTCGGCCTCGTGTCGTCATCGCACTATGTATGGTTGGCAGGCAGCTCTCTGCCTGTACTATCCAGACCGCATCTGGCGATCTGAACTTCTCTCGTACTTGCTAAATCAAAACATTAACATGTTTGAGAGGGTTTTCATTTCAGTTGCAAAACAACTCGACTGGCAGACAGGCGAGACCTGCTGCCACTGTGCGAGCAGGGCACGCTCCGCGCGCCTACATTCAACAGGTTTGCTATGGCTACGCTCCTCACACCCGCTCACTACCGCCTTCTAATATGGTCGACCTAGCCCTTTAGGAAAGGTGCTCGTGTGCGTTCTTTGGTGTTTTTCGTATTTTGTCGCACAGTATGCGCCACGGCTCTCACCTGATCCATTCGACACGGTATCTGATCCAATCGATCAATTCGACAAAAAGATCTTGAAGAGTCACTGGACGCCTGCCAAAAGTGACAAACAATCGACATAAAGTGTTTCTCTAAATTCATCTCTAAATATAAATTGTGCAGAGGTCGACATATGTCAAAGGTCGGGGTTTATGCCACCAAGTTGCTATAAAAGGGTGCGGTATACTTTATGCAAGATAAAATTTATGTAGTTGCAAGATGAGGGGGCGAAGCGACCCTTCGTTTACTACTGAGGCAAAATCAACGCCTGACGAATATAAGATTTCTTAAATCGGCTTATGCGGAAAGTTAATACATTTTTGGCAGGCGTCCACTGTGCCGCCGCTTCCATCGAGGTTCACTCGATCCGAGTGTACTGCAGCGAGTTGTTGCCACTACTATACTACATTCACACACACCATGGATTGCGTACATTTAAATGACCCTCGATCGTGTACTAGCGTCAATACATGCATGCGTGTAGAGTGCATCGATCCAATCGCTTCAGTCACATGACAGCAGTAAACACTAGAAAAACAAAGGTGCTGTAGCTGTGGCGCCACCTGGACTACCACCACCACCGCAGCCACCACAATCATTCATGTAGCACTACTAGCGCTGCCCCGAGCCGACGTGAGAACACCAAGCAAGGCTGTTGCTGCAAGAATCGAACAGGGCCACTGACCCAAGCCGCCAAAAAACAACCAAACACACCAACTCTAGATCATGATCATAGAGCACATGCCAAACATCGACGGAGTAGATCATAAAAAAAAAACAAATTATATTCGTACCGTCACTTTGACTTCCACCGAAAAAGAAACAGTGGGGTCGAAGACAACGGTCCCACCGAAGGATCGAACGAAAGAAAGCTAACGAGATACACTAACTACTGCCCACGTGCCGGTCGCTCTACTGCTCGCGACGCGAGTCGTACTCGGCCTGGATCTCCTCGGCCGACTTGCCCGACGTCTCCGGCACCAGCTTCAGCGCCAGCAGGTAGAAGATCGCCAGCAGCACCACGAACGGAACGTACGCGTAGTCGTTCAGCGCGTCCGACACGTACGGGTACGACACGCCCACGATGAGGTTGCACAGCCAGTTGATGCCGATGCACAGCGACGACGCGCTGGCGCGGATCGAGTCCGGGAAAATGTCGGCCGTCATCACCCACACCAGCGGGCCCAGCGTCACGCCGAACACGATCACGTACAGCGCAGTGAACACGATCGACAGAGCAGACACGTCCACGATGAACGCCACCGTCATACCGATGGACATCACCACCATGCCCGCCAGGCCCCACAGGATCATGTTGCGCGCGCCGAAGCGGTTGGCCAGCACGCCCGTGAAGAAGGCCGGCCAGATGTTGATGAAGTCAATGATCAGCGTGCCCACGCGCGAGTCCGAGATACCGGCGTCCGAGAAGATGCTGCCCGAGTAGTAGAACACGGCGTTGATGCCCGACAGCTGCTGCGCCATCGACAGCATGATGCCGCCCAGAAGCTGCAGGCGGTAGCGCGGCGCGAACATCGACTCCTTCTTGGGCGCAGAGTCGATCAGACCCTCCTCGGCGCTGGCCTTGCTCACCTCCAGCCACGACAGAGCCGTCTGCACGTGCTCCTCGCCGTACAGACGAGCGATCACCTGCTTGGCCTCCTCCTTGCGGCCCTTGGTCAGCAGCCACGCGGGGCTCTCCACGCACATCGACGGCGCCAGCAGCAGGTACACCACGGCCAGCACCACGGGGAACGCAGCCAGGTAGCGCCAGCCAGAGCTCGTGTTGGCGAAGAAGAAGCAAATGGCCGGCACCAAAATACCGATCGTCGTGAAGATCTGCAGGCCCAGGCCCAGCGTGTTGCGCATGTGCGGCGGCGACAGCTCGTTGATGTAGCCGCCGATCGTGGCCGTGGCCGTACCCGACGAGAGGCCGGCGATGAGGCGGCCCAGAGCGAACACCCAAATGTTCGACACGGACGCCTGCACGACGCCGCCCACGATCATGAAGATACAGTTGCCCATGAGGGCCTTCTTGCGGCCGTACTTGTCGCTGAAGTGGCCGCAGCACAGCGAACCCACCATAGCGCCGAAGATCCATGCGTTCACGGCGAACGTCCACTCCAGCTTCGAGTGGCCCGGGAACATGAGGCACGTGCCCTCGGCCACGGGGCGCGCATTGCACTCGTCCGTGTCGTTGTACTGCGACAGGTTCATCTGCGAGGTCGACCAACCGCTCTGGAACGGCTGCATCCACGACAGCAGAGCGCTCGTGTACAGGATGGCCTTGGGCTTGATGAGGCGCGCCGCGGCCTTGTTGGCCTCGTCGAACGCCGTGGCGTTGGCGGCCTTCGGGGTGGAGGCCTCAGCGTAGTCAGCCATAGTGTCTTGACTTGGTTGACTGTCGACTTGGGGTTTGCTTGGTCAATTGGGAAGTGAGCTTCGGAGCGGCAGTGCCGGAGAGCGGCACAGCGGGCTGCAACGGACGAGAGAAAGCCGCCGCGAAGCTTCAAGCCAAGCGGGGGCCGTCTGAGTCACGAGGCCACTTGATTTCTGCTTCGTGCTCGTTCCTGCTCTCTCGTTACACTGCGCTGGTACATTGTACATACGGCATGGTTGTCAATCTTGCTGATTAGGAGGGCGATGTAACGCTCGGCAAGTGTATCTTGAAGTTCAGCGTCGAATAGAAACGCGGATGCGGTGTGCAGACTCGGCGTTTTCAGTTGACAGTTGCCGATACAGTGTACCGCACACACACAAAACTGCACCGCGCAGATATTACTGCACTTTCGGCCAGTTGAGCGACCACAGCTACAGTACGGCTTAGGGCATCGCTACGCTACGCTACGTGCAGGCCCACTATAATAAATGCGGCATTGCGCATCTGTCAATCTTCCAGCTGCGGCCGATGGGCTTGCCTGCTGTAATCGGAGCGACCGCATTCCAGCGATGCACGCGTACCTGTACGCGGTGCACATGCATGTACTCATACAACCCGGTGCAGTGTACATGCGTGCACAGGACTGCATCGACTCCTGACACTCGTGCATTTAATATCTATTTGATCTCGTTTAACGATGCCCACCAACTCCCGCCATCCACGCAAAATGTTTCTACAGGTACTGTAGATACAAACTGATGCAAGTACAGGCTTTCTTGGCAAACGTGCGAGTCTGGTTTTGTTGTCTGGGCGCGGACGACAATCTCGCATTAAATTTGTACGGTACTAAGTAGTCTCAGCCGATTCGGCAATACTCGATGATACAAAAGAAAACTATGTGTAATACATGTACACAAGAGCTTCGCCACCGCCGATTCACCGCGCTGGGGTCTCTATTGGAGATAACGCTGGCTGGCAGCCTCATGACCGGGGCCTCTTTCGCACAGCGAGTGACCTTACTGAGCTGAGCCCAGGGCTCCTTGGTCACGCGCGGCTTGCACCGCCAGCAGTGCGAAGAGGCAGGTCCGCGCGTGGTAAATGGAACGTGGATCGGAAGGCGTGCAGCTTGAAGTTGGCGCGTTGGCGGGAGCGCGGGAATGTAGTGTCGCCATTGGTGCCGCGGCGTGCGTGGCGCTGCTGCCTCCACGATGGAGGTCAGCAGAACACCTACCCTACTGAAGCTTCCGACTGAGCCAGTCGACGTTATGCGTCGAGAGAAAGGACGGCGAGGCACTTTCCTTGTCGAATCGATAACCGAGCCCTCTTGATTCACGATGCGAGAGATGCTGTACACGCACTGTTGTCTGTCGTTCAATGTAGCGAGCACCAAAAGGTAGAATTGGTCGAAATTGGTGTAAGTATGCAGTTGCGGAAGTGAAACGTAGGAAGGTGCGACCGAAGAATACTGCATGTTACCAGTTTTACATAATGTGATATACATGTTAATTCCGTTGGGTAATTTTGCTCGGGGTTAACAGAATTATCCACCCACGACAAGAACCGTACAAATCGGCTGCATGTCTCTTGTCTCGCTGGTAACGAGCATACCGGTATCGTATGTGAGGCTCGGTAGTAATATCAAGAATAGTATCGTATGTAGGGACATTATCGCTACTACTAGTACTACACTTATTGTTTCTTGAGGTTGGGGCCATTAGTACATGTAACGTTCGTGTTTATCAAAGACAATCCTGTTGTGTGAAGTGGTTTTGTCGCTTGGGTTGTATCAAACAAGTCAATATATAGTGCAGATGCTGCGGCTCGACGTGGGTGCATTCACAACATCGTGGGTGGGTGCAGTCACAAACATGAAAACATCATACAAGCACTGAGGGGCGATAGCTGTTTTGTTTTTGGTTAAAAGATACTTGAATTCCTGTTACTTTTTGCATGCCTAATAATGGCCCTGCTGAATTTCACCTCCATACTGCAACAGCAGGAAGAGCAAGATCACAAGTGAGGACGAAAAATGCACTGCATCGACCTCTGTGACACGTTATTGTTCCCACATATGTATGCTATGGAATCGTATATAAAACGGCCCGCGCAATACGCGGGTCCGTTGAATATTACAATCGCAATATTCTACAGCCCTGCCCGCGTATACCCCCAAGTGCCCCAACCAGATAAGACGATCTTGTCGAACATCTTGACGGCATTGTGCGGCTGGCAAAAGAAGAATAAAAAATGACATCGCACTGGTATTAACCCTTTCCTTATCATATAAATAGCAACCTCTCATCTGTCCAAACATTTCGAGGAAAATCGGTATCAAGCCACAAGAAACCCAGAAGTTCGGCATCAAGCCCCCAGGAGCTGCGGCTATCGTGGCCAAGAAGGCACTGTCCAATGACGTGTCACAGAGGTCGATGCAGTGCATTTTTCGTCCTCACTTGTGATCTTGCTCTTCCTGCTGTTGCAGTATGGAGGTGAAATTCAGCAGGGCCATTATTAGGCATGCAAAAAGTAACAGGAATTCAAGTATCTTTTAACCAAAAACAAAACAGCTATCGCCCCTCAGTGCTTGTATGATGTTTTCATGTTTGTGACTGCACCCACCCACGATGTTGTGAATGCACCCACGTCGAGCCGCAGCATCTGCACTATATATTGACTTGTTTGATACAACCCAAGCGACAAAACCACTTCACACAACAGGATTGTCTTTGATAAACACGAACGTTACATGTACTAATGGCCCCAACCTCAAGAAACAATAAGTGTAGTACTAGTAGTAGCGATAATGTCCCTACATACGATACTATTCTTGATATTACTACCGAGCCTCACATACGATACCGGTATGCTCGTTACCAGCGAGACAAGAGACATGCAGCCGATTTGTACGGTACTTGTCGTGGGTGGATAATTCTGTTAACCCCGAGCAAAATTACCCAACGGAATTAACATGTATATCACATTATGTAAAACTGGTAACATGCAGTATTCTTCGGTCGCACCTTCCTACGTTTCACTTCCGCAACTGCATACTTACACCAATTTCGACCAATTCTACCTTTTGGTGCTCGCTACATTGAACGACAGACAACAGTGCGTGTACAGCATCTCTCGCATCGTGAATCAAGAGGGCTCGGTTATCGATTCGACAAGGAAAGTGCCTCGACGTCCTTTCTCTCGACGCATAACGTCGACTGGCTCAGTCGGAAGCTTCAGTAGGGTAGGTGTTCTGGACAAAATAGGACATACACACTGCGAAATGCAGGTGGCACCCAAAATATGCGGGTGCCACACAGATAAGATGAGGACGTGGCCGAGGCAGCGGGAAGCGAAGACGAGGGCCACCCATCCCGCGGCCCGGCCACGCATCGCCGCCAAGGCTCCCGATTGCCCACTTGCGAATCATCCAAGCAAACCACAAGCAGCGCGGCGTGCCTCGGCCGCGCACTCAGGCTGGCAAGGCGGCGCCCGCGGCGGACACACAGCGGACACGGAGCGCGGCGTGCCTCGGCCGTGCACCCTGGCTGGCACGGCGGCGACCACGGCGGACACACGGCGGACACACGGTGGACACGGAGCGCGGCGTGCCTCGGCCACGCACTCAGGCTGGCAAGGCGGCTCCCGCGGCGGACACACAGCGGACACGGAGCGCGGCGTGCCTCGGCCGCGCACCCTGGCTGGCACGGCGGCGCCCGCGGCGGACACACGGAGGACACACGGTGGACACGGAGCGCGGCGTGCCTCGGCCGCGCACTCAGGCTGGCAAGGCGGCGCCCGCGGCGGACACACAGCGGACACACGGTGGACACGGAGCGCGGCGTGCCTCGGCCGCGCACTCTGGCTGGCACGGCGGCGCATGGCTAGAAGCGGCTGTACTCGTGTACGTGGACACCAACCTACAGCTTGTGCGGAACGTGTTGAAGGGCAACCCCCTGTACCGTTCTAGCTGATGGCTGTAGGCTGGTGCTTACGTATGCGTTGTATTGCCCGCTCACTGCCAGCGCCCGCAAGACGGTGAATACATGTAATAAGCGTAGGAATTATATTGTATTAAGTGTTGAGTAAAAAATAAGATTGTGAGTATTCCTACGTGTGGTCTTTGCTTTACTCTTCCTCTGCCCCTGCTTCGATGAAAGCACGCTCAACCTTGCGGCGCTTTCGCTGTCGGTACTTCTTTATCTCTCCGGAGGGTAGGTTACCGGCAGACTCCCACGTAGGCTCCCAGCTCGTAAGGAACTCAACCCTTCCATTGATGCGCCGGTCATCGAGAATAGTCCGCATCTGGTATGTCGGTCGTCCTTGCAGGTCGACCCCAGTGGGTAGGACCCATTCCGTCTCCCCTGCGTCGTCACCCTGCTGCGCAGCTTCGACGAGTAGGGCTTTGGTGATCCGGTACTTGGGCACCGCGTCCAGCAGGCGCTTGATTGCGTCTCCGGTACTTGAGGCGGCGTTTCTGATTACGCCCCATGTCCTCAAGTACCGGGCGGCTGCCTCGTCCAGCCTACCCCACCCCCGCGCTTTAAGGTACGCCTTGCACCAACTGAAAAAAGCCTTGAACGCGTCGGGGGGCTCTTGGGCGGAGTCGGCAGCCAGCATCTTGATAGTGCTTGAGAAGGAGGACGGAGATAATTGAAAAATGAGTAGCAAGTAAGTAGTTCACGAGGCATACGCATAGGTTACAAGTTTTGCGGAAGTTTCATTATAACGGATGGGAAGTGCAACATGACTTTATTTTAGTTAGGCCACACAACTGCTAACATTAGTCAGTGCTCAGTGCATGCCCGTTTGTACGGGGGCGTCCAGCAGGAACGCGGGAACTGCTGACACGCGACTTGCGTCGCTTCCTAGGCACGGAACGGTTGACCAGCGTCCGCTTTCCATCCAGCCCGGTGTAATACTTGACCTGCAGGGCGAAGATGACATGGATGCAGATAGCGAACTTGAAGTTGTACTTGCATCCGCAGGTTAGCCGCTCAACATCCACGTGCCACCCACCCTCGGGTTGTCCTTCTTGTTCCATTCGCGCATAGTTGGCTCCCATTTGGGCTGAGACCGGCGCCACCTCGCGGCTTCGACCCAATTCGGGTAGGTACACCCGGTGACACCCTCGCGACAGTACGCGAACAACATTAGGTGTCGGGGATACAAGCAGGAACTCGATGCTTGAGCGGCTTGGCGTCATGTCGCGAAGAAGGTCGCGTTGTCGAAACTCTTTAACGCGGGCCTTCAGCTGTTGTGTAGCTTGAGGAACTTCCTTGAAGGCGCGAGGGGTCACCGACTGGTGTCCACAGCAGTCCGCGAGCAGTCGGATCAACGTTCCCATCTTGTGCTTGGTACGCAGCGTGTAGTCACGCTTAACCAGGCGGTTGAACTGTTCCACGGGGTTGTTCGTCGTGGCATAACCACCTGGAGTGTGGAAACACTGCCAACGGTTGAACTCACTCTTCACCCAGACGTTGTTGAAATAGGTGCCAAACCCCTTCAGATCTTCGTTGGCCGACCACCTCGCGAGCACCGTTTTGGCCTGTTCGTCATACACTTGCTGGTCGGGAGCAAAGTGCAAGTCGTATATGTCGGCAACCACTTGTTCGCACAAACGGTCCGGTACGGCCTTAAGGCGTTCGTGTACCTTGGTCATGACGTGGTAAAAGCACATCAGGTACGTGAGGTCGGAGTCGACACCAAACACTTGGCTGACCGCGTTCAGCTGCGCAGCCTCCGCGTCGGCCATGACATACTTGAGTAGTAGCTGTTGTTCGGTCACCGCGGTAAACATCTTTCGGAGGGCGGTTAGCGCTTGGACGTAGATCCCCTCCAGCCGCTGAGAGACAATGAACACTGCCACCAGGTGGAACGAGCGACCGCGATCCGATACACCACAAATTATGACAGGATACGCCACTTGGTTCAACTTGAAGGTGCCGTCCATGTGGAACACGAACGAGTTGGGGTCTCGAGCCGCGTTGCGCAACAAGGTCTTCGTTGTGAGACCCACCAAAAATGGATGCTCGTCGGATCCGTTCCCCACGTCTGGCTTGCCCTTGCAGTCCCGGTCCCAACCAAACGAGAAGGGCTGGGTGTCGGTAGTCGCTGGTCCAAATGCCAGTTGGTCGATCTGGTCCAGAATGTCCTCATAGTCGTCGTTACCGTGGAGATTTTTCTTGGTGAAGTTGCTGACGAACCACTGGACTTGACGCAGGGTAGGCATCTCCGTCTCAGCGAGCCCAAATCGCCGAGCCATACCCATGCGGATTCGGGCCGGCTTCAGGCCTTGGGTCGCCATTTCGCGCCCGTACTCCTTCAGCCGGGGAGTGAGATGGGGCTTGCGAGGGTCCCGAGCCATTGTCTCGTGACTACCAGTCTCCATGATCGTCACGCGATTCAGCTCTTGGCAGGTCAGAACCTTGCCTAACCACGGGCAGTCGGCATATGGCGTTGCCGCCACGCATGTTTCCGAGGAGCACTTCAGCAACTGGTATCGCATCTTGTGGGGCCTGGTAAGGGCGCATACGACGCAGGGTACCAGTTGGCTCTTCACGATGATGAAGAACTTCATGTCCTCCATGAGCAGCTGGGAGTCTTCGCGTGCCATGTCACTGCAGATGGTTGTCCACTGGTACTTGGGGGGCATCGTGGGTCGGGCTGCGGGCTGGGGGAGGGGCTGGTGTCGGTGCGTTGCGGGGAATACTACGTTTTCGAGTATGAAGGAAGATACACAGGGTCAACCAGAAGATATGAGGTAGATACAGCCAATATACACTCTTTTTATTGGTTGAAATTCGACTGTTTTCATAGATACTATTTGCTTATAATGAGTGGTGTGGATCAGCCCGAGTTTGGTGTGTTGGTTCTACTCTCAGTGTGCCACGCGTCTTCGTGGTGTGGCGCAACATGTACTTGATGTGCACCACGCAAGATTTATGTGTTTTCACATATGTTGTGTGCCGAACCATTTTTCTGTGTGTTTTCCGGGTTCTGTCGGTGTTCTGCTGACCTCCATCGTGGAGGCAGCAGCGCCACGCACGCCGCGGCACCAATGGCGACACTACATTCCCGCGCTCCCGCCAACGCGCCAACTTCAAGCTGCACGCCTTCCGATCCACGTTCCATTTACCACGCGCGGACCTGCCTCTTCGCACTGCTGGCGGTGCAAGCCGCGCGTGACCAAGGAGCCCTGGGCTCAGCTCAGTAAGGTCACTCGCTGTGCGAAAGAGGCCCCGGTCATGAGGCTGCCAGCCAGCGTTATCTCCAATAGAGACCCCAGCGCGGTGAATCGGCGGTGGCGAAGCTCTTGTGTACATGTATTACACATAGTTTTCTTTTGTATCATCGAGTATTGCCGAATCGGCTGAGACTACTTAGTACCGTACAAATTTAATGCGAGATTGTCGTCCGCGCCCAGACAACAAAACCAGACTCGCACGTTTGCCAAGAAAGCCTGTACTTGCATCAGTTTGTATCTACAGTACCTGTAGAAACATTTTGCGTGGATGGCGGGAGTTGGTGGGCATCGTTAAACGAGATCAAATAGATATTAAATGCACGAGTGTCAGGAGTCGATGCAGTCCTGTGCACGCATGTACACTGCACCGGGTTGTATGAGTACATGCATGTGCACCGCGTACAGGTACGCGTGCATCGCTGGAATGCGGTCGCTCCGATTACAGCAGGCAAGCCCATCGGCCGCAGCTGGAAGATTGACAGATGCGCAATGCCGCATTTATTATAGTGGGCCTGCACGTAGCGTAGCGTAGCGATGCCCTAAGCCGTACTGTAGCTGTGGTCGCTCAACTGGCCGAAAGTGCAGTAATATCTGCGCGGTGCAGTTTTGTGTGTGTGCGGTACACTGTATCGGCAACTGTCAACTGAAAACGCCGAGTCTGCACACCGCATCCGCGTTTCTATTCGACGCTGAACTTCAAGATACACTTGCCGAGCGTTACATCGCCCTCCTAATCAGCAAGATTGACAACCATGCCGTATGTACAATGTACCAGCGCAGTGTAACGAGAGAGCAGGAACGAGCACGAAGCAGAAATCAAGTGGCCTCGTGACTCAGACGGCCCCCGCTTGGCTTGAAGCTTCGCGGCGGCTTTCTCTCGTCCGTTGCAGCCCGCTGTGCCGCTCTCCGGCACTGCCGCTCCGAAGCTCACTTCCCAATTGACCAAGCAAACCCCAAGTCGACAGTCAACCAAGTCAAGACACTATGGCTGACTACGCTGAGGCCTCCACCCCGAAGGCCGCCAACGCCACGGCGTTCGACGAGGCCAACAAGGCCGCGGCGCGCCTCATCAAGCCCAAGGCCATCCTGTACACGAGCGCTCTGCTGTCGTGGATGCAGCCGTTCCAGAGCGGTTGGTCGACCTCGCAGATGAACCTGTCGCAGTACAACGACACGGACGAGTGCAATGCGCGCCCCGTGGCCGAGGGCACGTGCCTCATGTTCCCGGGCCACTCGAAGCTGGAGTGGACGTTCGCCGTGAACGCATGGATCTTCGGCGCTATGGTGGGTTCGCTGTGCTGCGGCCACTTCAGCGACAAGTACGGCCGCAAGAAGGCCCTCATGGGCAACTGTATCTTCATGATCGTGGGCGGCGTCGTGCAGGCGTCCGTGTCGAACATTTGGGTGTTCGCTCTGGGCCGCCTCATCGCCGGCCTCTCGTCGGGTACGGCCACGGCCACGATCGGCGGCTACATCAACGAGCTGTCGCCGCCGCACATGCGCAACACGCTGGGCCTGGGCCTGCAGATCTTCACGACGATCGGTATTTTGGTGCCGGCCATTTGCTTCTTCTTCGCCAACACGAGCTCTGGCTGGCGCTACCTGGCTGCGTTCCCCGTGGTGCTGGCCGTGGTGTACCTGCTGCTGGCGCCGTCGATGTGCGTGGAGAGCCCCGCGTGGCTGCTGACCAAGGGCCGCAAGGAGGAGGCCAAGCAGGTGATCGCTCGTCTGTACGGCGAGGAGCACGTGCAGACGGCTCTGTCGTGGCTGGAGGTGAGCAAGGCCAGCGCCGAGGAGGGTCTGATCGACTCTGCGCCCAAGAAGGAGTCGATGTTCGCGCCGCGCTACCGCCTGCAGCTTCTGGGCGGCATCATGCTGTCGATGGCGCAGCAGCTGTCGGGCATCAACGCCGTGTTCTACTACTCGGGCAGCATCTTCTCGGACGCCGGTATCTCGGACTCGCGCGTGGGCACGCTGATCATTGACTTCATCAACATCTGGCCGGCCTTCTTCACGGGCGTGCTGGCCAACCGCTTCGGCGCGCGCAACATGATCCTGTGGGGCCTGGCGGGCATGGTGGTGATGTCCATCGGTATGACGGTGGCGTTCATCGTGGACGTGTCTGCTCTGTCGATCGTGTTCACTGCGCTGTACGTGATCGTGTTCGGCGTGACGCTGGGCCCGCTGGTGTGGGTGATGACGGCCGACATTTTCCCGGACTCGATCCGCGCCAGCGCGTCGTCGCTGTGCATCGGCATCAACTGGCTGTGCAACCTCATCGTGGGCGTGTCGTACCCGTACGTGTCGGACGCGCTGAACGACTACGCGTACGTTCCGTTCGTGGTGCTGCTGGCGATCTTCTACCTGCTGGCGCTGAAGCTGGTGCCGGAGACGTCGGGCAAGTCGGCCGAGGAGATCCAGGCCGAGTACGACTCGCGTCGCGAGCAGTAGAGCGACCGGCACGTGGGCAGTAGTTAGTGTGTCTCGTTAGCTTTCTTTCGTTCGATCCTTCGGTGGGACCGTTGTCTTCGACCCCACTGTTTCTTTCGGTGGAAGTCAAAGCGACGGTACGAATATAATTTGTTTTTTTATGATCTACTCCGTCGATGTTTGGCATGTGCTCAATGATCATGATCTAGAGTTGGTGTGTTTGGTTGTTTTTTGGCGGTTTGGGTCAGTGGCCCTGTTCGATTCTTGCAGCAACAGCCTTGCTTGGTGTTCTCACGTCGGCTCGCAGCGATAGTAGTGCTAAAATGAATGATTGTAGTGTGATAGTCCACGTGGCGCCACAGCTACAGTACCTTTGTTTTTCTAGTGTTTACTGCTGTCGTGTGACTGAAGCGATTGGATCGATGCACTCTACACGCATGCATGTATTGACGCTAGTACACGATCGAGGGTCATTTAAATGTACGCAATCCATGGTGTGTGTGAATGTAGTATAGTAGTGGCAACAACTCGCTGCAGTACACTCGGATCGAGTGAACCTCGATGGAAGCGGCGGCATATCTGACGAGGCAGTGACTCTTCAAGATCTTTTTGTCGAATTGATCGATTGGATCAGATACCGTGTCGAATGGATCAGGTGAGAGCCGTGCCGCATACAGTGCTGCTATTCCCTGTATTTCCTGTGAGAAGTTTCCTGTAGGAAGTTTTCTGTAGGAAGCTTCAATACGGCATGTACTGCATGTGGTGGTCCTCTAGTGGAGCCATCATTTGCAGGGATGCCGAAAATACGATATAAATCTATTTATCTCAAGTTAACGAAATACGTATTTGTTTGTATGCGAAGAAGAGAAGAAATAAATATCTACAGACTTGGCGCTGCCGCAGTAAATTATTCAGTAAATTGCTGCATTCGTGTTACCTTCGTGGCTTATTAGAAACCTACCCACATCGCCACATCTGAGTTAAGCTTGCTGAACAACATCGCTTTTAGCATAGCGGGGAGATTCGATGACATTCGTGGCATTTACAACAGCGAAATTAAACTCAACCGCGAAGGATTTTTTAACTAGAAGGAATAACATACTGAACTGTAGACCGAAGCTAGAACAAATACCGGATAAAGCGACTAGAGATACCTAAAATAAAATATTGGCTCCCAAAATACAAATATATTTTTGACGATATTTATTTTTCGGGATCCCTGATCATTTGTGGTTGCAAACGACCCCCAGGATGCTAACCATTCTTGCTTGCTTCCGAGTTCTACTAAAATAAGGTCTCCCTCAAATATAAGAAAGGGGCTCGGAGCTGACTGACTGTAGCAGTGGCGCCACGTGGGCAATCACACTACAATCATTCATTTTAGCACTACTAACGCTGCCCCGAGCCGACGTGA
Organism: Phytophthora vignae f. sp. vignae; assembly: GCA_016169955.1. Classification (NCBI taxonomy): domain Eukaryota; phylum Oomycota; class Peronosporomycetes; order Peronosporales; family Peronosporaceae; genus Phytophthora; species Phytophthora vignae. Next base: position 1,456,453 of record JABJUM010000009.1, on the reverse strand, counting down.
GAACACCAAGCAAGGCTGTTGCTGCAAGAATCGAACAGGGCCACTGACCCAAACCGCCAAAAAACAACCAAACACACCAACTCTAGATCATGATCATTGAGCACATGCCAAACATCGACGGAGTAGATCATAAAAAAACAAATTATATTCGTACCGTCGCTTTGACTTCCACCGAAAGAAACAGTGGGGTCGAAGACAACGGTCCCACCGAAGGATCGAACGAAAGAAAGCTAACGAGACACACTAACTACTGCCCACGTGCCGGTCGCTCTACTGCTCGCGACGCGAGTCGTACTCGGCCTGGATCTCCTCGGCCGACTTGCCCGACGTCTCCGGCACCAGCTTCAGCGCCAGCAGGTAGAAGATCGCCAGCAGCACCACGAACGGAACGTACGCGTAGTCGTTCAGCGCGTCCGACACGTACGGGTACGACACGCCCACGATGAGGTTGCACAGCCAGTTGATGCCGATGCACAGCGACGACGCGCTGGCGCGGATCGAGTCCGGGAAAATGTCGGCCGTCATCACCCACACCAGCGGGCCCAGCGTCACGCCGAACACGATCACGTACAGCGCAGTGAACACGATCGACAGAGCAGACACGTCCACGATGAACGCCACCGTCATACCGATGGACATCACCACCATGCCCGCCAGGCCCCACAGGATCATGTTGCGCGCGCCGAAGCGGTTGGCCAGCACGCCCGTGAAGAAGGCCGGCCAGATGTTGATGAAGTCAATGATCAGCGTGCCCACGCGCGAGTCCGAGATACCGGCGTCCGAGAAGATGCTGCCCGAGTAGTAGAACACGGCGTTGATGCCCGACAGCTGCTGCGCCATCGACAGCATGATGCCGCCCAGAAGCTGCAGGCGGTAGCGCGGCGCGAACATCGACTCCTTCTTGGGCGCAGAGTCGATCAGACCCTCCTCGGCGCTGGCCTTGCTCACCTCCAGCCACGACAGAGCCGTCTGCACGTGCTCCTCGCCGTACAGACGAGCGATCACCTGCTTGGCCTCCTCCTTGCGGCCCTTGGTCAGCAGCCACGCGGGGCTCTCCACGCACATCGACGGCGCCAGCAGCAGGTACACCACGGCCAGCACCACGGGGAACGCAGCCAGGTAGCGCCAGCCAGAGCTCGTGTTGGCGAAGAAGAAGCAAATGGCCGGCACCAAAATACCGATCGTCGTGAAGATCTGCAGGCCCAGGCCCAGCGTGTTGCGCATGTGCGGCGGCGACAGCTCGTTGATGTAGCCGCCGATCGTGGCCGTGGCCGTACCCGACGAGAGGCCGGCGATGAGGCGGCCCAGAGCGAACACCCAAATGTTCGACACGGACGCCTGCACGACGCCGCCCACGATCATGAAGATACAGTTGCCCATGAGGGCCTTCTTGCGGCCGTACTTGTCGCTGAAGTGGCCGCAGCACAGCGAACCCACCATAGCGCCGAAGATCCATGCGTTCACGGCGAACGTCCACTCCAGCTTCGAGTGGCCCGGGAACATGAGGCACGTGCCCTCGGCCACGGGGCGCGCATTGCACTCGTCCGTGTCGTTGTACTGCGACAGGTTCATCTGCGAGGTCGACCAACCGCTCTGGAACGGCTGCATCCACGACAGCAGAGCGCTCGTGTACAGGATGGCCTTGGGCTTGATGAGGCGCGCCGCGGCCTTGTTGGCCTCGTCGAACGCCGTGACGGGCTTGGGGGAGGCGGCTTCGGCGTAGTTGTCCGCCATGCTTGGTTACTAGCTGCGAGACGGAGTAGTCTTGCTGCTTATTGCTTGTCCAAATGGGAAGTGAGGATCGGTGCTGTCGGAGCGGGGCTCTGCTTCATGTGGACCCCCGCGCGCGCGCTCGAGGCGCCAGGGCAGCGGGCTGTCATGCCTCTTGACGGACGAGAGAAAGCCGACAACCCCCCGCGCTTCAAGTCCGGGCACTGTCTGGGTCGCGCGGTCACTTGATTCACTCCGTCGCCGATTCTGCTTGGTGCTCCCGCCAGAGAGTCTCGAGTCGTGAGACTCGGGCCTGCGTTTCCGCGTTCTACCGCATGGCGGGTCCTGTCCGATTGGCACGGGGTCGCTTGCAATGTGACGTTGGGCGGTGTATCTTGAAGTTTCGGGGGCCGAATAGAAACGCTGTGCGGTGCACGGTGCAGAAAGCGGCCCGCGCTTTTCAGTTGACAGAGCCGGCCGGAGTCGACTGCCGCGCGAAGATGGCTGGGCACGAGCAATCGCTTTGTGGTGTTCCTGATTCAGGATGAATCGAGTTGACCGACACTGTCGCCACCATGCTACTGTACCCCATGTCAAGACCTCGCAGCCCGTGCATCCGCATCCCGTGTGCTCAGGTCAGCTCATACATACTTATGTACATCATGCGGGCCAACGCTGGCCGGTTTCGCTGACTCAGTCAGTCAGCTCCGAGCCCTTTCTTATATTTGAGGGAGTCCTTATTTTAGTAGAACTCGGAAGCAAGCAAGAATGGTTAGCATCCTGGGGGTCGTTTGCAATGATGGCTCCACTAGAGGACCACCACATGCAGTGCATGTACGGATCCGCAAACCTTGGCAGATCGCAGCCGTATTGAAGCTTCCTACAGAAAACTTCCTACAGGAAACTTCTCACAGGAAATACAGGGAATAGCAGCACTGTATGCGGCACGGCTCTCACCTGATCCATTCGACACGGTATCTGATCCAATCGATCAATTCGACAAAAAGATCTTGAAGAGTCACTGCCTCGTCACAAATACCGCCGCTGCCATCGAGGTTCCCTCGATCCGAGTGAACTGTAGCGAGTTGTTACCTACTATCGCCTACATTTAAACGGCGCTCGACCGTCTTGTAGCATCTATCTGGATGCTGGTACTGCAAAATGCACTGTGCAGCTGACTGTACGATAGCGGTGGACGCAACAAGATTGCGCTCCGCAATTTTGTGCTTAACAGTCGAGCACAGCACCAACCACCCGTGGCTTACTGGTGACAAGGCACCAAAGCCACTTATGCGCTTAAAGCTTAAAAAGTGGGCTAGTTGCTCAGCTAAGTAATCTAATATACCTCGCCAGTGGGTCAGTAGGTGATACAGTATCATCGAGCTAGTCGCTTCTGCCACGCAACGTCAGCGTACCAAACACTAGGAAGAAAAGGAAAGGGTGTCGTAGCTGTGCTCCCCACTCAGATACGCACCACCTTAGCTACAAGCACCAGTACTGTTAGACAGCAGCCCGCGTATATTGTAGTGCGACGCAGCGACACCAAGCAAGAGTCTAACACAGCCATCAACACTAACCGATGACAGCTAGGACAACAAATTTAGACAACACGAGTCTTGAGTACAAACCAAACGGCGATGAGTTAGATTGTAAAAAAAAAAAAAAACTTTACTACCTACCTTAGTGCCATCGTTTTGATCTCCCAACGCATGATGGGAGACAACAGTCTCGCCAAATTGTCAATTAACATGCCACTCTAATGGCTACTGCTGTACCGCTGGTTTCGTACGTGTACCCGCTCTCAGTTTCTTCAGCGAGGACTGGTCGACATGAACGTAGGTTAGGTTGTTCAAAAAGATCCACCGCAGACACGCAGTATCCATAAATGGAAAACCAGTTTACAATGGACATTGCAATTGCCCCACAGAAGCGACCGAACCCTTGGTCTTGTGGGGAAAGCACACAAAATAGATAACAATAGGGCTTGCTTTGACGCAACAGTTCCTGCTGAATCGCGTCGGCGAAGACCCGCCATCGGTACCGTTAACATCAGTATGGAAACCGTTGCTGGCGATTCAACACTAAATGACAGAGTTCAGAGTTCTGCAACATCTCCGTTATACAACGTTTACCCAGTTTAGTGAAACAATGTTTTTAGCAAATGACTTGGTTAGAACACTGTTTTGGCTGCTGCCCGCACTCGGATATGCGCAATGGTTCTGATGCATTTGGTCATCGACTCATAATACAGCGTCAGCCCACCATTATATTATAATGGTGGGCTGACGCTGTATCGGCACTTGGGTGGCTATAAGCTAACACAGTAGGCGTAATAAAGCCCAGCTACTGGTTGCTTGCCCGGTCCGTACTCGCAATCCAGCGCGAACTACAGAATGTGGAGGGCACACATATCAATCACTGAAGCAACACCAAAACAGATCGTCGACGCAGCAAATAATAGTCAGCGGCTTCGCTAGGATTGTATGCTTGTCCTTCAGTAGTAGTATGATTTACGGTGCTTGGATACGAATTTGTTGCGGTTTAGTCAAAAGCTGAACCCAACATGCTGCTGCAGTTTGTACACGTCGCTAGTAGCCCTACTCGGTGTTGTAGCAAAATGCTATGCTGGGTATCGTTAAGATAAGTGATCTGTAGGCTGAGGGTGAAAATATAAGTCAGTCTATCGGCTGAGAAAGAAGCTTTAAGCTCGCTGTGGTGCGCCCCTATGGGACCTAAAGTGGCGTCCTGATAAAATACCAACGGAACATCCGATTGCGGTCATGCCAAAGATACCATCGCATCAAGGCATTCGAATTGGGCTTTTCGCGCTACGCTCATAAAAAAACACAGAATATTGTGGTTGTTAGAGTGAGTTCCTGCTTTTGAAAGTAGATGCAGCGCATTTACTTGATGATAGATAAACTTACCACGCCCCTTGTTATATCCGTTGGGCGTCTGCATGCACGCGATGTACGAGTTTCTGGGCGATCTTGGTCATATACCAAACATTTCATCCAAACAAGTTCGGATCGCACATAGCCAGTGGCCGAAGTAGTGCTGTGCTTGCAGCTTACCTTCCATCATGTAGTTGCCTAGGTGAGCAAGCTGGGCCGTCTCTTTGCATCTAATGCATCTCAGTAGCGTCCGATCTGCACATGGCCCTCCTCATCAGCGCTGCTAATCAGCACTAAGACAAGCAATGATTTCTTTTTTTCTTCCGTCGATTTTTTAAAAGTAAATATTTTTATTTTAAGTATTTAAAAAAGAAGATAGACACTTCGAGCTGCGCGGAGTTTTGCTGCAACAAATTGATATTTGACGTAAGCTACTGCTCACTGGATGGTGTTTAGGTAATATGCACACTTGACCGAACTTACATGCACGTAAGTACTGTAGTACTGTAGGCCTTCGAGATCAAACTGTCTGCTTCCCCAAGTAATACTGGGTATTATTCTCACACCAGCAAATTGACAGCCTCTTTGACAATTGAAAACCAGTGATAGACAAAGGGGGGGGGATTTAAAAGGCAACACTTCAATTGTCCTTGGAATTCGAGGTCGAGCACGAAAACCTCCGCCGTGCTGTCATGTCATCCTCTGTGATAAAGGCCAGAATCCTAGGTATCGAACCAGCAGAATGGAACAGCAAGCAGAAAAATACGAGCGAGTCATGGGAGACAATCGGGACCTAACAGACATCTACCGTACCTCACAGAAAGAATAGCTACCAGTTATTGTGGCTTTCATCCGTCTTGGCAATCGGGTGGTCCAAGATCCGATATGTCGGGCCCGGGGTCCGATTTAGCAGGAAGGAATCAGGGAAGCTCACTATAGCAAAAGGGACCACCGCGAAAACATGCCTGGGGTCCTCTCAGATCGGCGTGGCACGAAGTTGTAGCTGCTGTAGATGATCACACAGGCGATTTAGGTAGCTGGTCATAGTGCCATGAAGTGGCTATATAGAGTGTATTGTTCCTACCTAATGTATTGCAGTTCTAATGCGTCATGAGATATGACCAACTTGGAATGCCTCCCGCCTGAGAGGTGGGGAGGTAACTGAGACTGTACTAGCCGAGCGCCGCCGCTACGCGGCGGGGAATTTAAGTTGGTAGACGCTGCGCTCACTAAACTCGCTCCGCTATTGGGGCAGGCTGCCTACGCTTCGCTACGGCAGTAGTGGACCCGTTCCGCTCGCCTTGTCGGCTCGCTGCACTACTCTCAATGTTAGGTTAGTAATACAGCGGCCGGGGCGGGTCCTGCGGCCCCGCAATATCCTCAGTATGGTGGGGGTCGCCTTCGGCGACGGAGCCGCCTCGGCAGCTATTCGTACTTAGTGAGATTCGTACTTAGTGAATAAGCGTGACGATTTCTGTGACGGACAACGTCGTTCTGATTGACTCTTTAGACTAGCCGAGCGCCGCCGCTACGCGGCGGGGAATTTAAGTTGGTAGACGCTGCGCTCACTAAACTCGCTCCGCTATTGGGGCAGGCTGCCTACGCTTCGCTACGGCAATGACGGACCCGTTCCGCTCGCCTTGTCGGCTCGCTGCACTACTCTCAATGTCAGGTTAGTAATACAGCGGCCGGGGCGGGTCCTGCGGCCCCGCAATATCCTCAGTATGGTGGGGGTCGCCTTCGGCGACGGAGCCGCCTCGGCAGCTATTCGTACTTAGTGAGATTCGTACTTAGTGAATAAGCGTGACGATTTCTGTGACGGACAACGTCGTTCTGATTGATACTTTAGATGTACAGAGGGTAGCGGCAATAAGAAAGGGTCAACAACTTATAATTCCGAAATCTTATATCTATGTGATTACACAGGCCCTTTGTTGATGTATTGAGTTTATTAAAGTGATGTGGTACACACCGCAAATTAAAGTTGCCGCGCATTTTTTTCAAACTCGACGGTCCAGCGGACAACGGCTGCGCTCCAGTGCTCCTGCCTCACTCGCTCCCTGCCCCCATTGCCTCGCATATCGCCCCTACGGAAGACTACGAGCGCCTGTAGGTTAACGTAGAGATGACGTGTAACGAATACACACGCTCAGCGAGCTGCCGCACAGAGCACCCGAGGCCTATCTAGTGCGCGGCGCACACCATGGACAATCAGGCCAATAAGACGCGACCAGTGCACTTAATAGGAAGCCCACCGATGACGAGGGTGAGAGTGTCAGTAGTCCTCAAATCAGACCATCGCCATCGGCGCGGCGGCGACGCAGGTGTTAAGCAGGTCGTGCTTCCGACCATGAACACCGCGGCGCTCACGTAAAAAGCGTACCTAATGCGATTCATTTATCTCGTTAAGTCAGTACCTGTGAAGCTCTGTAAGATTTGATTTGACTTGGGTTTAGTATATCCCTTCAGTACTTGAATCGTTGAACCCTTTCTTATTGCCGCTACCCTCTGTACACTGTACCGCACACTCCCGGTCTGTGGCAGTGTCGAGAGTAAGGTCACAGCGTGGTAAATCGAACTCTGACGATGAAGCGGTTGAAGTTGGAATCGTCACGGCGCGAGGGTGCGGAAGAAACCTAACCTGCTGAAGTGTACTGTAACGAGAGAGAGGCGTTCCGGGCGTTCGAACTTGCTTTACAAGTTGCAGGGCTTCCGGTACAGTATGCAGCAGTGCTGGCAGCACCTGACTACATGTAGCTTCGGCCAAGCCGCTTTGGAGGGGCCGCCGACCGGCTGCTCGACCTACGCTCTGGGTGACTCACGAAGCCAGGGAATCCTCTCCAAATAATCCTTGGTACATGTAAAATGCAAAAGGCCTCCGTGGCGACGACCGCTGCATCCCCACAGAAATCAAGTGCCTGTGAACGGTAAAAGAGGCGAATTGCCGCCTTTGTCACGCAAGTTTGAAATGCACAGCGTGCACGCGAAGGGTTAATTCCTGTTAACAGAGTCGGTGGGTCGTTGAGTAAGGGCTTGTCGCTGCGCACGCGGGATCCGAACTCTACTTGATCTCGTGCCACGCCGAGATATGTAGTGCCCGCCCACCAAGCAGCATTCCCATACAGTACATGTAGTGTGGTCAAGTCTTCTGTAGCGTGGAGAGACCTCCCATCCCGACAGATGCGCGACTTGCCGAACAACTGTTTGATTCTGAAGTTGTGCCCTTCTTTGGTGCAAACTGGTTGCACCGGTGCCCAATTTCATCGCAAGAGTACGGGCAGGATATCTTCCCAAGTTCAACCAGGCAGGCCGGCACACAATTCACAACGCATGCCGCTGTTTGTGGCGACACCGACGCCGAGGCCCCCTGATGAACTCTGAACCTGCTCACTTTCCAATTGACCAAGCAAACCCCAAGTCGACAGTCAACCAAGGCAAGACAATATGGGTGACTACGCTGAGGCCTCCACCCCGAAGGCCGCCAATGCCACGGCGTTCGACGAGGCCAACAAGGCCGCGGCGCGCCTCATCAAGCCCAAGGCCATCCTGTACACGAGCGCTCTGCTGTCGTGGATGCAGCCGTTCCAGAGCGGTTGGTCGACCTCGCAGATGAACCTGTCGCAGTACAACGACACGGACGAGTGCAATGCGCGCCCCGTGGCCGAGGGCACGTGCCTCATGTTCCCGGGCCACTCGAAGCTGGAGTGGACGTTCGCCGTGAACGCATGGATCTTCGGCGCTATGGTGGGTTCGCTGTGCTGCGGCCACTTCAGCGACAAGTACGGCCGCAAGAAGGCCCTCATGGGCAACTGTATCTTCATGATCGTGGGCGGCGTCGTGCAGGCGTCCGTGTCGAACATTTGGGTGTTCGCTCTGGGCCGCCTCATCGCCGGCCTCTCGTCGGGTACGGCCACGGCCACGATCGGCGGCTACATCAACGAGCTGTCGCCGCCGCACATGCGCAACACGCTGGGCCTGGGCCTGCAGATCTTCACGACGATCGGTATTTTGGTGCCGGCCATTTGCTTCTTCTTCGCCAACACGAGCTCTGGCTGGCGCTACCTGGCTGCGTTCCCCGTGGTGCTGGCCGTGGTGTACCTGCTGCTGGCGCCGTCGATGTGCGTGGAGAGCCCCGCGTGGCTGCTGACCAAGGGCCGCAAGGAGGAGGCCAAGCAGGTGATCGCTCGTCTGTACGGCGAGGAGCACGTGCAGACGGCTCTGTCGTGGCTGGAGGTGAGCAAGGCCAGCGCCGAGGAGGGTCTGATCGACTCTGCGCCCAAGAAGGAGTCGATGTTCGCGCCGCGCTACCGCCTGCAGCTTCTGGGCGGCATCATGCTGTCGATGGCGCAGCAGCTGTCGGGCATCAACGCCGTGTTCTACTACTCGGGCAGCATCTTCTCGGACGCCGGTATCTCGGACTCGCGCGTGGGCACGCTGATCATTGACTTCATCAACATCTGGCCGGCCTTCTTCACGGGCGTGCTGGCCAACCGCTTCGGCGCGCGCAACATGATCCTGTGGGGCCTGGCGGGCATGGTGGTGATGTCCATCGGTATGACGGTGGCGTTCATCGTGGACGTGTCTGCTCTGTCGATCGTGTTCACTGCGCTGTACGTGATCGTGTTCGGCGTGACGCTGGGCCCGCTGGTGTGGGTGATGACGGCCGACATTTTCCCGGACTCGATCCGCGCCAGCGCGTCGTCGCTGTGCATCGGCATCAACTGGCTGTGCAACCTCATCGTGGGCGTGTCGTACCCGTACGTGTCGGACGCGCTGAACGACTACGCGTACGTTCCGTTCGTGGTGCTGCTGGCGATCTTCTACCTGCTGGCGCTGAAGCTGGTGCCGGAGACGTCGGGCAAGTCGGCCGAGGAGATCCAGGCCGAGTACGACTCGCGTCGCGAGAAGTAAGCGGATATCTTAGGATGTTGATCTACGACTGGTAAGTAACTATGAAGATGTCCATGGAAGTCATTTTCGTAGCTCTGCAGTACATTGTGTGCGAAATTTAAATCGTTCTCTACAGTAGCATTTCAGTTTTTTGCTGGTTTTAGTTAATACTTTGCTTTGTTCTAGTATCGGCGGTGTAGTATTGTGTTGAACTGCACCGTGCAGTCTGCACAGTTGTAATAGTAGTTATACTACTCCTGTAGTACCACGCGGAGTATTACTACTTTTCATGGTACATGTTTTAGCCTATTGTTTGAAGTGTGTTTAAAACGTACCGGTAAAAATTGTTGTTTGGTACATGTTCGAATATTGTATTCAGGTTTACGTACATCTTTATACGTTCACGAAGTACTAACGTATAATACCTATTAGTACGCGGCGTTATATAATTATACAACGCTCTATTTCCAAAACAGGGCGTTGTATTCGAGTTTTCAACATTTACACAGTAGACATTACAGTAATATTACATGTAGTAATATATGGTACCGTTGACTCCCAAAATAATTTGCAAAAATCAGGAAAATCCCAATTAATATTAATAAATAAGTTTATAAACAAATTTATGGAATTCGCCAAGGACCTTGGCTCGAGATTTTTCGATTCTGAAAACGCACACACCCAGATATGATTCCGAGGTGTCAGATGAGAACTAAGGCGTACCGAATTCCTTTTGTCAAGGCATACCCCTTGTCAAGGCATACAGCCTCATCTTAGAGCTTTATTTTCATTTCGGGAAATGTTGTATGCATGAAGACATTTATATCATACATCACTGATTGTACTTGAAATGTGTATAGTATTGACTTTTATACCAGAATAATGTGCCTACATGTACTCAGTTAGCCAGGACACGAAAATCGCCACCTATATCACGGAATCAGGCTGTATGCGCCGACAAAAGGAATTCGGTACCATCCACATTATGGCGTAAATCCACATTATGGTGCGAAAAAAATACACACTCGCATAATTTTAATTAATAGTAAATTAAAGTAAAACAAGATGCCGTTTGTGTATGTAGAGAAAACTTGCTAATTATTTTTATTATTTTATAAAAAAGTTAGGGAGAGCGTTCTATTTTTATACAACGCTTTGACTAAGGGGGTTATATTCGAAGGGCGTTCTATTCGATGAGGGCGTACTAATCGGTATTATACGTTAGCACTGAAGTGAAGAACACATAAACTATAAGTAGTAATAGTAAGTGACTTTATTTGGCCTTGGCCATTAAATTCCTGGTGGTGGTCTTACTGTTTTTTCTTCTTCTACAGCTTCCGCTCTCTTGTTCTTGGCGGTGTCTCGTTCTGCAGGTGATCCCTGATCTCCACGGGGGGGGGGGTTCTTCTCGATACTCTGGTTCATGCCAGAGGTCCGGATCTGTCCGTCTAACCACATAAACTATAAGTACCGTACGTGATAGTCGCCCTGATTATTTATACTTTTCGAACGTAGGCCAACACAATACTGCTTGTTATGTTTGCATTGCGTTACATGTACTGTGGCATTTTGCATAACCTTACTGCGAGCCTGATACAGTTGTTATTCACGTCCAAGCAGCAACAGCTTGCACGCGACTCTACGTATGAGTTCCACGAAACAGTACTTACGCTATGCAACGTTACCACGCAACCAGCTGATACATGCAGGCATTTAGCAGTTTGTTACCGGTATTAATAGTACATGCACTTGTGTATCATAGCGCAAGTATCCCAGCAATCGCGGTAGTTTTTTTTCTTTTTATCAAAACGGATGCATGCATTGTACTAATAAGTACTTCAGTGGTGCACCTATTTGCCTGAGTTACTTCGTCACGAAGCACTCTCCAATTAATAACCCTTGCTGCTCACCATGGGTCGCTGTTGCGGAAGTGGGGCGAAAGGCTTGAGTGCTCATCGACTCGCCCACCAGGTCCCTGCAATAGGGTTCCCTCCCTAGTAGGGTGTAGGGACTCCCTACACCCGCTGTTTGAAGAAGACCGCGAACAAGCACGAAGCAAAAAAATCCTGGGGTGACAAATGCGAAGAACAACCAGGCGAGAGATCGATCGATTCCTTGCGATTCTTTCGGCTCGGGGGATCCAGGATGCAGAGTCCATGCGCCGGGCTCCACTCATCCGTTCTCTTGTTAACACAGCCCAATAAGTCGCTTTTTGCCTGCCCCAACTTCAAGTACACATCCGAGCACCAAATCGCACACAACATACGCTCCAATGAAAAACGCAGCACCGCAAAAGCCGGTCAATTCAATCAAGTGCCGTACAGCTTTCGTGCGCGGCCCGCAAAGAACCCGCGCGGTTTCCACGGCGAAGTCGCCACGGCTCCACAGCCAGGGGGTCCTCACTTTTCTTTTGGACCAGCTCCACCGACAAGCCTTCAATTTACCAAGCGTCGGTCTGTCTGTCAAGGACTCTGCCAAGCAAGTTTCTGAAGAATGGCCGAAAGCACCCCGAACAACTACGCCGAGGCGGTGTCGCCCAAGCCCGTCACGGCGTTCGACGAGGCCAACAAGGCCGCGGCGCGCCTCATCAAGCCCAAGGCCATCCTGTACACGAGCGCTCTGCTGTCGTGGATGCAGCCGTTCCAGAGCGGTTGGTCGACCTCGCAGATGAACCTGTCGCAGTACAACGACACGGACGAGTGCAATGCGCGCCCCGTGGCCGAGGGCACGTGCCTCATGTTCCCGGGCCACTCGAAGCTGGAGTGGACGTTCGCCGTGAACGCATGGATCTTCGGCGCTATGGTGGGTTCGCTGTGCTGCGGCCACTTCAGCGACAAGTACGGCCGCAAGAAGGCCCTCATGGGCAACTGTATCTTCATGATCGTGGGCGGCGTCGTGCAGGCGTCCGTGTCGAACATTTGGGTGTTCGCTCTGGGCCGCCTCATCGCCGGCCTCTCGTCGGGTACGGCCACGGCCACGATCGGCGGCTACATCAACGAGCTGTCGCCGCCGCACATGCGCAACACGCTGGGCCTGGGCCTGCAGATCTTCACGACGATCGGTATTTTGGTGCCGGCCATTTGCTTCTTCTTCGCCAACACGAGCTCTGGCTGGCGCTACCTGGCTGCGTTCCCCGTGGTGCTGGCCGTGGTGTACCTGCTGCTGGCGCCGTCGATGTGCGTGGAGAGCCCCGCGTGGCTGCTGACCAAGGGCCGCAAGGAGGAGGCCAAGCAGGTGATCGCTCGTCTGTACGGCGAGGAGCACGTGCAGACGGCTCTGTCGTGGCTGGAGGTGAGCAAGGCCAGCGCCGAGGAGGGTCTGATCGACTCTGCGCCCAAGAAGGAGTCGATGTTCGCGCCGCGCTACCGCCTGCAGCTTCTGGGCGGCATCATGCTGTCGATGGCGCAGCAGCTGTCGGGCATCAACGCCGTGTTCTACTACTCGGGCAGCATCTTCTCGGACGCCGGTATCTCGGACTCGCGCGTGGGCACGCTGATCATTGACTTCATCAACATCTGGCCGGCCTTCTTCACGGGCGTGCTGGCCAACCGCTTCGGCGCGCGCAACATGATCCTGTGGGGCCTGGCGGGCATGGTGGTGATGTCCATCGGTATGACGGTGGCGTTCATCGTGGACGTGTCTGCTCTGTCGATCGTGTTCACTGCGCTGTACGTGATCGTGTTCGGCGTGACGCTGGGCCCGCTGGTGTGGGTGATGACGGCCGACATTTTCCCGGACTCGATCCGCGCCAGCGCGTCGTCGCTGTGCATCGGCATCAACTGGCTGTGCAACCTCATCGTGGGCGTGTCGTACCCGTACGTGTCGGACGCGCTGAACGACTACGCGTACGTTCCGTTCGTGGTGCTGCTGGCGATCTTCTACCTGCTGGCGCTGAAGCTGGTGCCGGAGACGTCGGGCAAGTCGGCCGAGGAGATCCAGGCCGAGTACGACTCGCGTCGCGAGAAGTAAGCGGATATCTTAGGATGTTGATCTACGACTGGTAAGTAGCTACGAAGGTGTCCATGGAAGTCATTTTCGTAGCTCTGCAGTACATTGTGTGCGAAATTTAAATCGTTCTCTACAGTAGCATTTCAGTTTTTTGCTGGTTTTAGTTGATACTTTGCTTTGTTCTAGTATCGGCGGTGTAGTACTGTGCTGAACTGCACCGTGCAGTCTGCACAGTTGTAAAAGTAGTAATACTACTCCTGTAGTACCACACGTAGTTTTACTACTTTTCTTCCATGGATACTACTGGTGCAGTTTAATGGACTAGGGTTGTATTACATGTTTAGTGGGTCATTCCTGAAAATATATTTTACATTTGAGACTGCGTCAAACAAAATGATGCTTACGAGCCACAGACACCACTCCAACGTCCCCCCCCCGTTTCAAGTTTTTAAGTTATAAAGGCTGTATGAAGCCGATACTATTAAAATCGAGAGTGACGGCAACGTGATTGATGCTCATCAAAACGAGAACAACAAACAGCACAACGCAGGCATCTATATTAAAATGTCTTTAAGCGAAAGATGCTGGTACCGCTCTGGAGGCTTGAAGTCCTTGCTTCTGCTCCAGGGTCAACATCTTCCCCTTAGTGGAGATCTCTCGGCGGCAGGTTTTGCAGGTTTGCATGGTGATCTTGCTTGGCGTGATCGACGTGAGCCCTGTCGCTCTTAAACCTGTCTATATTGCTTATTGTATCCATATTAATTTGACCGGATACAGGGCGGGGGGAAACGTTGGAGTGGTGTCTGCATTTGGTGACCAGAATTTTTAGCACCATCACTAAATCGATAAAACAGTATGTTCTATGCTCCAATACGATATAAATTACGGCACAATTTATTGTTTGTCCAAGAATTGTCATATTTATTTGGGCTTGGCAATGACCCCAATACAATTACAATTAATTACGGTATTGGCGGACCTCTGGTGAATACTCCTGAACCCGGACTCTGGAGAAGATCCTGACGAGGAGCGTCTCCATCCTGCTTGGCCTTGCTTGATGCCACACTGGTCGAACTGCGCACCGTAGATCTACCGAGTCGCTGAAAATCCCGAGCGTTGATCATGAACGAATATTGTCGTGCACTTGGACGATTGCAGTCCTCTAATTCATAATTCACGCCACCATTCGCCTCACGACAAAGCTGGCTGGCGTATGGAATGGAAAGCAAAAGGTATCTGTATTTCTTATTTTTCCTTTTACCAATGCTCAGACCTATGAACTCTAGCTTAGCGCTTGAGGTGGCGGATGCACTGACACCAGGAGGTTCTTGATAGTGATAGTCAATCTCATAGAACCCGCCGGCCAACGTCACGCACACCCTCGAATAGTGGGGCGGTGTAGGTAGTCCCCTCTACTGGAGCCCGGTCGTGCCCTTCTCGAGCTCCTCAGCCTGCGTTCGGATAGCCTGGCTGCTATTACTGTGGCCCTCGATGGATACACGCCCGCGTTCTCCTTGCCCCACAGTTTCGTGTAGTTCTTGTCGCAGAGGGAGTAGTCGTAGTTAACCAAGTGGGCTGCGCGGTGGACGAACTGGCCGCTTAGCGGGTGTGCTTGGGTCTGCACTGCAGACCCAAGCAGACTGCAGGACCCGCACGACGTTGTCGTAGGACAGTTAAGCGCGCCGCCGTTGACCTGAGCCCCCACGTTAATGATCGACTGGAATTTTCAGGGACGGGATAAATACGGAGTTGCATTTATCCCAAGAATTGCCCACATCACAAATTACCGTTTAAATTACTTACAGACGCAGGTTGCGCGAAGATGGACGCGTCGCCGACGGGGTCAACATTCACGTGGGTGATTTATAACCGCAAGAGGTATACGATATAACAGGTTTTACACACTGCTCTACATCAAGAATTGCCTATTTTGTAGTCTTATCAATAAGATTTCCGGACAATCAGACCCTTTAAATTACGAAGCTTGTGTTTTTTAACAAAAACTTTTATTATGAAGTTTGAGAAATGGGTGACCCGTCAGTTGATGGAGCATTCGCGCAAAGAGGTTAATGTTATACTCTAATATATCAAAATGGCGCGGAAAGTGGTATCACCGGTAGACTCTGAAATAAATTTCAGAGAACACGCTGTCGGAACTCCACTACGATTTAAAAAGTACGGAATTGATAAGCAAAAACTCAAAACCAAGCACAATTTTTTCGGAAAAAGCTCATGGGCTGACCGGTACACAGTTTTGCAGTACCGTCGAGGGCGCATGAATTTGCATATCGCGCCCTAAATAAATGTATCATGCGGCCGAAATGATACATTATTCTTGCCGTGCCGATGTATTATTGAGGGTGCTACTACAAAAACGGTGCGGGATTCTAGAATTCCAGGCTGCATACAAGTACCAGTGGCGTACAGCAACGAGAGGCCTAAATTGATAAGAATGAAGAGGATGTCATGACCGGTCATTGAGGCTTGGCTTGGGCCAACAGCCAAGCCGCATGACTGCGGTGTAGTCGAGGTGTTGCTGCTGGTTTCGAGTCGATATAGTCTGGCAAAGCCTAAACTGCGTGAGACATGCAGGGCCACCCAGTCTGCATTTATTCACGACCCTGCTGGAATGTATCATTTCGGCCGCATGATACATTTATTAGAGCATCTCCAACGGTAGTGCAAAACTTAAGGAATTGCATGATATTTGCACAATTGCAAAAAAAATCATCCCCAACGGGGAAGTGATAGGGGTTCAGAAGTAGTGCTGAAGTAACACGCTGAAATCGATAGTGCAATTCCCGGATGGCGTAGTGATTATCGGCCTGCTATTCACTACGACCTGCCAGCTATTGCACGCAAAGTGCAAGGCAAAAAATGCATTTGCGGGCGCTTCCAGCGCGTGCACCCGTCTGAAAGAGGTAAACAACGCTCTCACAAGACACATACTGGTAGTTTTATAGGTATACAGGATGAGTAGAAGCACCCGGGCTTACTGGCAGTTGCTATAGTATGTAGGGCAAATGACTGGCTGTCCCGAACGCATACTACAAACAACGGCGGGTCGTTATTGACCTGAAGTACTCCATATTTACCTAGAGCAGTATTGTGGTGCCTTTGCCGCAGATAACTTTAGCTGCGCTACTCTGTATTGGTCATTGCGGAGGGAGGGCTACCCGCTTTCACTACGCAATGTTACAATATCGTTGGGGACGCTGAACTATTGCAAAAATATTCAAGCGTGTTCGTCCTGTTTATGTTGCTAATCGGCCATTCACTTTGCCTTATCAATTTTGCAATTTGCACTATTTACCGTTGGAGATGCTCTCATGGGCGCGATATGCAAATTCATGCGCCCTCGACGGTACCGGTACTGAAGTACGGAGTTCAGTAACAGAGGGCCGACGCCGCGCTTAGAAGTAGACCGGGAATCTCAGATGTCAAGTCCAGCGTGGCACTGAAATGATGGCATCCTGAACAAGGTTTCCTTGGCTAGGAGCTGCCCTTAGTGATCACGCCCGCGACAGCTTCGATCCAAGCTCACAGCTGCGTCGTCATGGAACGAACTCACAAGAGTCGGCGCCATGGTCTTTCATGCATCCATGCACGGGTAAATTATCGATCTGCCAACCACACTTTGTGGGGTGCTAGCGGTATGTCACGATAGCAAGCGTTTCCCTACTGTCACGATAGCAAGCGTTTCCCTACCTTTACGAATCCATCAGCATCGTTCAGTGCGGTTGTCTATTATAAAATTTGAATTTGGCTACTTACAGTTGATGAGGGGCTACTCGGTTTGTATTGCCTGGATAGATTTATCGCTGTACATCCTGTCCTGTTGTCGTTTCGTTCCTTTTGGTGTGCAGGTACGTTTAGGACCCCCGAGGACTCCTCGGAGCAGTCCTCAACGCAACGCGGTACAATATGGTAATGAGGTAACCACTGGCGCGTTGATGACGCTCGGGTAGGTAGGAATTGTGCGCTCACTCCCTCATGAGGAGCTGGCACGGATATTGTTGATCGTCGTCGTTTGGATGTGACTTTGCACTCGTATTGTTATGAAATCCTTGAATTCGCTGAGCACGTATGGGTGGCGTGGGTCGATTTTCTGGAATTTTGTACGGTGCAAATTGCACCGTGCAATGCACTGACAACCACAGCCCAGCAGGATGAATGGACTTTTTTGGATAACAAGCTGTCGAATATGTTTGCGGACAATACGTCTGCTGTTTGCAACAATCTGCACTTGGCTGCATCTGTTTGCCCGACAAATTGCTGTGCGGATACTGTATATGGGCACATCGCTGGAAACTCATGTAAGTACCGTTACCTCCGTGCACCAGTTGGTGGTGTCCAAACTGCGTACGTAGAGCTGCTGTATTGTGCGTCTATACATGAACCGTATTAGACTATTCAGGGTACATCGCGTAGAGTACAGCTGTCCACTGCTCAGTTCTTCTATTCTGTCTGGCTCACACGTTCCAGAGGAGTGAAGGTGGGGCATCCCTGTTATTTTTTATACTTCGTACAAGTAAAGTAGTCAGGACCGCTCGGTTAAATGCGCCATACTTCTCCGGTCCGGAAAAGAATTAACAGTTAGGTTTTTCATGAAAAACCTCGATGTTTGATTGGTCGAATTACCAGGCTATACCACATTTCATTGGACAAAACTCAAACATCAGTGATTTGTATGAAACACGATTGGCTGTTTTTCTGGCGTTTGAATACTCGTTGGTTAACAGCATTATATCACAAAGATAAGCTCTCTTTCCGCTTTCTGAATTGTATCTCCAAATTTTAATCTGATTAATTTTGATGGTGCAGCGAATTTAAACCTCACACCTGTGAAAACCGATTGTTTAAACCGACTGATAGCAGCCTTAAATGGCGGGAATATGCATTCATGAAAAATACTGCGTGATACCGCGGATCAAGCGCTTTAATTTAAGGGCATCTACAGCTCTGTTGGAGCAGTAGAACGCAAGTTACAGTCTGATTAGAGAACTGTTAATTCTTTAGCGGACCGGAGAAGTACCTCAAAGCTGCGAATGAAGTACTTGCTCAGATGTCCAGTTTTTGGTGTGTGGCTCGGTTGGATCGATCCGGTCGATGCTCCAAAGATCGTCATCCAAACGCTTGTTGTTTCTTTCCAGCAGTTGTTTCGCAAAATCAGTGACAGTTTCTGTACGCCCGAGGTGCGAACGCTCGACAACAGCTCAGCTCATTGTACGTGGCGGTGCGGCACAGGACTTCTATAATGCTTCCACTAATGTATTGAGTCGAGGACTACCGTGCGTGTGCTGTCCAAATCAAACACCTGCAGAACATCACACAACCCTGCGGCATGAACTCGTGATAGGGCAGACTAGACAACCGGTTGACAACACAACTGTTGTGTGTAGTCAAGGTCGGTCGTTCACTTTCCAATTGAGCGCCACATACATAGAACGTCGTAGTCGCGCCCAACTACGAATCGGGGGGGGGGGGACGACGTCGAGATAGCATGGAGTTCACGCCGTCGACGAGCAGTGCCAGCCATGTCTGGGTGGTGCCGACGCCTGTAGTCTCCGAGGCGACCCCGCCCGTCCAGCCAGCCCCGAGCAACTCGACTATCAAACCGACCTGGAGGCTGTACGCCAACGTGCTGGTGGCGACGCTGCAGCCCTTCCAGTATGGATGGTCCACTTCACAGATGAACAACTCGATCTTCAACAACGAAGCCGACTGCAACGCAAGGCCCATCGCGCCCGGAACCTGCCTCATGTTCCCCGGCCACACCAAGACGCAGTGGACCATCGCCGTCAGTTCCTGGATCGTCGGCGGTATGCTCGGCAGTCTGGTCACGGGTCGTATCTCCAACAAGTTCGGTCGAAAACCCACCATGATGCTCAACTGCCTCTTCATGATGGCAGGAGCGCTCATCCAGGCCAGCGCAGACGACATTTGGATCTTCATTGTTGGACGCGTGTTCGCAGGTATTGCTGCCGGAGCCTCGACCGCTGTCATCCCGGGATTCATCGGTGAGATCTCACCGCCGCATCTCCGCAGCAAACTGGGCGTGTGTTTCCAGATCTCCATCACACTGGGTCACCTGTTCGTTGCGATCACGTTCTTCTTCGCCAGTACGAGCACTGGGTGGAGATTCATCGCGGCGTTCCCCACCGTCTTGGCGTTCCTGTTTCTGGTGCTTGCTCCTTTCGTGCTCGTGGAAAGTCCCTCGTGGCTGATAACGATGAACCAGCAACTGATGGCCGAGCGCGAGCTGGCGCGCTTGTACGGCACCGAGAACGTCTTCCTTGCCAAGACGTGGATCAAAACCCAGGAGGAGCCGGCTCCACGAACGGGCCCCGGGAGCGAGTACGTTGCGCAGGACATGAGAATGTCCATGGCTCTGATGGCGCCGGACCCGCCCAAGGCTCGGAGCTTCGCCCAACCTCAGCCTCGGGGTTTCGCCCAACTCTTCTCCTCGATGCTCATCCGACAGCTACTCACAGCCATCGGAGTGGCTGGAGCCCAGCAGCTCACGGGTGTCAACGCCGTCTTCTTCTACTCGTCCAGCCTCTTCAAGCAAGCCGGACTGACGGACGGCCGCATCGGTGTCTTGATGGTCAATTTCGTCAACGTGCTGCCGACTCTGTTCTGCGGCATGCTATCCGCCAAGCTGGGCAACCGCAAACTCGTCTTGATCGGCTTCGCGGGCATGTTCCTCAGTGCGGTGGGCATCACGGTGTCGCTTACTGCCAGCTTGCCGGCGCTGGCCATTGTGTTCACAGCTCTGTACGTGACCACGTTCGGCTCCAGTCTCGGGCCGCTCGCGTGGGGAATCATGGCCGACTTGTTCCCGGACGACGTTCGAGCCATGGGCTGCTCGATCTGCGTGGGTGCCAGTTGGCTCTGCAGTCTGTCGATTGGTCTGGGCTACCCGTACATCGCTGCTGCCTTCAACAACTACAGCTTCGTGCCCTTCATGTGCACAGTCACGTTGGCCTTCCTCTTTGTGCACTCGTTCGTGCCGGAGACGTATGGCAAGACCATCCAGGAAATTCAGGACGAGTTCGAAGCGCGGCGACTCAAGAAGACCGATAAGGACTGGCGCTTGTCGCGCAACAGTCAAATTGCAGTGCTCGGGTAATATGAAACCAGACTTAGAGTAAGGTAAAGAATTATTTTGCAGTACAGAAATCTGCCTAAATACCGAACGGGTATACAATACATAACCTCATATAACTAATACTTCAAGGTCCAACGACTGGTCGAACGGAGATGGGCAAAGGTACTGATGTAAAAATCCAGGATACCTTTGTTTGGCCAGAGGTTCTAAGCTGTGCAGTTGAAAATTGGCGCGCTTTTGATTGCCTGTGCGGTCTTCTATACCTTTCCACTTTCACATTTTCAGTCAATGGACCATGGAATAATCTACTTCATCAAAAGGTATGTGCTTTTTGAAAAGATGATGCATGCACTAGATCAACTAGGAGAGGGAGCAGATAGTCCTTACAAATTAGAGCTACTAACCGCACTGATGTGGTGCGAACACGTTTGGTCAAAGGTCAGCGCTGAAACAATTCAGCACTTCTGGCTTCGCTTGGGCTTGATTAACAAAGCAAGCCTCAAAGTCCTTCTAAACTAAACTAATTCAGTACAGCCTTTTTTATGGTAACGCTGAGATCACTTTATAAACCTGGAGCCCTTATATATATCAGGCGTTCGGTACTCAGGCAGAGTTCTGTATTTAAACACTGGAAGCGAAGTGTACTGTGTTGCATCACGTGGTGTGTGTTAGGATCCAAAGCATAGTTTTTCAATGCATGCTATCTTTGAAGTTCCAATTGTTGTTTTTATTTACATGGTATCTACAGAGGCTACCCCCTTCTCGGTCTTTGCTGCAGTGGGCTACTTAGTTGGAGATGTCGGGCTTCTTCTGGTGATCACGCGAATGAAACGTGGCTTGGATCTCCTCCGTCGTTTTGCCAGCGGTCTCGGGGATCCAGAAGTGCGTGAACAGGAAGAACGCGGCCGTGGTCACCATGAACGGCACGAACTTGTACGACTCGAGCGCGTCCGAAATGTACGGGAAGAAGACGCCGATAAGCAGGTTGCAGACCCAGTTGATGAAGATGCACATGGAGACGGCGGTCGCGCGCACCGAGTCCGTGAACAGCGCCGCTGTGATGGGCCAGATGAGCGGGCCGACACTCGCGGAGAACGAGGCCACGAATGTGCCCGTGAAGACGATCGACAGAGCTTGCACCGACAACGCCAGCGAGATGGTAATGCCCGTAGCACTGATAAACATGCCCGCAAGTCCGCAGAGCAGTAACTTGCGGTTACCAAAGCGCTCGGACAAGCGCGCCACCATCATCGTGGGAATGAGCATCAGCACGTAGACGATGACACCGCCCACGCGGCCGTCAGAGATCCCTGCATCTGTGAAGATGTCGGACGAGTAGTAGCACACTGCGTTGACACCCGTAAGTTGCTGCGCCGCCGACACTCCCAGCGCCACAAGGAGCTGACGGATAAAGAGCGGGGACACGAGCTGTGAGAGCACGCTGGCGCCACGCTGCTGGTCCTCGGACTGCGGCTCGGACTCGAGGTCGGTAGTGGCGCTGGGCTCCATCCACGAAAGCGCCAGCTGCACGTATTCGTGGCCGTACAGTCTGGCGATCTCCTGTTCAGCGCGCTCGTGGTCGCCCTTCTCCAGCAGCCACGCGGGACTCTCCACCAATACGAACGGCGCGAGCGCCAAGAAGAAGCCCGCGTTCAGTACGGGGAAGGCGGCGATGTATCTCCAGCCGCTGCTCGTGTCCAGGAAGAAGAAGAAGACGGTCACCACCAAGATGCCGCCCGTGAGCGAGACCTGCATGAAGGTGCCGTACGAGTTGCGGCGGCTCGGGGGCGTGATCTCGCTGATGTAGCCGCCCACCATGCCCGTGGCGCAGCCCGAGGCCACGCCGGCCACGATGCGTCCCACCATGAAGACGGAGATGCTCGACGTGCTGGCCTGGATCACGGCGCCGGCCAACATAATGAGAGCGTTGGCCAGCAGAACCTTCTTGCGGCCGTAGCGCTCCGAGATGGCTCCGCACGCGAGACTGCCGATCATTCCGCCGACGATCCACGCGTTTACCACCAGAGTCCACTCGGTCTTGGAGTGGCCCGGGAACATGAGGCACGTGCCGTCCGCTACCGGCCGGGCGTTGCAGTCGTCCTCGTTGTTGAAGGCCGTGAGGTTGAGCTGGCCGACGGACCAGCCGAACTGGAACGGGAGCAGTAGCAGCACCCAGAGGCTGCCCCAGAAGGTCGACGACAGCGGCACTGACTTGTCCGCAGGAGTGTCATCACCCGCCTTGGGCGTGCGCACCTCGACGTACGCCGAGTCTTGGGCACTGGGCTCCGGGAGCGCGTCGACGGCCATTAGTGCAGTCGAGCTGTTGCGTTGATGGGAAGTTCTAAAGTGAACGCGGTCATTGCACCGGCACGCTCTGCTGCAAGCTTGCGGCTCGACCAACCACGGGGCCACACAGACATGCGGTCGTGGCCTTTTTTGTCGGATCGCCGCGCAGGGACGGGGGCTGCTAGTCGCGCACGCACTCGCAGCCTTACCTCGGGGCCTGCTCACTGTTGGCCGTTTGGGTGAGCACGGCGAGCAGCGCAGTGAGGTCACGGGGGTGCATGTTGGCCGTGTTGTCGATGAGGTGACGTCCACCGAGGCGGAGTGGAGGAGGAGCATTTTACCAGTGCCAGCCAGCGTCGTCTACATGGAGCACGTCACCGGCATGGCTCGCATTCAAAAAAGGCAACTTCAAGTTGCAGTCTGTGCGCCACCCGATTCGTCGACAGGTGCTACGCCTGTCCGAATCGTACGCAGCCTCGTTCTCGACCTACATAAGCGTCTTGCTGGTCGCTCAGGCCGTTGTTGCGGCTTGGGCCAAGACACCGGATAGATGCACAAATCTACTGCACGCCGAGTCGTATTCGCCAACGAGGTGATCACTTCCGTCAGTTTTCGGCTTCAAATCCGTGAATGCGAGGCTCGAGATACATGTTCAACTGGTTGGTATGTATACAACCGAAACACCATCGCGACTTCAAGCTGCAGTGCAACGACAATTATTATCTTACTTAAAAAAAATTACCTACAGATACTTCATAACAACTAACGTCTAAATGGCTCTACCCGAGCACAGGGATCTGGCTGCCGCCCGACATGCGCCATTGAGGCTGAGGCGGAGGCTGCCGCTTCTTCTTCTTCTTCGACCACTTGGCGCTGAATTCTTCCTGGATCTCCTGGATCGTCTTGCCGTACGTGTCGGGTACGATGGAGAAGAAGAAGAGGAACGACAGCGTGATCGTGTACATGAAGGGCACGAAGCTGAAGTTGCCCAGCGCCGCGGCGAGGTACGGGTACACGAGACCGATCGTAAGACTGCAGAGCCAACTGACACCCACGCAGATCGAGCAGCCCACGGCTCGGACATCGTCCGGGAACATGTCGGCCATAACGCCCCAGGCCAACGGCCCGAGACTCGCACCGAACGTTGTGACATACAGTGCCACGAACACAATGGATAGAGCCGACATGCTCGTCACCAGCGTCACTGTGATACCCACGGCGCTCAGCAGCATGCCGAAAAACCCGTACAAGATGAGTTTGCGGTTACCGACACGCGCCGCCAGCAAGCCGCACACCAAGGTCGGCAGCACGTTGACGAAGTTGACCAGCAAGACACCGATGCGACCGTCCGTGACTCCTGCTTGTTTGAAGATGCTGGATGAGTAGAAGAAGACGGCGTTGACACCCGTGAGTTGCTGAGCTCCAGCGACTCCAATAGCCGTCAGCAGCTGACGAATAAGCGCCGCCGAGAAGAGCTTGCTCAGAGTGCCGCCGCCGCCGCTAGCTTGAGGGGCGTCCGGGGAGATGATGGACATGCCCAAGTCCTGAAGCCTCACGCTGCCTTCGCGCTCACGCTTGGACTCGACGTCGTCCTGCTTGATCCACTTCTTCGCGGCGTACACGTTTTCAGCGCCGAACAAGCGCGTCAACTCCTGCTCCGCGCGTTCCGGCTGCCCAACCATCAGCAGCCACGCCGGACTCTCCACGAGCACGACTGGAGCCAACGCCAGGAACAGCGTCGCCAATACGATCGGGAACCCCGCAATGTACCTCCATCCAGTACTCGTACTAGCGAAGAAGAAGGTGATCGCAACGAACAGGTGGCCAAGTGTAATGGAGATCTGGAAACACACGCCCAGGCGACTTCGGAGATGCGGTGGACAGATTTCACCGATGAATCCCGGGATCACGGCGGTGGAGCCTCCAGCCGCGATACCTGCGAACACGCGTCCAACCGTGAAGATGGTAATGTTGCCGGCGAAGGCCTGTACGGCTGCCCCTGCGATCATGAAGAGGCAGTTGGCCATCATGGTGGGTTTTCGACCGAACTTGTTGGAAATTCGACCCGTGACCAGACTGCCGAGCATACCGCCGACGATCCAGGAACTGACGGCGATGGTCCACTGCGTCTTGGTGTGGCCGGGGAACATGAGGCAGGTTCCGGGCGCGATGGGCCTTGCGTTGCAATCGGCTTCGTTGTTGAAGATCGAGTTGTTCATTTGGGAGGTGGACCAACCGAACTGCAGCGCTTGGAGGACCGCTACGAGGATGTTGGCGTACAATCTCCAGGTTGGCTGGAGAACGGTCTCTTCCTCGACTTGTGGAGCGGCCATCATGACCATGGGCGTCGGGGCGACCCAGACGTACCCACTCCGGGTCGTGCTGATCATGGACGCCGAGAAGTCCATGACGCTCGGTGTGTGCGGCTAGTTGTGAAATCGAGTTGTGGCGTAGTTTCAGGGTGGATGATGTGCACCGGTACTGTAGCTTTTGGCCCTTCGGCTGTTGGGAGTGCCTCCGGCTGTTGCAATTGTAGAAGTGAGCTCCCCCTCCGACGTCGCTAAAGCGCGTGGCTTCCCATCGAGTGCCTTCCAGCACTTTGACACCTTGTGAACATTACCAACCTATTTGGATTGTGCCGTTAGATAGTCCTCCATCAGGGTTGCGGCTCCTTGCTTCTGTCGATGGATATGCTCGCTTTGCGGGGATGGGAGTCGCGGTTGACAACTTGTCTTGCGCCGAGATCCATGCATTTGGCTGGCAGTGTCACGTACATACCGGTATCGAAGTTGTTTGTCATCTACCATAAACAACCGGAGATTATTGTACATATACGCTGCATTTTACCTCTCCATCCGAAGATGTAGTGGAGCGGGCGGAATCACTCACTGCAGCGGATCCGCACGCAAGCTTCGTAGACAGGAAATACGTAGAGGTGTATGAGGCGCCGTGAGCGGACAACGCACAGGACGCTCGAGCATACATGTACATGTACTGGTTTGGCAACAACAGCTAGGATTCCAGGGTACATGTACTGTATCATGGAAGGAAATCCAAGTACTTTTTTTAACTTCAAAGAAACCTAATTATTACCAACACACAGGCACAAACTTGGAAGTGAGCTGGGCGCAGCTGTAGCCAATGTCTACTATCTATTCATGGGCACCGATGGCGCTGAGGCACATGTATAAGCGAGTGGGTCTTGCGAAAATACGACACGCAGATACTTAGGATGGGATCTTCCGTACCGGAACGCCAGGCACGCGTTGGCTGGCGGCACGCATCTTGAATAGCGACGAACGACGGAAGACGAGCCGCTGCCAACCGCATCTCGATTGGGTAAACTGATTCAGGTGGAGCAATTTTGATTCACAGGAGCAGTTGTGATTCACACCCGAGCAGTGTACTAGTAGGAGAGACGTAAAGCGGTGGACTCCATGAATATGACAGCCACACTGTAGAAAAGCTTCTGAATAGCCTGGAGGAGCTCTTCTCGATTGGAAAATGATGCATCAATAACGTGTGTCTACAGTATCAATGTAGTATCTGGGCTCCACCAACGATAACGCGATAACCTGTGGCGAGTCTCGCTTACTCTACACTTCAACACTATGCTACTCTACATTACATCTTTAATCTCTTGTTGCCCTCTTTGCGTTGAACTCGTCCTGAATCTCCTGTATCGTCTTCCCAGACGTGTCCGGCACGAACATGCACACAAAGAGGAAGGAGAGTGCAACGGAGCACATGAACGGCGTGAAACCAAAGTTGACTAAAGCCGCAGCGATGTACGGGTAGCTGATCCCCACCGTGAGGTTAGACAGCCAGCTACACCCCACGCAGACCGAGGTGCCCATAGCTCGAGCATCGTCCGGGAACAAATCGGCCATAACAACCCACGCGAGCGAACCGAGACTTGAGCCGAATGAAGTCACGTAGGTCGCTGTGAACACGATGGCAAGTGCGGGTAAGCTAGCGACGAGCGATATCGTGATGCCCACCGCGCTGATGAACATTCCCGTCAATCCACACAGCATGAGCCTGCGGTTGCCAAGGCGCGTCGCTAGCATCCCACAAAACATGGTCGGCAACACGTTGACGAAGTTGACAGCCACAATACCAATGCGATCGTCCGAGATGTCAGCCTGTTCGAAGAGCGTGGATGAATAGAAGAAGAGGGCGTTGATGCCCGTGAGCTGCTGAGCTCCTGCCATGCCAATGGCCGTCAATAGTTGTCGAATAAGCCTCGGTGAGAACAGCTCGACCAAAGTGCATGGCTTAGAAGGTGTGAAGTTCTGGCGCAAGTCAGATTCGTTGCAGGAGGTATCACGTGGAGCGTGGTGCTGGTACGTGATCCACGCCTTCGCTAGATGCACATTTTGTTCTCCATAGAGCCGTCTGAGTTCACGTTCCGCGAGTTGGGTCTTGCCTGTCGTCAGCAGCCACGCGGGGCTTTCGACAAGCACGAAAGGCGCCAATATCAAGAACAACACCGCCAGCACAACGGGAAATCCCGCAATATAACGCCAGCCACTGCTTGTGTCAGCGAAGAAGAAGGCGACGGCTACAAGCAGGTTGCCGATGGTGATAGCGATCTGAAAGCCCACGCCGAGACTATTGCGGAGGTTGGGAGGCGAAATCTCGCTGATGAATCCGGGGATGACGGCCGTGGCTCCACCCGAAGCGATACCGGAGATGACACGACCCCCGATGAACATCCACATACTCGAAGCACTCGCTTGCACCACTGCACCTGCGATCATGAAGACGCAGTTGGACATCATGATGCGTCTGCGACCAAACCTGTTGGAAATCCGCCCGCAAGCGAGAGCGCCGAGCATTCCACCGAGGATCCAGGCGCTGACGGCAATGGTCCACTGCGCCTTCGTGTGTCCTGGGAACATGAGGCATGTACCGGGGGCGACGGGTCTGGCGTTGCATTCGTCTTCGTCGTTAAATGCCGTGAGGTTCAATTGCGAGGTCGACCATCCGTACTGCAGAGGCTGCAGTAGCGCCACCAACACGTTCGCGTAGAGCACCCAGCGTGGTCGAATGGGAGCTTGTGGATCCGGCACCCTCGGTGTAGGAGCTTGTTGAACGTAGTCGCTGGTGATACTTCTCGGAGACGACGGGGTCCAAGTCATCGCCCCTGACGCCACTCGAGTGAAGATCGGTGAATTGAGTTCTGTGAGACTGGAGCCATCGTGTCATGCCATGCCAGAGAAAGCATCAGAGTGCACGTTAGGCTCCGAACGTTCCTCGATTTCATCGGAGACAGGCCTCACGGTGAGGATGGCGAAACAACACCAAATCGTGACGGGAAGTTCGTAGCAGTTGCGTCCCAGCACCAACGATCGTTTAATGGCAATGCCAGCGCCACCGCGAGCGCGTCGTGTGTAGATGAACAGTACAGTGCTGCATTGACCGATGGCCGATGTGGTGTTCATGGGAGATTCTGTTGCACGATTGGGTATTGTACGGTACGGTATCCTCCTTTCGCTTCGTAGATTCCAGCGATCTCTCGGATTGAGATTACGGTGGTCTGCAGCCAACGATCCAGCGTCAGCCCCCAACTTCTTTGCGCTCCATATGCGTCCAAGAAATTGAAGCGGCTCTGGTGTGCGTGCCTTCGACTTGACACGATGTGTCTTGATTCCGTCCCAAACAAAAGTCAGATTATGTTACGAATATTACAGAACCCAACCTTAACCTGAATGTTGTCAAACAAAATCACGAAAGGGAAATCAGACGAAAAGTAAATATCAGACAGACAGGATGCCGCACGGGGAGACAGCAGCAGCAGCGCAGGCCGGCGGCGAGCAGGCCGCCGAGAGCGGCACGTGCGCGTACACGGACTCGAGTGCCCAGCGCGCTGCTGGCAGCTGCAAGGTGGCGGTGGTGGGCGCCGGCTTCTTGGGCAAATGCATCGCCATCGACCTGTCGCTGCTGGGCGTTCAAGTGCTCGTGTGTGATAAGAACCCGCAGACCGGCGACGCGGTTCGTTACGAGCTGCGTTTAACAGCAGTATGTGTGTTGTTATTAACTGAAGGCGGTGGCATATCATGTTATGATGTTGCAGTTGTCCTCCTACGCGTACGAGCTGCTGCACCCGCTGCTGTACCTGGGCTACGTGACCAAGAGCATGCTGACCCAGGCGTGCGGCAACATCACAGTCGTCTCGGACTTGGCGCAGTGCGCGGACGCTGCAATTGTTATCGAAGCGGTGAGAAGGAAGTGTCCAATTGGAGAGGACGATGGTGTCCTCCTGTGGCAGTTACGAGGCTGATGGAGTTTTATTTGTTGCCCTTCAGATTCCAGAGAACTTGGAGGCCAAGGTGAAGCTCTTCAAGACGCTGGAGCAGCACTGCTCGGCCTCGACCATCCTGGCCACCAACACGATCGAGCTCCCCATCGACTCCATCCAGTACGTACCAACTACTACATGTATGCATCTCTGTTGGCTGCTGCCGCGTCCTGACAGTGACTGTTGCCACGTCTTAGGATGCACCTACAGCACCCGGACCGCTTCTTGGGCATGCGCTTCTTCTACCCATGCGTACTCATGTCTCCGGTTGAGCTCACCACGGGCACATCGACGTCCCAGCGCACTGTCGACCGCATCGTCGCGTTCCTGCAGCGGCTGGAGAAGCTGCCACACCGCGGACCGACCAAGCGCGTACTCACCAGCCAGGAAGCGAGCGCCTTCCAGTTCGACACGGCTGTACGCGGCAACTTTTACCACGGCTTGCTTGAGCCCAAGCGCTCGGCATCCTTGGCCGACATCATCACCCCTCACCCCGGTCCAGCGCTCGTCGGACCCAACTTCAACGCAGATACGACATCACTTTAGTTTGTTTCCCCAAGCACTTCGAAGCCATAAGAATCACTGCCAAATGTTTGAATGTATTGAGGAATTATTACCACCTCAGCTACAGCGAGTATCTGGCTGTGTGGGCTGACTACGGGTTGTGCTTGGTCTTGAGGCCGAGGCTGGAGAGGAACTGGTCGAGCGTCTCGTGGATCTCGTCGTGGTGCGGCACGGCCTTCATGCGCTGGAGCCAGGCCGAGACCTTGGGGTACTTGGAGAAGTCGAAGATGCCCATGAGCTCGATCTGCACGAACTCGCAGTACGCGGCGATGTCGGCCACCGTGACGTGGTCCGTCTCGGCCACGAAGTCCTTGACCAGGAACTTCTCGAGCAGCTCCGTGAGCTTGGTGAGCAGCGCGGGCGTGTCCTTGACCAGCACGGCCTCGTCGGCCGTGGCCGCGTTCTGCTTGGTGTGCATGAGCGGCACCAGCACCTTGGGCGTGATGAGGCGCGCGTTCGTGTGGTGCCAGTGCAGGTACTGGTTCACCTTGGCGTGGGCCCGCGCGTCGGCCGGGTACAGGTCGGTCCAGCCGAGCTTCTCGGCCAGGTACACGAGGATGGCGTTGCCCTCGAAGAGCGAGAAGTCGCCGTCCTGCAGCACGGGGATGAAGCCGTTCGGGTTGAGCGCCAGGAACTCGGGCGACGAGAAGGCCGCGCTGCCGAAGTCCATGGCCACGAACTCGTGCTCCTGCTTCTTGAGGCGCAGCGCCCACTCGGCGGCGCGGCTCGGCTGGCTGATGAGGTTGGCGTACAGCTTGAGGGACGACATGGCGGGCTTTTGGCTTGGGCTGGGTTGTGTTGTGTCGTGTTGTGTGGAGGAGACTTTGGGCCTTGCGCGCTTGGAGGCGAATTGAGGAATGAGGCGTTGGGTGACTGCTGCTGTTGCTGGGCGGAGACTTCGATCCTTCGACGGACTGACGTGGATTGTTAAATTGGGTCACTCATACGTGTTGAAGCGGAGTCAGGCGTGGCGCATAAACCGAAGTCGCCCACCATCTCCGACCCCAAGCACCACGGAGCGCGGTCGTGATCGTTGTTGTGCAGCCTTCAGCTGGCGCTCGCTCGAGTTGAGAGCACGATCTACTTTGCTTGCTTGCGCATTTTGACTGAGCGGCAGGATGTTGACTTGCTGGTCGGTGCCACATCAATACGGGGCATAGCTGCTGCAGTACCGCCGCAACTGGGATATCCACCGTCGTGACGCAGCCAGGGGCGCGAGAGCTGCCATAGAGCTGTAAAGTGACGTCAATCCGAGGACTTTGGAGGAGTGCGAGGCGTCAAATGCAGGCGTTGACCAGCATGCGCTCCGTCGGACTCGTGGAAAGCTTCAATGCACGTGGATTGCGAGGAGGGAAGCAAGTCACATTGGATGCAGGCGGACCCAAAGCTGACTGGGACATGATCTCGGCGATCGGCTCGGTCTGGGCAAAATGGAGTCTTGACTTCTCCACGGGACCCGTTGAGCGGCAAGTACCAGTAGCGCTTGACTTGGCTTGATCTCCACAGCAATGTTCCATGCAACGAGGCTTGCTCTGCTTGTCCCTCCGAGCGTCCGAAGCAAAACTGAGCTCCCGTGGGAAACCAGACACCGGCCGTCACGCACTAAAATGCTGGACGCTGCGACGCCCTCATTATTCTGGGTAGCGCTGAGGCTCCCAGGCTTCGACAGTGGGAACAAAACACAACTTAACTTGTCCTCCAAAGTCCAACTTCAACATGAGCAATACCCGTTTAAGTGACCGATCACCTCGACCCAGTGACCTCATTTTGCATTATGCCGCCGTGCCGAGAAGTGCTGGACGCGCGCAAGGGCCGCTGCGCCGTGGCCTCCACGCGCCTACGGGCGGGCGCCCGCGTGCTCAGCACATCTGCCGTATGCGCCGCGTCCTCTCCGTCATCCTGTGGCTGGTGCTTGGCGCCCGGCAACGTCTTCTCGCGGTGTTCCGCCTGCCGGAAAGCTCGCTACTGCTCCCGCGCGTGTCAACAGCGTGATTGGCCACAGCACCGACAGGAATGCGCGGCCTGGCGCTCCATTCCGGACAGAACCCCTTCGCCCACAGTGCTGCTGGTCGCTCGTCTTGCCGCCAAGCTTTTTCTGGGCCCCCAGGTCGACCAGGGTGAGAAGAACGGCGTGCTGAAGCTACGCAACCATTTGGGCGACCACACGGAGCAACAGCGGCACCAGTTCGGTGAAATGACACAACTGGTGCTGCTTCTGTTGTCACGATATAAAGTAGAAAAGAAGGAGAAGAATGCGACCTTCGACGAGCTCCTGAGAGACCTGGAGCCCGAGGTCCTCAAGCTTTTCGGGCGCGTCAACTGCAACGCCTTCTCGGTCGCGAATGAGCTCACGAATGCGGCTGTGGGCATCGGACTGTACCCCGAAGGAGCTCTGTTCAATCACGACTGCGACCCCAACTGTGTTGTGAGTTTTAACGGACGAGAGATGCAGGTTCGTGTGGTGAGAGACGTCGAGGTGGACGAAGAACTCACGGTCTCGTACGTGGAGCTGCTGCAGTCCACGAAGGCGAGGAGGAAGGAGCTGAAGGAGTCCTACTTTTTCGATTGTGAGTGCAAGCGCTGCCAAGCTGCGATGAATGGGCAGAGCAATGAGGACTGGTACCTCGATGGATTGACATGCAGCAACAAGAAGTGCGCGTCTTCGGGTGGAGTCGTTGTGGTGGAAACGTCAGTAGATGGGGATAGAGTTGCCACGTGCAACATGTGCAACACTGCGCGTAACGCGGAGGAAATCGCTGCCTTTGAGAAAGAACTCGACTCACTGGCGACGCTGAAGGCAGAGTCAAATACGAGCAGGTGGGAGAAGTACCAGCGCGAATGGGATATTGTGACGGAGAGACTGCAACTTCATCCGCGAAACTCACGAGTGGCAGCGATGGCGCGCGAGATCGCCAACTTTTTACTCGAGGCGACCACCCCAGAGCTGCGTTCGCAAGCGCTGCGATTCCTCCTGGCGGAGTTGCAGGCCGTGGAGTGGCTGCTTCCGAAGACGAAGCTCCCATCACGGGGACTGCTGCACTTTCAGATCGGCAAGGTACTGTTTGAAGAGGCGAACGCTCCGTCGAATGCCATGCCGCTGTTGAAGCGAGTTGATACGATTCAACAGGCCGCCAAACATCTTCAAGACGCTCTCGCTGTGTAAGTTCTGCCTGCCTTGGACTCTGAAAACCCAAATACTTTACTGTGTAACATGCGTGTATTGTAGACTGGACTGCGCATATGGAAGTGCCAGTGCTGTTATGCAGTCTGCACAGTTGACGCTGGACGAAGTGCAGCGCACAGCCCGTGAACTTCAGTACTAGTAGCTACAGGTTGAAGTACGGGTCGATCTTCGCCTTGTACGCAGCGCGCACATATGCGGACGGCAGAAGCTTACCGAGGATGGCCTGGCCGAGCAGTTGGAGTCGAGGGTTGGACGGAAACTCGTACATGATCTGGTGCACGGTACGCACGAGCATGAGGTCGCTGTCAAGCGTCACCGTGTCGACGACGACGCCGTAACGCTTGTGGTTGTCCTCCTGATTGCTGCTGGAGCTCTGCTGTTCTGCCTCGAGCATCGCCAGTAGCTTCTCGTTTGTTGCGTGCAGTGATCGCTGAATTACGGCCTCGTCCAGTGGATTGCGCTCGACTAGCTCAAGGATCTTGGCGAAGGACCAGTTCGGCGTCGGGTTGTAGTGCTGCTTGCGGAGTTTTGCTTTGGCCATCGCGAGGAAGTACGCCTCCTCGTCCTCAAGCCCCTCGAATTTGTCGTGACAAAGCTTGGCGACGTTCTGGTTCGTGATCTCTGGAGTGCAGCGTCGTAGTGATAATGCGTACAGCGGTGTAACAGGTTGACTTTGGGGCTTCTTTTTGCTGCTAGTGGCGGCTGTCAGCTTGCGGCTTGGCGCGACGTCTAATAGCGCCAGCAGTACTCGGTAGTCCGGTGTCTTCGTGTTGGCAGCCATCAGAAGTGCGCGCAAGCCGCGGCGCTCTTCGGTATCCGCCAGTATCATCTCCTGGCAGTGTTTCAACAGCGCCACCGCCTTGTCAAGCCTTCCAGGGTCTTGCGTAAGCGCCATGTGCAGTGGCAATCGCCGCTTTCCGTTGTACGTCCGACAGCCTTCGTTGCACACCTCGAGCAGCTTCTGCAGTACCTCCGGACCGAGTCCTTTTGCTGCTGCTGCTGTGTGTATAGGGAGGTCGCCTGTCGAGAGAGAGCTCGTTGCACAGGATTTCGGCATGCGATCGATCAGTAGCAACAGTAAGTCGGTCGAACGCGGTTGGTGAAGAATCGCGTACTGCAGCAACGCCGTTCG
Organism: Phytophthora vignae f. sp. vignae; assembly: GCA_016169955.1. Classification (NCBI taxonomy): domain Eukaryota; phylum Oomycota; class Peronosporomycetes; order Peronosporales; family Peronosporaceae; genus Phytophthora; species Phytophthora vignae. The sequence goes on along the minus strand of JABJUM010000009.1, from coordinate 1,422,430 downwards.
AGTCCCGGCAATCGTTGTAGCTCTCAACAGAAACTCTTCGACATCATCTGCGCTCTTGTTGGAACTCTGCAAGGCTTCAGCCGTCAACGTGAAAATCTTTACCGTCAAGTTCTCTGGGAATCCGTACTTGATCGCGAGATGCACCGGCAAGAGACGGTTGCTACGCTGAGGTGTCAAGACGGCTGCTGGATGATGCGATAGGAGCAAATCGACTAGCCAAAACCAGCCCTTCCCGGTGTCTGCGGGGATACTTCCTTCGTCGCTCTCGAGTGCCAGCGTTGAGGCTTCTGTCAGTCGCTGTTTTAGCTCCTCGAATGCATCCATAGCGAGGTGCAGCGGCAGATCACCTTGCTTGGTTGGCGTTGAGCACAGTGCAACCTTGTCAAAGTGCTTGAAGAACAGCAAGACCGCAGTCCGTGCTCGAGACGACGAGAAGTCGCTGCCTTCTGGCAGCTCGGACGTCTGCCGCTGCTGTTGTTGAGTAATGCACGAGTGGAAAGCAGACTCGCCACGCTCGTTGTACAACTTCGGTAGCGACGACTGACTCTCGCCCGCTGCTGCCCGCAAAGCCCACTGCAGTATACCAACCGAGGCGCGATGGAGGACAGCAACATGCAGCGGAGTGTCCCCACAGACCGTTTGACGCCCCCATACAGAGGTATCCAACCGATCTGCTGGCTTGCGCGGTTTGTTTCCAAGCGAGTGCTTCGACTTGACCGGACGGTTCAAGCGTGGCGGTCTTCGTGAGAGTAGCTGCAGTAGCTTTATATCCGAGCGCCGCTCGCGGAACGCAATGTGCAGCGGCGTCATGCCAAAGGCGTCGCACTCCCCAAGTGCCTCAGGATAACCTTTCACGATAGCGCGGACAACAGCCACCGTGAACTGCTCATGCCGCACTGCGTAATGAAGCGGCAAGTTTTCTGCCGCATCGCGGCCACGCTGCATCAACTGGCGACGCCGGCGTCGAGCGATCAGCTCTACCAGCACCAAGTCGGGTTGGGGCGAGCGCAGAGGCGTCCAAATGTTTCCCATCAGCCGTTGCTGGACGAACGTGGCCACATCGAACATGTAAAACGCGCTGGATGCCAGCATCGGGCGGTGCTTACAAGCAGCTTTGCTCCGGTGAGACTGGGTTACCTCATCAGGGCGGCTTCCGCTTGTGGATGAGGAGAGCGTCGGCAAGCACACCTGATCGTAGAAGCGCTTCTTCGCTTGGAGCTCGGCCAACCGCTTGTCAAATTGGTACCTTTCGGCCTTGGTGGTGCAGTCATCACGCTCTAAAGGAGCGACAGACGACGTGCTCGAGGGGTAAAGCGGTCGGGTGAGCAGGACTTGGCCTGTGAGGTTGTCAGTGAAGTAGAATAGCCGAGTCTGCGGATCAATATGCTGCTCGAACCGGGTACGGACGAGCTTATAGACACGCTTTCGAGCCAAGTGGCCTCTCACCAGTGCTTGGATCCGCTGCGCTGCGTCAGGCTTAAGGGGTGGATCGAAGCGTAGCCCTACATCGGCGATCATAGCTGCAACACAGTCCACCACCTCGGGTTCAATCCAGGTCACGTCTAGACGCTTGGCTCCATACACACGCTTCCTTGTCGGTACGAACGCGTGCAGATCGCGCCACTTCTGAATTGCCTCGGCCTCGTCCAGCGTAGCCTGTTGCTCGATGCGCTTCTCCAGCAAGTCATCTCTCCAGTCGGTCAGAAAGCCCTTCAGATCAGCGAGCGTTAGCTTGAGAGCTCGATCCTTGACCATCTCCAGACTCACAGCCAAGGAGGCCACTGCATCTTTCGTAGTCAGGTGCTGCAGTGGCGGCGCTGCTTCTCCCGCTGCTGCTGGTTCGGACACAGCATCGCGACGAGTTTGGTTCAGTACAGCAGCGTCTATCGCTGCAGGGCGTCGATGCTCGAACGCCTTCCAGAACGCGAGGAACTCTTCCAGATTGATGCGGCCATCTCCACTAGAGTCCATGACCTTCATCATGCGACTCACCTGTGCCGCATCCATCTCGTGGCCTAGCGCTTTAGTAAGCTGCAGCAACTCGCTCTCGTCCAGAAGACCGGAACCATCGGTGTCGAAAGTCTTAAAGAGGACAGCGATCTTCTTTTCACGTTGCTGCTGCGCCTCGTGCTCTGTTATCACCGCAGCGTGCTCGTTCATAACATTCAACGTACGCATTTGTTTGCGACGACGGCGCTGCTTCTCTCGGGCCGCAGCTTGCGCCTCTTGCTGAGCGCGAAGCTCAGCCTGCGCTCGCTGTTTGGCTCGCTGAAGCTCCACCTTCTCGCGCTCAGCAGCTTCGAAGCGATCGTACCAGACGAGAAAGCGCTCAAGCGAGACTATCTGCCCCATGGGGTCTGCCACGAGTTCGTTCAGGGCTCGACGGTACGCAAGACCGCGCAGTGGGAACTCGCCCAGAAGTGCCACGAGCCTAGGCAACATGTTGGACTCAAAGCACTCTTCCGACTCATGTGGACGTGGAGAGTCTGAAGCGCCGTCCTTCCTCTTGTTGTTTGAGGATGAAAGCACGATTGCGTCTGCATTGCCGAGAAACTCGAGGCAAATCTCCCGGCGGCGCTGCTCGCGTGTTATGGTCTCGACCTCGTTTGCCTCTTTGACTTCGAGCTGGAGCTTCGTCTTCCACCAGAACTGGAATTCCTCGAGCGTAACAGCGCCATCCCCACTAGCATCCAGCACGCTAAACACCTGTCGAATCTGAGCGTCACTTACAGCCCCAACTGACGCACCACCGCGCCCCAATAGAGCTCGATAGAAGTGTTGAAACTCGTTCAGTGTCATCTCACCACTCTCGTCGGCGTCGTACTGGCGGAAAACACGCGCGATCTGTTCATCGGCTGACAGATTCGATTGGCCACCTCCGAGCTTGCTAAGCATATTAGCCATCTGCGTCTGAAGCTGCGGTGGATCCCATTGTGTCGTCCCGTCGACCTCGTGGTAGTAGTAACTTTGTCCATCAGCATCGAAAACCTCCTCCCACCCGTTCATATCGACCTTCTTCGTGCAGTACAGCAGCCACGCGCGCATGGCTGCTTCATCCAAGACAGCGACCTCTTCACCTTCGTTAGCTACCTTGGATCCGCCAAACCGCGTCTGTAGCTGCTGCATAACGTACTGCACATGCTGCCGTCGAGTCATAGGATGGTTAAGCTGAGTCAGCACCCGCCAACAAGTCTCCAAGCTCCACTGACGCATTTCATCGTGCTCACCAGCCACAACTCCTTGCTGTTGTTGCTGCCACTGAACGTCGATATAGAGGTCAACCTTTTGGGCCCAATCCAGCTTGCTGCTAGGGAAGAGATGATTCAGCCGCTCCGCTACACGCTGCTCCATTGCTGGATGACCCCATCGCTCCTGCAGTGTTGCCGTGTGACGGAATAACACAGGAGTGGCGCGCTTATGAAGCACATCAACGCGTTCCCATGAGGATAGTCGAGCTTCGCCTAGTCTTGTTCGCCGCTGGAACGGTGCATTTGTTACCCAGTAGTGCCGTAGCGCCTCCCACGATACAATAGGGTGTTGCTCTGACAGATCAGGTGAATCGATGGGCGCGCTGTAGGGGTCCACTTCTTGCATGAGAGCAAGCAATCCTTCACGCCCGTTCACCGTCTGCCCCATACGAACGCACAAGTCCTCAAACTCTGCGGGGTCCAAGTACCCAGACTTATCGTCATCGTACTTGACGAACAGCTCACGCAGCTGCTGCACCATTTCACGAGAGTCCTCGCTGCTCTTATCATCACCACGCCGAGCGCGAACAAACCCGGGAACTCCGTCTTGGGACACCCGCGCTTCTTGCTGAGCAGCTTCCTGAGCCTCCAGATGACTCCACAGACAGCGGATGAGACTCGGAAGGTTCCAAATGCTCTCACCTGAAAGCGTATTGTAATAATACACCGTGGGCTTGCGGCCAAGCATCAAGTCGACCTCCGCAACCTCCTGAACCACTTCTTCCCATGCTGGAGTTGCCACCGGAACTTGACGAGGCTCCGCTTCAATCCGAGACCGCTCCTGTGCGCGGATCTCGCTCAGCAACCAGATCACGAAGTCGTGCCGCAGAATAATCATGGCGTTCGTCGTATCCAGCTCCTGCATGAGGCGGAACTGCTCATGTTCGCCTTGCAGCGGCCGCCCCACTCGACGACAAAGCTCTGGCAGCTCACTGAGATCCACACTCTCCGCTTGAGCGGCGGGCGCAAGCTCCATGAAGATCGGATACACGTCTGCATCCACGCGCCAGTACTCGTTCGGGTCGTAGCCTGCGTCGACGGGGCCTCCTTGCTCTTGTCCGTAGTAGTTTCCAGATGCGACGCTCCCATCAGCTCCGTAGGAGTCGGCGCCCCAGTAATTGCCGTAGTCTTCTGGTCCCCAGCCTTGACCTGCCATGCTTCCTTCCTGTGCAGACACCGAGTTAGTCAAGCGTCGCGGATCCAGGCGGACGGGCTTTGAATAGCTCTAGCGGCTGACGAAGGCGGACGGTGTCTATCCGGAAGGTGCTGCGTTGGAGTGGAGCGATCGATATATTTCCAGGGGTCCTTGCTTGCTGCCTGAGCTAACATCTACATAGAGTCGTGGTAAGCTCTGTCCGACGAGATGCTACCGGTGGCAGTCCATTGACAGATATGAACATGCAGCTGCATACCTGGACTCACAGCCAAAGGGAAAAACAAAAGGGGGGGGGGCATATATACAAGTTGGATCCAACAGCCTACACCTCACACGGTGTAGAGTATTCCTGCGTTCTTGAAGTCCGTCTTGCTTAGCGACTGCTTGACGAACGGCAGCACCTTGAGGATGGAGCTGAAGTCCGGGCGCCGCGTGGGGTCCTGATTCCAGCAGTGCTCGATCAACTCGGCGATCTTGGGCGGCGTCTGACGAGGCAACGCCGGCCGCATCCGCTGCTCGGCCACCGCCATCGCAGCTACAATGAATAAATAAAAGAATCAGTATATAAGTAACAACCATCAGAGTTCGGCTGCCAACTCACTCTGCATGGGCGTCTGGCCCTTGAACGGCACGTCCTTGGCCAGCAGCTCCCAGAGCACGACGGCGAAGCTGTAGACGTCAGCCTTGCTGGAGTACGGCTCGTGCCGGATGACCTCTGGTGCCATCCAGCCGTAGGTACCCGTCTCGGCCGTGAGGTCGGCCGAGCGGCCCAGCTCCATGACGCAGCTGAGCCCGAAGTCGGAGATCTTGGCCGTGCCCTGCGCGTCCAGCAGCACGTTGCTGCTCTTGAGGTCACGGTGCATGACCGAGTGCTCGTGCAGGTAGCTCATGCCCTGCGCCATGTCGCCGGCCAGCCGGAAGAAGTCGAGCGGCGCCTTCTTGTTGCGGCGCAGCACATCGGCCAGCGTGCCGCCCTCCATGAACTCGAATACGAGGCAGTAGCGCGGCGGCGCGCTGGCCGAGCCCAGGAACTGCACGATGTTGGGGTGGCGCAGCGCGCTGGCCACCTCCTCCTCGCGGCGGAACTCGCGCAGCAGCTCCTTGGCCAGCGCGTCGCCGCCGCCGCCCTTCTTCTTCTGCGCGGCGGCCGACAGGTCGACGACCTTGGCCGCTACGACGCGCCCGTTCCAGTGCGCGCTGAAGGTCGAGCCCGAGCGCCCGGCGCCCACGGCCCGGCCCATCTTCAGCTCGGAGAAGTCCAGCGTGCCCGACGAGGAGGACGAGGACGACGACCTGCTCTTCTTGCCGAACAGCGGCATGGCTTCGAGGCTTATTGGCGTGACGGGAGCGACTAAACAAATGCGGGACGGAAAGCGGTGCAGCTACAAAGATGAACGGGAGGTGCGAGAACAGATATACCTACGAAAGTAGATGTTAAGGCGGTGAACGGTTGGGTTGAAAAAGCCTGCTACTTTAGATGATCTTGCGGGATTATTTACGGTTTTGCCAGCCAATGAGAGGCATCAGGACTCGCGTCGACGTTGAACTTGAGTGCTGCCTCCAAGCAATGCGGGACGTACACCATGCATTCTGCTCCACATCGGCAATGTGTGGACTCCACACATTGCCGATGAGTTATCCCGATGTAGATGGAGCTTGTTGCACCTGTGGGGCGTGGTCCTGCAGTGCAGGCCTTAGCGGGAGATAACGTATTCATCAAGCGATAGGTGCAGCTCTTGCGTTTGCCCCGACTTCCTCCGGCGCAATCGGCTCGAGCATGCAATGATCGGCTTTATGGCTGCATGGCAGCCTTCGTTTGTGCAGCACCCAGCACTTCAATGCAATTCGTTGCGTCCTGCATCGGAGCTCACTTTTGTTTCGGACGGGCCGGAGACCGAAGGACCAGCCCAAGAAGACCAAGTTGACGACTCGTGGCTCGAAGCAGTGCTGTGGAGATCAAGCCAAGTCAAGCGCTACTGGTACTTGCCGCTCAACGGATCCCGTCGGAGAAGACAAGACTCCATTTTGCCCAGACCGAGCCGATCGCCGAGATCATGTCCCAGTCAGCTTTGGGTCCGCCTGCATCCAATGTGACTTGCTTCCCTCCTCGCAATCCACGTGCATTGAAGCTTTCCACGAGTCCGACGGAGCGCATGCTGGTCAACGCCTGCATTTGACGCCTCGCACTCCTCCAAAGTCCTCGGATTGACGTCACTTTACAGCTCTATGGCAGCTCTCGCGCCCCTGGCTGCGTCACGACGGTGGATATCCCAGTTGCGGCGGTACTGCAGCAGCTATGCCCCGTATTGATGTGGCACCGACCAGCAAGTCAACATCCTGCCGCTCAGTCAAAATGCGCAAGCAAGCAAAGTAGATCGTGCTCTCAACTCGAGCGAGCGCCAGCTGAAGGCTGCACAACAACGATCACGACCGCGCTCCGTGGTGCTTGGGGTCGGAGATGGTGGGCGACTTCGGTTTATGCGCCACGCCTGACTCCGCTTCAACACGTATGAGTGACCCAATTTAACAATCCACGTCAGTCCGTCGAAGGATCGAAGTCTCCGCCCAGCAACAGCAGCAGTCACCCAACGCCTCATTCCTCAATTCGCCTCCAAGCGCGCAAGGCCCAAAGTCTCCTCCACACAACACGACACAACACAACCCAGCCCAAGCCAAAAGCCCGCCATGTCGTCCCTCAAGCTGTACGCCAACCTCATCAGCCAGCCGAGCCGCGCCGCCGAGTGGGCGCTGCGCCTCAAGAAGCAGGAGCACGAGTTCGTGGCCATGGACTTCGGCAGCGCGGCCTTCTCGTCGCCCGAGTTCCTGGCGCTCAACCCGAACGGCTTCATCCCCGTGCTGCAGGACGGCGACTTCTCGCTCTTCGAGGGCAACGCCATCCTCGTGTACCTGGCCGAGAAGCTCGGCTGGACCGACCTGTACCCGGCCGACGCGCGGGCCCACGCCAAGGTGAACCAGTACCTGCACTGGCACCACACGAACGCGCGCCTCATCACGCCCAAGGTGCTGGTGCCGCTCATGCACACCAAGCAGAACGCGGCCACGGCCGACGAGGCCGTGCTGGTCAAGGACACGCCCGCGCTGCTCACCAAGCTCACGGAGCTGCTCGAGAAGTTCCTGGTCAAGGACTTCGTGGCCGAGACGGACCACGTCACGGTGGCCGACATCGCCGCGTACTGCGAGTTCGTGCAGATCGAGCTCATGGGCATCTTCGACTTCTCCAAGTACCCCAAGGTCTCGGCCTGGCTCCAGCGCATGAAGGCCGTGCCGCACCACGACGAGATCCACGAGACGCTCGACCAGTTCCTCTCCAGCCTCGGCCTCAAGACCAAGCACAACCCATAGGCAGTCCACACAACCACAGATAGTAGCTTGAAGTCGCTGCGAAGTGGTAACCCTCTAATACATTGAAGCAGTTGATGTTTGGTCCGCGTCCCACCTCTGTGGGTCTTGTCGCTAACGGTGGTCACTATTAGAAGAGAATATCGACTGGAAGCCTGTGAATATGACGGTGAAGCTGTACGCGAACTTGATCAGCCAGCCCAGCCGCGCGGTGGAGTGGGTCATGCGCGTGAAGAAGCTCGAGCATGAGCTGGCGCTGACGGAGTTCGGGAGCCACACGTTCACGTCGGCCGAGTTCTTGGCATTGAACCCGAACGGGCTGATCCCGGTGCTGCAAGACGGAGAGTTTGCGCTGTTCGAAGGCAACGCTATCATGGTGTATCTGGCCGAGAAGTTCGGCTGGACGGACCTGTACCCGAAGGACATTCAGGCCCACGCCAAGGTGAACGAGTATCTGCACTGGCACCACACGAACGCGCGTTTGATCACCATGAAGGTGCTGCTGCCGTTGAAGCGGATCAAGATGGACAAACACCTCGAGGGCGACGCCGTGCTGGCCAAGCAGGCGCCCGCTCTCATGGCCAAGCTGATCAACGTGACGGAGAAGTTCCTGGTCAAGGACTACATCGCTCAGTCGGACGAGCCGACGCTGGCCGACTTCGCCGCCTACTGCGAGTTCGTGCAGATCGAGCTGATGGGCGTCTACGATTTTTCCAAGTTCCCCAAGTTCTCGGCCTGGATGCAGCGCATGAAGCAGGTGCCGCACCACGACGAGATCCACGCGCCGCTGGACGACTTCCTGTCGAGCTTGGGCCTGAAGACCAAGGGCAAGGCCAAAGCAGAGGCCGAAGCGCACGACAACCTATGAGGGGCCATCCATGGCCACGAGAAGAGAGGAATGGTGTTGTTGTCTGATGCTTTTGATTATTAACGAGCTCCCGGAATTCAAGTTTTGGTCTTGCCCGATCCACGCTTGCTTACTTAAAAAGGCGACGAACGTCGCCCACACTACCTTCTACTCCACTTCCGACGACGGACAGAACAGATAGACACTTACTACAGTACTTACATTTCCGCCTGCGCGTTGAGCTTCTCGTAGAGCTCGTCCAGCTTCCGAGCTATCTCCTTCCTCTCGGTCGGGTCCGACTCGGGCTGCGCTTCTAACTCGTGCTTCTTGTTGGTCAGCTCCAGGATCTGCTGGTACAGCCGCACGACGGTGGCCTTGGACAGGTCTGCGCGGTTCCTGGCGTCCGTAGCGCCAGCCTTACCCGGGTTGGCCGCACTAAGATCATCCACGATGCTCTGGTCCAGATCGCTCGAGTCCAGCGACAAACACATGCTCTGCTCGGTAGGACGCAGGTCCTCGGGCCGCAGCAAAGAGCCGAAGTTGATGGCCAGCCCGTTGATGGAGTCGTCACGCCCGGCCGAGTTGTTTAGCCGGTCTTCGTCGTCCGCGACGCTCACCGTGCGTTGTCCTGACTTGTCGGCCGCCTGCACCTTGTTCCCTGAGAGCTTGGCCGGGTTCGAGTCACCCAGCGGAGGAGCTGCTTGACCCTGCGAGTGCGCGCTGCTGTGCGGACTGCGGAAGAAGGACGGCAGCTCTGGGCCGCGGCGTCGGCCGGAGCCTTCCGAGCTCCCTCGTCGGCGACGGACGTACGACGGCGGGATCTCCACGGGCTCAAACTCCGAGTCAAAGACGTTGGCCTGGTTCTTGAACATGGCCTCTTGCTGCTCCCATTGCGCCACCTGCATCTGCTCCAGCCGCGTCAGTGGCCGATCAGTGGGAAGCACGGGCGGAGGAAGGCGGTGCTCTGGTTCCTTCTTACGCCTTGTGCCTCGTTCGGTCGGTTTTTCTGCACGTTCCTGCTGCACTGCACGGCGGGCAGCGACCCGCTCGTTCTTCGTGACGGGGCCGGGCTTGCCCATTTGCTCCGTGTGCTGGGCCAACAGACTGGACGTGAGGAAGGACGGCGCTTCCGAGCTGGCCCCGCTGTGGTTCGACTGGCTGAACTCGCTGCTGTTAAACGACACTTCGAGTTCCTCTCGGTAGTTGTCGTACTCCTCCGTCTGCTGCTGCTGGCGACGACGCATGAGCACCTCCTGCTGCTGTTGCTGCCGCTTCAATAGACGCTGTTTGTTCTGACGCTGCTGCAACGCGCGCTGCTGGCGCTGCAGCGCTCGCCGCTGTTCCTGGTCGCGGTGCTGTGGAGGAGACATACCGTACGTCTCGTGGTCGTACATGTCCGGGTTGCGCGGGTCGTACTTCCTGCTGTCCTCGCGGTGCCTCCTGTTGGACGGAGGGTACTCGTCGTACTCGGCCGAGTCGTTCGTGTAGCGATCCGAGTCGAGGCTGAGTCCGCCGTATTCAGCGCCGGGCATCTCGACTGTGCGCGGGTATTCCGGGTCCGGGTCCTCGTAGCTGTCGCTCTGGCTGTACCTCTCTTCGTAGCTGTCGTTATACGGCCCTCGTCGGCCAGAGTTCTGTCGACGGTAGCCGTTCTCGTACTCGTCGCTGTCGAGACTGGGCTGGCCGCAGTTGGGCTGGCGACGCGCGCTGCGTGTTGTAGGCGACCCCGTGTCGCTTCTGTTGTAGCGCTCATACTGGTAGCCGGGGGCGCGCACGCTCATCAGCGGCGGCTCATCTTCGTGGGCGCTGTTGCTGTCGGAGTACTGCTGGCTGGCCGGGATGTCCTCGAACACCGACGGGTCTGTGTGCTGCGCGCACTTGGAGCACACGCGCACCTTCCTAACGCCCTGGCCGGGGATCGACACCTCCCACTCCGTACTACACGCGGACGAGCAGACCACTTCGCCGCACTTGCGGCAGCGCGCCTTGCGCGTGATGAGGCCGAACTTATGCGAGCACAAGTTGCAGCGTGTGCGTTGGCTCTTGGGCACGAGCTCGAGGTCGCCGAGGAATCGCTGGGCTCCGAGTCGTCGGCGCGTGATCATGCGCTGCAGGTCGGCGATGTTGGACAGTCGCTTCTTCTGGATGGTCATGAACAGCGGCGTCGGCACCTTGCCCTTCATGTTGACCTGCGCGCTGTAGATGACGTCGACGAACCCGGGCCGTTCGCTCTCGACGAACACGTGGCCTGTGTGGTAGACGCTGCCGCGCACGAGACTGTAGTCGCTGAGCTCGGGGCAGCACGGCAGCTTAATGGAGTGGTAGGATCGCACCCAGCCGCGGCGGCCGCTGACGTCCATGAAGGTGCTCTGGCACTCGACCGTGAGGAAGTCGCGGTTCTTGAGCAGCTTGGACGGCAGCTCGGTCGCGAACCACTTGACCGTGACCTGGTTGGCGTTGAGCATCTTGCTCGAGCCGCTGCGGGTGTTGCGCGAGTTGTACTTGGGGTCGTTCAGCACGGCCGGGTCGCGGATCACGTACAGCAGCTGCGCGTCCAGCATGTCGTCGTTGAACTCGACGAACTGCTTGACCTTGGCGTCCGACGACAGGTCGAAGAAGTCGGCCACCTCGTCCAGCGTCGACTGGATCGTGGTGGCCCCGCAGCCGTACGTGATGGCCTCGCCCACGACGCTCTCCGGGTACCGGGCCTCGCCCTTGTACATCTGCACGCCGCGGTGCATGCCGGCCTCCTCCCAGCGCACGGGCCCTTCATTGTTGCGCGTGGCGTCCACTAGCGCCTTGGCCGACTCCTTGGCCTTGCCCACGAGGTAGTGCTCCTCGCGCTCCGAGAGCTCCGGGCACTTGAAGAAGCGCGGCGGCAGCGGCAACTGCTTGGTCATGCTCCCGCAACAATGGTCGAGAGGCAGCAGCGGACACGCGATTGGAATGTGGCTGACACTGCCGCCGCAGCAGGGGGGACGCGGGCTTGGGGAGCGGACTGGGAATGGCGTTCGCCGACTTCTACCCCGCCGACGTGTGCAGTCGTGGCGCTCAAGAGAAGAGCCCGGGCTTGCAGCTGGTCCAGGAATTCCTGCCCGCAAGTGTAATCTCCATCATCACGAAAAGCTCAGCTTCCTCCGAGTTACACCACGCCAGGCTCACAGTCTCACTCCGGGAGACCAGTTCGTCCCAACCATTCGAGTTCTGAGGATTAAGCGTCGAGGCGTATTAATACACGTATGAGTCTACTGCGGGATGACCACGAACGGGGCGATTGCTTGCAAGCAGAAGAAACGCTTAATGGGGATCGTGGCTCGAGGCTGGTGAAGTCCCGGCCAAATTTCCATTTCATGGAGGCTCGGCAAAGGCTCAAAGCGATGCATTCGCCAAGTACATGTACAAGTGTGGGTTCGCAGCGCCATGCAAAGACATGCTCGAAATTTGCTCTCCAAACGACAACACCAGTCTCTGGAGCTCCGAGTGAAGAGAGCTTCGATAAGATGAAGGTTTGTACAGTAGAGGAACTGCAGCTCGAACTACCGGCCAGCCACCAACGGAGATGACCAAGAAGCGAAGCGAAAGAGGACAACGCCACACGCAGGACTCGACTTACCTACTTCTACAGTATCGAAGTATGTACTGTACTGCACTGTGCACGGCCATTGTGAACATGATCAAGCTTCCCTCGCTTCTGTCAGCGAAATGCAGGTGAAGTGCGACGTCGGACTCGGGTGCATGTATTAATAAGACGACTGCCCAGCTGGGCCTCGGTGTCTCGAGGCAATGCCAGAGTCGTCACCTTCTGGCGAAAGTGATGCCTTCAGGCTGGACGCGGGCCTGAGACCTACAGAAATCTGCCTAAATACCGAACGGGTATACAATACATAACCTCATATAACTAATACTTCAAGGTCCAACGACTGGTCGAACGGAGATGGGCAAAGGTACTGATGTAAAAATCCAGGATACCTTTGTTTGGCCAGAGGTTCCAAGCTGTGCAGTTGAAAATTGGCGCGCTTTTGATTGCCTGTGCGGTCTTCTACACCTTTCCACTTTCACATGTTCAGTCAATGGACCATGGAATAATCTACTTCATCAAAAGGTATGTGCTGTTTGAAAAGATGATGCATGCACTAGATCAACTAGGAGAGGGAGCAGATAGTCCTTACAAATTAGAGCTACTAACCGCACTGATGTGGTGCGAACACGTTTGGTCAAAGGTCAGCGCTGAAACAATTCAGCACTTCTGGCTTCGCTTGGGCTTGATTAACAAAGCAAGCCTCAAAGTCCTTCTAAACTAAACTAATTCAGTACAGCCTTTTTTATGGTAACGCTGAGATCACTTTATAAACCTAGAGCCCTTATATATATCAGGCGTTCGGTACTCAGGCAGAGTTCTGTACTACATCCGCCTCCGAGGAATTGCTTGGCGCCATCCCCGCCTCAAGCTGTCGAAGTGTAGCGCCAGCCGCCGACGCGCAGTCGGACTCCGGACAAGTTCCGCTGCAGCAGAAGGGGTCGTCGTCCATCTGAAGATTTCGATTCTGCCTCCTTGCAAATCCTGCGTCGCATCCAAGCGCTGCTCAAGGCGCGGCCAATTCTGTCAAACAGTGCGTGGGATCGATCGAGCGCCCCCGACTCGGGGGCCCCGAGTCTCCGACTTGGAGATGGTATTTTGGCCCGCCACGAGCGAGTTGCGAGTTTGCTCGCTTCCGTCAAGGCCGCAGAGTCATCGGAACGGTGAGAACGACGCGGGACTATCCCTCCTCGGCCGCAAACAACAAGAAGACCTGCAGACCTGCACAAGGCGGCGACACACGAGCTGGTTACCTAACGCCCACGCTTGCAGAGACTACGCTGCAGTTTGATGGAGACGAAGCAAGCCGAGGCTTGCACGTTGCAGTTGCAGTGCTCGGCCTGGCGCTCGCCCCGCTGCTTGGATTGCAGCGGTTTGTGCTGCGCTGCGCTGCAGCTTCGATGACATCAATCGACCATCCAAGCCCTCACGTTCGTGCAAGACTAGATTGGGATGCTTACCGGCATCCGGCCAGCGGAGCCAACGACATGAGACCGATAGGACTCCGTTTCGAGGGGGCTCTGAGGAGACGTCGGCGGTTTTGAGCCCCCAGCGGTCGTGGTCGTTCGGAGCCAATTCCAGTGAGCTCCGGCTTGTCCCCCAGTAGCATCGTGGGCCATGGCGACCAAGTCTTCCAAGAACGATGAGTGCGTGCGCGTGATGGTCCGCATCCGGCCCATGAGCGGCAAGGAGAAGCAGGACGGGCGGCAGGAGGTCACGACGGCCAACTTCGACCGCGCCGAGGTGTCCATCCTCAACCCCGTGGCGGCGTCTTCGGAGCCGCCAAAGTCCTTCACGTTCGACGCGGCGTTCGGGGCGCAGTCCACGCAGCAGCAAGTGTACGACACGGCGGCCACGGAGATCGTCGAGGCCGTCATGGAGGGCTACAACGGCACCATCTTCGCCTACGGCCAGACGGGGGCAGGCAAGTCGCACACCATGGAGGGGTATGGAGACCAGCCGGGCATCATCCCCAACTCGTTCAAGCACGTCTTCGACAAGGTGGCCATCTCCAAGAACAAGCGGATCCTGGTGCGCGCGTCGTACCTGGAGATCTACAACGAGGAGATCCGCGACTTGTTGTCCAAGGACCCCAAGAACGCGCTGGATCTCAAGGAGAACGCGGACTCGGGCGTGTACGTCAAAGGGCTGACGGCTCAAGTGGTGAAAGACGCCGCTGAGATCGACCACGTCATGCAGACGGGCAAGAAGAACCGCAGCGTCGGTGCCACGCTCATGAACCAGACGTCGTCTCGCTCGCACTCCATCTTCACCATTGTGGTCGAGTGTCTGAGCGAAGGCTCTGCCGGTGGCGATGGCAAGGACCACGTGTGTGTGGGCAAGCTGAACCTGGTCGACTTGGCCGGTAGCGAGCGTCAGTCCAAGACCGGAGCGACCGGAGACCGACTCCAGGAGGCCAACAAGATCAACTTGTCGCTTTCGGCGCTGGGTAACGTCATCTCGGCGCTGGTGGACGGCAAGTCCAAGCACATTCCGTACCGCGACTCGAAGCTCACGAGGCTGCTCCAAGACTCGCTGGGTGGCAACACCAAGACGGTCATGATCGCCAACTGCGGCCCGGCCGACTACAACTACGAGGAAACGCTCACCACGCTGCGGTACGCCAGCCGCGCCAAGAACATCAAGAACAAGCCCAAGATCAATGAAGACCCCAAGGACGCCATGATCCGCGAGTTCCAAGAGGAGATCGAGGCGCTGAAAGCCAAACTGTTGGCCATCGAGAAGCAGGCAAGCGAAGGGGTGAGCTCTATGGATGGTGGTGCAGGTGGAGTGGAGGGTCCTGCTGCTAATGCACCCGTTGAGATCGTGGAAGTCGAGAAGATTGTGGAGAAGATCGTGATCGAGAAGGGCATCAGCATCGAAGAAGCTCAGGCGATCGCTGAGAAGGCTCAACGTGAGAAGGAGGAGATGCTGCAGAAGACTCGGGACGATCTTGCACTAGCAGCGAAGGACAAGGCTCAGGCCGAACTCAACAAGCGTGAACTTGAACTGAAGTTGGAGCGTGAACGGCAACAAGCTGAAGAGCTCGCGGCTCAGCAGAAGGTGTTGCTGGATCGATTGGCAGCCACGCAGGCCAAGGTGCTGATCGGAGGTGAGATGATGACTAAAGCGGCTCAGCAGGAGGACGAGCTACGTCGCACGAAGCTCGAGTTGGAGGAGCGCAAGCGGCAGGAGCTTCAGTTGGCACGCGAGTTGGCAGAGCAGGAGGAAAGCAACCTCATGCGCGAGGAGAAGTACCAGTCGCTGCAGGAAGAGGCGGAGGCCAAGGCGCGCAAGCTCAAGAAGGTCTACACGAAGGTCAAGGAGGTGCTGGGAGACATCAAGGCCATGGAGAAGGCTCATAGTCGCGAGCGTGAAGATCTACTGGACACGATTCGACAGCTCACGGCTCAGTTGAAGTTGAAGTCGCTGGTTCTCGACTACTTCATGCCTCCAGAGGCGGTTGTCCTGCTCGAGTCCCGCGCGCGCTGGAACGATGAAGAGGACGACTTCACGCTGGACAGACTCGAGCTGGCAGGCAACACGTTGCGTCCGCGACAGCGGCCGCCGTCGGCTAGTAGTGTCCGCCGACCGGAGACGTCGTCGTCGGACAAGAGTCGCGCCAAGAAGTACGTGATGGCGTCGCAGAATGATGACGAGGACGACGAAATCGCACGCGCCGAGGAGCTCGAGCTTGCTCGCAACCCGTTCTTCATGTACGTGTCCGATAACGAAGGGGACGGATACGCGCCTGCAGCGTCTCGGAAGAAGCAGTCCACATCAAGCAGCAGCAGTCGACCAAAGACCGCGAAGAAATCGTCGTCCAAGAGCTCGTCCAAGCGCCCGGAAACTGCGTCCTCCAAGCGGAGGAGCGAGAAGGCTCATGCGTAGAGTTGCAGACTTCACGGTCGTATATAGTTTACGATATACCACCATGAACTAAGAAATATATGCTTGATATTAATAAACACGAACCAAGAAGAGGGCCCCCACCATTGATGTAGTGCTGACCGTCTTTCGGTTGGTAGTAGTTTATTAGTTAAGTGTTCACTTTTACTGCATGATAAAGAGCGGGCCGATGACCTCGTTCTCACAGCGCACAGCGATGAGAAGGATGTGCATGAGCCAGAACTCGAGGCTGCGTTCTGTGACCAGGCTAGACACGAAGCCGCCGAAGTAGTTGCGGCAGTGCTGGCCTCGATCACCAGTGGCCTCGTACAGCCCCCAGCTGAAAGCGTCGCTCCAAACCTCTTTCTTCTCTATGGAGAACCCAGTCGAGCTCGTCGCGTCCTTCTTGACGATCCCGCGCGCCTCCGGGTCCACCGAGCGAAAGAGCACCATGAAGCTGCCGTTGTCGTCGATCTGGACGCGAGACGCGAGGATGAGCGTCTTGAGCACCATGTTGACGCCCTGCGGCTCGATGGTGCGGTAGAACAGCACGTTCTCGGCGTTCACGCGCTGCACGAGGTGAAAGTTGATGGCGACGTCGGACGCGTAGATGCGGTTCACGCCCTGCTCGGAGGACACGAGGTCCCACATGCGGCTCGAGATCTCCGCCGCGGTGTAGTTCTCGAACGTCTTCTCGAGGAAGAAGCGCATCGTGTCGCCGTCCACTTGCCTCCTGTCCCGCCAGCCAAAGACGCTGGCGCCGGTGCTCTCGTAGTGCTGACTGTCGGCGAACGCCCTCACGTCGGTGTACGCCTCGCGCACAATGGTGATACACTCGTCCTCTGTAATCGGCACGAAGTCCAGCACAGGCTTGGGCTTCTCATCCTGACCAGCGCTCGCCGAGCTATCTGCCACATTCATCGCCTTATCCTCGTCCGAAGCCCAAGGAGACAAGCCGAGAGCCTCACCCTTCGCGCGCGCGTCTTTCTGGTCGAGCAGCTCCTCGTTCAGCAAGATTCCGATGCGCGTGCGCGCCTTCGACTGCTCCATGGCCTCGGCGCGCAGCTTCTCGTTCTCGTGGCGCAGGTCGTCCTGCGTGATGGCCAGCTGCGTGTATCGTTCCCTAAGCTCCTCATAGCGTCGCTCCTCCTCATCAAGCCGCGCGTCAGGAGACGTGGGCGATGGGATCTGCCGCCGAGAGATGATGACCTCCTTGCACTTGGTCTCGAGCTCCTCCATCTCGTTGCGAAGCTCCACCAACGTGTCGATCTTGCGGTAGTACGAGCGCTTGACCAGTATCCGCTGCTTAACACGCTTCTCCGACTCGGTGAGCGGCGCGAAGCCGTTGCGCGCTCTTCTCCGCCTCGCAGGCTTGGTCTCCTCTGGGCTGGCGTCATTCTCTTCAGATTTCTTGGCTTTCACCTTCGTTTTAGCTTTAGCATTAACTGCCGTTTGCTTGGGATTAGTCGCCACCACCTCAGCCGCTACAGGCTCCGACTCGACCTTTAGGCTTGTTCTTCTTGTCTCGTCGTGACGCGGTAGTGTAGCGGAGACCGAGGTTGGCGGGGACTCGAGACGAGTTAACCCTTCTTTCACGGCCAGCTCCTGGATGATCCGACTCATGGAGAGCTCTGCCCGGTGCTTGCGTCTGCATTTTAGAGGGCGGCTTTAGTGACGATTTATTCTCTACTCAGCTATAACTACGAAATTGGTTGGTGCAGTACGGTACGGACTTTTGGGTGAAGAGGTCGAGCGACGCCATGTCCATCCGCTTGTCGGCGTGGCGCCGCGGCGCGGGCCCATTAAGCAGCTCGGCGATTTTCATGGTCCCCAAAGGGATGAGAGAGGACGCGCCTGCCTGCCGCTTGACGCGCGAAACCAGAAGTGTCGCCTTCTCGCCTCTCCGCCGCCAACTGCTGATGTCTTATGCGCGTGTTGGACTCACAAACTGGTGCAAAACGTTGATTGCTCCACTCCGGGGGCTGAATACCATACGTTTGTCAAGTGTGAGACCGTCGTTTGGTGAAAAGTTACACAAATGTATGTAAAGTAACGATAAGCAAATCACCACGAGAGAGATGAAGAACAGATCGGCGCTCGGAGCTTCAAGGCCATGGTATGTGTACTGTAAGCCGATGAGTTTCCGAATCCTTCCTGAAGGATGAAGGATGAATGTGTTGAGTCCACTCGTGGTTCAGTCGGTTTTCGATACTTTGGCGATTACTTGTTGTGTCCATGAATTTTATCAATTTGAGGCGATATAAGGTGTACATAGACAATCGAGCGAGGACATCGCCCCGACGAGTCCATCGAAGCTGGACCAAAAAGCACGAACGGCGTTACGGCAACACAGCTACGACAAGACGACAGCTCTTACGGCACCATAGCAAGGGTTTTTCCACATAGCAAACACCATACCACGCAACACAGAGGCTGTATGGTATGGTGCTTGCTATGTCTACGGTAAACTATCTGGGATTAATTACGCAAACTACAAAAGTTACCGAGCGCACTCCAGAATATCACAGTAGACATCTAGAATCAAAAGCGGCTGTTGGTGCACACTAAGCGTGAGAGAGTATGGAACCAGGCGACCCTAACAGCGATGCTCTGCCGGCCTCACAGCTACCACCCACGACCGACGTAGGCATGCGTCTATCGCGAGCTTACAGGGAGAAGGTTTGCAAGGGTCTGTTGATGTCTAGGCTCAAGGCAATTGAGGCTATGGAAAACAGACTGGACAAGATCGCCAAGTACTCGTTCAAGCTTCTGAACGAGCGCGACGAGCTTGCTATGATGCTCGCCAACGAGAAAGAGGAAGCTGTGCGTCTGGCAACGGTGCTTGGAGTGTCGGTGGACGACAGTGGCTACGTGGTGTCGTACGGTGTGACGCTGCAACAGTGTTTCGAGGCCTTACTCGAGCAGGAGTAGAACAATACTTCGCGCATGTCGTAGTCACAAATAAACCATTAAGCCGATAACAAAAGAACTGCTTTGAGGTCACAAATAAGCTATATTCAAGTCTTAACAGTTGCCATCAACTCGAGGTCGGTTGCATCTACGGCTTTGGCTACTCGGTTTGCTATGGTACTTACTTCAGGTTGCATAAGTATCATCCACATAATACGTAGTCGCATGACGGCAACATCGTCGTCTGAAACGGTGGCCTTGGTAAATCGGAAGTTATCCTTCAGCATGCAATACACCTGGGCTATCACCATAACACCGCACGACGTTCCGTCGGGCTGTTTAGGCGCATCTAGCCACACTCCACTCTCCACAACAGGATACTCCACCCCAACCATTGTCTTCTCATGTCAGGCCAACAGAAATGGCGCTACGGTCTGCTCATAGGTATCTTCGACAGTAGCTCGATAACGCGAATCACACATCGGCTCGTAGAAGTAGGGTATGATTGACGGTGGCTCCGTCTGGTACGTGATGCTGACGATGATGACGCCCCAGTGTATGTTGCTCAGATAAACCGGCAAAACAACATATTGCATGCTCGAAATGCGGGTCTGGGGCGGATCAGGGCAGCGAAACGTAGATGCATACGAGTCCAATGCATAGCAATCCCCCAGAGAGTCGCAGATGCATCTGAGAGCGAAATCGATGATCGTATCAGACAGCATCTCTTTGCGAGCAAGCATCCCCACCATCCTGTCCATCTTGACAGTGCCCTCGCCACTAGCCAATCGGAATGTGGAGCTTAGAGAAGCTCCTTCAAGCTGCTCCACGACTTCGTTTGCCAGTGCCGTGTGCTTGGCTCCCGTAGTTGCATCTGTGAGCTCGTCCGAGTCCGTTTCCACATCGAAAAGCTGAGGGTTGACCGTCATCGCGTTCCATTCTGTCGACATTAGCCAATGCACGTCCTCTTTCCACGCATCAAGCTTGTGAACGATATTGTAAAACTCGTTCATCCTGTACACAGCGGCGCTGAGCAGCACCAAACAGCAACAGAACCATAACAACATAACACGCAACATTCAGAACACCTCATAATGCAACATAATGAGCAACGTGATGACTACAAACCTGGTGAACTGAGGGGTTCCACCGGGGAAGTAGGCGATGATCTCCTCGGTAGTGCCCTCCGGATGATTGTTGTCCGCAGTCTGGTTGAAGTACTTGGACTTTGCGCGTTTCTTTCTCTCGGCTTTGACTACGGCATCCAGTTTGGTGACGAGATACTTTGGAATCACGAAGTTGTAGTCGTAGTCGTCGGCGTTGACGTGATCGCGTTTGCTGTGAGCAACGCGCGAGTTCATGAAGGCATCGTCCATGATAATCGGGTAGTTTGCCAGGATCTCACTCACATGGTTACGGTCGATAGTGTTGTTTGCCCACTCCAAAACACGCGACAAGGACGGCACGTTCTTGTCTGGAAGAACGATTACAGCCAGCTTTTGAGGTTTTGCGCCCTTGGGTAGCTTGGTTTGCTTCAGTTTGGTTCTGGCAGTGTGGCGCACTTTAGGTTTCTTGGGAATACGTAGCACCTCCAGGATCCCTCCCTTACTCGTAACTTTTGCTGCCGTTGTTACTCGTACGGCAGCTTTGGTAGCGTAGCGCTTTTTCTTTGAGGGCAACGCCGCTTTGGTTGGGTACAGCTTCGGTGTAGATGGCGATGCTGCTTTAGTTAGAAGCGCAGGAGAAGCCTTGGGCAGTGGTGCCGACTTAGTGAGCAATGCCCCACCAGCAGCCTTGTTGGGTGTTGCCGCCAACGTTGCTTCACTGTTTTCTGCGGACTCTCGCTTAGAGTCTCCAACTGTGTTGTTAGACCCCGTTTTATCTTCCTCCAACTCCCGCATGAAGTTCATGCTATCAATTAGATCAGCCGGCGTGATATCGGATGCAGTGTCAGAGGTATCAGGATCGTCAGATTCCTCGCTTTCGTCAGGACTGGTAGTAGAATCGGCAACGGTCTCCATCCCATTGCGAACAATGTCCTTCCAGGTTTTCAAGGCTGCAACAAAAGCTGGGGTTGCCAATCCTGCTAGGTGCTCCATCACAGGCTCGAACACGGCTTTAGCATAGCAATACTTCTCTTCTGACGAGAGAACCACAACGTTGGCACGTTCACGTCGACGCATCTTGACGTAAATAACACCACGCTGCTTTTGACGGCGGCGGCCGACCTTCTCTGCAGCTTCAACATCATGCTCATGATGGGGTGTTGACAGTGTTGCGTCTTCTGTTGCTTCTGTTTCTTCTTGTGTTGCTTCGGACTCATCCAAGAAGCCCTCGGTTTGGGTCAGACCGTCATGCGTCCAGGAATCTCCGGCTTCTTTCATTGAAGCTTGAACGGCCTGTAGCGCTTCGACACCATCTCGAAGGTCTTTCTCCAACTCGGACATTGCGATCATATCCCAGCGCTGCGGGATTGTCGACTCTGGTAGATACTCGAACCGATGAACACGATCAGCGATGAACATCAAATGCTGGCATGGCAGGTGATGGCTGCAGTAGAATAGGCATGTGCACGTCCATTCATAGTCGTTGCACACGTAGGTAGACCTCCGAGTACTCAGCTCCCACTCGCCCACAGCGTTCAGCTTCGTGCACTTCGTGTCCTCCAGGTACACCATAAAGCGGTCCCATTGCGAGCGCACTTTAGACAACGGATAGTCGCTAAGCCGCGCCGAAACGCGTGTCAAGAAGTCAGGGATCACGCCGGGTTGTCGAGATGTAGACGCGTGCTTCCTCATCGTCGCGAGCACTTGGCGAACAATAGTCCCCTGGTGCGCTAGCAGGCCGCTAATAGTCGCGTCCAAACGAGGTCGTTTACCGAGAAGCAGCTTCACTTGGTTCCAGTTCGATTCAATCCTGTTGGTTGTGGTGTTGCCGGCAGAGAAGTACTTCCCCCGGATATAGTTAGCCCACATCGAGTCGCATTCGTTCCAGTTTGACGTAAAATACTCCAGAAGTGCTGGACATTCCTTCTCGCAGACTTTTGTGAACGAGTCGAGCTCTGAATTGAAACTTCGCTCTGTGTTGCTGTTGGTAAACAACATACAGAACAACCCAATGAGCAACACAGTCAGCAACACAATAAAACAGAGCAACATTAAGTGAAACATAGCAAGTAACATTGAGCATTCAACTCTCTCGTACCAGTAGATGAGCTTTCCAAAGGCTTGCTCCATCCGCTCGCGTTGAGACATGGTCAAGTTGTACTTCGGTCTTCTGCAAACCTTCCTCCAGTACGTAAGGGCGTGAAATTGGCACAAAAGAACCTTGGCGTCGGGAAACACCCTCTCCAGCACTCGCCACTCCACAAAATCCTTATCAATAGAGAACGACTCAATTGAGGTCCATGACGGATTGTGCCGCTTGAAGAACTCCAAAATGCGCTCCATAGTTCCATCCTTCTGGTCCAGCGCGAGAAAGTCAACCACCGGGATACCTCTCCCCGTTGCCGACGTCACAACAAGACTTCCTATATGTTTAACGAATGATCGACAAGAAATAACATCTCATTAGTGTGGGAGTTAATTTTTAACATAGCAGCAGAATAGCGATAATACAAACCAAGATGGTAGCCTAAGTTGTTTGTCCCGTGCGTCCAATCCATCACCAAGCTGTCGCCCCATTGTTTGAAACATGTCTTCTGTACTGCGGTTTGCATCGCAATGACGCAGGTGATATCCATCTGATCCTGAACCAGCAGAACGTCATGATCATCGACACGAACAAACGTTTCAAGCAGCAACCGAGTCCTTTCGACTGTCGTAGACCCTAGCACTTGTTGCAATATGTTCCGTGTTTGCTGGGGGGTGATGACCATACCTGTAGACATTAATCAATCAAAATGCAACAACATTAACAACAATTCAAATTACCGCTAGAAAATAACAATACAAGGCTCAGCAACTCAAGAAGTAGAGAGTTCACCAGGAGCACCCACCAAGCTTGTCCGCGAGGTACCGGTTGATCGCCGGGGTACTGGTTTGCATCTCGGCCATGAGACCGAGATCCTTGCGAACCGCTGGTGTTAGTGGCAGGGATTTGCCGCGCTTGTAGGACTCGTAGATGGTCTTGGTGGTCCTGTGGTTGTGCATGTAGATCTGCAAGTGCAACATTGTACACGTTAGCGTCTAAACACTCGAAACAATATAAATACGAACAATACCTCTGTATCTGGGTCGATGCACACCTTCCACTTCGACACACCTTTCTCGACATACTTGACCGACCGCACGGTAAAGCTCGCCTCGCAGCCTGTGTACCGCTGGCCACTCTCCCGAAGGCCTTCACCTCGCGAAGACTGTTTAGCACCGTGGGTGCACCACATCGACCTGAACTTGTGGGTGAAGTTATTGGGAAGCATTTGGACCCCGGGTAGACTTAACAACACATTTAAAAACATAAGTAGCAACATTAGTATCAATACATGCGTCGTACTACCTCATGAACATAACACATACCTGTCGTGTTTCGCTTTCGATTGCGAGCTTCGAACACGGTAGAGCACTAGGTTCGCGTCTTGATAGGCATTGAGCGCTCTCTCGAACTCGCCCCAATCGGCGAACGACTTCTTGGCGAGAGGAGGCTTCAAATTGTCGACGGGTTGGTGGGCCTGGACAATCTTCTCCTGCTCATCCCATGTTTTAGTTCGGCGGCGCTCGCGATGACGTGCTGCCGGCTGGTCAGCTGCTGCCGTGAGCACAAGCTGCTGCTTCTCCTTCCTCCCAACTTTTGCACGTTTGGGAGGTGACGAGTCAACAGCACTTCGACCCGGAGATGGCTTGCGCTTAGGCGCTTGAGCTTTCGCTCTAGCCGTCGTGGAAGGAACGTCGGCTGCTGTGTGGGTGGCAGTGGGCTCTCGGGCAGCTGCTTCAGCTTCGGCTTCTTCCCGAGCCGCGCGTACAAACCGCAGGATAGATTCCTCGAAAGCTATATCAATAATACACAGACGCAACATCAATTAACATTAGTGCGTCAAAAATGATTCAACATTATGAGCAACATATAGTTCAACATACCAGTCACCTGTCGCTTGTTGCCAGAGCCTTTGTCGTTGTCCTCCGCCATCGCGTCCTTGGCCCTCTCGCCATCGTCCTCGTCCCCGAACAAGTCCTCATCGTCGCTCATGGTAGCAGCCATGCAGCTGTCCTTTTCCTCGCCCTCTACGTTCTTCGCCTCCTCAGCGTCCTCGTCGCCCTCCACGTCCCTGGCCCCCACGTCCTCCTCCACGTCCTCATCTTGCTTCTCCGCATCCTTCGCCTCCTCATCATCCTCCATGGCCTTCTCCACCTCCTCGTCGTAGTCCTCCTCCAAGTCCTTCGCCTCCTTCTCCACCTCCTCGTCGTCCTCCACCTTCGTGTCCTTCGTCTCCTCGTCGTCCTCCTCCCCCTCCTCCTCCAAGTCCTTCGCCTCCTTCTCCACCTCCTCGTCGTCCTCCTCCCCCTCCTCCTCCAAGTCCTTCGCCTCCTCCCCCTCCTCCTCGTCGTCCTCCACCTCCGTGTCCTTCGCCTTCTCGTCGTCGTCCTCCTCCTCCCCCTCCTCCTCCAAGTCCTTCGCCTCCTTCTCCACCTCCTCGTCGTCCTCCTCCCCCTCCTCCTCCAAGTCCTTCGCCTCCTCCCCCTCCTCCTCGTCGTCCTCCACCTCCGTGTCCTTCGCCTCCTCGTCGTCCTCCTCCCCCTCCTCCTCGTCCTCCTCCCCCTCCTCCTCGTCCTCCTCCCCCTCCTCCTCGTCGTCCTCCACCTCCGTGTCCTTCGCCTCCTCGTCGTCCTCCTCCCCCTCCTCCTCGTCCTCCTCCCCCTCCTCCTCGTCCTCCTCCCCCTCCTCCTCGTCGTCCTCCACCTCCGTGTCCTTCGCCTCCTCGTCGTCCTCCTCCCCCTCCTCCGTGTCGTGCGGCTCCTCGTTCTCCCCCTCCACTTCGATCCGTTCCTCTTCGTCCGGAGTCACCTCCTCCTGGACGTAGTCTTCGTCGCCTTCGTCGTCCTTCGTGTAACCTTGGGCGGCTTGAACGTAGTCCACGGTCTTACGTGGCCGTAAGCCGGTGCGTCGCCCTACAGCGCAACTCGTTAGCAACTGACATGAATGCGCGTAAGCTATTGCGCCGTACCTTGTTCTCCAGGTGGGTCCCCTTGCGCTTCGTGGGTCGCCATTCACGGCGCGATGGTGCTGCTGCTGCTTGGCGTTCTCCCTGTTGACGCAAAACAAAATGGGAGGCTACGGCACGTCGTACCTAAACGGAAATAAAGATACCACAAAAATCATGTTTACAGCTATTGACATTTTTCACGAAAGATAAGTTGCGATAAATTACCAGCAACACCTGTGTTGCTCCCAACGAGATATCGTCGAGTTGTAGGAATGTTGCCGTAATGACTCCCAAAAAGCACACGAGGAAGGTGATGACTCGCACCGGCTGGCTGGCTGGAAAAGCGCGGCGCGGAGCGGTCCGTCAATCGTCTGCTTTTTGGCCTCATATGTGCAGGTATTGCTTACTTGAGTGAGTTTAGCTAAGCGTGGTGATCCCCGTCATCGGCGGCATGCTCGCATGCAGTCCACCTTCTTCACCGGTACAGTACATGTACCGCCGATCGCCACGATGTCTGAAGAGACCGAGGCCGAAAAAGGTTGACGCCGATTACGCGGAATTCCACGTGCTCAGTCCTGACTCGTTCGCTCGCGGCCGGCCCCATCTAAGCATTGCTGGCAGGATACAACGCAGTTGAAGCGGACCGGCGCTCGCAGATTGCAAGTCCTATCGATCAGCGCGGTTTCTCAAGGGCGCATGGAACACAGCCGATAGAAACATTTGTAAAGGAAGGTTGAAGCTTTTTGCTGCTGGAAGTTCGCAAATACGAGAACAATACGTAGGATATCGGTGTTGGCATGTCGAGTACATTTACCGATGCATGCAGCTCGTGTTATCCCAGCGAAGGATCACTCCAGTACATGTAGTCGGCATTATATCTCACATGCCATCCTGTGCAAACCGCGCAATTATAAGTCTCAGTCTTCTTGGCCTCCCTGGTATTCAGCAACCGCTAAGAAAACAATACTCAGCATCAGCTGTGTCACCACCGTGTTACTCCATTCAAACGACCATATCTCGCCAAAGTATATGCACAGTCGATGGTAAAAAAAAAAACTACGGGACGTGAGCGACGGCAATCTGACAGACGGCATTGCCCGTAAAGGTGCAGTTTCTAAAGCGGCGTCTAAAATAGAAATGAGACCGTCGCCAGTCGCCAGTCGCCAAGACTTCGCGCTTGGCAGAGAGTGGCGTCCTTGCTCAGACCCGTCGTTATCGAATGTTGAAGCGTTCTGCTCTCTGCAGACGCACGACCACCGGCGGATGGACTCGATCAGCAACGCCAGCAACCTGACTTCGCCGCCTTTCGACATCAGGATCGGCAAGGAGCGAGCGCCTGATGGCAGGAATCCTGTACAGAAGGACCATTGCGGTATGCGCAGCAACATACGACATCGATGTCGGCAGTGGCGTGGCTGACACGGCACCATCGCACAGTGCAACACTGCCACAGTCTCACGTAGCGGCGGGCTGTCCGTATCGGCACTGAAAGAACAGGCTCTGTCACTTTCTCGCGGCAAATACGTTGGCCAAAGCACGTTCACCGAGGTGCTCGTATCCGGCGGTCGCTTGGAAATCGTTGCTTACCAATCCAGGATCAATAGGATTGGCAATCCTATTTTCTACTATTCTAGAAGTAGCTAAAATTTTATAAATGTAGAAAATAGAATTGCTATTTTCTTATATTACTCTAAACACAAAACCGCGATCTTCTCGTGATATTGACCCCATTCTTCTGCTGGCACGATGGGATTCACCACGCTAGGAGTATTGCCGAAAGTATTACACCATTGCACGGCGTTATTCTCAAAACGCGCACTCAAATTCAAAAAATGCGCACTCGAATTCAAAATTACGCCCAGATATATTACCTTTATCAAGTTATACCTGTCGAATCCGATTGAAAATCCTAAGCACCAACTTGCATGTCCTCGAAGCGCAACGCGGGGGATATTTATTGAAAGCGACCGGGTTTGCATCACGATTTTGTGAAAGCGACCGTGTTTGACAATAGCTCTTTTCATTGGCTAAAAAACTTCAATCGGCGAGCTCAGCCATTGCTGAAACTTCAGCTGAAGTTGCTGCCTGCGGAGCTGTTTTTAGAACATTATGAGCATTGTGAGTGTTGTATAGCTGTATTTGCCATATTCACGTTGGCAAGTGGCGCCGTGTCGACATTGGACCGCGATGAACTCGTCTGCGCAAGGCGTAGTCCCGCTGCAACAGTCTGAGTCGTGGCGCACGCTGCGGAATTGGCGCTGCGGCATGCCCAGTGTGTATGCCATGCTGACATTTCAGGAGGATTTCAGCGCAGCATGCTGACTCAGCAGCAGCTTTATCTCATTTAGAAGGAAGCCCTACAAAACCCCGCCGAAGACCTGCAACGCGCAAACGATCGGAATACGCAGTATGGCTTCGAAGCCCGCGAGCCCAGCAGCTTCATACTGGCGCGAAGCACCAAGCGCCTCGCCAACTAGACGGCGCGGAAACACTTTGCAACGTCCCTGGAAGCCAGTGACAGATGCCATGAACATGTACACAGAGGGGGGCAGTAGTTAGCAACTCTCTCCACCATCGCGTACAACGCACACACGTACGCTTCCTTCACCGCGGACAGCAACTTCAGCAATGGCTGAGCTCGCCGATTGAAATTTTTTAGCCAATGAAAAGAGCTATTGTCAAACACGGTCGCTTTCACAAAATCGTGATGCAAACCCGGTCGCTTTCAATAAATATCCCAACGCGGGCTGGTGGTGGGGCAGGGAGTGGTGTTGAGTGGCGCGGTGCTGTGGCTGCGCTGAATGGTCGCCGGGCATGTCGCCTGGCTGCCGATAAGAGAGAAAGGAAGAGGGACTGAGGTGCGGAGCACCGAAACCCTCTTATATGAAATAAAACTGAATTTCTAGCAAGTTCTAGGGGAGTTCTGATCTTGAACTCTATCATATAACAGACGACAGTGGGTAGCCTGCCACCAATCAGTGCGATGAGGATAAGAGGCAAAGAAGTAAAGCCAACCGAGGACGAAGTCCGAGGACGAGCTCACTTCCTCATTTGCCTCAGACTGAGCACGTCTAGAGTAGGGCATTTAGGAATAGAGTAACTGAGCTAATACACTGCAAGGTGAATTGGAAAAAGGGTTTTGAGTTTTCATTCTAACATTTCAAGTAAGATGAGCAAGCCCAACACGCCGAGCACCAGCACCACCGACAGGCTGACTTTCCACGGGAAGAAGGCCCTGTTTGCTGGTTGGAAGGACCGAGTCAAGGCCCACCTTACTGCGCTGAGTGACGCGTTGGTGGTGACGGAGCTGCAAGCGGGTCGGCAGATCCCTGTCGCACGCTACGAAGATGTGCTCGTGCGGGAGCCGGACCTACAAGAGCCAGGCGCCGACGCCTCGGCTGATGAGAAAACAGGCCACGCGCTCCAATCGGCCTTCATCAGGCAGCAGTCGTCCTACATCAAGGACCTGCTCAACCGAACCCTCCCGGCTGGGTTTGCCGACGAGCGGTTGATGAAGCGCCCGGTGCACGAGATTTGGTGCGCCATTGAGAAGCGCTATGGGCTCAACACCGCATCTGGTGTGGTGGAGCTGGTGCAGAGATTCGACGCGATCGCCGCATCGGATTTCAAAACCGTGGGGCACCTCTTCCAATCGCTCAAGGCGGCAAGAGACCAGGTCAACAGGAACAGCCACGAGGCGTTGAAGACCGGCCTGATATCGCAGCAGCAAATGCTGATCAAGGTGCTGGCGGTTCTGCCCGGTCATCTGTGGGGATCGGCCATCGTGTTTACTCCCGAGGAGTTTACACTGGAACGTGTGGAGAGCAAGCTCCTCGCGATCTTTGGGACCAAGAGCCGGGCCGAGATCACGGCTCTGGGCAAGGGAATGCAGGTCAATCACGTTGACGCTGCTTCGAAACCGCGAGGCAACTCACTGGGCAAGCGCCAGGCGCAGAGTGCACCTTTTAAGGACCAGCACTACAACACGGGCGCCCGCACGTGTTACTACTGCGCCGGTGAGTTCAACGACATGGACAACATCGGGCCGCACTTCAAGGCTGATTGCCCGAAGTTGAAGCTCGACCGCAATGGACCGTTCAAGGTGTTTCGCCGCAACATCTGGGAGGGCAAGAGTAAGGAGGAGCGCCTCGCCTACGAGGCTGCTTTGAAGGTGGCACCCAAGGGCTGCGGCAAGAAATGCAGCAAGGGATGCAACAAGGGCAAGGGAAAGGCGAAGGACAAGCCGGTGACCACTAAAGCGGCTGCCCCTCCCCGAAATGTGGCGGCTGACGCGGTGCAGGCAGAGGCGCCTGCGAGCCCGGCTGTGTCCATCAGCCCGCCCAGCGCCATGCAATCAGTGATGACGCCGGGTTCAGAGGCAATGGAGGACATCGACGCGCTTCTCGCGGAAGATCCGCTGGCGTCGATTGAAGTTGGTGCAAACGCGGGACAAGCGGAACCAACTCAGGAGCTCGTCGCACTCAAGGCGATCGCGAACGAGTTCAACCGCATGCAGATGAGTCTGGAGGACAAGGTAAGACGTGAGTATCCTAAATTGCTTGACTCTGGCTCATTTCTAACCGCAGATTCGTGGGTTTTGGACTCAGGATGCGGGCTCGGACTGACATGTGACGAGTCGAAGTTCGTAGAGAAGAGACCCGACACAGGCTACATGTTTACATTCGCACAGGGGTCTAAACACTCGAATACACACATTGGCACAGTGAAATTGTATTTGCATGGTCTTAGTGGGATCCGACCGTTTCTGTTCGAAAATATTGCGCTGGTTCCCCACGCATCATCGAACATTCTCAGCGAGTTCTGGCTGAAGCAAGGGGGGTACCAAATTATTGGATCTCGTACCGGAGAGTTCAAATTTGTGCTTTTTGAGAACGAACTTGTGTTTGTGGCAAAAGCAGTTAACGGTGCATACTATGTGCAAAACAAA
The DNA here is from genome assembly GCA_016169955.1 of Phytophthora vignae f. sp. vignae. Taxonomy (NCBI): domain Eukaryota; phylum Oomycota; class Peronosporomycetes; order Peronosporales; family Peronosporaceae; genus Phytophthora; species Phytophthora vignae. Next base: position 1,392,357 of record JABJUM010000009.1, on the reverse strand, counting down.
ACGGCTAAAGAGAGACAAGTGCTCTGCAATGCAGTAAAACAGCAGCCTTGTAAGCCAATTACACTGCCGGGGAACGGCAAACTTGAGAGCACATTGCAGGAGTGGCACGTAAAACTCGGTCACATTAACAAAAAGACCCTGGTAAACATGTTGAGTAAGAAATTGGTAGCTGGTATGCCCACACTACCAGCAGCGGAGTTAAGAAAGGCTCCATTCTTCTGCACGACATGTGCAGAGATGAAAAAAAGGAGGATGTCCTATAGAAACACAAATGGGTCAAGGGATACACAGCCCATTAGTACTATACACATGGACACAAACGGCCCCATGAAAACAATGGGAGTATACGGAAGCATAGGGACTATTCAATACTTCTTGAGTATCATTGACGACAATACGTCGTGGCGTTGGACCTATGTCCTCCGCAGCAAGAAGGAGGTTTTTGAAAAGGTCAAAGAGTTGCTACTGCAGCTAGAACGTGAGGGAAAGTTCACTATTCGCCGGATTCGGTCCGATGGGGGTACATAGTTTGTGAACGCCGCCTTTAAAAGTTTTTGCAAAGGGCAGGGAATAGTCTTTCAGACTTCGAATAGTTATAGCCCCGAAGAAAACGGAGCTGCAGAGAGAGATCACCAGAGCAAACTCGACAGAGTTCGCTGTGCTTTAAAGGATGCGGACATGGCACACAAATGGTGGCCAGAAGCTCTCATGTACATGACGTATGTACAGAACCGCACACCTATGAGCCGTTTGGGGAGTAAGTCACCGTACGAGATGGTGTATGGGACACCTCCAAATGTAAGTCAGCTGCCGGTTTGGGGAGCAGTATGCTTTGCACACATCCCGGCTGCACTAAGGAAGGACAAGAAACTGTCCGCCAGAGCACTAAAGTGCCGGTTTCTTGGGATTTCGGAAGACACTAAGGGTTACCGCTTGTGGGACGTCTATAACAACAAACACATCATATCAAGGGATGTACTGTTCGACACCACCAATGTAGCCACTATGGTGAAGCGGGCATTCGGCCAGGCTGAGCCTGCTCTCACTTCTGAATCTGCAGCGCGAGAGTCACCCGCAGCAGTGGGAGTAGAGCCACCTGCTACCGAGAGTACCGAAACAGTAGGAGCTCAAACATCCGGTACAGAGAATACCGGAGCAGTGGGAGCGTCTAAACGGCAACGTACGGGACTGGTGGAAGACACCCAGAGAACACGCCCGCGCCGTGAGACGAAGAGGCCTAAAAGGTACCAAGACTATCAGTGCTTCCAAGCTATCTTGGACAAGAATATCGCACTCGATATGTTGGAGAACAAAGTGCCTACACCACGGTCAATTAAGGAAGCCCTGAGTGGACCTCATAGAGAACAGTGGAAACAAGCTCTTGAGTTAGAGTACGACTCCCTGATTGAGAACGGAACGTGGAGACTTGTACCACTGCCACCCGGACGCAAAGCTTTGCCCTGTCACTGGGTACTCGTAGTGAAGTATAACGCCGACGGTAGTGTCGAGCGGTTCAAAGCACGACTCGTTGCACAGGGTAACCACCAAGAGTTTGGGGTGGACTGTGACGAAGTCTACGCGCCGGTAGCACGGTTTGAGTCACTACGCTTAGTGCTAGCAATCGGCACCATATTGGACTGTCATATCCACCAGATGGATGTCCACACAGCCTTTCTAAACGGCACAATGGAGGGAGAACAGAAGATACACATGAGGCAACCACACGGTTTTGCAAAGCGAGGCCACGAGCATCTGGTCTGTGAACTTCTCAAAAGCATTTACGGCCTTAAACAAGCCCCTCGGATTTGGTATCGAGTCCTTCATACCTTTCTAACATCGATGGGTTTTGTCCGCTGCCACAAAGAGTTTTGTATCTACGTACAAAAAGTGGGAGATGAATGGCTTATAGTCGTGGTGTATGTTGATGATCTCACGATCATGTCGCGGGACACGCGGCTCATCAACAAACTCAAAGCAGAGTTGTCAAGGCGGTTCAAAATGAAGGACCTGGGTGACATTCATTACATCCTCAAAATGGAGGTGCAGCGCAATAGGGACCAGCGTGTGATGAGAATCTCGCAGCGCAAATACATTGCAGAGTTGATAACGAAGTACAAAATGGTTGATAGCTCACCAGTACTTACCCCACAAGTTCCTGGACTCAACCTAGAGCCAGAGACTAAGATGAGTACAGCAGAGATCGCTGCTCAGCCTTTCGATTACAGAGGCATCGTTGGTTCACTCCAATACCTAGTCCGTGGGACACGACCCGACATTGCCAACGCGGTAAGAGAACTCAGCAGATTTCTATCGTGCTACAATCGCACACACTGGAATGCGGCTAGGCGGGTACTCAAATACTTGAAAGGGACGTCGACGTACGGTCTGTTGCTCGATGGGAAAGAGAGCGACGTGACTTACGAAGTGTACACAGACGCGAGCTTCGCGTGTCTACCAAAAGAACGCAAATCCGTAACCGGCTATGTGATTCAAATGGCTGGTACTAGTGTGTCGTGGTGCAGTAGTAAACAGGGAGGAGTTTCCCTGTCCACCGCAGAGGCAGAACTCATCGCACTCAGCGAAGGAGCCAAAGAGAGTGAGTGGCTATGGCATCTACTTAGAGAGATGGGCTTTCCGCAAAAGCTTCCTGTGCAGGTTTGGTGCGGCAGTAATGCCGCTATCAGCATAGTTAAGAACCCAGGAAACCACAAAGCCAATAAGCACATTGAGATACGGTATCTGTTTACGAGAGACCTTGTAGAGCTAGGTCGACTTAAGATAGCCTACTGTGCGACCACGGAGATGACCGCAGACATTCTAACCAAGGCGCTGCCTACAAAACAATTCCTAAAGCTGAGAGAAAAACTTGGGGTTCGAGATCTAGACCTCTACCCTAGCACTTAGTGGGAGTGTTGAGTGGCGCGGTGCTGTGGCTGCGCTGAATGGTCGCCGGGCATGTCGCCTGGCTGCCGATAAGAGAGAAAGGAAGAGGGACTGAGGTGCGGAGCACCGAAACCCTCTTATATGAGATAAAACTGAATTTCTAGCAAGTTCTAGGGGAGTTCTGATCTTGAACTCTATCATATAACAGACGGCAGTGGGTAGCCTGCCACCAATCAGTGCGATGAGGATAAGAGGCAAAGAAGTAAAGCCAACCGAGGACGAAGTCCGAGGACGAGCTCACTTCCTCATTTGCCTCAGACTGAGCACGTCTAGAGTAGGGCATTTAGGAATAGAGTAACTGAGCTAATACACTGCAAGGTGAATTGGAAAAAGGGTTTTGAGTTTTCATTCTAAAAAGTGGCAAAACATGCGATTGCACAGCTCAGGCGTCACGACTTCCGAGAAAAGAGGGTCCGCGGCCAGCTCGAGGAAACCAGTTCTGTGCTCCGTGATGGTCACCCCTTCAGGAACACGCAAATTTCCCGCCTTCACAAGTGCTACAGAGTCCAATCATTATTTCCTAATAATAAAATGCATTAATACGCGTCTATGACATATGATGGTGCATTTGAATTTGAGTGCGCATTTTTTGAATTTGAGTGCGCGTTTTGAGAATAACGCCGTGCAATGGTGTAGTAGCACTCGTGACTCGGCCGATGTCTGGGTATGGTACTCACCAACTTGTGACCGTGTATGAAGACATCTCCTGGTCGTTCACGCCCACTGGGCTATTAATAACGTGCACGCCGCAAGCAGACCGTTCGCGACCGATTTGCGAGGACGGAGAAGCAGCGAGCTTTGTTTCAGATTGCAATTATTACGACCTGGGCGGTCCCTTGAAATGTTTCGACAGCCGTATCTTGCAGTGGAGACGTACAAACCAGGCAAATGCTTGAGGGCCTGATTGGCGCTTCGATCTATCGCCTGGACGAGAGCTGCCATCCCAATGCAGCGGGCACGGCGAGCCACCGGCTTACGCTCGATGATTGCCTACATTCACGATCTACACCGATGCGAACTGCACCCACGTGGCGTCCGTCACTACCATACCGAAAGAGGCGACGGAATGGGAAGACCGAAAGTGTATTGACGATCGGTAAGGGGTGCAGAGCTCCAACAAATCACTGCCACAGTGTTTGACAACAGAGCTTGCTCCAATCTCCCCGTAAAAGTGATGGTGGGTCTCATTTCTCGGTTTCCACTAGCTCTGGTAGCTTGGGGGAAGACATGTATGGAGCCGATCAGCCGTGGCTGATGGTGGTGAAGTATATGGGGTTATCTTTTAGTGGCCGCTCAATTGAAACTTCGATGATCTATAATACTCGGCGGACGGCCATTTGCCACTCCGATACGAATGAAACGAGTCTCATAGCTCGGATCAATTTGGAGGACAGCACGGTGAGAATCACGGCGTATTCGGACACGACATGCACAGTGGAGGCAACCGATTTGAAATTGAACAGGCTCCAGATCGGTCGTTCCGTTGGTGGGCTGGGCGCCCCCAGGGGATCGGCGATCTCAAAAGTAGCGACAGTGGTGTATGATGAAGGTAGCTGTAGTTCCATTTCCGCTATTTTTTGTCGTGGCGGATGAGGAAAAGTGCTCAGTGACTCCCCAGTGTATAACCTCGGATAAGTTGTCCACTAGCGCATACTATGCCGTTGAATGTTATGACGATCTCGAAACATTTGCGACAACGAAACTCAACAACACGCCGCACCTGATCATTGAAACCTACAAGGATGAAACTGACCGCAGCGTCGTGGTATATTGCGCTGACGGCGAATGCCACGTCAATGTCATTGATGGCTCAAGCTTCTGCGTTAGGACAAATATTGGAGATTCGATCACTGTGCCGAAGCGTTGTGCATTGACTCAGACGCAGACTACATAAGCAAAGTACATTAATACGGACGCATGTTTCAAGGGGAACGTGAAGCTACACGCGAATATGACCACTTTTACGGCATTCTACGCGGATTCTCCGGTATCACCACCAAAGCCTGGCGCGAATATGTTTGACCAGAAGAGTCGATTCTGTTTCCAAATGGCTGTGGGAGCCAAAACGCGCAGGATATTCGAGAGCGCGTAGTGTGAGCTTAACGCTTATTTTTTTTCTTGTACAGATTCTTGATTCGAAAGTTGATTTCAATATTTTTTACCCTATTATTTCGCTTGATTGCCATGAAGCCATCACTGATACTGTCATAAAACTGCGACTCGGACTTTCACAATGACCAAGTTAGTGCTTTTGGCTAGAATTCAACCACAATTTCTGATCCACATCCGACGCAAACTGGAGATGCCTGTTCTCATCCTAATAAAGGAAGTTGAATCGAGTCAAGTGGCCCTTCTCCATACATGCATGAATATCGTTGGCGAGCACAGTGCGGCCGAGCGCGACTTCATTCAAAATACCCGCCACCTTTGCCTCTGACAACCCCGCAGATTTCGCCATAAACCTCACAGCTTCAGTCGTTGGCATTCTACGCTTAAAGGATCCTAGATGAACCAGCAAATCGAAGTTCAACGCTTAGACTGCTGGCGTCGATGGTATGCAATGCATGGCCCAGCCGGAGGCGCAGGAATCTGAGCACCGCATGAGCAATTCCAATGTGACCGCCGCACATACTCCAGATGTTGTCAACCACTTCTGCCTTCATGCCACCACCAATCATTTCCTTACGTTCCTCGTGCGTAAGCTCCAAACCAGGTCTTACTGCTGTTCCTTGTAGTCCGAACATGTACTCAGCAGGGCTTGGTAAATACAATTCCCAATGCAATTTCAGCACCATGGCGATCCGTAATACTGATGGCAATACCAAACATCGCAATAATAGTTATTGCAGTTATTTAAGTGTATTGATCAGCATCTTACACCTCACCTCAACCGCAATTACTCTTCGTCACCTTCAATGCAGCCCAGAAGGGTCGCGCTAGTCCACATATCACTGTTCGCGCGCAAAAACATCATCCGCTCGAAGTTCGCCGGCAGCGTCGATGAACGCAGCGAGGTGAGAACCAGCTTGCAACTCGAGAAGAGGCGCTCGCACGCGTTGCTCGTTGGCGGAACATTGTGCAGCAGCTCGTCGTACTGCGTCGCGACGCGTTCTGACAGACGTTGCCTCTTTGCCTGTCGCAGGATGGTCGATGCAAAATCAACGCGAGTGCGCGGAGCTGGGCTTGGTTCTTGTGGCTCCACAGCAAAGTCCTCGACAGCGTGTTGCTCACCGGTAGTCAGGGGAACATCATTCTGGATCTTGACAACGGCGGCCTCAAAATCCGGCGAGTGGATAATATCCGCCGTCGGGCCCAGGTAGGTAGCCATGACAGGGTACTTTTTAGTACATGCATCAAAAAGGAGGCGTACCTCTGCCATCGTGCACGCCTCCGCTTGCATCTTGACACAGACACTGTCAAGCTCTTTTAACTTGTCGACAACACCTGCGACGCGGCGATGGGCGTTGCCACGTGGAACGAGCTCTTCCACGGCACTGACAGTAAGAATGGCGTCCCGGATGTCAACGTAGCGCTCGAGCATGGCGTAGGTAGACGACCAACGGGTTGCATTGGCCTTGATCGGCTTCAGCGAAGTCGCCCGTGAGAGAACTGCGGCATTGTTTGGTTGGCGGAGCTGGATCATCAGGTTTTGGATCAGGCTGATCTGATCCTGATAATCCTCCAGAAACCGATTGACCGCGAGATTAAACCGGTGGCTGGCACAGCCAATCAGAGGCACTTCTAGGTTGGTTGCGAGGCGTTGATTGGTCGCGCAATTGTCTCCAATCAAAAAGCGGACAGCGTCCAACCCTTTCCCGTATACGCTCAGCACTGTCTCGATGTGCTCGCGGTGAGCGTCGGCCGTTTGGCTCCCGTCCATCGGGGAAAGTGCGAGCAGCCGTTGACACCGTTCTCCGTTCACCACGTAGACAGCGAAGATGCCCAGAAAGTGTAGGGAGTTGCATGTCCACCCGTCGAACATCAAACAGAAGGAGTCTCCCATCTCAGCGGAGAGCTTCTGGCCAACCTTGCGAGCAACGTAGCGCATGAAAGCCTTCAGCGTTCGCATCGAGATTGGCTTCATCGTGACGACCTCGCGCGTGAGCTTGTTCTCGACCTCGAAGACGGGCAGGTTGCGCTGGATGATCCAGCGCATCCACAAGTAGATGTTCAGCGTGACGTCGTCCACGAAGCCAAACATGTCCATTGTTGCAGTGGTGGCGGCCTGCAGCTGGGCGTACTCGTCCGCGTAGCCTGCGTGCTTGGCAGCAAGGTGCCCCAGCAAGTTGCTGTAGCCTGTACCGGGCGACTGCTTGCGGGTACAGCCACACTTCTTGCACTCGTAGCGGCCTTCACCGAGGTCAGCGAAGAAGAAGGCACAGAGCTGGCGCGACGACATGGGGAGCGGGGCGAGGCGAGGCGAGGGGTGTTGCTTGACTGGGTGAGTTTGGAAATGAGGGATGAAGCTAGGAGTGTGGGCACAAGCTGCTTGTGGCCCACGGCTCAAATGACTGGTGTGCTTGCCAACTCACAAACGGTTGGACCGAGAAAAATACAATAGTATTTTTGAACATTTTGTATTAAACTGGAGCACACCTACTGCAATAATAAATTATTCCGTAAATATAATACCAATGCTATTGTTATTATATTATTATGTCCGGGCCCTGGTACTCAGGGCAGATGTAAACCCCAATCGAGTCCGATTTTCGTAGATGAAGTTGTTGAAGCTGCTATACGAGGAGAACAGGACAATCCGCATGCGCGGAATACTCGCGTCGACCACGCTCTTCACGATTCCAGCCCAAAGCTGAGCATCCCTGTACGTCCTCTCGGTCTCGTCAATTAGCACCACCTTTTCGTGGCACATCGTCGCCAAAAACCCACAAGCACTCGTTGCATCCGTAAACGCGTCTGACATACATTTAGCGCTACGTGCAGGCCAGGACAACCAAGGCGATTCATCTCCGTACAACACGGACAAGTTCATGACATATTTCAGCGCCAGTTTGGCTAGTCGTTTGAAAGTTTTGCATAGATCTCCATGGTAGTTATTGAGAAGACGACGTATGTCTATCTTTCCGGACATTGGTGGTGAACGGAGACAAGCTCCCGTCGTCGGGAAACAACAGTCAGTAAAACTCATTTCACGGGCAACTCAGCTTTCATCGTCTTTGCCGTCTTGACAGCAACTTCACCTGCTGGTTGTTTCCTCTTCAATGAGACTTGATACTTTGACAATGACTGCAGTTTCAAGTGAGCCGATCAGCGTCGACGGCTTTTGCGTCTTGATATTCGCGTAAAACATGAGCGAATACACCGCCTAGAATGCCTTTGTATGCGTCAAAAACCATATCCCGTAGACTTCCCACATGGTCCTCCTCAGTTAGAGGGATCGAAGCAGGGTCAGTGTCCATGAACGGGGCTCCAATGACTGGGTCATCCGCATCTTGGCCGAAGTCATCCAACTTGGAGAAAACTTTCAAAGCTGACTGTTGCTGGTGTGCGTCTTGGTTAACGAAGGCTTCCAGACGGTGGACAATGACGCGTGGGGGGGGGGGCTAGAACCACACTTTCTTCGTGCCACGATGTTCTGCAACTCGAGAGTGACAGGAAACTGTGAGGGAAACGTTTGAACCGTGAAAGGTGTTGATAAAATCGATTCCTATCGAGATCACTGACGCTCTCCCGCTTTCGATATGCACAATGGTTAATTCTTGTAAAACTTTTGAATCCTTGTTTTCCTACGCGGACTGGCAGACACTCACGTTCGTGTGGATCAGTCCGTGCGCGCACCTACGTAATTGACCTATTTCAAACATGGGGTCGGCTGACACCTCAAAACCCAAAGGCAAGGCGACCGACAGCTAGTAGCCGGCAGTCTTCTTGGCCTTGCCGCCCGTGGCCGCTGCCGCGTAGGGGTTCTCTCCCCCTGGCGGTCCGTACGACGTGTACGCCGGCTGCGAGTTGAGGGGCAGGCGCTGACTGGCCTGCTGGCCGAAGTAGTTCCGCGGGTGCGGGTTGTACGGCTGCTGCCGCACGGGCATGGTGATCTCCTGGTAGCCGTAGCGGCGGTGGCGGCGCGAGTGGATGATGTAGCACGACAGCGCCACGAGCATGATCTCGAGCGCCACGATGACGAAGACGAAGACCGCCACGAGCAGCGATTGGTCGTTGACCCACGAGATCATGCGCGTCTCGCACGCGCAGAGCATCGTGTGCTCGGTCATGGCGTTGCTCAGCGAGAAGCTGGGGCCCGCGCACTTGAGGAAGTTGCTGCCGGCCTGCAGCTGCTTGTGGCCGATGGGGCAGTTCTCCTCCACAAAAGGTGCGAACCACGCGAACTCGGGGTTGGAGCACGACGCGATGAGCGGCCGGCTGCGCGTGCCCGTGAGGTCGATGTCCACGTCGAAGCCGCAGCCGTAGTACACGTACTTGAACCGCTTGTTGATCCAGCGCAGCGTGTCCTGGTCCGCGGGCGCCAGCACCGACAGGTCGAAGTTGTGCTTGGCCACCTCCACGAGCGAGCTGTGCACGTGCGTCAGGAAGCCGGCCAGCGACAGCTGCGCGATCACCGAGACCAGCACCAGGATGGCGTACGGGAAGAGGAACACCTTGCTCTCCCACTGGGCGCCGCAGCAGCCCAGCAGCGCGATCAGGATGATGAGCGTGCCACACGTGATAACGGACGAGGCCACGCCGCCGTCCGAGAACTCGGTGAGCGCCGGCAGCGACGCCATGTATCCTGCAGGCAGCAATGATACAGTGGATTAGACATAATTTGGTCGTACTGAGGCCCATTCGGCGCCCAGAGAGGTGGGAATTGCATGAAAAATCACGCGCAAAGGCGGCCGAACCTCCGATGGACACGAGCACGGAGCCCAGCAGCAGGAACAGCACGTTCGTGAACACGAGGATGCTGCGCGACAGTGAGCGCCACGCGTGCATGGTTATCAGGCGATTTCTTGGGCGCTAGAGTGAGTTACGACACGAGACGAGCAGGCGCGAGTGGCGCGGACTGCGGCGCAGTAGAGGGGGCGGGCGGCGCGCGGAGACGAAGAGCGCAGACCCCGGGACGACGGCGCGCAGGACGGGACCGCGGACTGAGTTCTTGACACTCTTATTTATTTCTTATGCTAGGATTGAGTTGGAGGGAGAGAGTGGCGGACCAATCGCTGATTGGCGGATAATGTTCTTAAGGTGGTGGACACAATCTGGGTTAGAAATGTTTCTAATTATAAGTTTCTAGTTAAAATACTCTTCACTTCGAGATGGGCGGTCGCATGAGTCATGAGGCGGCGCCTGTGAAGACGTGGGGCTCGCCCGACGAGCACGTGGTGCTTGTGGACGACAACAAGGCGCTCAAGCAGGCAGTGCACGACGAGATGGAGCTCATCGGCTGCGGGTTCCACCAGCATCGCGTCGTCACGTAAGATATTGCAGGGTTCTATAGTTCTTATAGGTTGTATCCTTTATATTGACCTATAGAATCGTAGTATTTTAGGGTTCGGGAACGTGGCTGACGCAGTGGAGATCCTGGCAATTGGCTACATTTTGACCGTGTATGAAGATACAGAAGGCGAGATGACGCCATGGGAGTCGAGTACGTAAAATTATTATTTTTTTCAATTATTTATGTGAATATGGCAACAATACTAACTAAAATATAATTCTGCTGTGGATGCATATTTTCTTAGGCTTGCTGACTGCTGCCGTGTTCGCTGGGATGCTGGGCGGTGGCTTGGTGGGCGGCGTAGCTGGAGATCTCTACGGTCGCAAGCCAGTTCTGCTCATGACGCTGGCCATTAATGCCATCGCTGCCTTCATGTCAGCCTTCTCGCCGAACATTTACTGGCTCATTTTCTTCCGAGCTCTGGCGGGTCTGGGCGTGGGTGGAGTGGTGGCCTCGTTGTTCGCTCTGTGTCTGGAGCACGTCCCGGTGTCGGCACGAGGTCGATATGTCACGATTCTGTGCTCCTTCTGGATGGTGGGGGCGGTGCTCACGGCGGGCACGGCGTGGATCATGCTGGGCAAGTACAGTAACGGGGAGCGGATACTGCAGCTGTCGTGGCGCTGGTTCGCGGGAGTGGTGGGGCTGCCGTCCTTCACGTGCTTTGCGCTGGCTTGGTGGTATGTCCCTGAAAGTCCCCACTTTTTGGCAAGTAAGGGTGACGCACAAGGCGCGTCGGCTGTGCTGCAGTACATTCATCAAGTGCATCAGAGTGGTCGGCATATTCAACTCAAGTTTTCTAGTGGTGAAGATAATGAGAGTGGTGACAGAGAGGCTAAAATGGTGCGGAAGATGGAGATTGGTGGGAACGTCGATGACTCGGTGGAGGTGAACTCGCACAGTGCAGTGTGCAGCCGAGACAGTTTGCGCGTTGTTATTCGGTTGTTTGAGCCACCGAACGCAGGACCCACGCTGCTGTTAATGTTGTGTGGGTTTTCTCTAAGTTTCGGCTCGTACGGTCTGTCGACGTGGATCACGAAGTTATTTGAAAGCGCTGGACTGTCGAACCCATATGAGAACGCGTTCCTGTTTGCCGGGGCTAATCTGCCGGGTAACATTGTCAGGTGAGTCGAGCACGAGTGTCTTGGGTGACTATGTATCAGCGACTAACATTGCTGCCTACGTGGATTTATAGTTTGTACCTTATCGACATTATCGGTCATCAGCGCCTGCTGTCAGGCGCACTCTTCACGTCAGGTTTCTGTGCGCTGCTGTTTGCATTCAATGTGGAGGGCTCGAAGACGATCATTGTACTAGTCTCCTGCCTCTTCAATGCCTGTACGACGGCAGCTTGGAATGGAGTACGTCGTCAAACTGGAAATCGATTGATTGCGTGCTTTTAGTCACACACTAACGTGCTTCTGGTTTCGTGTTGTGTTTCAGTTCGGAGTTCTTTCAGCTGAAAACTTCCCGCAGGAGCTCCGAACAACGGGTATCTCGGTGGTGAACTGCTCGAATCGCGTAGCTGCCATCACAGCACAGTTCGTGAACGGTTTTCTCATGGGCCCACCGCCGCATCTCGAGGCATTGTTGTTGGTCACTACAACTGTCATGGTTTCCGGTGGTATAGCCTCGCGCTGGATCGCTCATGGTGGGGACGACGACATCGATGCTATCAGCAAATCCGACAGCGGTGAAGACTTGGAGGCAGACGAAGAAGGCGTATCAAGTTTGCGCGGTGGGGACGACGAAGGAGAGAATGCGGGACTCATTCGACATGATGTTCTCCTGCACGAGAAGAAGCATTCGCCCAAGCGAGACGCTATCAAAGCAGGATCGCCAGCCAGCGACAAGCAACTGGTTCAGCGGGCATCTACGGAACGGCAGAATGTTGCCGATTAAACTGGATGCAGCCTATCACGCTCATCATGGATAATAAAAGAAGAAAAAATATATCAAGTTACGATAGCTGCGTCTTACACTGGTTTTGCCAGTCGCTATCCTCTTCGTACCATAGCCAGTAAGGAAAATCGATCTTCATGCAGGTCTTGGGCTCCTCAAAGCCACCGACGGTAAGCCTATTTCCACAACCAAAGTCGTCCCCCGCGTTACATCCCTGGCCACTCGAGATCGGGCCGCCAAGGTAGAAGCGCCTCGAATTGTCGACACAAAGCTCATGATTTATCACCGCCCGCGTGACTTCTGTTGAATGCACTGCGGTTACACAGTCCGGGTCGTCGTACTTGGTGAGGATGAGGGAGCGGCCGATGGTGAGCTTGGTACTTGTCGTTCGAGCGAGATTCGTGTGGCATTTTCCATCCAGCAAATACGCAGTCGCGTTTATCAGGGCGCTGTAGTCTCCGCAGCGACCAAGGTCAGAGTCGTATTCTTCCACGAGCAAGTATTGAGAATCCGGACCGAAGGCGTTATAGATCACTCCATAGGGGTCCGACCCACCCGGGAAGTAATCGATGCAATCTCTCACAAAATGCATCGCCTCCGAGTCCTCGCATACTGGTTGCCAGTGGTTTAGCTGCGGTATGCAGCTGAGTTCTCTGGTTATTGTCACTGCTTGTGCTGGCTGAGAGCAATCATCACTCTCATACAACTCAACGCTCGTCATTCGACCCAATGCTGAAGGTGCTCCCAATCCACCAACAGAAAATTGTCGGCCACAACCTTGATCATCTTCCGACTTACAGCCCTGTCCGCTAACACACATATACACAGTCAACACTTGCCTGCTTACGTCGATTATCTCGTGTACAGCAGCACAATACGTGTCACTGTATGTAGTGATTGTCGCGGTGCCTTCCGGTGCGAGCGTGGCCTTGAAAGTCGTCGCATCGTCTGTGTTGGAGTGACAGGCCCCGTCCGCTATGTACACAGTAACGCGTTGCGCTTGACTGCAATATGACTCCGCAAACTCTTCCACGACAATGTACGGGTTATTGGTACCGAACACAGTCGATGCGCGCTCGAAGTAGTCGCTGAAGCAGCTCGCGATGGAATAATGCGCTGCACCGTCGGATTTACACTCCATTTTAGCAGAGTTTCGACTTGCTCGGCACTCAAACCCTCGAGTAAACGAGATCTTCACCGGTTTGTCGGAGCACGAGCTGTCCTCGAAGACTGCGACGGCGGTCAAACTGGGGCTTGGTCCGCCTAGATAATAGCGTCGCCTGTTGTCGAGACACGATCGGTGGGACAGCATCGCCTGGGTTATCTCTGTCGTGTTCACCGCGGTCGTACAGGTCGGGTCGGCGTATTTTGTGAGGATCAGGGAGTGGCCGATGGTGAATTTCGAGCTTGTACCCGCGATATTTGGGTGGCACTTCTCGTCTAGCAAATACACGGTCGCGTTGGTGAAGGCGTTGTTGTCTCCGCACCACCCGAGGTCGGTATTGAAATCTTCCTCGACTAGGAACGACACATTTCCCCTACCGAATGCGTTGTAGATCAGTGCGTAGTCGTCCCACGTCCCATCGTAGTAGTGTACGCAGTCCTCCACGAAGTTTATCGTCCCAGAGCTCGCACAGACTGGTTCACTGTGGTCTGGTGGAGGCGTACAACCGGATTGTCTTGTGATCGTCATGATGTGGGGAGGCGCATGACACGAGCTGTCGTCATATACAGCAACGGTAGACTGCAAACCGCCATCTCCACGCGTGAAAACCTGTGCAACACCAACCAAGACGAACGAAAAGCCCACGACCCTCATTGGGAGTGTCGATAATCAAGGAAACTCCTCACCCGACCCGTCAGCGGAGTCAGGATGGTTCAATTTGGGAACACGAAAGTATATTGAGGTCAAAGCAGTTCAACGCGCAGACAAATTCACTACAACTTGAAATTGTCGCTCCAAGCCAATAAGGCCTCAGGCCCTGGTCCAGGTCCCGGAATGCATTCTGGAGCCGAACTTTGCGTGCGTCTGATTGGGCAGCAGATAATGGTACAATGTACCATTTTCTGATTCTGCATTCCGAGAATCTCTGTTTTCAGAACACCAGACGCAGGTGTTCTGAAGTCAGAATTTTGTTCTGGCCGTCCTCCCCCCTCTGATGGAGACCCACCAAGCTGTCGTCGTCGCGGTCCTCTGCGCTTGCGTCGGCGCTATTGCAGCAGCGACGGCGGATGGGCGCTTTCTTGGCTCTGCTAGGGTCAGCACTTCCACCTTCTCGTCTCAGACTTTGAGAAAACTCTTCGTGCCCCAAGAACACGCTGGTTCGAGACGCATCTTCGCTGCTCTAGAGCCTCCTTCCTGCGTATCCACAAGGCGGTAAACGATGCGTGGACTGCGAAGCCGCGACGGAAAACCAAGAACCCAATTATCCGGCGTCTAGCCCTAACGATGGTCTACCTGGCGCAAGGAAGCAGCATGAGCAGTGTGGCTTCTATCATGGGCATATCGTTTGTCAACTTCATTCGTGGCACCTTAGTCTTACTTTCCCTTCCCTTTACGTTTCGCTACGCGAGCGAGACGAGCACGATGAGTAGATGCGCTCAAACTTGAGGCTGCAGCTTGCACAGCAGACAACGTTGGCTCGGCAGCAGAGCTGTCGAAAGAGGCGCCAGCGAGAGAGACAGAGGGAGCCCCCGCCGCGTCCTCCGCTGGAGCTCATGTTTGCGCTGCAGGCCTTCTTTCAAAGTGGACCGCACACATAAATGCGCAGGTTCGCATTTGGACCAGCTCCGGAATTTATTCTGAGCGCGTTAGCTCAAACGCGTTCTAGCCACGAACACCTAACCCTTACCAAGAACGAGAATGCATTCTGCTACCTGGACCAGGGCCTTACGAGCTCTCGAAAATTCTGCGCGGTGCTGGATCCCACAGCCACTCTGGAAACATAATTTCTTCGCGGGCCGTGAAGTCGATGCTCGAGGAGTGAGTTTGCTTTGCAGGTATCAGAAGTCCCGTCATGTTCGCGTACAATCTGAGCTGCCCTTCCAAACACTCGCCCGTGCCGATGTACTTGGCTCCAATGGTGACGTAGTCCGCCTCGTAGTCGTTACAGTTTGAATTCGGGTTCGTTGCGATAGTCACGGAGCCCCCGACATTCGGGAAGATGCTGAAGCTTGTGCCAGCAGCAGCATTGTTGTAGCACCCCCCATCGGCTCTGAAAACCACCACGCCTTGTTGCGTGCTGCACCTCGTTCCTTCGACGTAGTGTTCCACTACTAAATACGGCGTACTACCGAACTGAGAAGCCGCGAACCCAACCGCATCGTCGATGCAAGTGTAGTCTTGGTATACCGTGGTAGATCCGTTCAACGTTGCGCTACAACCGGGTTTTGGCGGTGCTGAGCAGGCCCGTTGGTTCGTAACTACGAGTTGCACGGGCGGTCCGTCGCAATAGCCGTCTTCGTAGATCATCACCGCCTTTGATGCCATCGATCGAGACCTTCCCACGCCCCCGACAGAGAATCTCTTGCTGCAACTTGATCCGTCAGCCTCCGTGCACGCAGTGCCCCAATCGCAACTTGCACCAAACGTATCGTTGCGTACGTTGTCGACGATAGTTGTAGAGTTAACTGCACCGCAATTAGCATCGGAATACGTCACAATAGTTGCCTGGTTGGCAACTGAGATCGAAGCCATGAAACTTGTCGCGCCGTCGGTATTCGCCTGGCAGGAGCCGTCGGCAGTGTACACCGTCACGGATTCAAGCTGGCCGCACCACCTATCCCTGAATTTCTCTTCGATCACGTAACGGCGCGTCATCACCAAACCTGGTTGAAATAAACCCCGCATAGTCACTGACACAACTCGAAGTCGAGTATAGTGTCCACCCGTCTTCAGTGCAAGAATACTGCGAGGGGTCTTGGTCTGCGTTACAACCTAGGCGCCGAGCCAACTCGAGCTTTGTCGGGGTTCCGGCACACGATTTGTCGCTGTAGACAGCAACCGCTGTCAAATCTGGAGCAGGCCCTCGAAGATAATACATCGTGTGGTCACCAACACATCCGTACGTGATCATATCCCACGTCACCTCCGTTTGTGATGACACGGACGAGCAATAAGCGTCGTCGTATTTAGTGAGGATTAAAGACCGACCGAAGGTGAGTTTGGAGCTTGTCCCGAAAGAGTTGGCGTGGCATTTTTCGTCCAGGAGATACCCAGTGACACTCGCCAATCCATTCTGACTCCAGCAGCTGCCTATTGACGTGTCGTACTCTTCTACAACCAGATGAGAGCGCCAACCAAATGCGTCGTCAAGAACTCGATACTTATCCCATGAGTTATCCACACTAACGCAGCGCGACGTAGAGTAGAGATCGCCGCTATCGGTAGCTCTGCATTCATCCCCGTTGTCGTCCGTTTTGGGGTTGCAAACCAGATCTCGTGTTATGATAACGGTCTCCGCTGGCTGCGAGCACGAACTATCACGGTACATCGTAATTCCAGTCATCCGACCGAGCGAAGGGGACCCACCAAGTCCTCCAACAGAGTACCGCTTGCTGCAGCCATAACGACCAGCATCAGCGCAGTCGCTAGATTGGATACATGAATAGTAGATAATCTCGTATCGTAGAGATTCGCTGTCCTCAACGGTCTTACACCTCGAATCAGTGTACCTTGTGATCGTTGCTGCGCTGTTCGAAGCGAGCGTGGCTCTGAAGCTTGTGACACCATCACTGTTGGTGTGACAGGCTCCATCCGCTGCGTATACTGTAACATCTTGTATTAATCCACACGAGCCATCAGAGAACTCTTCCGCTAGCACGTACGGATTATCATCCCCAAACACAGAACTCGCGAGCCCTAAATAGTCGCGTGTACAGCTTGAGCTGGAGTACAGGTTAGCGGTGGATTGCTCACAGGCAGATGCTGTGCTATCTCGTTCCCCCTTGCACTCGAAGTACTGGCTCAGTGTAACTTTGACAGGCAGCTCGGAACAGGAACTGTTTCCATAGACAGCCACCGCCGTCAAGTCGGGGATCCCCTCACGCAAATAAGCCCGTACTTTGCCGTCGATGAAGAAGCTGTAATACGCTTCCGCGAATGTAATTTCTGTCTCCATTGACACGAGATCACAGTACGGATCATCAAACTCGGTAATTGTTAACGACCGACCAAGGGTGAGCCTTGCACTTGCACTCCCTTCTTGCTTGACATGGCACGCGCTATCGTACTGGTAAGCCGTGCTCTTCGCCAAAGTGGCGGTCGAAATAACGGACTCGTCGTACTCTTCCACGATAATGTAGGGCTGTGACCACCCAAAAGCTTGACCTATCATCCAATTCGCGTCCTCCCATCCTCCCAAGCCATATCCAATGCAATCCGTAGCAAAGCTCATTGTTCCATTGTCCCCACACGCAGGACTTCCCTGTTGCTCTGCTGTAGACACATAAGGCCTCTCGAAAATGCCACACTCGATGCTGGCGGTGGACAACCAGTGCTATTGTACGCCGCGACAGTCACCATCCGACCCTTTGACCGAAAACCACCAAGTCCTCCGACTGAAATGCGTTTGCTGCAGCTCAATCCGTCCTCATCGCTACACTCGGTGCGGTCCTGGAGACAGGAGAATGCCGTAAGTTCTCGCTTGGCCATCGTCGAAGTTTTGTCGATAACAGAGCACATTGCATCACTGTATGTAGTGATTGTAGCCGAGCCATCCGCAGTTATAGTTGCCGTGAAGCTGGTAGAACCATCAGCACTGGAGTGGCACCCACCATCAGCTGTGTACACGTTGACAGCCTGTGCTAGACCACAAAAGTAATCGGCAAACTCCTCCACCACAATATACGGTACATTAGTGCCGAAAACGGTATCTGTGAGGCCGGAGTAGTCGGCTGTGCAGCTCAAAATGGAATAAAATGCGGTTCCTTCCGCTCCGCAGACAGTATTTTCCGGGTGGAGCGTTGCACCACATACGAAATCTTGACTAAATCGGAGCTCGACAGGTTTACCGGAGCACTCACTATCGTCATACACAGCAAGTGCTGTAAATGGGGCACGCGGTCCACGAAAGTAATTCTTGGTAGCTCGACCTGGACTTCCATTAACGCAAGAGCCTCGATATGCACTCCACCACGATACTTCCGTCTGTGATGATACTGCAGCGCAAACGGGATCATTGAACTTCGTCAGGACTACGGTGTGACCAAGCGTAAGCTGATAGCTTGTTGCCCCATCAAGACCTTGATGGCATTGATCGTCAAGTAGATATGCTGTAACGGTATCGACAGCGTAAGAATTCCCACACACCCCAAATGATAAATCGTATTCCTCGACGAGTAGATAGGCATTCGAGCCGAAAGCTCTATCAAGTAAGCCGTAATCGTCTGAGCCTCCACCCCAATAGCTCGTACAATACGAAGTATAGTACAGCTCTCCACTCTTTTCGCAATTGGGGTCCCAATAATCTGGTTGTGGCGTACAAACAAGTTCACGAGTGTACTTCACCATCTCAGCACGCTGGGAGCACGACGAATCAGTTCCATGGACGATAACAGCCGTGAGTTGACCATTAGATGGAGGGCTTCCCAGCCCTCCATACGAAATTCGAGAGCTGCACAAACCACTCTCGGCACCACAGTCACTCCTGAAGTAACAGGTAGAAGACTCGACCAACTTGCGCTTACTGACACTGGTGGTATCATCAACAACTGTGCAGCTTGAGTCAAAGTATGTGTTAATTGTTGCCGACCCGTCCTTTGAGATCGTAGCCATGAAGCTTGTAGTATCATCAGTGTTGGTGTGACACGAGCCGTCGGCGGTGTAAACGTTCACATTTTGCACTCGTGAGCACGAATCATCTGCGAATTCTTCCACCATCAAATAAGGAGTGTCACTGCCAAACGCAGAGGAGGTGAGGCCTCTATAATCACGAGTGCAGCTTGAAATGGAGCTATGCGATGAACCATCAGGGCCACAAACGCTCCTGATAGGGTCTTGGGCCACATTACATCCAAAGAACTGTGTGAATTGCAGCTTAACCGGTCTTTCAGAGCAGTCACCACCGTCGAAAATAGCTACAGCTGTGAGGTCCAGCCATGAATTGATGAACGGTCTCGTGCTGCCTTCAACACAATTTGCGTGGAAAACTGATCCCCACGTCAAACGCGTCTCTGATAACGGGACTGTGCAAAATGGGTCATCGTACGTGGAAATGGTGAGGAATCGGCCGAGCGTCAGTTTGGTACTTGCAGTGCTATCACGATTCGGGTAGCATTCTTCGTCCATCAAGTACACAGTTGTTTGGATAAGAGCGTCCGTTCCGGCGCACTCGCCAAACGAGGTGTCGTACTCCTCCACCGTCAAGCGCGTCTGATCACCGAATGCTTGTCCAATAAGTCCACTGCTATCCCAGCCTCCAGCCTCGTAAATCTCATAATCCGAGATCGAATATACTCCATCGATATTTTCACACTCCGGCTCCAGAGGTTTTAGTTGGGGCGTACAAGACAATTCTCTCGTCAACTTCATCGTTGCCGCGGGCTGTGAGCACGACGTGCTGTCATAGACCGACACAGCCGTCATCAATCCCTTCGCTGGTGGTCCACCAAAGCCCCCGACGAAATAACGCTTGGAGCAGTAGTCACCCTCGCATCCCTTGGGTGCAGGTATAGTGCGTAACCATTTGTTTGGTCACGTCAATATTGCCATTGAGCTCGTTGCAGTAGGAATCCGAGTACGATTCGATAGTTCCCGAGCCATCCGCGTTAAGATTAGCAATGAAGCTGGTTCCATCGTCAACATTGGTGTGGCACGATCCATCTGCCACGTACACAGTCACGCTTTGCAGTACCCCACACCACGAATCCGAGTGCTTTTCCACGGCCAGATAGCGAGTGGAGCCGCCAAACGTTGACTCAATGAACGAAGAATAGTCACTCGTGCACGTGGTAATCGAGTACTGAGTTGCTCCACTGGGAAAGCACCCGGACGAGAAACGATCTTGAGACACACTGCAGCCGAAATGTTGAGTAAAAGTGATCTTGGTTGGAGTCGAGCACGCCATGTCGTCAAACACGGCGACTGCAGACATCGCTGGCTTTGCTCCTCGAAGGTAGAACTTGGTGTTGTCGACGCACTGACCTTGTGTTGCCATCTGCCACGTCACCACCTTCTGCGATTGCACCGAGCTGCAGCTTGCATCGTTGTACTTGGTGATCGTCAGCTTGTCATCCAGCATAAGTCTTGTGGCTCCCGTGCCGTCGCGATTGGAGTGACAGACTTCATCGAAGCGGTTGGCTGTGACGTCCCCCAAGCCGTAGTCGCCGCCCCACCACCCCACGTCACACGCTGTCCACCACCAATACACGTTGAAATACTCCTCCACAATCAGATACGGCACCGAGTCCCCAAACGCTTCCTGTAGGAGTCCGTAGGTATCCTCTCCCCCAACGCTGTACCAGGTGCAGTCGGTCACGGAGTAACTCATGCCGTTGTCTTGGCACACAGGGGCGTAGTGATCATTCTGCGGTTGCCAGCAGTACCCGGGATCCGAGAACGCCACGACGCTCGCTGGAGGGGAGCACGAGCTATTGTCATAGAGAACGACACTCGTTCGATAGCTTGATCCGCTGACTAAGTCCCACAGGACGACTGCGGCGCTGACGCCGAGCCACAAGAACCGCATCCCACCAGATTTTGCCTCACTCTGCCGGTCGATTCGAGAATGAATGAGCCTTGGATCTCTGCGATCTTCTTGTCCGAAGTGGCGCGGAGGACCCTCCGCCGCACGTTCTGAGAAACTTAAGATGACGTAAAATTTACCGAAAGTCCATGGACGTTATTAACGCAGGCGACCAACTTACCACATGAATTGACACATTTGCTCGTCCACTTCATCAGTAAAATGTGGAAGAAGATACTCAGGTCTGGCCTATTCAATGAGCAAGCAAGCGTCATTACATGTATCAAGTGCAAAGGAAAGGGTGACGGAACCTGCTAGTCGCTCTGGAACACTCGACGAGGTGTGGGCTCCCACAGCCACTCGGGGAACATGCATGATCTGCTCGCGGGTCAGAGACTCGACGTCCACTATCGGTGGCGGACTCGGGGCGAACAGGGCGCTCATGTTGGCGTAGAATCGCTGGACCCCTTTGAAGCACCTTCCCGTGTTGATGAACTTCGTCCCCACTGTGACGTATTCAACGTCAAAGTCGCTGCAGGATGAATCCGGGTACGTGGCAATCGTGAGGGAAGTTCCGAAGCTTGGTGTTATCTTGAAGTAGGTACCATCACTGACTCGCGGGTAGCATTTGCCGTCAGCTTTGTATACCACGGCTGTTTTAAACGTTTGGCAATTGGTGTCGGCGGCGTAATTCTCCACGATCAGGTATGGAACATGACCAAACTTTGATGCAGCAAATTCGGCTACATCTTCAACACAGTCGGATGCTTGGTATAACGCGTAGGACCAGGAATCGAATTTCTGGCATGTATCTGTTGTTGACACCGAACAACTTCGAACGGGTTGAACTGTAAATTCAACTGGCGCAGAACCGCAATCTTTCACGTCGTAAAAGGAAGAAGCTTTCATCGGCGAAACACTCACAGTACTGTCCAAGCCACCGACGGAAATTCTCTTGGAGCAGCCGTAGCCGCTGTCCGAGTTGCAGTACTTTTCGCGAACACACGCGTATGACGTGAGGTTTTGCCTGTCCACGACGATCCGGTCCTGGACAGCATTGCAGTACGTGTCCGCGTACGTGGTGATCGTCGCTGTGGCTTCAGTCGTGAGCGTGAGCGTGACCTTGACACTTGTGGCATCATCCGTGTTGGAGTGGCAGGCCCCGTCCGCGATGTAGACAGTAACCGATTCTACCTGAGAGCACTCCGAATCCGAATACTCTTCCACAACGACGTATGGGGTGCTGGAGCCAAACATCGTCGAGGAAAGCCCCGAGTAGTCGCTGGTGCAGCTCGAGATCGAGTAGAGCGCCGCGCCGTCAGGCCCACACACCCTTTTAGCCGGGTCCCGACTGGCTCCACACACGAAGTCGCGTGTAAATCTGATCCCCACCGGCGTCTCTGAGCATGAACTGTCCTCGAAGACCGCGACAGCGGTCATATTGAAACCCGGCCCGCCAAGATAGAAGCGCCTCGCTCCGTCGATGCATTGTTGGTAAACTACCGCGCTCTGCGTCACCTCTGTCGCGTTCACTGCTGTCACGCAGTCCGGGTCTTCATAAGAGGTGATGATCACGGAGCGACCGATGGTGAGTTTCGTGCTCGTAGTACCCGCTGCATTCGTGTGGCACCTCTCGTCGAGCACGTACGCGGTCGCGTTGATTAGAGAGCTGCTCATGCACCACCACTCCCCCAACTCCCTGTCGTACTCCTCCACGAGCAGGTACGGCACATTCCAGCCGAAAGCGCCCGAGATCAATCCGTAGTTATCCGACCCACCGCCGTAGTAGCGCGTGCAGTCTTTCACGTAGTGCGCCGCCCCCGAGGGCTCACATACCGGGTCCCAGTGCTTCTCTTGAGGCGTACAACGGAGGTCTCTCGTGACTGTCATTGTGTAAGGAGGGGCGCTGCAGGAGCTATCGTCGTAGAGAGCAAGGGTAGTCTGCATGGCTCCATCTCCACGCGAGAACAACCACGCAGCAACAGCCGCAGCCAGCGTCAAGTCCAACCTCTTCATCTCGCCGTCCTCGGCTGATTTGGGGAACTGTGAGAGATCTAAAGATCCCCCTGTGAAAGGTCCTGCTGGAGACTCTTCATGGTTCTGTGGGCTTTCGAGCAGGGTTGGACCCGTGTTGTCGTGTAGCGCGTGATTCAGCATGGACTAAGCTAGTGCACATGCCACATGCCGCACGCCGTGGTGACGTCCACAGGAAGAGTGCCTGCTCCTTTTGCATGAGCGAGTGCGCACTCGCAATCGATTTTTCAAAATCCTGACTAATATAGAGAATGTTTTCATAAATTCTGCGAACGTGGATATTAAAAAACAGACAGGTTTTGATAGCACTAAAACAGTAATTACCACTAATATTTTTGAAGATAATATTATTATACTATAGTAGCTAGAAGATTATATTCTCAAATGGGTATTGATACATTCTACAGTAGTAGATATTATATTTTTCAGCCGTGAATAGTACTATCTGATTGGTAGAGCATGTTGGAAAGGTTCGACTGACTGCTCATTTAGCTCGATGAAGTCCATAGGAGGCAGGAGATACGCTGCTAGACGGCACACGCATGTGCAAACCTGTACTGCGAGAACCACGGCGAAGGCTTGGCCGACGCCGGAAAGAAACAAGTAGCCCAACATGTAAGGCGGGTAGGTGATCGTCAGTGCTACGTCGCAATCGAATACGTTGAGTTGCCGCTTGATTCCTATCCACAATGATGGCTCAGCTCGTACTGCGGATCTGGATATGTAAATGAAGCACAAAGCGAGGGCCAACACGAGACCGGCCTACAAGAGCGCTTGCAGTCCACAAGCTCTGGAGAAAGGTTCTATCGGTCTGCGTGGGCTCATTCTGCAATCGTCCAGCGGCACGACACGCCTCACCCCTCTCTTACTCGTCCGCTCGGCTCGACGCGTCCATGAAGCGCGTCAGCTCTAACTGCTCGTGCACCGACCTGACCACGACGGGATCCGTGCATGGTGTGGGACCGGGGAGTTCCCCACATCTGTAGCACCGACCTGTACGACGCGGGCAGATTGTCGGAGCGCTTTTGGAGTGCTTCGTGCCTGTACTACTAGTAGCTAATGACTTAGCCTCCTTTGATGTCTGCAGATGACGTTGCGTCGATTGACTCGTCGAGTCAGTGCAACCGCCGCTGGCTCAATTGGCTCGGTATGTTAAGGCTTTGTCGGCGGCATTGGTGGTGGGTTTGACGATGGATTCGTCGCCCTTTATGCGGTTGTCGTCCTCGCTGGCAACGGGCACCTTGGCGTCACCACCAGGTACTGTTGAAACACAACAAACCCTTTGGTCGATAGGAATAATTTAGTACTGTTACTATAATATTCTAGATTCCGCAAACAGCTAGTATTAGTTAGTACAATTCATCCGCGCTCCTCCATTCTACTATAGTAGTTTTGGAAGATAATCGCAATACTATCGAACCCCTTGATACTTTTGCTCACAATGTGAAAAGTAAGAGAAATTGAGTCTGCGGTAAGTCTGCCTGCCTATCTTCGGGTACTGCAGTTCCGCTGGAATAAAAATGTCGGATGGCTCTATCCACTGGAACAGTGCGCGATTTTGCAGTCACAGCGGATCGTTTGTTTTTGTGTTTTAACAGGCGCCGCCCCTAGTGGTGTACACTACTGGGGGGACGGGGTAAATCCGCTTCGTCCATAGCTAACGGATCGAAACAAGACGGGGCGCGCTTCGCGTGCGGATCTCTAAGCGGAGATAAACGCACTGAAACAATCGTGCGTTTGCTACTGTCGTGGTTTGGGCACGCTGCGCCTTAGCAGCTCCGGTTAATGCCATTATCAGCATCATTTTGTTTGCTGCACAAGATATTTAAATTTAGCATTCAAAAAGTTGTTGATGCCGCTATTGGGATGTCATGCTACGTTTCTGCGGCTGCTACTGCCACGGGTTCAGCCTGTCACTTTCGCTGCCAGTGACAGATCACTGCTACTGCGACTGCTACCATCGTACTTCTCTCTATACTACGTACTTTCTAGTAATGCTAATGATATTGCTTTTGATATTACCACCTAAGCGCGTCGTACAACGCCACTGCCGCCGGCACTACTGCTACTGAATACTGCTGCTGTTACTGCTGCTGCGATTGCCGCTGATGCCGCAACTATTAAGGTTAATCTATTGTTCAGTGATACTATAGTGATATTGTCATTGCTAGTAGATGTTATCTGCTACTTCTATCGCTACTGCGATTGTTTATTATCAGGCGCCGCTGCCAGTACTGTACCTAACACTACAACTAGAACAATTTACTGTTGTCAATGATATTGCAAATAAATATAGATATTGCTATTGTTAGTTGTTTCTACCGCAACTATTATGCTGATATCTTTATATGCTACACTATTCATATCCTTTACTATACTTAATGATACTATTTGTACTGCTACTGCATGTTAATATCGAGGAGAATGCAGGGATTTGATCGTTTTCAAACATTTCGGTCTCAGTGTGGCACGATGCGCCCACAAGCGCCAGGCTGATCAACGCGCCTCTAGCAGCATATTTACTAGTTTTCTAACCGTGCCAACGCCACACCGAAAACTTCAGAGCTTCCTCGTGCACACCACAACTTTGTTTGGTAACCATACTATTTCGTTGTCAAGATCATGTCTGTATGAAAGGTCAAATATGCAGCTTGACGGTACACGAATCAACGCTACTGCGCAGCCTATCTGTACACGCTTTCTGTACAAGGTGACTCATTGTGGCTCAGTGAATCGCGTGATTCCTGCTAAGGGTCCTCAAAGATCCGACGAGACGTTGATTCCCACAGCCAGGCCGGAAACATGATCTCCTCGCGCGTCTTCTGGTCCAAGTCCATCGAAGGCGGTGTCGACGTGGCCGGGGCCCTCAACTTCCCATACAACTTCATCGTTCCAGCGAAGCAAATGCCAGTGTTGATATACTTGCTGCCGACGGATACGATTTCGGCGTCCGAATCCAGGCAAGACGCTGAGAAGTACTTGATAATAGAGACGGAATCACCGAAGCCTGGCAGGATCCTCAAGCTCGTACCATCCGCGTGGCTGTAGTAGCATGTGCCGTCGGCCTTGTATACAACTGTTTCCTTTTCCTTGCCGCAGTAGGATCCATCCTTATACTTCTCGATGATCAGGTAAGGCGAAGCAGCGAATTTTGACTCGGCGAACGCAGTTAAGTTCTCAATACACGCACGGATTTGGTACACCCCATTTGATGTCGTGGGAATCTCGGTACACGTTAAAGCTTCCGACAAACAGGTTAGTTGACTTTTGGCGATGATCTGGACAGGGTCGTCGGCGCAAGAACTGTCGTTGAACACCACAACGGCGGACTTGACGGCGTAAGGTCCGGTACCGAGGCCTCCAATGGATAGTCTTCTACTCCACTGCCTCCACCAACCGCAGTATCCGAGCGGACACAAATACTCGCTGCAATAGTACGAGAAAGTTTCAAGTCTGCATACTGGCGACATGAGTTCATCTTTTGACAGTACGAGCCTGTTCTCGCCAGATATATCACAACCCAATTCCTTGAAGTTTGAGAGAGAAAGCACGCCCTCCGCATCTATTGTAGCTCTGAAGCTGACAGAGTTACGCGTAAGCGGTTTGATGTGGCAAACGCTGTCCGGAAAGTACATCGTCACGATCCCAACGTCGCTACAATCCGGCTCTGAGTAAATTTCATCGATCACGTAAGGATCACCCACACCAAACACCGATGCGGCAAAAGCCTTGTAATCGTATGACGAGCTCGACACTGCAAACCGAAAGTCGTCAATACGCTCGCACGATGCGTTCGCGGTTGCTGGCGGGTCGTGCCATCCAACAGAGGGTACAAATGCGAGCTGGGATGGAGTTCCTGAACACGCGCTGTCCTCATAAACCGCAAGGACGCTAAATGTCGGAACTGAGTTGAAAACCAAAATCTTTGAGTCATCTGCTGCACACCCACCAGAGAGTATCGTCGATCGATCCACCGTCACTTCAGAAGCAACATCCATGCAGTATGCGTCCGTGTAGGTCGTGATTATCACTGAACGACCCAGGGTCAGCTTATGACTGGCTTCACCTGCGGCATTGGGGTAGCAGTTCTCGTCCAGCCTGTACACCATCACATCTGTGACTATATCCACCATCCCACACCACACGTATTTCTCCACAACAAGGTACGGCGAGCTCCCGAATGCACCACTGATAATGCCAAGATCGTCCCAACCACCAGCACGGTATTGCGTACACTGGGAGGAATAGTATGCCTCCCCGTTGGTCATGCACGACAGTTCAAAGTGATCACTCGGAGAAGTACAGGCCGTATCGTTTGTCATCATCACGGAGACGGCGGGGGAGGAGCACGAGCTGTCTTCATACAGCGTGATAGACGAGAATTTCCCCGTTGGTGGACTTCCACGACGCCCTCCAACTGACATCATTCTGCTGCACTGACCATGCCGAGGGGATCCACAAGTTTGACGGGAGCACATCACGTTCATGACCTCGCACGTCTCCGGCATACAGTACGAAGACGTGAGCAGGTCATTGTCCAGCCCTCCGCCTTGGTAGCCATCTCTGCATGCGGTGTCCCGGAAGAACAAGAAGGTCACCGAGCCGTCATCAGCAACCCGAGCTCGAAAGCTGCTAAAACTGCTCGATTCATCCGGGTTGATGTGGCAGTAGCCGTCCGCAGAAAACACGTTCACATATCCAATGTTGCTACACCCTGCAGCCGAGTAGTAGCGATCGATCATAAATGGGGCACCACCGAACGCGGTAGTCACAAAATCAGCATAGTCCATTGTGCAGCTTGACATCGCGAACAGTGAGTTGCCGATCGAGTGGCAAGTTCTGTCCGAGGAAGTTGTCAATTGTTGGCAATCAAACATGGGGGAAAACGTGATCAGTGATGGCGTCCCAGAACACGAGCTCTCCTCGTAGATGGCGCGAGTGGCGAACGAGGTCTGTGCGTTGACGAGATAGTACTTCTTGTCGTTGTCAACACAGTTCCCAGCTGCGCTAGCAGTGAACATCGCTTGATCTACGGTCGTTATGGTGGCTACATTCCGACAGTTTGCGTCTGAAAAGGTCGTAATGGTCACGGAGTAGCCTAACATCAGCCGGTGGCTCCCAGTTCCCGTGGCGTCAAGGTGGCAGTTCTCATCCAATCGGTACATTTTCACGTCCAGAATCGCGTTTCCGTCTCCACACCGCCCAGCCAAGAAGCTCTCCACAAGCAGGTAGGGGCTACCACCGAACGCGTCCTGAATGAGCCCGATATCGTCCCAACCTCCGACGTAGTATTGAGTGCAGTCCGAAACGGAGTATACTTCTCCGCTTTGCGCACACAAGGGGTTAAAGTGGTCGTTTTGAGGCGTGCAGGTCAATTCGGTCGCAAGGGTCACAGCTATCGCGGGGCCAGAGCACGAGCTGTCTTCGTACAAGGTGACAATAGTTTGTCGTCCCAGGCGGGTGGGTCTCCCAGTCCGCCAAGAAAAACCTTTCTTCCGCACATCCACCACCAGCAGTCTTCAAGTGAACACATCCGTGACATCAAATCGCAGCCTTCAAACATGCACATTGGTGACGCGAGTTGGTCCTTCGTCAAGGTGGCCGTGTTTCGTCCGTCTTTGCAGGCCGAATCGAAAAAAGTTTTGAGTACGAGCGTGTTGTCGGTATCAAGTACAGCTTGGAAACTTGTTGATCCATCCAAATCGGTGTGGCACCTGCCGTCAGCTACGTACGCTGTGACGAAATCCACAGTATCACAGAACATAGCGAACGCTTCCTCGATCACAAACCGATTTCCATCACCAAACGCTCTTGTAGCAAAGTCGGAGTAGTCTTGGGTGCAGCTCGATACCGTGAACAGCGACCCGCCGACCGATTGGCACGGTGCATTCGCAGCGCCAAGCGGGTCACACCAAATGACAGGAGTAAATGTGAGTTGAGATGGAGTACCCGAACACGTGCTGTCCTCATAGACCGCGACAACAGAGAATGAAGATTTTGTGTTGGCCAGGAAAAACTTCTTCTCATCTACGCACCCACCACCATAGCGTAACATCGACCGCTTCACCGTCACTTCAGAAGCAACTTCCATGCAGTTTGCGTCTGCGTAAGTCGTGACTGTCAGTGAGTGGCCCAGCGAGAGCTTATGACTGGCACCGCCTGCAGCGTTGGGGTAGCAGTTCTCGTCCAGTCTGTACATCTCAACGTCTGTCACCGTGTCCACCATGCCACACCACCCATATTTCTCCACAACGAGAAACGGCGAACCGGCAAAGGCGTTGTCGATAATCCCAAGATCGTCCCAACCACCAGAGTAGTACGTCGTGCAGTCCGAGACGCTGTATGCACCCCCATCACTCGTACACACTGGATCAAAATGGTCGGTCTGAGGAATGCAAACCACGTCGCTTGTGAGCGCTGCAGAAACGGCAGGGGCAGAGCACGAGCTGTCTTCGTACGTCGCGACAAGAGTGTGGCTCTCCACTGCTGGGGGCCCGCTGGGTCCACCAACTGACATCCCGGAACCACAGAAGCCGAAAGGAGGAGACCCATATTTTTCGTACGAGCACAACGGAAGCGTTAAAGTGCGATCCCAGTAGGAGCAGTCGACAGGGTTCATTAGCTCCTTCTGTCGCCCGCCAAACATTTTCCAATTGTTGCAGGTCGAGTCGAGAAAGAACCCAAACCCAATTCCTCCGTTGATGTCGATCCGGGCTCTGAAGCTGCCAAAGCCACTAGAAGTGTCCGGGTACTTGTGACAGTAGCCGTCTGCCAAATACGCGTACACGTACCCGACATTGCTGCATCCCGTAGCAGCATAGTAGCGATTGATAAAGTAAGGGTTAGCCTCCCCAAACGCTGCCGCCACAAAGCCTTCGTAGTCCGTAGTGCAGCTCGACACAGCGAACAGAGAGTTCCCAGTAGCTTGGCATCCGTCGTCGGGCGAAACCCCACAGCCAGCATCGGGAGAAATCGTTAGTAGAGTTGGCACGCCGCTGCACGCGCTGTCCTCGTAGACAGTCGTAACGGCAAACGTGGTTTCTCCATGGACAGCCAACAGCTTACACGCCACTGCCAGAGCGACCCCAGCGCAGATCTCGATCAACTGCATCTGTCTCCGTCCTTGATCAGCAACTTGCTCGAAGGACGGCGAATCGACAAATGAGCGAAGGAGTTTGGCTTTTGGCTGTGGACCAGCGACCCCTTTGACAGCCGTCCATTCCCTGTTGAGATCTTGACGGGATTCCACGAGTCCTTGGTGGTATCTTCCGTCTCATCTTCATTTCACACGTAACTATGCGCTGTACAAGTTGCAGTGTGACCTATCGAGTGCATTCTGTAAACGAGCAGCGTAAACCGAAAACGATATCTTGTTACGCAGATAAACCTAGGCCGTGAAGGTGCCATTGGTGCGTTGAGGGAGATTGGCACGCAACACGCGACGCCACTCACGCGCTTCTTCGGCACTACGGAGTCTCACGCGAAGCACTTGGTTCTGAGGCGAATCCAGCGTGATACAGAGTTCCAGCGGTGGTGGCGCCATGGTGGTTCCAGCGGACGGCAACGGGAGGGACCCACTGCGTCGACGAGCCTTGACGCCTTCAACGTACCCTCGCCAACGCGGCACCTCGTACGGCTTGTCGCTGTTGTAGTACGACAGCATGGAGCCCTGCACGACGAAGAAGTAGCGCCGCCAGATGCCGATGAACGAGCTCTTCTTCTCCATCCAGCCGCTCTTGGTGATCGGGATCGACAGTCGATCGAAGCGACAGAGCCCGTCCGGATCGAACGACGACATGCTCACCGTCACCTCTTCACTTGAACCGATGGACCACGAGCGAGACTTGCGGCGGGCGGGAGTCTTCAACGCGCGCAGCCATCGGTTGCGCTCTTGAGTGTCGTGCGCTCGAATGTCGATGACCTTGCCACACGCGCCGTACACCTTGAAGCCGATGCGGTTGCTTCGGTCGTTGTCGTCGATGTGCGCCACTCGGATAACACCACGAGGCTGGCAGCCGTCACCGAAGTGGAACAGGTTGCGCGATGCCCAGGCCGACGCCACCGAAGCTTGAGCTTGCTTCAAGAACACCTCCGCCGGGAAACTGGTGAAATACGAGAGCATGGTGCCGTCGAGGCAGAAGTACCGGTGACGCCACCGTCCGAGGCGCGCACCGCGCATCCAGAGCCAGCCACAGAATTGGTCTTCCAGCGCCAAGCTGCCGGACTCGAGAGGAGGCAGATCCCGGGAGGTTTCAACGTACGTCATGGTCGCCCAGCTCGGCGGTTGTCCTCCTGGCGTCGCAACTTGGCATCGAGGGTACGAGCTTTCGAGCTCGCGGTCGACTTCGGACTCCGAAGCGAAGGCCGACAGCGATCGGTGGGCGCGCGTGATCGTCATTGCTGCTTGAGCGTAATTTCTGAAGTGGCAGAGTGATTGCTTCACTTGGTAGGTAGGTAGCTGCTATAGCTTGGTCGAGTGACTCCCCCCGAAACAAGAGTTTCGAAATGACTTCGAGAACGGCGTCGCACGGGCTTCAATCGGCTTTTGAGAAGAAGCGTTGAGCAGCAGCAGGCAGGGGGAACCACGCAACGTACACCAAGCTAACTCTCAACTGCTACGCCGTCCCATTTCGCTGGGACCGCTGGAGTCGTGTTACCGTTTTGGTCCCCTAAAAATACTGAGCACGATAGCGGGGTGTTCTTCACCATAGCTTGCTTGGATAAGTGGCGGAAGCTGCGACGGTGATGACGGGGGCGCGCCCTGCCAGGCTGTGCGATCTCACTGCCCAAATAATGCGTCGGGTTAGAACTTGAAGGGCCTGAGACGATGCTGCGTGCATATTGTCTTCACCTGCAGGCGGGCATACTTCCCTATCCACAGCGTTGATTGTTGCCACTTAAGATTGGTCCGCAGATTGCCATCCTCCCATGCAAATCGCTGTTCGCAGGCTTCGAAACCACCTATTGAGCACAAGCACCACACGGAAACGCACACAGGCCTGGCAAGAAATACGCCACTCATGACAACCAGTTATCATCTCAAACTGACATGCACATCACAGCACATCGCACCCCACCCCAACTTGTTTGAAAAATATTGAAAAAGATGTATCACAGCGACATATGTGCATCACCTCTCAGCTACTAGCCGGTAGAAAATTCTCTCAGTGAACGTCTTTCGGACAGGCCACGCCGCTTGCACCTAGCCAGTAAAGACGTCAGTCGAGCATATTCACCAACTAGGATGAATCCGTGGAACGCAGCGGGAACACCGTGATGACACCGTGCAGCTCGCGGTAATCGATCTGACGCCGGTCCAAAGACAATTGAATCGCAGTCAGGATACGCGGCTTGCCATTGATCGAGTGGTGGCCAACGCCGCAAATCAATAGACACCGACGGATGCGATGCGCCTGGCAGTACTCGATGGCCTCGCGGGCCACCCACAGAGCCTCCATCACGATCATCCCGTGCAGATCGATCGGTCGCTGGTGCCTATCGCATTAAACACAAAAGAAAACACAGACGGATGCCAGATGAAAGGCTGGATACGACAGAAAACAAGCCGTTGAAAATGACAAGCAAGAACCCACTTGAGATGTTCCTCGTGCGCTAGGAAAAAGCCGTGTGCCCATTCTCGCTGTGCCTCCCGATGCTCGCGGCGCGCTTTACTCAGCCTAGGCAACGGCAACACATTTGACATCGGTTAAGCATGGCGTGCACGGCAGCACCCTCAAGATCAACCAGAATACTCACTCTCGGACACGGTCAACAGCAAGGATGTTCTGCCCGCGTCGGAAAGATGCCAGGACTGCGCAATAGCGGTCGCTGAGTTGCGCTCTCGCGGCGTTGACTTTGTTCTTGCTTGAAACAAGAGTCCAGTCCTCCGCACGGCCATTTCGACCCGATCGCCGCGAATTCTTCGCAGCTGTAGCAGCCTCCTCCTCTGCGTCAGCCGCCGCAGCCGCCATTTCCACCTCCTCCGTCACGGTGGGCGGAGGCACGTGCTTGTGGACCAGCGGCAAGTTGTACACCTCACGCAGCGTCGCCTCGGTGGCATCCGAGCTACACCCATTCAGGAAGAACGTCTACACAATCATACATACACACACAGCACCACAAACACGATGTTTCCTGTCAGCTCACCAGCTCTTCTGCTTGGACCCCCCACCCCCACAAGTAACTCGTACCGTCTGGATAACGCTGCTATCGATCGACGGTAGCAGCTTCTTGAGCCGTTCCAGCTTGAGCTGCGTCGTGATACCAGACTCCTGTCTGTCATGTGGCGCGTGCTGTTGGTCCCAGGCGTTGACCGTCTTCGTCTTTCCCTTGGCCATGTGCCTCCGCGCAGGTAACATCGGGTACGCTATGGGCGGGGGCGACGGCTTCGGTGGCGGCCGCTGGTGCGGCGCCTGCTGCAGTTTCTGCTGCCTGCGCTGCTGCCTCTTCATCTTCTTGAGCTGCGTCTTGCTGGTGGCGCCCAGCTCGGGGAACTGCCCCAATGAGTCCACCTTTGGTCCATTGACAAACAACTCTCTCTGCTGCGCTGCAGCCCTCGCATCGGCGTTCACCACTGTCGCGTAGCTCTGCACGTGGTTCAGCGCCCTCAGGTTGTGCAGCGCCTCGGCCGCCCTGTTGACATCGTAGCCGTGACTATCCAGCACGTCCTCCACCACCTCGGGCTTGTAGTCCGGGTACAGCTCCAGCAGATACTGCAACGGGTGCACGTCCTCCTCCTCTTCACTGTCTTCTCCTTCTCCTCCTTCCATCCCCATCTCCTCCTCGTCCAGACTGAGCAGCAATTGCTGCACAAAGGCTCCGTCGCTGGCCAGCAGCGCGTCCCTCTCCTCGGCTGGCAGCTGCTGCAACGCTGCAACGAACGAGCTGCTCTCGTCCAGCCCCAGGCCGCTGCAGAGCTCGCTGAGCTGCAGCGTGGCGTGCTGCTGGCGGCGCTCGCTAAGTGTCTGCTGCTCTTGCTGGCGTAGGGACCTGATAGCGGCGAGACTAAGCACGTCGTCCACGGCTCTGGACACGTCACCGTCGCACGCTTGAAGAGCATTTTTCACCTCGCTGCGCGTGACGCTGGACGGCAGCTGGAAGCCGTCGGCATCGAAGGTCGCAGTCATTTCGAGCACCAGGTCGATCTGCGCCGAGGTTTCCGCGTCCTCCGTGGACAGAGACAGCGCTTGCAGCATATCAGCGGAGAGAGGAGACGAAGACGCAGAAGATGAGGGGTCCAGCGTCGTCGGGGGGCCCACCATTGCGGAGATACAGCGCCGAGAAGAAGCTCCGATGGACGCACACAACACGAGACTGACTTGTCTCGACAATACCTAACTGACAAAACATGAGGCAGAGAACAAAATGGGTACATCAGTGTACCCCACACATGCGCAACTTTGATCTTACGTTGCTGCAAAGGATAAGTGAAAAAATCTCAAACCGCGTGTTCCATAGTGAGCTCAAGTCATGGGGGACCGCGGCGGCGAGAACGGCCGCGTCGTCATGATCGTGCGCGCCAACTCCCCGCGCCGCCACGGCGACGGGCCCGGAGGAGGCCCAGGCGGCAGTCCCGGAGGCGGAGGCGGAGGCAACGACCCGCTGGCGCTCAACCTCGGCGCCATGGAGGCGGACTGGCGCCAGCAGCAGTTCCAGCGACAGCGCATGCAGCTGCTGAGCATGGCCATCTTCCTCTGCTTCCTCGTCCTCTTCTTCGACAACCGCGCGGGGGACGCGCGCAGAGGCGCCAATAGGGGCTCGCAGGGCCTGGGAGGGGACGGCACGGGCCGCAACCGCTACTCGTTGCCGCAAAACGCCTTCAACGACACGGACAGGGTGCAAAAGGTGCACGAATTGGAGAATTTGCTGAAAGAGCAGCCTGGATACCGACACAAGGAGCCGCCGCTGAATGTCACCGGCATTTACTCAGGTGAGGCGGAAATTTAAAGTGTGGCTTATAGTTGCAACTTGAAGTGGTGTTAAAATGAGGACCGGTTAAGTGGTGCTAACCATTCATTTGCTTTGGTTAGGTACTTGGGACTCGTTGCTGGCGGAGGAATACGACGCCAACAAACCCGTGTACAAGGACATCATGTGAGTGGCAAATGTGGAGAAGAGTGTTGGTTAAGGTATTCACCTTTTTGTGGTTGTTTGCCAGTCCGTATTTGAAGGTGGATCGGGAGATTCAGTTGCAACAGTACACGCAGCCAGTGGAGACTGGTCACACGTGGCTGTTCCTCAAGATGAAGACTCCCGCCTCTAAAGAGCTGACGAAGGAGGTGGCGTACGTCACGGGTCAGCTGGTGATTTACGAGGAGCAGGCGTCTCTTGCGGCAACAATTTTGCCAGTCCAGGGGGTTTTCCTGCGTAAACTGGCAAAGTTGACGCTGTTCGGCAACAGTCCCGACTCCAGCGTGCAGATTTTGTATCGCAAGGGCAATGACAATGGTGCAATTAATTCCACGAATCTGTTGGAGGAGACGACAGATTTGCCAACCACATCGGACGCTGAGGGGGAGGAGGCCGAGGAAGGAGACGCCAAGGCCAATTTAGAGAGACTCCCACGTCAACCCAGAGCAGAATTGATGAATCTAGGCGTGCTGGATGGAGTCCCTGCGGTGGAGAACAGGGACGAGTACGCGGCCATTGACATCTCGCCACCGCGGTACTCGTACGTGTCGCGGTTCCGCAGTAGTGACTCGTTCAGTGACCAGTGTGTGAGCATCGTGGAGATGTCGCTGGTGAATGACACCAGCAAGCCACCGCGCAAGGGAGGGGAGGACGATGAAGACGATGACGCAGCGACCGTGTTGCAGAAGTCCATGCGCCACATGAAGCTGGAGGGAACGCTCGCCAGTGTGAACTGTGGACTCTATCTGAAGCTGGACACGACGTTCCAGGAGGAGAACCTGAACGTTTTCTTCGCCAAGGCGTCTCGCTATGCTGTGATCATGACGTTCATCGCTATGGCGGAGATCTACTTCCTGCTGAGACAGCTGCAGATTTCGAGCACCCAGGCGACGGCAGCGAAGGTCTCGTTGTTGACTATAGGACAGCAGGCGATTGTGGACTCGTACTTGTGTCTGGGCCACCTGACGGTCGGCATCGTGGCGCAGAATGTGTTTGCAGCGTTTGCCTCCGTTGCGTTCGTGAAGCTCATCATCTTCTCGGTGTTTGAGATGCGGTACCTGCTGATCATCTGGAAGGCGCGGAGACCGCAGGGCTTCTCGGAGGGATGGCTCACGCTGCGTCGGGAGCTCACGACGCTCTACTCGAGGTTCTACCTGTCATTACTGGCAGGGTTGTGTATCTTTTACAACTTCTCGGTACGTGCCACGCTTGGTTGCCCTATTTGTTGGTTTTGAGCTACTAAATTGACAAACTTCTTCTTGTGGTGGGCGTACCGATAGAACCACCTGCCTGTGCTGGTCTTCATCTGCTATTCGTTCTGGGTCCCCCAGATTGTTCATAACGTCCACCGGTATGTCTGTGCTGTTGGTCGTTTTGTAAATAGTTTGGTGCTAACATGGCTGCGTGTTTCAGGGAGGTGCGGAATCCGTTTGACCTCGGGTACCTGTACGGCATCAGCGCGCTGCGCTTGTTCTTGCCGCTATATTTCTACGGCTGCCCCGACAACTTCCTCACTGCCTTCCCGATGGTAAGTACTTGTCGCTTTTGCGTTATGCTACGAACACCATCAATATGGTTTTTTGACTAACGTGTTGATGGGATCGCATGTGAATTGAATCGTTGCGTTTGTCACAGTACGAGAGCAAAATCGACCCTCATTTCTGCTACGTGCTGGCAACGTGGATGGGGCTGCAGGTCGGAATTCTAGCGCTGCAACAGCGGTACGGCCCGAGGTTCTTCGTGCCTGCGCGGTTCCTGCCCGTCAAGTACAACTACGAACGGCGCATCAACCTGCAGCAGCTGGCACTGCTCAAGGACGGCGACAACTCCATCGACTGCGTGATCTGCATGGTGGAGCTGGACATCGAGGCGCGCGACTACATGATCGCGCCGTGCGACCACATCTTCCACCGCGAGTGCCTGCAGGGATGGATGCAGGTCAAGATGGAGTGTCCAACATGTCGACACGTCCTACCGGAGCCCTAAGCTGAGGTGAGCCCTCGACGACGACTGTCTGCAGAGGAGGGCGGACCAACACAGAGGGCATAAAACGGGGAGCGTGAGCGGTGGAGCAGCCCGAGCCAAGTCTTTGCGGGCAGTCAGCAACACGATCCGTCACAATGAGCAGAGTGCAGAGGTCTGGCGAGAAAAGTCGCTCACTTTTGGTGTCCTGCGCCTCCAGGTGCTGCTGCTCGCGCCTTTGTCATACATAGCCAGCCAGCGGACTCCAAGAGCTCGTCGCGACCGAAAACGGTAGAATCGCACAGACAGAACAGGGAAATCCACAGATCTGAAGGGGAACCGCACAGATAAACCGATATACCTTCCCCCCCCCTCTATTAAAGGTGTGCTGGGGGTTGCACCCCCAGACCCCCGCATAAAGAAAACTAACTCCGAGTGTGCGGCAACGGGTCCGTTCGCTGGAATGCTCGTCGCTGGGCCCGCCTCCACAAATACCGCGCGGCCCTGCTTCGCGGGCACCCCGCGCGGGTTTGCTGCGGCTTCGCTCCTCGCAACCGCTCACTACCGCCTTTTATTAAGATCACTACTTGTCACATATTTTCACAATCTGTGGATTTCACTTTTTCGTCTGCGATTTACCTTATCTCGTCGCGACCGCTCTCGTATGTGAACATATCGATAGTTTAGGGCGAGGCAATACACGGTCCACGGGATATCTATGCACACGACAGCGCCTGTCACGCGTGAGCGATGGCTGCCATGCTGGACTTGCGGGCATTTCGAACGGGTATCTTTGCGTGATGTGATGAGCATAGCGTACTGTGAATGTAGCGATATATTTGCGGCTGACAGGCGATGCGTGTGAAGCTGTCCAACGAGTCACAAGGAGCGTTGCTGTCCCACGCCAGTCAGCTCGATCCCCTCGTAAAGTCGAGCAGACAACCTCGGTGTACGGAAGCTGTTGACCGCACGTTGAGCTAGTCAGTTTACACTTGGGTTTTGTATACTGGAGGAGCGCGTTACTCATCATTTCGGGGCGTAATCACTGGCTGTGTGAATCCCGTTAAAGCAACTATAAGCTGAGACATTTGGGCTGCTTTCGGCGACTTTAATTTCGAGACGACTTTAAACTACTTCAATACCGGTAGCTCAAAAGTTTTTTTTCCTAGTCATTACGCCCTTTAAAGAAAGGAAAAAAAT
Organism: Phytophthora vignae f. sp. vignae; assembly: GCA_016169955.1. Lineage (NCBI taxonomy): Eukaryota > Oomycota > Peronosporomycetes > Peronosporales > Peronosporaceae > Phytophthora > Phytophthora vignae. Next base: position 1,354,053 of record JABJUM010000009.1, on the reverse strand, counting down.
AAATAACAAACCGGTACACCTGTCATGTAAAATCGCTATTGCGAGTAAAAGTCGCTACAGTATCTTCGAGATAACAAGTACTTATAGTCATAGTAGAAAGTTAAAGTCGCTGTAGCCTCGTAGTCGCTGAGGCGAATAGTTATAGTCATAGTAGAAAGTTAAAGTCGCTGTAGCTACTTAAAGTCGCTGAGGCGAATAGCTATAGTCATACTAGAAAGTTAAAGTCGCTGTAGCTACTTAAAGTCGCTGAGGCGAATAGTTATAGTCATACTAGAAAGTTAAAGTCGCTGTAGCTACTTAAAGTCGCTGAGGCGAATAGTTATAGTCATACTAGAAAGTTAAAGTCGCTGTAGCTACTTAAAGTCGCTGAGGCGAATAGTTATAGTCATAGTAGAAAGTTAAAGTCGCTGTAGCCTCGTAGTCGCTGAGGCGAATAGTTATAGTCATAGTAGAAAGTTAAAGTAGCTGTAGCTACTTAAAGTCGCTACAGTATCTTAGAGTCGCTGACGTTGCTGAAGTCGCTTAGAGTCGCTGTAGGAAGAGGTTATAACCATAGTAGCAAGTTGAAGTCGCTAGCGTATCTTAGAGTCACAATAGGAAGTAGTTATAGCCATAGTAGTTACGCTATGGAGAAGGTATTTGTGTATAGAACCTATACAAAAAATCGTACTCGAGTAAACTTATACGTAGATCGTAGGTTATTCGCCTCTCTCCTCTTTCAAAAATGCAAGCCCTAGCTTTACATCCGTCCTAACTGCGGCATCATTATCTTCCTTGTCTATTGTGCCCACATTGGAGTTGCATAAAATCATCCACAGTATTCGTAGCCGCATCACCTCCACCGCTTCGTTAGAAACCTTTTCGAACTCGAATTTGCGTTGCCCTTGCACGTAGGAATACGCAGCCGCTGTAATCATAACCCCGCAGCTCGATCCATCGGGCTGGTTCGGCTTGTTTATCCAATGTGTATCAATAGTCGGGTTATGACCACCAACCGTATCGTCATGCCAGCGCTGCATAAACGGCCATAACTGTTTCTCCCATGCCAACTCGATTTCTGCCTGGTACGGCCGTCCCGGATACGGGTCGTAAAAGTAGACGTCCAGCTTCCTTGAATTTGTATAGTTGACGTTGACCATTATGAGAGACCAGTGAATGTCCTTGATGTTGATTGGAAGGATCACAATAGTCATGTCAGACAATTTTTGTGTCTGTTTTCGCTTGGGGAAGCCATTTTTCGTCAGCACATGCGACGGTAGAATTCGAACGTCAGGCCGACAGCCCGCCATAGCTTGAAGTCCGTAATTAACAGCAGAATCATTTAGCCACGCCGTCCCGGCAAGATATCCAACGATTTCCCAGAAGAATATCGTCACTTTCGTTGATGGAACTGAATAGTACGATTGTAGGCAAGCGGATTCAAAGGCAGCAATGACGCCACCCGCCAGTCGATCATGCAGCGCTTTGACGTTTTCTCTTGGTTGCCCACGGGCGCCGACTTCGAACGCAAACAACTCCACATCAACAGCGCTGTTTTTGGACCAGTCTTTCTTCAGCCACGTTAAGTCCACGTCCCATAACGTAATTTGCTTTCTGCAGTTGTAAAAGTTTCTCATAGCATCGACACAGTTCCTGCAAGATAACACGTATGTCACAATTATTAGTACTGGTTACATTCCGCCAATGCAGCACTCAAATATACATACCTCGAAAAACTCGGCCCAGACGCCTTGAGTTTCACAATTTTCTCTCGCACGTTGCTCGGGCTTGAGTCGACGTCAATTATCTCATGTTTCGACTGGGATGGGTTGGTTCCTGACATAGCAGATCTGTCGGCAAGAAGCGCTGCCGACATGGATTTTACTAGACCTTCTGGGATGACAAACGCATGACAACATGCTCGTGCAACGGCGCTGGATGTGACTTCAACGATAGGCGCCCGGTCTTTAAGCGCTCGTTTCCTCATCGTTACTGGATAGCGGTCTATCATTTCATCCACTTTTTGTAAGGAGTTCGTGTGTTCGGCCCAGTGCACAAACTCAGCAATACTTGGTGGAGCATTTTCATCGAGAGGGGAACCATCCACATATCTTCTGTTTGAAGATTTGCTTGCCCAATACAATACTTTCTCTCGCTTGGGGTTCCCTTGGACCACAGGGTTCGGAAGATTCATCGTATCGATACCCTCGCACCGTATCTGCTTCTCGCTTTCATTTTGAGTCTGACTCGCAATACGAGTTGTCGAATCTGACCGGCTAGCATCTTCGATCGAGGGAACCTTTACACGACTGGATACGGCGTGTGACGGCAATGAGGAATCCGTCACGTCGATCTCACTCGGGTCAAATGGCCTTGGAAAATGCACCAAAGAACTGGGTTTTATCCCAAATAATTCCTTCATTAAAACACTTGGGTCGGGTTCTTCATTGCTGGCAGCGTTACTTGGTTGTTCCCACGTGGCTACGTCGTGTAAAATCGCTGCAAGGTCGACCGGATCAATCATACTTAGAGTGTCGCTTGATTCGTCCTTCTCAACATCTAAATCTTTATGACTTTCTGCATCTTCACTTAGACCTCGCTGAACGAGCTTCTGCCAAAAATCAAGTGCAGGGTAGAATTTCTCACTCCCTAAATTCTGTAGGTACGTAATCACAGGCTGGAAACAGGATATAGCGAAATTATACTTCTCCCGTGATGACAAAATTGCCAAATTTCCGCGCTGCTCGCGCTGGAGATGGACAATCGTGACGTTCTTAACCTTCCGGGGGATCTCACCACCATACTCGGATCGCATGTTGTGTGTTGTTGAATCAGCCTCCGTCGAATTTGGTTCAGGATCATCGGTAGACTCGCTCGTCCTACTTTCCCCCTCGTCACCTACCGGTGCCTTCATGCTACAGGGTTTGCTCATCATTAACACGTCCACAACGTCATCTGTAGCGGAAGCGTTCTTGTCGATCTCATCATGCAATCCAACTGCGTGCTCCATGTTCCACCTTGTCGCCAATACCCCCACTGGTAGTTCATTAAACCCCTTGCCTTTATGAACGACAACCATAATGTGTTCACACGGAAGATGGTGGCTTGTATAAAACCAGCACGAACAGGACCACCGGTCATCGTTACAGATAAAACGACGTCCGTTCGAAAGCACTTCCCAATCACAAGAGCTTGGAACGGGGTTCAAATTCATGTTCGCGCCGTGAATCATAAATATATCCCACCGTCGACGCACCTTCGCCAGCACAAAATCGCTCATAACTCCAGACACTTTCCGTAAAATGAGAGGCACGCTGGCAGGTGAGCGCGAACTTCTAGCGCTGCATGCAAATCCATGAGCTATTTGGCTCAGCACATACGCTTGGTGCTGCAGAAGTGCAGAAACACACTTGTCAATACTTGTTCGCTTCCCCAGAACCATCTTGAGCTGGTTCCAATTCGATTCAATTCGATTAGTTGTCGTATTTCCAGCGCTGAAACACTTGCTGCGCTCAAAGTTCGCCCACATCGGCAAACACGTCTTCCAGTTTTTATCAAAATAGTTTTTGACATCCACTCTATGGCCTGCCTCACAGAAAGTAGCAAACTTAGAGTATATCTGCTCAAAACGGTCCCCCGTCGAGCTAATTCATACACATGTGAGTGACTGAATAGTACCCAAATTAATCAAACGACTACGATTTACATACCTGTACAGCATGTCTGCGAAAAACTTCTGAATCTGATCTTTCTCCGACGCGCTGAGGCGAAAGCGGCGCTTTCGGAGTAGCTTTTTCCAGAACGCGATCGCGTGAAACTGGCATAGCAAAACCCAGGCGGAGGGAAAACACTTGTTCAAAACTCTCCACTCAGTGAAGTGTTTGTCAATGACAAACGACTGAACATCTCTCCATTTGTCATTCTTCTTCTTAAAGTAGTCGAATATAGCTTCCATTGTCTCGGCCCTTTCGTTCAATGCCATGAAGTCAAATACCGGAACACCACGACCGGACGGAGTTGTGGCAACCAACGACCCTGTAAAAGGCATGAACACCACAAATATATGAGCACTTCTGTTTAGCATACAAGTCACTGGAATAGTTGTCGTTTTACCTAGGTGAAACCCCAAATTATTGGTTGAATGCGTCCAATCCATTGCGAGAGTTTGCCCCCATTGCTCAAAGCAGACCTTCTGTGCAGCTGTCTGGATGACGATGCCACAGGTCAGATCTAGCTGGTCTTGGATCAGCATCACATCGTTGCCTTCCACCTGCACAAGGGCGTGCAGAAGTTTTTTTAGGCGCTCCTGGCTCGATTTGTTGTTGCCGATTCGTTTAAGTAAGTTCTTCGTCTCTTGGGGGGTAAACTTTCGACCTTTATACACGTACAAACACAATTAGTCTTTGTTGAGCATATTCCAGAGCGTTCAAACACTAGTGCATACTTGCCTAAATGCCTGCCCAAAAACTTCCCGATATCCCTTGTGCTTGCTTTTGCGTCTGCCAATAATGACGCTGTCTCAGCGATAGGGCCATCCAGAGGGATGTCCTTCACGCGCGTGTGCGTTTCCCCAATGGTTGGGTGGTTGTGTGTCCGATACTCACTCTCGATAAAGATTCGCCAGTTGTCACGAGTGCCAGCTTCTTGCGGGGCGACGTTCATCAAGCGCGCGGTGAAGCGAGCCTTGCATCCGGTGTATCCCGAATTTCGGTTGCGGTCACCTTTGGCTCTGGATTCTTGGTAAATTCCGTTCGCACAACAGAAGTTCCGAAAGCTAAAACCGAGGTTATCTGGGAGCCGATCCGAATATAATCTAAGTGGGCATCGACATAATTTCGTTATCAATCTGCTCCGCAACATCGAAACTAATATCAAGGAACGTACTCATTGTAGTCGGATACAGTCTCACTCGTTCTGACTCGATAACGAGTCTTTGTAGCCTTCTCGTATTTAGACACAGCTTCGCGGATACTGTCCCAGGTTGTGTAAGCGAGGCGTGGCATGGGAGGGATGCGGTTGACAACAGCGCGATGCGCTTGTTCAATTTTGGCCCGATCTCCACTCGTCTTTCCCCCACGATCACGGGGTATCTTCTCTTCGAGGTTGAGCAGTTGTGGAGGGCAAGTATCACCAAGCGTGTGACTAGAGTTGGCTCTCGGACGCTTGCTTTTGACGTCAATATCTTCGTAGCAGTCGGCCTTGCGCTTTTTGCCTTTTTGATATTGCACAATCAAGAATGTTAGCGTTGTTGTTAGCAAAAGTCCGTACAAACGTATACTGAATAAGTAGTTTACCTTCTGCATTATCGTGGGGATGTTCCGATTCTCGAGCTTGTAATTCAAGAAACGCCTCTAGAATAACAATACGAAGTTGTTACTCGATGGAAAAAACCTCTGATCGCATTTCAACTTCATTACCTCTCTTCTTAGCAGAAGCTCCAATTTTTCTGGGCCGGTTTGGGTCTCTCTGCTTCTTGGTGCCACGAAACCCACCCACTTCACGTCTACCTGTGCGCGCTGGTCCAATTTCGCCCTGCGCGACCTGCGATGTAGCAACTGTCTCCCCCATTATATCGATAAATATCAGACAAACAGTAATGGCGTAAATATTGCTACTCACCGTCAACACTTGCCCCGGCGCTCTCCATAGCGTTTGCATCGCTTGCGATCGAGCCTACATCATTATCTTCAGAGGCCTCCATACTCCCTGCTTCTAGATGATGGCAAGACACAATAAGTTTTACATCCACATTTTAAGGCACGATCACCAAGTACACACCTCGCCCCTTCTTTCGTTTCGCCGTGGCACGGCTCGGGTTGCTATCGCAGCTACCACTGCCACTTGGTCGTCTTCCTGTCCCTGTGTACGCCAATTGAGTTACAGTTACAAACTCTCTGCAGGACTTCGCTTGGCTAAAAGCGCTTACCGCCCGCCAGTCAATACTGCCAGTAATACTGGTGTTAACTGGTACAGCCACCCTGACTATTCAAACGACTCTTTCACACGGCGACTTTACCTTTTAGGCGACTTAACAGCGCATAAAATCGCTTGAAACTGTCTCAGTTTTGTCTCAGCCTAAAGTCGCTTTAACTACTCCGCTGGCTGTGTACCGCTTTGGTGGTGCTGGGACGATCGTTGACGCTCCGTCTCCATCCTGCAAGGCGGACGAGTCCCCACTCCACGCCGGACGGAGCGTGTCCACATTTAAGTGTTTGCGGCTCAAGGTTGAGTCTGGCCCGCCTCATTCATGTGGAGCTGCGTGTCCACCAGGATGGGAGTCGAGTGATGCTGGGGAAGAGAGAAGGCAGGCACTCGCTGCAGATCCCAACATGACCGACGCCGCACTAGCGGAACGCGCCCCCGTACCGACCGCCTCGCTCATGAACCACCGACGGGCGTCGGCACCACAGCCGCCTCCTCCAGTTCCGACCGATGCCTCAACGGAGTCGAAACGGCGCAGTAAGAGCAGCGGAGGCGCTGCGAACAGCGAGAACGTCAGCGCGAGCGATGGCAACGCGGCCAGAGGAGGAGGAAGAGCAGGAGGAGCAGGAGGAGCAGGAGCTAAAGCAGCGAGCGGCACGCCGGCGATCCACCGCAACCACCCCGAGAATCTGTGCAGGTATCCCAACAAACGCTGCTACAACAAGCGCGCGGTCAAGAACAACGGCGAGCTGCACAAGTTCTGCGATACCCACCGAGACTCGGCCAACAGGTACCAGCGCAAGCTCGAGCAGAGACTCAAGGAGAAGCGGATACAGTCGCGGATGCGCGCACTGCAGGCCCAACAAGCTCAAGCGCAGGCTCAAGCCCAGGCTCAAGCTCAGATGGCGCACGCACACCCGTTCGGTGTCGGATCCACGATGGCGGCAACGAGTCAAGTGTTAGTGAGTCCGTATCCCGGGATGGAGCTGTATGGAGGTGGTGTATCAAGCACGACTATGCCGGTTAGTGGTGGGATGACACCTGGACCATTTCCAGGACATCCAGCAGCAGCAGTAGCTACTGCGTCTGGTGGGAATACGCCAACTGGGTTGTGGGCACCAGAGTACGAACCATTTCAGCACCCAGTTCAGTTGCAAAGCGAGGATCTCGATTGTTTATATCTCCTGTTTCTCGAGCAATGAGGACGCGGCTCGAGCTTCACCCACATGGGAGACCTGAAAATCGTTTCGCCCCAGGTATCCAGCATCCGTAGGACCTCATCAAATATTCCAGAAACTAATAGAAAGTAGGTATGTACAAATGTCATCGCAGAGGCTCATAAAGTAATGAAATGGACTTGTGGTTTTCTGACGTTTCAAGGTAGATATAAGCAACTTTTGTACTACAGTGAATGCGATTTGGATGCGGAGATAGAAACATGACTTGAGTCAGCATCCCAGAACATAGTTTGGAAGAACCGTGTCCCCATTCGCCAGCGGCAAACCGTACAGCCGCGTGAGAATGTCGACGATGAACCACCGACTTGCCAGCCATCACCATCCGCATAATGGTGTTATGACGCTTGTCAGGAGCTTCCTTAGTGAAGCTGCAGTTTACGAACGTGTTTGCCTCTGGATCCGATACAGCATTATCAGGAAGTGAGTCAGCATGACAATGCAAACACGCTTTCTCGGGATACCATGCCGGTGGACACGTGAAACGCGATAGAAGCTTGCTTGAGCGTCCAGTAGCACGACGAATCGTCTCAGTCCGTATACTCGCTGCATTCCACTCTGCTCTTGTAGCGACCCAGATAGTAGTGGTTGCTCTCACACTTCAAGACAAAAACATCTCCTGCTATGTGTTGTAGGCGAAAGCTCTAATCGTTGCCGATCTCAGAAGCGTCAAAGTAGCACTTTTTCGGAGCTTCATCTTATTATCGTACTTCTCCAAGAAATCGATGGTTGCGCATAGATTGGAACACCTCACTGACAAATTCTAACATCGAGGAAATAATTCTACCGAAGAGTGTCCGTCCGCACGGCAGGCGTGAGCAGGAGTGGATAGCCGTCTAAACCGCAACAAATGCAAATACAAATTCATTATTGGATTTGTATTTGCATTTGTTAGAAGGAGTTGAAGTAATACTAAAAACCACATTCTTAGTTCGCATTTTTGAGAAACAAAGATAAAAATTGCTCTGGTTGACATGTGGATCGGTTAGCTAAGAAGAATTTTGCCACCATTGTCCAGCGGCGACCCGTACAGCCGCGTGAGGATTTCGTCAATGTACTGGACGGACTTGCCCGCCATCACCATCTGCATAATTGTTTCGTGGCGCTTGTCGAGCGCTTCTTTCGTCAGGCCGCAGTACGAGATCGCCATCGGCGGCGAATCCGCTACAACTTGAGCGGGGGTCGCGTCAGAAACATTAGCTTCACTGAGCACTGCAGCTTGTGCGGGAGCTTCCCAAGCAGTGAGCTTTAACGTCCACTGGATCGCTTCATGCCTCTCGCTGTAATAGTCGCAGCACTCCACTTGATTCTTGTTGCGTTCGAGGTGGAGACCGTTTTCCTCGCATTTCAGCACAAAGGCACAATTCTCCACGAGTTTCACACGAAACCTCTGGAGTTTGCCAACCTCAGCTGCGTTAAAGCGGCACGAAAGCTCTTCATCGTCGTTATCGTCATCATCTTCATCTTCAGCATCGCGAACGCTCAGAAAAAGTTTATTGCGCATCGACTGGATCGACACGGTGCCGTCGTCGTTTCGAAGCAGCTGCACGCAAGCGGCCTCCCCTTCGACAGACTTTGAGAGCAGGGCTTCGGCTCCCCCCGGGCTAAACAGCGTTTTGCCGTCAAGACCCTGGAGCATCACTGGCTTGCCGAAGATCAGGTTACCTGAAGTCATGGCTGGGAGACAATTGTGGTGGACGAGAAGTTTTAGAGAATGAGAATTTCTGTCCAGTGCCTTAAATGTCGGATACCTCACTGACGGCTTCTGACATCGCTTAACTTCCCTCAATCAAGTCGAGAGAAAATGATGAACCTCAACTAGACTCATATCTGGGAATTGGATACCAAATGAATAGAACTATATACAAGCAAGACCGGCCTGGGAGCAGATTTTCGCTGTTCATCCCTTCTACCGAGAGCTGTTGCGCCGCAGGTGCTGTAACTCAGCATCGTTAGACGAGTCGACATAGTGTCATTCACCAGAAACTAAATGCGCAAGTATTATAGTACGTTGGGTACATTCTTTCGCTCCTCTCTCGTATCCACCACCACTGGTGCTGCATAAAAAAAAAAGGTTGCACAGTGCAGAATAGAATGAAACATTTTTTGCGATAAAAGAAATGGTTTTTAAGCCAAAAAAATTAGAGACGCCATTCTCGCCATTGCGCCTCAGCCGTGTGTGAACGGCCACAACTCCACCAGGAACTAACCATGCAGGTACTTCTCCGCCATAACACGACGAATTGTCCCGATAGCCCAGCCATTCACTCCCGCACACTGGACCTCGTTGCCGTCCGGATTGTAGAGGATCCTGGAGCACCAAATATTGTCGAACGCGGCTCGGGCGTCGCTCTCGTAGGTGTAGCGGCAGACGCGCACGTTTCCCCATCCTTCCTCAGTAGCAACGAGCCAGTACTTCCCATGATCAGCGGGATCACGCGGGTCGTAAGCACTCAGATACTCGTGCTGGAAACTTCGACACGTCTTAACGATAGCCGCTACTCCCAACCCAACGGCAGCAGGGACAGCCACCACTGCAGCCGCAACACCCAACGGCACAGCACCAGCCGCCCCGATACTCTGCAGTACTGCAACAGTGCTCCCTGCAGCAACGCCTCCACCTCCAGCGATCGCAGCGCTCGACATCATCCCCGCTGCTGCAGACTCCGCAGCGATTCCAGCAGCCGTAAAACCAACAGCTTGAGCGACCGGCATCGCCACAGCCGTGCAAGCAGTCCCCAACGCCGCACCGGCACTTGCACCGACCGCCAGCGTCGTCGCCGGGTCCTCCAGGAGCTTGCGTCGGCGGGATTCTTCCTCGCTCATCACTTGTTCTCGTTTGGACAGCAAGTAGAACACTGAGATCCTCCTCAGCGTTAGAACACCGGGGCCTCAACTGTGGCGAGAACCTGTCAAATGCAAATCTTCAACTTTCACTTCAACATGCTCGCTCACACGTCACACATCCCACTTGAGTGTCCTGTCACTATCTGCCACATTCGTTTCGTGTCGTCGATTCATTCCTAAATGGAGTTGGCCGCCGACGCTTCCGTGCTGGCGCCGCTGCCCTTCGTGCTGGGCTTCTGCACGCTTCCAGAGCTGCGCAGCCTGGCGCTCGTGTCGCGCGACGTGGCGTCCAGCTGCGAGCCCGAGTGGCGACTGCGTACCCTCGCGCGCTTCGGCGAGTTGCGCTTCGCCACGGGCCAATGGCGGCGTCTCTTCCTGCTGCGCTCGCAGTTCCGACGCAAGGCAGTCGACAAGGTGACGGCGAGGGTGTACCTTATGAATAACCGGGGGGAGACCCGCTTCTTTCCAATTGAGAGGGGCACTCCGCTCATGTGTTCGAGGGAGCGAGCAGTCGTGTACAACCGCTGCAAGCGGATGTTCGACCTCTCACTAAGAATAAACAGGTCCATCCAGGAGATCTCGACGCTGATCGGAATGGTGTCCGTGGACGAGGCCCGGGGGCTTCTGAACGAGCACATCAGTCTCATGGCTTCAGTCGCAGCGCTCAGGAGCTCGCTTAACTTCGAGAGCGAGCTGTTCCAGATCTTCCCGGCCCCGGTACTGCTCGACACGAACTCCTTATTGAGGGTTACGCACAAGTTCCAGGACCAAGAAGACGCAGAGTTTTTGCAGTCGTCGCTGATGATGATGCAGGTCTGGGCGTCCATCGACGGGCTCATTTACCGTCCGCTGGCGCCGCCAGCCACGATCCAGCCGACCCCCGACCGGATCCAGAGAGACGGCGACAATGTGGAGGAGATCGCGACCTATGCGTCGTTGAAGCTGCACGAGTTGTCGGGCATGACGATCAGTATCGACGACAATACGCTGAGATACAGACTGCAGGAGGACGAACTGTGTGTGAACGCCCTGGTGAGCAACACGTACTTGCTGTACCTGTTCAACCCGCTGCAGTACCGTCCGTTGGACTGGACGTTCGATGCCATGCTGCAAGTGGGGGACACGAGGTATGTGCTGCCAGTGCAGAGGGAAGGAGTGTTCCTGAACACGACGTCGTACGCGCTGCGAGTTTTCCTTTCGTATGGAAAGTTGCCGGAGAAGTCGCAGCAATCGCCGAACGGAGAGGCGAGCGGGAATCAAGAGCAGGAAAATGCGTCGGCTGAAGTGGCTGGGGCGGCAGCGGCAGCGGCTACGCCTGCGACGGGTGGAGCACGTGGAGCTGAGGACAGTGAACCACTGGAGATCCCGTACGACGGACAGCGCGAGATTTTCGCCTTCCACTTGACAGCGACGAACCGGATTTCCAAGAAGACGCATGTCGTGGCTTCCAAAGCGACGTGCTTGTCGCTATTGCCTTCTCCTAACAGTGCGTCGGCTGCTGAACGACGTCTACGACAGCTGAGCATCGCGTCGTCAGCATCAGTCTCGGACGATGAAGAAGCGGACGAGCGTGATACAGCCGCGACGCCTGTCGTTGCCACGGCGCCACCGCTCGAGCGACACGTGCATCTCCCTTTCGACGCCATGATCTGCTACTGCTTCGCGCCAAGCTGCCGTTTGCAATACGTGGAGTTTGCGATCGGCTTTGAACCGTTGATGCATATCCTCGGAGTTACGGATTTCCTTCCTGATACTGCAGCTGTGTGCTAGCTTTCCGATCCATTGTGACGATGTACCAACTCGACGGAGACTTCCTTATCGATATTTAACCATAAAAAAACAAACGTATGTAATTCATGCAAAACTTGCTTGCCGTCGCTGGATCGAGTTTTGATTAGCTGTGCTTCTTGGTGTGAACAGCATGCTGGCGTCGGCTTCTGATGACGAGAAGAGCGACCACAGCAACCACCACGAACGCCGCCGTCTTCGTATATCTCTTCGCCTTCTTCAGCATGCGCATCATAATGCGCACAGGGATCGGTGGAGGGTAGTAGGGCGTGACAGGCGGCGTGCGCTCCGGGTGGCAGGTGTCAAACTCGACCAGCATGCCCTTGTAGATGTTCATTCCTCGGTAGTAGATACAAACACGTCCGTCCTTGCCTCCCTCGTCTGTGATATCCATGACAGCATACTGGCCTGGACCAGGGAAGGCTCCGTGGCTGTAAGGACCTCCCTTGATCGACCCCGGCCGCCCCAGTGCAGCTGCGTGAAGTAGCGTGAGGTTACCGGGGCTGTGGCGTCCGTCATCCACTGCCAGCATGTGCGCGTCGCCACTGACGATCACAATAGGCACCCACTTGTTGAGACCATGGCCCTTGATAAAGCTCACGAGCTCCTGCTGCTCGTGCACAAAGTGCCCCCACTTGCGTTCGTCGTCCAGCCACGGCATCGTGTTGACCCAAATAATCAGTCGAATGTTGGGGTCCTTGGTGGCACGAACGAGCTCAGACTTGAACCACGCTTTCTGCTTCTTGCCTAGAACCGTCTTGGTCGGAGCAGCGAAGGCTGTGTTCGGGGTTCTTGCAGACCGGAGATCCGTCATGATGTAGCGCACTCGACCGATCGTAAAAGCTTGGTGCACCGTGTTGGTTCGCGAGCGTCCTCCAACAAGTGGATAATGCGGTACAAACTCATGATAAGCTTGCACCGACGCGTTCCGTCCGGGAGCAGTCGAGTCGCTGTTGTCCGGACCGAAGTCATGGTCGTCCCACATGTACGCGAAAGGCACATCCATCGCCAGCATCGCTTGTCCCGCTGGTGAAGCGAAGATCGAGTCGTAGCCATCTCTGAACGCCGCCACGTTGTTCACCACCAAGTTGTGGTAGTGCAGATCTCCCGTATGCATGAAGAACAGCGCCTCCTCCTTTTTGATCTCTTCAAACACCTAGCAAGAACACAAGAAATTATGATTACCTTTTAGTAAGAATAATACAAAATGATCCCCTCAGCAAGTCTCTCCATACCTTTGGGTCGGACTGTTCATCAGCGCAGGAAGCGAAAGCCACTCGATAGTTGAACGGTTGTCCCTCTTCTTTTGGCGTCTTGAAGCTCCCACTCCTCACCATTTCCCCCGAATTGATCAACGTCAACTCGTAGCGATAGGTTCTATCACTGTGTGGGAGTTCCTCCAGGTTACACTCCTTCACATTAGGAATATCGTAAGACGAGGGGCTCCTCTCCTCCCCGTCGCCGGTTTCTCCCCCGTCGACCCCAGAGCACGAAGCGATGGCGGAGTGAGGCTTCTCGCCCTCCAGCAACTCCGGGAACGCGTACAGCACGAAGTCCGAGTCGGCGCAAGTGTAACCCTCGCGTAACCCGAACTTGAACGTGATGGAGCGAGACGTCAGCGCGCCACTCCAGAGCCACAGCACATCGGACGGTTGGCAAGGCTCGTCAGCAGCTTGTGGGGACACCAAGAGGAAGGATAAGACCGCGGTGGACAGCAGGAAGAGCGTCGCCAGGAAGCGCCTAGGGCGCGGCATTGTCACTTATGAGGAAGTATCTTTAATTGAGGCAGATTCTAAATTGATCAGTCTAAGTATTTCTGATCTAAATTCTAAAAAATCACATCTTTTGGGTACACATAGTTACTTTTTGACGAATTTTTCCTTTTTTTAACCGGTCCTGGAAAGTGGACATTATTTTTTCAATGAGGCTGCATGCACAATGGAACTATGGACGGCGGTACTGGTTTTGGGAGCGGTGGTGCGGGCGTCCGTCGTTGATGAAGACCTGCGGGGGCAGTGGGTCCCAGAGCCAAGCGGGGAACATGATATTGAGTCTCGCTTCGACATCGTCCTCGACTGGGACCTCTGTGATCGGCACTGGGGTCGGCGTCGGGGTCCATGTTGACGGTGGTGGTGAGGTTGACGGTGTCGTGGCCGGAGTTGATACGTTCGTTGCTAGGGGCATCTTGCTGGTTCGGAAGATTCGATCGCCCATGCACGTTCCGGTGTTGACATTCCAATAGTCGAGGACGTAAGACACTGCGTCCGTGTCCTTGCAGAGCGGCGTCGGGTAGTTGGACGAGATGACAGCCCCGTCGCTTCGCTGAATGATCGTGAAGTAGGTGCCGTCGCTGATGCTGAGGTGGCACTTGCCGTCGGCTGTGTACATCGTGACGCTTGTCTGCGCTTGACAGTTGGTGCCATTGGCATAGTACTCCACGATCAAATAGGGTGTGGACCCGAACTTTGAGGCGACGTACGAGTCAGTCGAGCTGACACACTCACGCGCTTGGTAGACTGAGCTCGATTCGGCAAACAGTGTCTCGCAAGTGTATCCTGGCCTTGGAGTGCACAGGGAAGTGCTGGAGATGGTCAGTTTTACAGGAGTGAGCAGGCATCGGTTGTCTTCATAATCCACGACCACGCTCTTCTTGTCCAGAGAAGGCCACCCGCCCAGCCCGCCCACAGCGTATCGCCTGCCACATCCAAACCAAATATCACACGGAACATACACACACGGCGACGAAGACAACGTCTGACCGTCCAAGCTCGTGTCGCTTGCCAGAAAATTGCACATTGTATCCGAATACGTCGTGAGCGTCGCTGTGTTGTCGGCAGTGTTAACGGTGGCTCGATAGGTCCTCGCTGCTCCATCCGCACTGGGGTGGCACTCGCCATCAGCTAGGTACACCGTCACGTTCTCGGCACTGCTGCACCAAGGATTGGGGAAATCCTGCACGATCAAGTATGGCCTGTCGGCGCCAAACACCGTCGCTGAATATCCCAAGAAGTCGTTGGTGCACCCGACAGTCGAAAAGTGCGAGTTAGGGTGGGGTTGACACGACGGGTCTGCTGTGCCCAAACACACAAAGTCTTGCGAGAACCGGAGCTGCGCTGGGGTGCCTGAGCATGCGTCTTGATAAAGGGCGAGGACAGTGAGATTGGGCCGAGATCCGCCGTAAAAGCCCGTCATCTCGTCGAGGCACAACCCGTATGGACCCAAGCCCATGACTGCCTGTCGGACGGTGGTCGTAGCTTTCACGTTGGTGCATGTTGCATCGCTATAAGTCGTGATCATCGCTGAGTGGCCCAGCGAGAGTCTGTGGCTCCCTGTCGGATCGGTGTAGCAATTCTCGTCCAGTCGATACCAGCGTAGCGCTCGTGACCGAATCGTAGCGACCGCATCGCCCCGCGACGTACTTCTCCACTCCCAGATACGGATACCCTTCGAACGCGTTGGTGGCGATGCTGAAGTCGTCCCGGCCTCCTTGATTGTAGTCGGTGCAGTCCGAAACGGTGTAGCCGGCTCCATCGTTGACACAAGTGGGGCTGAAATGATCTTCTTGTGGGGTGCAGGTCAGCGCACTAGTAAATGACACGGACAACGCCGGAGCGGTGCAGGAACTGTCGCCGTACTGGACGACTGCAGTCTTCTTGCCCATCGACGGCGGACCACCCAACCCACCGACATGGTATCGCCGACCACAGCCAAACCAGATATCACACGGAACATACACACACGGGGACGAAGACAACGTCTGACCGTCCAAGGTCGTATCGCTCGCCACGAGGTTACAATTGGGATCAAGATACGTCGTGACGGTCGCCGTGCTGTCGGCGATGCTAACCGTAGCTCGGACACTCGTCGATCCATCTGCGCTGGCGTGGCACGCACCATCCGCTGCGTACACCGTCACATTTTCAACGTTACTGCACCACGGATTGGCGAAATCTTCCACCGTCACGTATGGATTGTCAGCACCAAACACACTGGCCGAATAGCCCAAAAAGTCGCTGGTGCATCCAGCAGTCGAATAGTGCGAGTTATCGAAGCTCTGGCACGGGGCCTCGGTGGTGTCCAAACACACAAAGTCTTGCGAGAACCGGAGCTGCAATGGGGAGCTCGAGCACGTGTTATCCTCGTATATGGCGATTGCGGTCAGGTTGGGCCGAGATCCTCCGTAAAACCCCGTCACCTCGTCGAGGCACAATCCGTATGGACCCAAGCCCATGGCTGCCTGCCGAACGCTGGTCGTAGATTTCACGTTGGTGCATGTTGCATCGCTATAAGTCGTGATCACCGCCGAGTGGCCAAGAGTGAGTCTGTGGCTCTCAGTGCCCGCCGCATTCGGGTAGCAATTCTCGTCCAGCCGACAGAGCGTAGCGCTCGAGACGGAGTCATAGCGGCCGCATCGGCCCGCGACGTACTTCTCCACTCCCAGGTACGGGTACCCATCGAACACGTCGTTGACGATGTTGAAGTCGTCACCACCCCCTTGGTTGTAGTTGGTGCAGTCCGAGACGGAGTATGCACCCGCGCCTTTCACACACGTGGGGTTGGAGTGGTCCGCTTGGGGTGTGCACGTTAGTGCGCTGGTGAACGACACGGTTAGTGCAGGCAGAGCGCAGGAACTGTCGGCATATTCGACGACAGAGGTCTTGAGGCCGTCAACAAGTGACACGGCAAGCCAAAGCTCCGCTATCACGAAGAGGACGACCTGCGTCATGCAGTTTTGGTTCGAAGAGGTCGCTTAACTTGGAGGACTTGACCTGGAGGGCTCGGAATGGAAAGTGCCGGCCAACGTCGCCCTCCAATCCATCCAACACTTGTGCGAATAATCTTTCCGTTGATCCCGTTCGAGTGGTTTCAACACGCGACCGCTCCGATAATTTTTGTTTCCAGGTACGTGGTGGAAAATTTTTTCCACCACGTACCTGGAAACAAAATTTATATCTGTGTTGATACCCTGGCGATTCGTCGTCCAAGGTCTTGTGTCTCTCGACGTCTTGAACTTCTCCTCTACCTTCGTTAACGCACCACTGCAGAGTCGCAACGCATCAAATGGTTAACAAGAGTGTTGCGAAAGATTACAAACTACATGCACGTGTACTACAACATCACCAGTAACGTACACGTGTGTGTGCCGCCGTAAATCGCCACACTTAGGTACAATATTCCTCGAGGAATGCAAAGTTCGAGGCCACTTCATCGACTGGCAGCCGCAGCTGCTTCGCTAGCGCTTCCACTTTACTTCTGCTCGAGATAATTTGCGCTCCACTTGATCCGCCGACTGATGAAAGTCTTCGAAGCGCCTCGGGGTGGTCACGACACCAGCTCTGCGCCTTAGCTGCGATCTCTCGCATTTCTTGACGACTGCGATCGAGTGCCTTGGCCGAAAGTGGCTGCCGATCGCGGCTCAACCGCACGTTCGCCTGCTCTCGTGGCGAGTAGTTCTTCTTGATGAACGGGTGCTCCAGGAGTCGAGCGGCTGGAGGGCGATACATCGGGTTCTTCTGCAGACACTGGTCCAGGAAGTCACAGAGTTCCGGGGAGAAATGATCTCCATAGTCCTTCAGACACGGGGACGGCTGCTCTTGAACAGCATGAACAACGCCCCAGTAGCCATCTTTCGTCGGAACTGGTAGCTTTCCGATGGCACAGGCCATTACAGCGAGACCGAAAGACCAGATGTCGGACGGATACGAGTACATGCCTCCGCTGATCCTCTCTGGTGCCATATACCTGACAACATAGGATTGTTAGACCAGAGCACATAAATAATAATAATAATAATAAAATGATTCTAGAACACTCACAGTAGTGTGCCCGTGAACGTCGTTGCCTTTGCCAAAGTGCTTTCGAGATCTCGCGAGATACCAAAGTCAGAGATCTACAAGCAAGACGCATTTGGTAAGATAACCCCACAAGACGAGTTTACTGCAAAGATAAAATGCCAGCGTACCTTGACTTGTCCTTGGTAGTTGATGAGCATGTTGCTGAGTTTGATGTCTCGGTGCAGCTGGTGGTGCTCGTGCAGGAACGCCAGGCCTTTCAGTCCACAGGCCGCGACGTTTGCGATCTCTTTCTCTGATAGACAGCCAGCGTTCACCTCGCAACTTCCGGTGGCAGACTGCACGTAATCTTCCAGTGATCCGCCGTCCATGTACTCGAGGACGATAGACACGGACCCCACTTCTGGGTTCGTGTAAGCGTCGTAGAACACGACGAGCTCTTCACACGCAGCTTGTGTTGTCGAGTCTGCAGTGGAGCCAAAGGTGGCGGTCGCAAGAGGCACGAAGTTTACATACAGCGACTTGAGCTCGCGCACCATTTGGTGGCGCTTCTTCTGGTCGTACACCCGGATGACCTTGACCGCTACAAGCCTGAACGTCGGCATGTACAGCGCCTTGTAGACCTTCCCACCCGCTCCATGACCCAACTCCTCTAATATCAGCAGATAGTCCTTCGTGCTGATCGCCTCAGTGGCTGACTCAGATTTCTTCGCAGCAGCTTCTCGTTGTTGCTGAGACTTTGCAAACGGTGCATTAGCGATGCCGCGCGTCTACAAGTAAATCAACAAACAAGTTAGTATTCACCAGCTTCAGCAAAGCACATACACCGTCTTTCAAGCACTTACATCGATCTCAAAGCCTTGCGTCTGCAGCCTCCCCGTCGCGGAAAAATCAAACGACGCCGCCACCGTCTTCTCCTCCTTCTTGACCTGAGCAATATCCAGTCCCAGTGCCCCCGACGTCTGTCTCCCACCAGTGCTTCTCTTCGGAGCTGAGATCGCTCCACGGTCGCTATCCCCCACGTCAATCTTCAATGGACCCAACCCCAGCGAGTGCAAATTCGTCGCACGCCGCGGCGGCGGCTTCGCCACCACAGGCTCGACATCCACACGCAAGTCCAGTCCAATCCGCCGCATTGAGTTGCTGGTACGCTGAATAGGCGGCGAAGGTGCTGGCAGTGGCGTCATTGTCACCTCGGGAGCCGACGAGCTCTGGAGCTTATGCACTTCTCTCTGCAGCTTCTTCTTGTGACCGCGACTCACCCCCGTCGCGGCATCCAGGAACTTGTCCAGCTCTTTAAAGGAAAGTAAAGCTGCTCCAGTGAGCTGTTGACGCTGCGCTTCCTCCACGAACAGCTCCAGGTCGTGAGCTTCCAGCCACTCGCACACGTCGCAGATTTTCCAGTTCGCGACGGAATTTCCGGTCTCCTCCTCGACTTTTTCAAGTTCTGGAGCTTCGGTTCTCTTCCTCATGATCTGCACGCGGTGGTGCAATTGCAGTTTCCCCTTGCGGTGCCTGTGGGCGTCGCACTTGGCGCAGTACACGAGGCCGCAGTCGTCGCAGGTCACTTGCGCCGGCCTCTGCTCGCACTCGTCGCACCCGGACGGCGGGGAAATCGGGGAGGCGTCACCCACTTGGTTGTCGTGCAGGTCCAGCGCCAGGAGCTTGTCCATGCCCACCACAGACCCGTACAGACAGGAGTCGGCGGGAGGAGGAGGGGTCTTCATCGCCTTCTCAGTGGTATCTTCGAGACTGGGGACTGACCCCTCAAGCTACAAATTGGAATATGTGGACCACAGCAAATTGTACGCCGTTTTGACTTGGAATTTGTATTAATATATTCACTGACAAACTTTCCCTTCGTCCATGGATTTTCTGTTGTTTTTTTTTTCTTGGAGGACAGTTGAAATGGAAAGTGGACATTATTTTTTTCGATGAGAATAACACATGGAACGAGAAAGATAAAAGAGGCAGAAGAGACTGTGGACGACGATGCGAGCGGTGGTGCGGGCGTCCGTCGTTGACGAAGACCTGCGGGGGCAGTGGGTCCCAGAGCCAAGCGGGGAACATGATGTTGAGTCTTGCTTTGATGTCGTCCTCAATTGGCACCTCTTTGACCGGCGCTGGGGTCCACGTGGTCGGTGACGGTGTGCTTGTGGCTGGAGTCGAGACGTACGCTGCTAGGGGCATCTTGCTGGTGCGGTAGATCTTATCGTTCGAGCACCTCCCCGTGTTGACGTTCCAGTCTTCGAGGACGTACGTGGCTGCGTCTGTGTCCTTGCAGAGCGCCGTCGGGTAGTGTGAAGAGATGACAGCTCCGTCGGTTCGCTGCGTGATCGTGAAGTAGGTGCCGTCACTGATGCTGAGGTGGCACTTGCCGTCGGCAGCGTACATCGTGATGTTCGTCTGCACTTGGCAGTCGGTACCATTCGCGTAATTCTCCACGATCAAGTAGGGAGTGGACTGGAACTTGGAGGAGACGTACGAATCCACAGAGTCAATGCACTCCCGCGCTTGGTAGGCTGTGTTCGGTCCGTTGAAGAGCGTGTCACACACTGGAGCTGCCGGCGCTGTACACTGGAACGTGCTGGAAATTGTCAATACAACCGGAGTCACAGCGCACCAACTGTCTTCGTAGAGCACCACCGCAGTATTTTTCCCCAATGCTGGCGGGCCGCCCAAGCCCCCTACGGCATAGCGCCGACCACAGCCGTACCAATACTCGCAGTCTCCTCGACCCAAGCACGGTGACGACGACAATGTCTGACTGTCCAGATACGTATCACTGGCCACGAAGTTGCATGCTGGGTCTGAATATGTCGTGAAGCTCGCCGTTCCGTCGGCCGTGTTGATACTAACCCGGAAGCTCGTCTGGTCATCTGCGCTCGAGTGGCACGAGCCAACCGCCGTGTAGATCATCACGAACTCGACGTCGTTGCACCACGGATTGGAGAAATCTTCCACAACCAGGTACGGAGTGTCATAACCAAACGTTGTCGTGGCATATCCGAGAAAATCACTCGCACAACCAGTAACGGAAAAGTGAGAATTGCCCTCGCTTTGGCATGCGGCGTTGGCAGGGCCCCGACAAACAAAATCCTGCGATAGTTTGAGCTGAGTCGGAGAGCTTGAGCACGTGTTGTCATCGTAAATGGCAACAGCCGTGAAGTTTGGCCGAGTCCCTCCGAAGAAAGCCGTCACCTCGTCGACGCAGAAACCAACTCGACTCGCACCCATCGCGGACTGGCGGACTGTTTTCGAAGTCACGACGTTCCTGCAGTTTGTGTCGCTATACGTCGTGATCGTGGCGGAGTGACCCAGCGTAAGCCTGTGGCTTTCGGTCCCCGCTGCATTTGGATAGCAATATTCGTCGAGACGATACAGTTTGACGCTCGCGACCGAATCGAACACGCCGCATCGTCCTGGAACGTACGTCTCCACCCCCAAGTACGAGTATCCATTAAAGGCATCTCTTGCGATACCCAGGTCGTTCCAGCCTCCACGGTTATAGTTGACGCAGTCCGAGACGGAGTATGCAGCTGCGCCTTTCACGCAAGTCGGGTCGTAGTGGTCTGCTTGTGGGGCGCACGTGAGCGCGCTGGTAAACGACACAGACATCGCGGGTGAAGAACAGGAGCTGTTGACGTACTCGACGACCGCGGTCTTCTTCCCCATTGACGGTGGCCCTCCCAGCCCTCCCACTGCAAACCGTTGACCACAGTCATACCAGTACTCGCAATCTCGACGCAAACACGGCGACGTCGACAGTGTTTGGCTGTCTAGACTGGTGTCGCTAGCCACATAGTTGCACGCTAGATCGGAAAAGGTCGTGATGCTGGCTGTGCTGTCGGCCGTGTTGATGGTGGCACGAAAGCTCGTTTGATCGTCAGGGTTCGTATGGCAAGTTTCCAACTCGCAAGACATCTGCGTGGAGCCACGCCGAGTTGCTACTCGGTCTTCATGGGGGGCAAAGCACTTCATTCGCAGATTAGGAGCTGATCGCCTTGCAAGTCGTAGACTTGTTGAGGCGCCCCCAGAGTAGGAAGTAGGTGGCGACTTCCTGCGAATGAACCGCTCTGGCGAAATCTTGACGATAGGGATACGGGCTTGGGCCCCATGAAGAGTGTAGGAGGTAGAGACGCGCGTGTACCAGCTGAAGCATTGGCGTATGAGGACAGCCATTCCGATGAAGGAACCTTGCACCCAGTCGGTCTGACCGGACTGGGACGTGGAGGAGAAAACCTTTCCGGAGACGCTGTCGTATTCTCACGCAGTAGCTGTGCCCGTGCTGTCTGTCCCTTCGGTGCTGTCGCCGTCGCCGATCGACGGTCAGGACTCTCGTGGAAGGTCTTGAGCGTTGACCAGGGATCGGACAATATCCATTGTATATGGATTGTTGTCGAGACGGCCGTCTCAATCAATATTGCAACAATATCAATATCCAGTTCAATACATTGCAATATGCAGATCTAATTGTGTATCTTCATGTTGAAGTCGTCCTCACAGTCTTGGCAGAGGCACAACTAGCTACTCAGGACATTTCGGGTAGACTGCACGAGGCGGGAGAGCACGGAAGGCCGCGAAACCTCTTGAGTGCTCACTTTCGTTTAAGCGACTTATCTCAGCCGCCACTGCACTACTCTTAGACAACGCCGCCGTTGACTATACTCTCCCACCAACAATATCAGCTTTCTCCATCGCGCTCCTTAAGCAAGGTTTTGGTCGCTCGAGTCGCAGGCGGAGGTTCGGCATGCCCAAGGTCCTCCCGATCTACGCCACAGCCCACATACGTCAACAACAACGTCAGGACCTGCCCACAACCTGCGCTCATCATGGGCACTAACTCGGCGAACAGAGGTGCCACCCACTGTCACCACGCTGCAGGTGGCCATGCCAAGCAGGTAGAAGTCATCGTCGCCGGATCGAGTGGTTGGGGCAGAAGGAAGGAAATCGTGAAGGAGACGGTTGTGTACACTGTCTGACGAAGTAGAAGGTGAAAGCTAAGCGTACACGTCTAGATGACAGGCCAGGATCTTAAATCCTTCCTGGACAATAGTGATCAATATGTAGTGAAGATTGTCCGACAGCCAGCAATCAATATTGCGGTAGTACAATTGTTGCACTTTTACAATTACAATTCTTTTTTTCCAATCCCTGAGCGTTGACGAATGGGTGTTGGCGCCAACGAAACTTGATCGTCATGAGTGCGTCACCCACACTACCGTGACCGATGATCTTCGGAGTAATGCATGGAGACGGTTCTTGACGCACGTGACACAGGAAACGGGGCATTGGGAGACCGAAATCGGGACGACGTGACGCGTAAGATCGGGCAAACCACAAGTCCGCTACGACGGGCGTACAGGGTCTTCGGTAGCCGGTTGGCGTGTGTGAATGGGTAGGTGCTCGTAACGACTTCCGGGACCAGCGCTAGCGATGGTGTCCATCCTGTAAACAAATTACATAACCTGGTTAGTTGGCACAATGTGAACCGCAACGACGT
This sequence comes from Phytophthora vignae f. sp. vignae, assembly GCA_016169955.1. NCBI lineage: Eukaryota > Oomycota > Peronosporomycetes > Peronosporales > Peronosporaceae > Phytophthora > Phytophthora vignae. The sequence continues at coordinate 1,330,987 of JABJUM010000009.1, read as the reverse complement.
ACGTGTGTGCGCGGTGGTGCCATCGAGGTCCGTTATGTAGGATGTCTTGACGATCGAGTTGTCGCCGGGATAGCGTGATAGTCAGAGCTCGTGCTGCTGGCATGGTGGTGGTACGTTGACCGGTGGTCATGACGAGACGTGTCCGCTTATCGTGGTCGCCAGGCCGCGAGCTCATGGACCGGGAGCGTGGTGGACAGGCCCTGGTGGTTGCCGGGAGCGCCCTTGGCAGTTTTGCGCCGTCCGTTGCCGTGAACGGGAAGTGCTCGAAGGCGAAGTCGTACTGGTCGACGTTGGCGTAGAACTCCATGGCCGCGGCAGGTTGCACCACCGTCATCGGGTAGAACACGACGTACTCGATGTTGCTCTTGCGCGTGCAGTCGGTGGCGACGGGCTTGTTGATGCGCTTGGGCGTATTTGAGCGCGCCGTCGACGAGCACTGCGCCGTACTTCTGGTCAAAGGTGGAGTAGTAGTGGGACACGAAGTGCTGCTTGTCGGCGTTCCACTGGGGCATATCGCCTTGAACTCGGGGCTTGCCGCGACATCACCTTCGTGGTTGCCGCCACCCTGGTGGTATTGTAAAGTCTGAACTCGTCCTGCCGTCTTGCTGTGGTGGTGCTGCACCGTTTGATTGTCGTGGCGGTGGTCGCGGGTTCGTGGTGGCATCTTGTTCCTGGCGTTTCCGCCGTCTCTGTCGTTAGCCGCGCGAGAGTCCTTCCTTGAGCGCGAAAATCTGCGAATGACTGCCCGAATAGTAACTACTCCACTAATCCTAACCTACCACTACACTACTCTATCATATTCGGTCAATCATAACTTGGTCGTTCCTGGTCTGTTGATGGTCCAGGTCGGCGTGTCCGAAGCAGAGACTTGCCGCTTGGAAACCCCAATATCCATCCTGGATATTGCACACACTCCATCTGCAGTGTAGATCGTCACAATCTCGACGTCGTTGCACCACGGGTTGGCGAAGTCTTCCACGACCAAGTACGGAGTATCTGAGCCGAACGCTGACGCTGCGTACTCCAAGAAGTCACTTGCACAACCAGAAACGGAAAAGTGAGAGCTTCCAGCGCTTTGACAAGGCGCATTAGCAGAGCCTTGGCACGCGAAATCTTGCGAGAACTTAAGCTGGGTCGGAGAGCTCGAGCACGTGCTGTCGTCGTAAATGGTGACGGCAGTCAGGTTGGGTTTTGTGCCACCAAAGAACGCCGTCACCTCATCCACACAGAATCCAACTCGACTCGCCCCCATGGCTGCTTGACGAATGGCTGTCGTTGTCGCCACGTTTGAGCATGTAGCGTCGGTATACGTTGTGATCGTTGCCGAATGCCCCAGCGTGAGCCTGTGACTTGCTGTGCCAGCCGCATTCGGGTAGCAGTTCTCGTCTAGACGATACAGTTTGGCACTCGCAATGGAATCAAACACTCCACATCTTCCCGGCACGTACGTCTCCACTCCTAAATACGGATACCCATCGAATGCGTTGTAAGCAGTGCTGAGATCGTCCCAGCCCCCACGGTTGTAGTTGCTACAGTCCGAGACGGAGTACCCAGCCGCGCCTTGCACACACGTCGGGTTGTAGTGGTTCGTTTGGGGGGGCACACGTGAGCGCACTGGTAAAAGTTACCGAGACGGCGGGTCCAGAACAGGAGCTGTCGGCATACTCGACGACCGTGGTCTTCTTCCCCATCGATGGCGGACCTCCCAATCCTCCGACTACAAAACGTTGAGCACAGCCGTACCAGTATTCACAATCGCGACGCATACACGGCGACGTGGACAGTGTTTGAGTGTCAAGAGAGACATCGCTCGCCACATAGTTGCAAGCTGGATCCGTATACGTCGTGACAGTTGCTGTGCCGTCGACAGCGTTGATGGTGGCTCGGAAGCTGGTCGCGTCGTCCGCGTTGGTGTAGCACGAGCCATCGGCCAAGTAAATGGTCACAAACTCGACGTCGTTGCACCACGGATTGGGGAAATCCTGCACGACCACGTACGGGGTATTCGACCCAAAGGCTTCAGCTGCATAGGCTAAGAAATCGCTGGTACAAGTTGACACCGAAAAGCGGGAACTTCCAGTGCTTTGACATGGCGCGTTTGCTGGAGCCTGACACGTGAAATCCTGCGAGAACTTGAGCTGAGTCGGGGACCCCATGCACATGTAGGCGTCATAGGTGGCGACAACAGTGAAGTTGGGCTTAGCCCCTCCAAAGAAAGCCGTCACCTCGTCGACACAAAACCCGACGCGACTCGCACCCATGGCAGCTTGACGAACCGAAGTCGTCGTCGCCACATTCGAGCACGTCGCGTCACTGTACGTTGTGATGGTTGCCGAACGCCCCAGCGTGAGCCGGTGACTCTCCGTGCCTGCAGCGTTCGGGTAGCAGTTCTCGTCCAGTCGGTACAGCTTGGCACTTGCGATCGAGTCAAGCACGCCACATCGTCCTGGAACGTATGTCTCCACTCCCAAGTACGAGTGCCCGTTAAAGGCGTTGGAGGCGATGTTGTAGTCGTCCCAGCCCCCACGGTTGTAGTTGGTGCAGTCCGAGACGGAGTTCCCCGCGACTCCCTTGACGCAAACCGGGTCGTTGTGGTACATTTGCGGAGTGCACGTGAGCGCGCTAGTAAACGACACGAACACGGCAGGTGGAGAGCAGGAACTGGTGGCAAACTCGACGACGGAGGTCTTCAATCCTGCAACAAGAGATGCAGCGAGCCAAACCTCCGCTATAACGGCAAGCAAGAGAAACATTCTGCACGGGCAACGAATTGCGCTATGAAGAAGAAGACTACGCGGCTCCTGGAGACTTTGCAAATGACGCAATTTGGCTGCCTTCCACTCGCGTGAGGAGCCGACTCGCGATTTTCTTTCCGAAGATCCCATTCGAGTGGTTTCGACACGACTGCTCGTAAGATTTTTCCGTCGTTGAGCTGGAAACAATTTTCGCCTCGATGTCGATTTGTACAGCAGATTTTACCATTTCAACGCGCCCAAGCTTCGCGTCGTCCGCAGCAATGTGATTGAGGGTAAGTTTCCGCCGAAAAGTCCGCATGGATTGAGCCCGTCGTTATTCCCTGGAGCAGCGTCGCGTTGTACGTCGGGCACAGATACTCGAACGGGCTAGATGAATTTAAATTGGCTGATGAGCATTGCTGATCCCCAAAAAGAGACCCATTTGAAGCGATCTCGGCGAAAGATTCAATCAAAGCTGACTCATCCCGAGTTCATAGTGTTCGTGAAGTACCAATTGCTGGTTTTGTACCCTCCAGTGCAGGAATCTGTGGCGATAAACCAGAGGGCCTATTCGAGATTGGAGCAGCTACGACGTAGAGTACAATTCCAGGATGATGTGTGGGGAGGTGTCGAGAAATTTCACATGACCTGCACTCGGAGTAATGCTGCACTCATCGGTTCGGTAGCCAGTCTGGACTTCATATATTTTGAAAATGTTGCTTCTACCGGAGCCCAAAGTCGGAGCACCAGCAGAATGAATATCAGAAACGACATCGGTGGTCCTTGCTTTTCAGAGAAGGGAAAGAAATTGAGTGCGTGGACCTAGGCGACAGGTTTGCAATGAAAACCAAGGTATCTAACTGCTGGTAAATCCAAAGTTCGTTCGGCATTAACGGTTTCATAGCGTCTGCACTTGTAGAAAACCTTGATCGGGTACTCCCCATTCTACCCAACCTTCGCAAGTACAGAATAAATAACACGAACACAAAAGTATTTGTCAGTTTGGGGTTCAAGTACAAAGTGCAATAATGGCGTCCCTACCATATCGCAACAAGGTGTAGTTTGCGAGAAAAGAACTGTGAACGTCCACCGTAGTTATGGATAATCCGGTGAGTGTCGGCGATCGGTACGGCGGTGGAATTCTGGAAGGTCATTGTGTCGCTGTGGACGTCCGTCGCTTACGAAGACTCTTGGCGGCTCTGGATCCCACAGCCACGCAGGGAACATAACTTCCAATAGCTTTTCTTGGGTGCTTGGTGGGGGCGTCCATGATGACGGTGTCCACGGTAACGGTTCCGACGTAGTTGGTTCCCCGGGCGTTGGTGTCGGTGTATGCGGGTCTTCTGGTTCTGGTGTCGTCGGAACAGGAGCTGGTGCGAGGGGGGCTTCGCTAGTGCGATACACTGTGGTTCCTTGGTAACACGTATTAGTGTTTACATACCAGTTTTCAAGTACCGAGACAACAGCTTCCTCATCCAGACATAATGACGTCGGATACGCGGCGACTATCACAGCACCATCAACCGTTTGCGTGATCGCAAAGTAGCTCCCGTCAGTTACATTCAGATGACACTTACCATCAGCAGCATAAATTCTGATCGTGTCATGAACCTGGCAGTTCGTCCCACTGACATAATTCTCCACCATTAAATACGGAGAGAATCCAAACTTCGTTTCAGCAAATGTGTCACGATAATCGATGCATTCTCGCCCTTCGAAAACTCCACTCGTCCCAGCAATGATTGGGTTACACAGTAACGACGTAGCAGTGCATACCATCACCCTCGTGATCGTCAATTGAACCGGAGGCATATCGCAAACATCAGTTTCGTATACACCAACAACGAATCTTCTATCGGTTGAAGGCAACGAACTCAGCCCACCGACAGCATAACGGCTTGAGCATCCGTATTCGCTAGCCGAACAACTCTGGCGAATACACGCTGACGATGAGAGTGCGCCGCTGTCCAAGTCGGTATCGCTCTCCACGGCAGTACACGCGCTGTCCGTATATGTTTTGACGGATGCAGTGCTATCGGCGTTGATGGTTACCTTAAAACTTGTAGTGCCATCGGGGTTAGTGTGGCACAAACCGTCAGCCGAAAATGCGGTCGCGTACTCCATGTCATAGCACCACGGGTTCGGGAAATCTTGCCTGATCACGTAAGGGTTGCTCGTACCAAACCTCGTGGCCGCGAAATTCGAGAAATCACCGGTGCACCCTTGAACCGAATACTGCGAGCTGCCTCCGTCTTGGCATGCGCCGTCTACTGGCGCCTTGCACATGAAGTCTTGGGCAAACTTGATTTGCGTAGGAACACCTGAGCAAATGTTATCATCGTAGACAGCCACGGCGGTGAGGTCGGGCCGTTTTTCTCCATAGAAAACTATCATGTCGTCGACACAAGTTCCGGTATATGACCAACCGAATGCTCTTTGCTGCACCGTGGCTGTGGACGCCACACTTGTGCAGTGTGCGTCGTGGTACGTCGTGATGGTTGCTGAATGGTTTAGCGTCAGCCGGTGACTTGCGGTGCCGGCCGCGTTAGCGTAGCAGTTCTCATCTAGCCGGTACAGCGTGACGCTTGTGCGGTAGTCGCCGATCCCACACTTTCCTGCGGTGAACTTCGCAACGCCCAGATACGGATAGCTGTTGCCCACCGCGTCCCTGATGATCCCGAGTTCGTCATACACTCGGTACCAGTAATCGGTGCAGTCGGAAACGAAATATCCAGCCGCGCCGCTCTCACAAGTAGGCTCGTAGTGGTTCACTTGAGGGGTACACGTAAGAGAACTCGTGACCGTCACGAACCGCGCAGGCGCCGAGCACGAGCTGTCTTCATACACGGCAACAGTAGTCGATTGGCTTGAAACAGACGTGAAAGCGAGTCCGCATCCAATGAAAAGCACGATCCATTTGGCCCAACTCATCCTTGTACTGCACCTGGATAATCGGGGAATGGCTGGAAGGGGTTCACTGTTAACCGCGCATTCATGCGATCCTGCTTGACCTTTGGGGACGTCTTTTGTGGAAGGTCCTCCTCACCGTCCGTCCGCGACTCGTGGCCAAAGATCCCAGCTCAGCCTGCCAGCAATCACCTCCAGGCTCGCGAAGTTCGCGAGCCTGGAGGTGATTGACTGACGTTTGCGGCGAACGGCAGTCATGGGTCTAGCGTTTCAGGGATCGGCAAACAAGCCCTTGTTTAAGCAACGAGAGAACAAGAACTCCATGCCCGTCCTGGGCTTGCTTGGCGCAAAAATGCGAATCTTGTGCCCAAAGAATGACATCACTCCCGAAATATCGTTTTTCAAAGGTCTCTTCGACCTGGACCTACTTGCGCTCGCTCTCTTCATGGCGGCGACGGCTTCTGCCGGAGCCCCTGCGGGCTACGAGGAGGTTCTGTACTATGCGCCTGTTGCTGGCCCGCCTTCCCTCTCTCCTCGCGGTTTCTGGACGCTTCTAGGCGTCGTGGTTGCTGTGCTATTGCTCTTCTCCGTCGCGCTAGCCAACGCGGTGGCCTGGTGCATGCAAATGCGTCGCGAACGCCGCATCCAGCGCAAAACGGAGCAGTTGGCAGCTAAATCCACGGAGACGCAAGCCCCACCCGTGCCTGTGACCATTTTAACGGGCTTCTTAGGCGCCGGGAAGACCACGCTGCTCAACAGAATCCTGCTGACCGAGGACAAGCTGCCGTACAAGATCATGGTGCTGGAGAACGAGCTGGGGGCCGTCAGCATCGACCACACACTGCTGCAGGCTGGTGGCAAAGAGAAAGACGGCATCTACGTGCTGCAGAATGGCTGCATGTGCTGCACGGCTCGAGGGGGCAAGGGCAGAGGCGGCGACGAGCTGGAACGCATCCTGGACTACCTGTTGCAGTTGGTGCAGGAGCAGAGCTTCGACTACCTGGTGGTGGAGACCACGGGTCTCGCAGACCCAGGTCCGATCATTGAGACGTTTTTAAGACTAAGAGCGTCGAGATTCCGCCTGGACGCCATTGTTACTATGGTGGACGCCAAGGCCACGCAGAGGTACTGGAAGCAGGAGAAGGACGCGTATGGATTCCCCATTGAGCTGCAGCGACAAGTACTGTATGCGGACATTTTGGTCATGAACAAGGTAGATATGGTGATGGAGAAGGAGCGCGAGAGGCTGGAGAAGACGCTGACCGGGATGAACGAAGAAGCCAAGCTCTGCATCTGCGTGAACGCCAATGTAGACTTGGACAAGATCTTGAACGTGAAGACGTTCGACGCAGTGCGTTTCGATGCACAGAGCAATGGGGCTAATGGAGGCACCAAGAATGTTATGGCGCGAGGACAGCATACCGGTGGAATCAGTAGAGTGCACTTTGAGGTCAAGCGCGATGTCGACGTTGCGGCTTTCGGCGAGTGGCTCTCCGAGGTTGTTGCAAAATACGTCAAGGGAGCTGATGTCCTGCGGGTGAAGGGAGTGCTTTCCGTGACAGGGGACGCAGAGGATCGCCGATGTGTCGTGCAAGGGGTACTTGACACTTACACCATCGCCCCTGGGTCGCCCTGGGAGGCCCGTGAGCCGCGGGTCTCGCGTCTTGTACTTATCGGACAGCGCTTCGACCGTGAGGAACTCGAGCGCGGGTTCCAAAGCTGCTTGGCGAACATTAGCACCAGCGAATCCAAGAAAGAGCGGTGAACCCGCAACGCACCCAATTTTGTCCGTGCATGCACGAGGTGAATCTCGGTTGATTGCGGAGAAGCAAGGTGAACTGTACCATTCTGCAGTCGGTTGCCACCTCTAGTTAGTGAGTTTATCAATTTGGAATCTTTCCTACCAGCTCGAAGCGAAGAGGACTTGTGTCTGTGTACCCCCATTGATGCCTGTTGCTGACGTCACTGATGATACCTCGGGATCTGCGACTCAGTATCCAGCGTCAACACCTTTCTATGACTGCAGAGGTATTTCTACTGTACTACTACGTAGTACATGTAGCAGCGAGATACGCGCTGCAAAATGGAGATGCATTTTAACGAGGAAGAAACGTTTTACTGACGCGTGATACTATCGAGCTCTATCGCTGCTGCTTTACAGGCCGAACTGCTTGATGAATCCCACCAGCGGCACGTGGATCTCCTCGTTGAAGGGCTGGGTCTTCATGCGCGCAATCCAGGCAGACACCTTGGGGTACTTGGAGAAGTCGTAGCCCATAAGCTCAAGCTGGTCGATCTCCGTGTAGGCCGTGTAGTCGGCGATGGTGGGGAAGTCGGTGTGCGCGATGTAGTCGTTGACCAGGAAGGTCTCGAGCAGCGAGAACTCCTTCTCGATGAGCGCGTCCTTGCCCTCGAGCGCCGCGAGGTCCTTGGGCGTGGCGGCGTTGAGCTTCTTGGAGATCTCCGGGCGCACGATGTTGAGCGTGAAGAGGCGAGTGTTGGTGTGGTGCCAGTGCAGGAACTCGTTAATCTTGGCGCGCACCTTGAGGTCCTTGGGGTACAGGTCCTTGGGGCCGGTCCAGTCGTACTTGTCGCCCAGGTACTGCAGGATGGCCATGCCCTCGGTGAGCACGAAGTCGCCGTCCTTGATGGCGGGCACGAGGCGGTTGGGGTTGATGGCCTTGAACTCGTCCGACTTGAAGAAGTCGCTGCCCGGGTTGCAGGGCACGAGCTCGTGGTCCACGCCCTTGACCTTGAGCACCCAGGCGACGGCGCGCGACGGCTGGCTGATGAGGTTGGCGTACAGCTTGAGGGCCATGGTGACGGAGGAAGAGGAGGTGGTGCTTGGCTTGGCTTGTTGCTTGGGCTGCGGATTGAAGAATGAGCTGTTCTACTAGATCCTCCCTCCTGCAGTACGTGGATCACATACCACCATCTGTGGATCGCTTTGAGCCTGGTCTCTGACCGGATGACGGGGCTTGCCTATCAGAGACCTTCGGCTGCCGCACAGATCGGCGGGCAGGGCAAGATGACGCGGCGAGGTCTGCTTACATAAGGCTCCGGACAAGGTAGGACTTGAACCGGTAGAGTGCGGGCTGGAAGCCGCTTTGAGGATGACTTTGCTTCGGCTCACTTCGGCTTGATTCGTGACAGGGCACAGGGGTGAGCTCGCTATAATTGTGCTGCAGCTTCAAGACAAGATGCGTGTAGCTGGACTATGAGCTCTATTGATGGAGGTTCATTCATATGCAATACGCTTGCTGTGTGATTGTCCTTGGGGCTACGGCTTCTTGGTGTCGGCGCGGACGCCCGCGTCCGTCAGGAACTTGTCCAGCTCTTCGCGCACTTCGTCGTGGAAGGGGATTTGCTGTCGATGGCACGAACGAAAGCATGAACAAGAGATTATCAGTCACCGGTGCCAGACTGCACGAGGAGAGAAACCGGGTACGAACCTTCATGCGCTCAATCCACGCCGTCACCTTGGGGTACTTGTCGAAATTGTACCCCATCATCTCTAGCTGGTCGATCTCGCAGTACGCAATGTAGTCGGCGACCGTCGGTGCGTCGGTGTGAGCGATGTAGTCCTTGTCGAGGAACGTCTCCAGCAGCGTCATCTCCTTCTCAATAAGGGCGTCTGCCTTGCCCAGGATTGAGAAGTCCGACGGCGATGCCTTGCCGCGCGCCTTGTTCACTGCTGGCCGCACGATCTGCAGCGTAAAGAGTCTGGTGTTGGTGTGGTGCCAACTCAAGAACTGGTCCACCTTGGCGCGCGTCTTCATGTCTGTCGGGTACAAGTCTTTCCAGCCTAACTTCGTGGACGCGTACGTCAAGATGGCAGTGCTGGAAGTAACACAAAGGAATCACGAGTTAGAGCATGGTCCGCAATGCCATGCAAGCATTTGTTCATACCCTTCGAAGAGCGAGAAGTCTCCGTCGCGGATCACCGGCACAAGTGCATTGGGATTCCACGCCTTGAACTCGTCCGACTTGATGAGCTCGCCGTCGAAGTCCACGTTCACGAACTCATAGTCGGCACCTTTAACCTTCAACGCCCATGCGACTGCGTACACGATATCAAGGACTGTTAAATGCGCTTGATGGCGGCAGACCAAGCACGCTATCGCTGACTCGCTTCTTACCTGCGCGGCTGGGCTGGCTGACCATGTTGGCGTACAGCTTAAAACTCGACGTCTTCTGAGAAGTCGCGCCATCGGTGCTTGCGCTGGCTGCTGTGCTCTTGCTGGTGCGCCGTGCGAACTTGGCGAGGGAGACCGGAAGACTGGGTGGCGACGGGAAGCTCCAGCCTGCCATGGTGAATTACTGTGGCAGCTCTGACGTAGAGGGTGGAATGGATTGTGCCTGTACGTGTACTTGAGCCGCAAAGTGGAGATGGCGCGTTGGTAAAGGAGACAGTCTCCATCACTCGCAACGACTGTAATGTTCGGGAGTTAGGGCTGTAGGCGCTGCGCATAGCCAGATGAGGTGATCTCGTTGGCCAGCCGAAACTAGGAAAACCAAATGTGATATGAAATTATGCTGCGCTTCTATCAAGATGATCAACGGCCGCTCTGCAATGCAATGGGCTGTCTGTCTGTCTGTCTGGCCTACCGGTACCTGCCATCCTAGCGCTTCCATGTCGTACTCTTCGAGTCGGACAGCTCGTACGGGAAAAGTGGCGAGCGCGGCACGACCGAGAGCCCGCGGCAAGTGTGGACCGAGATCTTGCCCTGGTTCAGCGTTTTTAGTGATGCTGCGGTGCCGTCGAGGTCCACGGCGGTGACGGAGAGCCACCCAAAGCCTGGCACCTCCAGTTCCACGACCGTCGTGCGCTTGGGCTTTTTGTGCTTGGACTTGGTCAGCACGCTGTCCAGCACATAGTCCTTCAGGTACACGTTGTGTGAGAGAGTCAGCGGTCCGGTGAAGCTCATCGCATCAAGTCCGCGCGGCGGGGAGAGGATGCCACCGGCGTGCTTCACGAACGTGTCCTCAGCGCCTAAAGCAAGAAGGAAATTCACGACGTTTCTCAGTTAGTCACACATTTGATCAGGAACGATGACGAGTTCGGAGCACACTTACGCTCAGTATTCGTGAGATGCCCAGGCAGCACGCCATACCACGACAATAGCAGCATGTTCTTGTCGTTGTCTTTTCCGAGGGTCTCGTAGTCGAAGCGCGCAAGAGCACCAAGGAACAAACTGCGACCCGGACGGACACGATACGTCGTTACCTACAGAATAACAATGCGCACACGTAAGTACACAGGCGGGCCCAGGGTCACAGTCATCGAAGACGTAAGCTTACCGGCAACTGCTTTGTCGGAAACACGTTTTTCAACTTAGCGGCGCCGTCGAGTGCGAGCACTTCAACCAGCTTTTGACGTTTTGTGTCGGTGATCAAACCAGGAGTGTCGAGGATGTTGAACACCTCATTGCGCACCATGACCGGCAGATACTGGACGGCCAGGGTTGTGCCGGGCAGCGGCGACGTGGTCATTTCACGCTCTTCCTCCGCGCTAATCTCCACCATTTCTGGGTCCTCGCCAGGCGCCACGTACAGCTCTCCGTGCGGAGTCACAACCGTCGTCTCACCCTCCACAGCCGTCTGCTTCTCCCTCTCGGCCTTCGCCTCGGCCAGCAGCTCATCGTCGATGTTGAGCATCGTTGCCGACACGTCGTCCTCCAGCTCGGACAACGGCACCTCGGCCATCTTCATGTACTTGCGGTGGTTGTGCTGCCACTTTCGGTCCACAAGGTGCGACAGGAACGAGTTAAGGAACGTCGACTTGCCCACGTTGGCGGCGCCCACGACGCAGATGTCGCGACCCTCGCGGTACTTGGCCACGTCCTCCACAATCTCCTTCATCCCAATGCGCTTCATGGCGCTGATCAAGTAGATCGAGATCAAGTTGTCAATGCCCGCCTCCCTGCAGCACACACACACATGGGTCACTCCGTCAGTCTCCACTACAACAGCGACACACCATCAACAGCCAACTCCTTACTTGGCCTCCTGCTTGATCCTCCTCATGAGCCGGCGAATGCCCGACTTGGTGGGCACCAGGTCTCCCTTGTTCACCACAAGCATGACCGGCTTCTTACCGAAGATGTGGCGCGCCTTGGGCAGCAGACTGCCGGAGATATCGAGGATGTCCACCAGCTGGATCATGAGCATGTCCTTGCTGCGCAGCTCCATGACGCGCTTCTCGTACTCTTGGTACGGCATTTTGGTGTCCGAGATCTTGCCGTACTGCGTCATCTGGAAGCAGCGCTCGCAGCGCAGGCGCTTGAGCACCTTGAGGTCGTGCACGTTGCTCAGCAGCTGCTTGGGCAAGTACCCGACCTGTTTGGGCTCTTCGTACTGCAGCTCGATGCCGCAGCCGCTGCACGTCCACTGCTCCATGATGGACACGTGGTTCAGGATCTGCTCCACTGTCAGCTTGGGCTTCTCGGCGTCGGCAAGACGACGAGCATGGTCTGCGGGCTTGGACGAGTCGCTCGAGGAGCAATCGCGACGCCCACAGACGGAAATAGCAGGCGAGAAAGACACCAGCGGATGCGCAGATAACGCAGCTACATGGTGACGAGCGGAGAGGCGCTGCGAAGCCCCCAAGATGCCTCGAGAGCTGCGCGACACCAGCGCACGGATCGACAGCATTGTTGCCAGTCAAATTGTGAGGTGTTCAATGGATTGTGTAGACGTTATGTATTTTGTGTTAAGTACACCAGAACGATCTTGAAGGGTTCAAGAGTGCGCATTTTGCGGTGGAAGAATGAAGGTCGGCTACGTCTTCGACGAGCGCTACCTGTGGCATCGGCCCTGGAGCGTCCAGTACTCGGCCTTGGTGGAGCCGTTCCGCCACTGGGAGTCGCCCGAGACCAAGCGCCGCTTCCACTCGCTGCTGGCGGTGTCCGGTCTCTTGGAGCAGCTGGAGATCGTCAAGCCTCAAGTCGCCACAATTGCGCAATTGGAGCTCGTGCACACGCGTCGCTACCTGGAGGAGCTGGCGCGGGCCTCAGCCCGGGAAGAAGGTGGCAATGCCGGGGAAGAAGCGCCGTTCTCCCAGTTCGCCTTTGACATCGCGCGGCTGTCGGCTGGAGGGGTCCTCGCTGCGGCGGACGCTGTGATGGACGGCCGGGTGGACAGAGCCTACGCTCTCACACGTCCACCTGGACACCACGCAGTGAAAGACCGAGGCATGGGCTTCTGTCTGCTTAACAATGTTGCCATCACGGCAAAGCACTTGCTGGACGCGTACCCGACGCAGATCAAGAGAATCGCCATTGTGGACTACGACGTTCACCATGGGAATGGAACGCAGGAGGCGTTCTACGAGGACGATAACGTGCTGTTTGTGTCGCTGCACCAAGATAACAATTACCCGGCGGATAGTGGGGCTGTCACGGAGAGAGGAGACGGAAAGGGTCAAGGGTTCAATATCAACGTTCCCTTGCCGCCAGGGTCTGGCTCGGGGGCATACGAATACGCGTTCAAGAACGTTGTGGTGCCAGCGTTGGACAAGTTTAAGCCAGATTTCATCCTGGTTTCGTCGGGTTTTGACGCGTCGTATGCCGACCCGTTGGCTGCGATGATTCTAAGCAGCAACGTGTTTCGGTTCATGGCTCGTGAACTGGTTGAAGCGGCCAAGCGTCTGTGCGGAGGGCGGATTGTGTTCGCCCATGAAGGAGGGTACTCGGAAACGTATGTGCCATTTTGCGGGGCTGCAGTTGTTGAAGAGTTGCTGGGCGTTCATGAAGTAGGCAAGCAGATCAAGGATCCGTTCCTGAGTGAGGTGGAACGCTGGAGTTACCAAGAACTTCAGGAGCATCAGAAGAAGGTGGTGGATAGAGTGATTATGGCAGTGAAGCTCGACACGAACCGAACCTTTTGAGAGCACGGTTGACATATTCGCCGTGATCGACTAACAAGAAAAGATCTGAGGAGAAAGCTCGCTTAGACGATCCTCGGGACAGCGTAGGAGAGTGTGCATAACTTGCGGGCCTCGATAACTACTTCTATATGCGTAGGGCTTGTATTGGTAACATGCTAACATTGTCATTGTTTGGGTCATTTTTTTAAAGGTTGACAGTGAACAAATTCCAAGTCGGTCTGTAAGACCCGCTTGCTGTTGCGAGAACTTCTGATTACGTCGATTCAGTGTCATTTTGCAGCGTCTGTTGGGATGCGATCTTTTGAAGAGGCGGCCAGATTCCGTTCATTTCGGCATTCACAATCGGCTCAGCAAGCCGCGACTTCGCTCAGAATGTGGGCTCTGTGGCTAACTTTTCTCGCTGCAGCCGTCGTCGCTGTCGTTGCCGATGAAGGCAAGATGACGACAGTGATGATGTACAGGAACAGCTCATGCGGGACCCCGGCTATGACAGTGAGCTTCCGACCACAACTAATTTGCCCGACGCCATCGAACACCTGCACGAACAATGGTATGTTCTACTCGAGTTCCGATTGCTGGGACTACCCTAGCTCGTGGTGGTATCTCCAGTCCGTCTTCAACTGGGAACCGTTCCTTATCGTGGAGAAATTTGATTCAAGTGTGAGCTGGTGCGGGAACAATAACTATCTGGAAGAAAGCAACGCCCATCTTCTCGACGGAAAATGTCACGTGAGCCAGTCGGGAACTACAAGCTCAAGGATCACGCTTGGTGACTCGCTCCTGTTCGCGACATACGATGATCCGTACTGTGACTTCCAGGCATCGGAGACTGAGGTGACGTGGGCAATGGTAAACAGAGGCAATTGCGTTGACGGCTCGACACGCTTTCAGGTCGGAGGCCCAAGTCCGAATATGTCGGTGGTCGCGATCTTTGAGGATGATACCTGCTCCGGAAAACCCGTGAAGCTCACGTTTCAAAAAGGGTTTGGGTGTCTTGGCAACCAAGACCGAGCGAAGTCAGCGTGCAAACCCTATGGCTCTTCACACTACTCCATCTCGAGCTGCGCTGGTGCCTACGCCTACTCCGACTTTGTGTCAGATGCATTTGGCAGCGACTCGCCGTACTTGCTTGTGGAAAAGGCTCCCGACTCCATGTGCGATATTGACAGCGGGGCGGCGTATACTGCAGACGGAACCTGCCACTCCAACCCCGACGATGCCACGAGCTTTCGTGTTGCGCTGACGGCACAGAGCACTGTGGAATTCTCGACCTTTCTCGACCCGGCATGTGTTGTTGTCGACAACAGCACCGTGGTGAGCAAGAGCACGCTCATGTCGTACTCTTGCGTGTGGGATAGCCAATGTGGCGACAAGGATGGCACCAAGGATGGCAGCAACGGGTGCGCATACAGGTACTCGGTGGGTGGGTTAGGCGGTGTGCCAGCGCGGGGCAGGATGACAACGCTTGCTATGTACGGCAACAGCTCGTGCGGGGCACCTGCTATGACAGTTAGCTTTAAGCCACAACTGACCTGCCCAGTTCCATCGAACGAATGCACGGACAATGGTATGTTCTACTCGAGTTCTGATTGCTGGGACTACTTCGAGTCGCGGTGGTCTCTCGATTCCGTCTTTAATTGGGAGTCGTTTCTACACCTTTGCCCGGCCATTGTTGGCCTTTTCCGCAACCAAAGTTGACACAAATTTTGGAGGTAGTTGAAGTTAGCAAAATATTTCCCAAATCATGAAATTCATTTCATTCAAAGTTGCCTAATTCTCAACCAAAGATGGCACTCTTCCTGGGGACTCGCACTTACCGTACCCTGTCACATCCCGTACTGCATGTCCTCCATGCGCAGCGCCGCATTGACGAAGTCACGCGCGTGAAGCTCCATCTTGAGCACCAACTGCTGCGTAATGCAGGGCATTGACACGTGGGCCGCGCGCTCCAGAAGGCGCATGCGCGCCTCCGTCTTCGTGAGCCTCTTGCCTTCGTCGTCCGTCTGGAACCCTGGCTGCAGCATCTCCTCGCGCATGAGCGCCAGGTACTGTTTAATGTGCGACTTAAGCACACTGAAACAGTTCTCGATAGGGTTGCACATTGGACTGTAGGGTCCAAGGCGTAGCAGGACCAGGTCGTCACGGGGCTTCACGAGCACCTCCGTTTGATTGTGCGCTGGCGCGTTATCAAACACGATCACGACCTTCTTGTCCGCATACTCGGACTTGTACACGTCCGACTCCTTGACGACGTCGTATAGGTTCTCGATGAAGTCGGCATTGGTCTGCATCTTAATGCTGCCGCGATGCGTTCGGTACGCCACGACACCGATAGCAGACGACACAGCGCACTGTATCTGCAGGTTCGCCCCTTTGGAGGGCGGCAGCTTCTCGACGGCGCGCTCTCCCTTCTTGGCGCGCCCGCGAGTACGCTTGACGTACAAGTTGTAGTTAGTCTCGTCAAAATACACGACGAGGTTGCCCTCGTTGTGGTGTTTGACGAGCTCCTCGGCGAACTGCTTCCTCTTCTCCTTGTTCTCCTGACTGTTGCACGTGAACGGCTCGATACGAGCCTATGATGACAATTATTGTACAGCAGCGTTAGTTATAAAGAGTCATATATAATGCGTGTAAAAAGCGAGTCTCACCTGCTTCACGGTGTACAGCATGTCGAGCAGGTGGCGGGAGATGGTCGAGGTCGAGAGGTGCACCTGGAAGTCGTCCATGACGAGGTCCTGCATAGTCTTCAGAGCGTACGAGCAGCACTCATTCAGGTAGGACTCGAGCGCCTCCTTGATCGCCGGCGTCACCTTCGCCACCCTTGCGCCACCGCGCGGGAGGTTCTCCACGCGGCCTGAGTTCACCAGGTACTGCGCTGTCGTCCGCGGAAAGCCGTTGTGGCGCGCGACAGCCTGCCAGTCACCCCCGGAGTTGTACGCGTCCAGGACCCTGCGGCGCTCTTCGGGGCTGTGCGCCTTGAGTGAAGCTTGAGAAGGCATCTTTAGGCTTGGTGGTGAGTATGGAAATGAAAGCTTTTAGCGGCGCCTACAGCAACAGGAGTCGTGCTGAAGGACGCAAGGGCAAGTCGAAGCGTTTTACGTAAGCGCCAACATTGGTTGAAGATTAGACGGATTTGCTTGAAATGAATCTGATACTTCAACCAGAATTTTGTCAACTTCAACTACCTCCAAAATTTGTGTCAACTTTGGTTGCGGAAAAAGGCCAACAATGGCCGGGCAAAGGTGTAGTTGTCGAGAAATACGACACAACCAAGGGTTGGTGCGGAAACTACAATTCTTTGGAGGAGAGCAACGCCCATCTTCTCGACGGAAAATGTCACGTGAGCCAGTCGGGAACTACAAGCTCAAGGATCACGCTTGGTGACTCGCTCCTGTTCGCGACATACGATGATCCGTACTGTGACTTCCAGGCATCGGAGACTGAGGTGACGTGGGCAATGGTAAACAGAGGCAATTGCGTTGACGGCTCGACACGCTTTCAGGTCGGAGGCCCAAGTCCGAATATGTCGGTGGTCGCGATCTTTGAGGATGATACCTGCTCCGGAAAACCCGTGAAGCTCACGTTTCAAAAAGGGTTTGGGTGTCTTGGCAACCAAGACCGAGCGAAGTCAGCGTGCAAACCCTATGGCTCTTCACACTACTCCATCTCGAGCTGCGCTGGTGCCTACGCCTACTCCGACTTTGTGTCAGATGCATTTGGCAGCGACTCGCCGTACTTGCTTGTGGAAAAGGCTCCCGACTCCATGTGCGATATTGACAGCGGGGCGGCGTATACTGCAGACGGAACCTGCCACTCCAACCCCGACGATGCCACGAGCTTTCGTGTTGCGCTGACGGCACAGAGCACTGTGGAATTCTCGACCTTTCTCGACCCGGCATGTGTTGTTGTCGACAACAGCACCGTGGTGAGCAAGAGCACGCTCATGTCGTACTCTTGCGTGTGGGATAGCCAATGTGGCGACAAGGATGGCACCAAGGATGGCAGCAACGGGTGCGCGTACAGGTACTCGGTTGGTATGGGCGGTGCTGCGGCTTCAAAGTCGAAAAGCGTTGTTGTGGGATATTACGATACGTTTTGCGGGGGAGGTCCTCTGCAACTCGTTGAAACGAGCCGGTTATCTTGTGAAGCTTCAGAATGTTCTGATGTGGTGGTGGGTCCGAGGAGGTTGTATAAATCGCAAGACTGCGTCGACGATGCTGCTGAATTTGTGGCGGCGAAATTTGGAGGTGTTCCGTATCTGGTAATGGAGAAATACGCCGACGGAACAAACTGCAGTACTCAGAAAAAACGTTTTGGTGTACAATGCGGATGGCAAATGCCACGCCTCCATCACCGATGGAAATTTTTTCAAGATCGTGCCAAGCTTTGGCAACTCGTTGACGATTGCAACCTACCCGACCTCTTCTTGCAGCGACTTTGACGCGGACTACACCACAGTTGGAACGAAGTACATCGATACCGGTGAGTGCTTCGATGGCAACACGAAGTTGTACGCCAACATGACGGCGCTCTCGTTCCCTGCGAAGCCAATTACGATGGATCTGGACTCCATGACCCGCGAGCAGATCATGTTTCCAGACTGGCTGTGGGAGCCGCAACCCCGCCGGATATTCGAAAGCGATTAAGGGGTCTCGTGAGCTTGCTATGCCCAGCGCAAAAATGTCTTTGGAAATAGTATTTCCAGTCAGTATTATTTTCAATATCCCGACATAGTATTTTCATAATGCGTCAACAAATATTACCATTATCACAGATTACTGCGATAGTAGTGCACTCTTTTTTTTTTCCTTAGCCCTTTTCTGTTTCTTAAAAGCCCTTTTAAGGGGTGGAAAAAGAAACAGAAATCTTCAGGAGACGCATTCCCACTCCTCCGCTTCTCTTTCCCTCTTGACCTGCAGCCATGGACCTGTCGGAGATTCCGTTCGACGTGCCCGTCATCCTGCAGTCGCTGTATCAGCGCAAGAATACGAGCAGCTCATACTGCGTCGAGTGCGCGACGACAAAGTGGCCATCCAATGCGCGCGCAATGGCCGCTACCTGCAGGTGCGCGCGTCGGGGGGTGCATCTTCGACCCGAAGTAGCCGGGCGACTGGGAGTTCTTCACCATGGAGACGGACGCCAGCTGCGCGCTCTTCTTCGTGTCGTGCCACGCGGGCAACATCCTCCAATGCGACGACAACTGCGTCGCCAAGTGCGCGAATCACAACCGTCTGCACTGGGAGAGCTGGCGCATCCTGGAGCCCCGCACCGAGACCGCTGCCCCCACGGCCCAAGTGCAGGCTGCTCCGGACCGCCGTGGCGTTCTCGTCGGCAAGGAGCGCCAGGACTTCATCCTCGTGCTCGTCAAGTACGGCAAGTCGCCCGAAGAGATCGACCAGATTGTGTCGCGTCTGTTTGATGCCCCAGCGTCAGCGTCGGCTTCGAACTCGCCCTCGGCGTTCGCTGTTCCAGTCGACAAGGCGTAGACACAGAGCAGCATCAAACACAGAACGGGTCTTGCATGTTTAGTGAAGCGCTGTGTGCCATTCGTTATCATTTTCACTCCTCTAGCCTTCACCTTAACACTGCTAGCACACTCTTTCACATCCGCTAACATTCATCACCCTCGATGCGGGCTTGTCACATCCTAGGGCAAGAAGAAGCAAAACTTCTTGAAAGTCTCATCGTCTTTATTGATCCATATGCAAGAAAGCTAGCTGCATGTTGCCTTCATACGCATCACCTTCGCTGCGGGCTTGTCCTCAAAAATGCTACCCCTGAAACTCAGGGGGATCTCTGCCACTCCTATTGAAGCGCAACAAAACTAGCCACTTCCTCTATCGACGCATCAAAGTTTGCCTTCCACCGTCATTGACAGTAGACGCGTGTTTAAAGGAGGCACACTTACATCGATAAGCTGTGGCAAGCATGATAGCGAGAAAAACTAATCAACGCAATTCAATCTGAAAAAAATATGAAAGATCTTTTCAGATTGGCTGAAGAAAATCCTACAGACTAGCTCACTCTGCAATTTCACACTTGGGGGGATGGAGCTAATACAGTCGTGGTTCTTTGGTCCGGCCCCAGACAAGGTCATCACATACGTGGTAGCGGGAAGCGAGCATGTTGGCCGCTTGACGCTTAACGGTGCCAAGCGTGTTTGGGGACTTCGAGACGCTATAATCAAGAACGAGCACTTTTTGAGCGATCCACGAGCATTCAAGCTCTACAAAGCGAAGCGTAGCGACGGCACTTGGCTACGTGAACTCGACACGGGCATCAAGTACATGAAGAAGGAAGGGAGAATCCATGAACAAGTTCGGAAGATGATGAGCGCAGCCAATAGGATGGACGAATCTCACCGAATCGACGATGTCTGGTACACTTTTCCGGACAGCGGCAAAGAGTGCGAAGGGGATGTTCACGTGATACTGGATGTCCCTCCTAGAGCCAAGTGTGTACTTCGTGCTATCGCCTGTTCTGGTACGTTGATATCTTCTTGATGTTATTATTATGTCTTATTGGCGCTAACCCAGTGCATGTACGTACCCTGTTCAACAGAAAACGCGTGCGATGTTGCCCGTTTGCGTGTGAACGTCTGCATTGGTGAGGCCTTTTTCATGGCCATCGCTTTCGGCTGCCTTGGGTATGCGGTTATCGGGGAGGTGCCTTCTCTACATGAGGATTCGATCGTCGATATCGGCACTCTCAAAGCTTGGGTCGGTGATTGTCTGGGAAATCACCAAACGGTTTCGGCGATCGGGTGTATATCTTTCGGCCTGGGCGCCGCCATCTCTGGAGTTAATGCTTACCTGGGGTCGTGCCAAGCACACTGGGAGAGGGAGAACTTGAAGGCCGCGATCAGTGCGAATCTTTGAGCATTTTCATTGAGCAGGTCGAGCATTTTACGGATTTTCTAACCAACATTGAACTAGGCTAACCAAGCAGAACGTTTAAACGCGCTGTGTTGCCATTTACGTTGAATTAACCTCGAACCGACCTTCACATAGTTCGAAGACCGTGACTATTTTGCAACGGGGCCACATCAATCGTTGGCAGGAGGCGACCGATTGATTGAAATGGATTGGATATGGGATATCAACTTTCCTCCATCTTAAATTCAAAGAAAGTGGCGCAAGCCTAGACCATTCGCCATCTTGCAACCATGTCGAGCCTCGAGCCGCTCGATGCAAATGTGCTCCCGCTGAACATGCCACTGCTCTTAATGACGGCTGAAGGCAGCCTTCTTAAAGGCAATTCTACGGTTGCTTGGGTTGAGCTTCAACAAGGTCGAGAAGGAGCTGTGGAGATTCGCAGGTCTGGCACCCCCAGGATTTTGACCCGTACATTTCGCTGGGGCCAGGACGTCCCCTCTATTGAATTGGACACTTTCTCAACCCCAGGTGAGATGGCGGTTTTCAAGGGCCGCCACAATAAATGTTGTCTGGGGATCCCGACGACGCAAGGCGTGGATTGTGCAATCGCTTACAAAGGCAAATGGCAGGAGTGGCAATTGCTGAAACCCGTTTTCCCTCCCAGTTTACTCCTCGAGGATTTAGCCGTTGTCGCTCGTTTGGACGCAACTGCGCGCAGACATTTCACCTTGTTCCTTTTAGAGGCGGGAAATTCATGCGACACAGTTATCGAGATTTTGAGGCTCCTGTATGGCACGCCCCAAGCATTTCGTGGCGAGTTGTTGAGCGTCCCGGAGCGGCAAGAGCAGGCGCTGCTGAAGTTGATACATCCGTCCGCGTCGATTGAGAGCATTCGCGCAATGATGACACTAGTGTACCGCACAATCGTGCCACTTCCCACGATCAAGAGTGAACAAGCAACGGTGGACGCAAAATGTGCTGCTGATGATGAAAGCGATCACTATGTCAAAGTCGAGCATTCTAGCGCGAATTTTACCGACATCGAAGCGATTCCACTGAGCTCGCCTCTCATTATGGTTTCTTCGACTGGATCCACGTTGAACATGCCTGAAGTGGGTTCGTGCTTCGTTGAATTGGCCGATGGCGGCGATGGTCTCGTTACAATCCACAGCGTCGCCGACAAGACCACGTGTTTCGTTCTCAATGCGTACCGGCACTGCGTATTCGGGAGTGTGGACGTTGCGATAAAATTCAAGATGAAGCTGTCGACAACCGGTCGACTGCTGTTGGTGGAGCATTTATCTGGCTGCGTGCTCGAAACGGAGAGTCGAGGCGAGAAGAACCTCGTGATATGCAAGAACTTGTATTCGACAGAGTCCCAGTCGTGGCTTCTGTTCACTACGCAGAGTCTGGCTCCTAGCAGCACAGCATTGGGTTTGAAGAGGTCGGTGACTTCACCTGACGCGCGACGTCAGTTGATCATGGAGCTGGCACTTGCTAAGAAATCAAGCAGTGACGTTGCTGGGGCCTTGAAGCTGCTATATGGATCCAGCGGGCCGGCCGACTCTCCTAATGTGACGGATGCGATGCGGGTCGAGCGCTTGCGCCAGATACTGGAGCTGCACTGTGGTAAAGTGCCGACGCGGATGATTGGTGAATTTCTCTTTATGCTCTACGGGACGTCTGCTCCGCTATAAAACGTGGAGCGCTCTTTCTGGAGTGATACGATGCATTTAGCAGTATTCCACCCAAATACATGCAGTTCACTTTACACTTACATTGCCGTATTGAGTTGAGGCAGAGCCTTCTACCATAGTCTAGCAACATTTTACTGACTTCTGTCAGAACGTCCAAAATGCTATTCGTCAGGCAGACTACATGTAGAACGATCCCTCGGGTCAAAAACGTCAAGTCTAAAGTACTTAAGGTACGTAAGTAGTTAAGTTTCTAATCGAGGCGGAGATGAAGCTTCCGGCACCTACAGCTACGGCGACAGCGAAGAAATCCACCGCTGAGGCAGTGGCCCACATCAAGGGTATCCTCTCAACGCAAGTCAGACTCACGGAGGACGACGTCAACGACCTGGTCGCGTTAATAGAAAATCGTCTCGGCGTTGATGACGTTGCGGGGACACCTGCTAGCGACTGGTTCCCCGAGAAAATGGAGGATCTGTTGGTGACGGATGTGGAGGGCGAAGAATTCCCGTTCAAATATCTCAAGATGAAGAAGATGCCACCTCTAGCGCATCCAGACGTCTCACTAAACATTTTGGAGAGGCGCTGCGATCGGATCATTTTTGACGGGCTGATGGAGGAGGTGAAGCAGTCACTTGGGCATGAAGCCAAGACCTTGGTCGTGGAGGGAGATCCGGGGGTTGGAAAGAGCCGATTTTTCGTCTACTGTGCCTTTCGCTTGATTCGCGGTCTTGTGGACGACGAAATGAAGGCGCGCAAGTACACCTTGGTGCTCAACTTCGGAAAGAATTTCCTCACCTATGGAGAGAAAATGCATTCATGAGAAGGACCGAGGGTGAGGTTGAGAAGCTCACACGCAGCACGCATGTCTTGCGCCTAGTCGAAGCCAACTCGTCCATGCTTGTGGGCTGGAACGGCGTATCGATTCTTTTCACTTCACCTGGGCTTGCCCAACTTAAGGAGTTTAAGAAAGGGACGAATTGTAAGTCATTCATCTCCCCCATGTGGGAACTGACTGAGCTTCGAGCTTGCAATGCGACCAAGGATGAAGCGCACCGACTGGCAGATGATGAGCTGGAGTCCAGGTTTGTGAAGTGGGGCGGAAATCCAAGATTTGTTTTTGACGAAACCCCCGGTAAGGTCGACGCGATGATTAACTCGGCGATTGCATCTTTTTGCGCGCAAAGTGTTACTTACTACTCGAGCAAGAGCAATCCTCTACAGTCCAGCACGTATAGCCCCTTTGTGGTTGCTATGGTCCCCACGTCGCCTGATTATCGAACGTTTTACGAGTTGGAGTTTGTTTCGAAGGTTGTCGCGACCAAAATTATTGAACGTGTCAGTGAAAAAATGCTGAAGTTGTTCGTCAGATTTGCACTTGACAGCGAGGAGAGCAACAACTTTGCAGTTGGCAACAAGGAGCGCGACATTGCAGCGTCATTCCGAGCCCAACTATACGAAGTGTTTGCTCACGGCTGGTTTATCGAGCGCGGAATCGCTGGAGTTGACGGAGGAAAGAAGGCAGCGCAAAGAACGAGGTCGATCGTGTTGCGGCACTTGACGAACTGCTTGAACCCATACCCGACCCCAAACATGAAGAAGAAGCTGCATCCCTGTTTGAAAATCTACTCTCCTGGCCGAGCTCTGAAGGCGGCACCACCAAGGAAGCTCCAGTCAGCAATATCCCGGTATTGCCAGACCCCAGATCCATGACAAGCGGTAAACGGAAATACGCACAGGATTCCGTTAGCCTGACAGAGCTTTTGAGCCGGAAAAGCAGACGTGTCGGGCAAATGTTCAACGACGCCGCAGAGAGAAGTGTATGCCACGAGCCAGAAGTTCCAGGTCAATTGGACATTCCCGAAGTTCTGAAGGCTGAGTGGTTTGATGCCCTCGCTGACGTCGACCCGACCGATGCGTGGACGTACTATCGTTCGAGGTCGCGTATATACGCTGTAGATGCGTTGATTGTGGAGCTCACACCTGGGTCTGAGAGATACGCTGGCAAGTGCCATGGTCTTAAAATGACGTGGAGTGGGAAGGTCAATTTAAACGCAAATGCCGTGGCTAAGGTGGCGAGTTGGGCAAAGTCGCGCGATTACCAGTTCGCTCTCGTGTTTGTGATCCCGGCGAAACTAGCGTCTGACACGAAGTGGCGAACTGCTCAGACGCTTCAAGGCGCAGAACATAAGAAAAGCGGAGTGCCTCAGCTGGTCACCGTTCTTGACCCCTACTGCGAGTTTAGACCAAGTGCAGGGGTGACCGGGTACTAAAAGTGGGTATGACGACACACGCCGATGGTGTTTGCGTGCCCGCAGTCTTTCGATCTATAGGGATCTTTAATCTAATAAGTAAATTCACAACAAGATGCATGGGGCAAAGGATTTCTCCTGTTTTTTTTTACTTCTTCTTCACAAAGTTGATTGGCGTCAATTAATCGAGGATGTGACTGACTGCGACACCATTCAACTTTTTGTGCCGACTTGTCACTATGTCATATCTCGAGCATCTCGATATCGATGCGCTCCCTTTGAACACGCCGCTGGTCCCCATGACGGCTGAAGGGAGCCTTCTTACAGACCGACCTCGATGCGATTCCACTAAACTCGCCTCTGGTCATGATTTCGTCGACTGGACCCACATTAAACATACCGAAAATGGGTTCTTGCTTTGCTTTGCTGAGCTCACGCTGCAGCGACGAGATCTGCTGACAATCCGCAGTGCTAACGACAAGACCAAGTGTCTGGTACACGGCAGTGCGTGTTTAAGGGTGCGAATTGTGCGCTGAAATTCAAGACGAGGCTGTCTTCAGCTGGTCGACTGGTGTTGGTGGAGCATTCAACAGGGTGCGTTCTTGAAACGGAGGATTCAAGGTCAAACGGAACTCGTCATATGCAGAGATTTGTATATGACGGAGACGCAGTCGTGGAAATGTGTTCAGTGCTTACAACATAGGCTCGAATGGAACGATTCTAACAACGTCGCCCAGAGCAGATACTGGAACTGTTTTGGCGAAGCGTGTCGACGCAGATGACTGGCACTTTTCTGGAGATGATGGCCTCCACTGCAACAAGTGGTGCATTGTCTAAAAGGTAGGAGCTTCTTGGTGACTCAGTGAGCGTAACCTGGAGCGGTGGCGTTCATTCGCCTGGTGTATGTCGTGCACACATCCAGTGATTTTCATACGCCAACTTATATAATACATATATAATTCTTCATGCATGTTTGTCGGGCCGACAGCGAAGTTCTGGTGGTCTTTGCCGACAATATCGGCAAAGACCACCCTGGACTGTACTACATGTAGTAGTAGGAATATCAGACCTCTATAGTGTAATCAGCAGAATTTTCGAGTGGTTGGTAGTTGTCATGACCCTCTCTTTCGAAAACTAATGAACTGTTCCAAGAAACTGTTGTGAAAATAATTTGAGAAAGAGGAGTAAGTGAATTATTCACTCTGTGATTGAAGGATAGAAGGGGTTTGATGAGATGTCAAAGAATGACATGTGGCCGATCGAGAATCGTGTCGTCAATCTTTGCCGTTTTCAACGTCATTCATCTTTTTGCGACGCCTAGCTACCATGTCGAGTCTCGAACAACTCGATATCAACGTTCTCCCGCTGAACACACCGCTGCTCCTGCTGACTACCGAGGGCGTCCTGCTAAAAGACCGTTCCATGTTCCCACTGATTGAGCTTCGGCCAGCACAAGGGGGAGTGGTGGAGATTCGCAGGTCTGGTAGTCCCAGGCGTTTTACCAGGAGCAGTTTCGACGCCGAGTACACCGCTGCTGAATTCACGCCGTTGTTAGCTCCAAATGGGACCGTTGTCTTTAATTTAAGCGTAGTACAAAAGGATGTCTGACCACGTCAGCTCCCGGACCAAACCAAGGTGTCCATTCAAGCGTCGACTATGAAGGCAAATGGCAGGAGTGGCAATTGCTGAAACCGGTTCCACCTGCTGGCTTACGCATCAACGATTTAGCCGCGGCGTCTCTTTCGGATTCCAACGCGCGCAGGCAGCTCGTCTGGTAGGCTGGGAACTCAAGCGAGACAGTTGCCGAGATACTGAAGCTCTTATATGGCTCAGCACAAGTGCAAGGCGTCGACATTAAGTCGGATTTACACGTCGCTGAGCATCAAGAGCAGGCGCTGCTGAAGCTGATCAAGCCATATTCGTCCATTGAGTGCATCCGCGCTAAGATGGCGCTAGTGCACGCAATTAACGTGGCGTCTCCCTCCGAACACCCAGCAGCTACCACGATCAAGAGTGAACATGCAACGGTGGACGCACAATATGCTGCTAATGGTGACAGCCCGTCCGAGTATGGGGACCAATATGTCCAAGTGGACCACCCAAGCGAGAAACTCGCCGACTTCGACGCGATTCCAGCAATCTCGCCTCTGGTTATGGTTTCTTTGACTGGATCCACGCTCAACACGTCGGAGACGGGCTCTTGCTTCGTTGAGCTGAACTGCGACAAGGACGACGGTCTGGTTACAATCCACAGCGCCGACGACAAGACCAAGTGTTTGGTGCTGAATGCGTGTCTGCAGTGTGAGTTCGGGGGCGCGGACGATGCGCTCAAGTTCAAGATGGAGCCGTCTGCAACCGGTCGACTGCTGCTAGTGGAACATTTGAGTGGATGCGTCCTTGAAATGGAGAAGCAAGGCGAGAAGGACCTTGTGGTGTGCAGGAACTTGTATTCGACGGAGATGCAGTCGTGGCTGTTGTTCACTCCGCACACTCTCGCTCCAAGCCTTACGCCATCGACACTGCAGAAGCCCAAGTATTCAAACGATGCGCGACGCCAGTTGATCATGGAGCTGGCGCTGGCTAGGAACTCGAGTAGTGAGGTTGGCGAGGCGGTGCAGCTACTGTACGGATCTACTCTGCCGGCCGACACCCGTGAGGCGACGAACGCGATGCGGGTCGAGCGTTTGCAGCAAATACTGACGCTGTTGTGTGGAAAGGTGCCGACGCAGACGATTGGCGATTTTCTGTGGATGATGTACGGGACGTCTGCTCCGCTATGAGGTGAAGGCTGAAAACTTGGTGGCTCGGCTTCTGGAGGATAACCGCGGATTGGTGATTTTATAACGCAGCATACATGTAGTTCTCATTTCTTAGCCAGCAAGCCTCTGCTTCAGCTCGCACGCTCGATTGGAGCATTTCCTTCATTTTGAGAACTGACAGTCTCTTCTTCTTCAAATTCTTTTTGTATTCTCTTCACTCTGCGATTGGTCAAGTCGTGATTAACGGACCCTGATTGGTTTATCGCTAGGTGAAGCAAAAATTTTGTTTGCACTCGCTAACTTTGACGGTGGGCGAGCGCAATGGAGCGTCTGCAGCAGGAGCTGGCGGCGCTGCCAGGACTCGAGCAGTTGGTGCGGTACTTCTCCTCCTCCTCCTCTCTATGCAGTAAAGACTAAATGTAGCCATATCGTTCACTCTCTGACCTGTTTGTTCTCCTCCTAATGCAGACGGACTCGCAGCTGCGCGCTCTGCCGTGGCGGGTCAAGGAGCAGGCGCTGCTGGCGCTCTTCCGAGAGGTGGCAATAAGAAGACTCGCAGCTAATAAGGAGGTCCTCTCCAATACAGTGACTGACTGAGAGGGTGTGTGTGTGTGTTTGAACGACTGCAGCAAGCGTCGTCCGCGTCCGTGGCGCAGGAGCTGCAGCGTCGTAGCAGAGACCGACTGGAGCGCAAGGCCGACAAACTGCTGGACGACGGGTGCGTTACTTAATTAACGGGAGCTGGGTGAGTCGATAACGAGCAGGACTCTGACGATGCTGGGTGGTGAATAGAGATGCAGCTGTGGCGAGGAGGAAGGAAGAGAGCTTTCGAGCAGATTTCATGCAGGCGGCGGCGGCGGAGCTGGCGGTGAGTCAGTCGCTCTGTTTGTAGGTGTATCAAGTGGAGAGGAAGGACTCATATGGTCAAGTGGCTGTTGTTGTGGTTGATTGCAGCGACTGGGGGCGCCGGCGCTCATCTCGTGGCAGAAGCTGCTGTTCGACAGCGAGTGCTGCTATCAGGCGTTCCGACTGCTGCTCACGCGCATTAAGTCGTCAAAGAGGAGCGGGTCCAGTGGGGTGACCACCAACAGCTCGTCGCTGCTGGCTGCCAGGTACGCTGCGGGGGGCTCGAGACAGGGAGAAAGAGGTCGGCGTGGCGGGGACAATAACAACGAGGAGGGCAACGACAAGGACGGGGGTGACGACGACAGTATTGCGGACGATTCGTACGATGGCTCGGAAGGACGGACCAGGTTCCCTCCCTTGAAGCCAAGTCACGGCTCCCTCACTCGTGTGTCTACCACGCGGAGGAAGGAGAACAGCGCTACGTCCCGCTCTACCTCTGGAGGGAAGTTAGACTGGAACTTTGATACGACAGTCGACACACCGCCGGAGGAAGACTCTACCGATGAACTCAGCGTGCGTGGGCCCACTGAGAAGCTGACGCGGTCGACTCGAGCCACCAGCCGCCACACAGCGGGAGCTGGCATCTCGATCGAGCGGACTGTGCCCACCAAGCAACCGTCGTACTTTGCCTCCAAGTTCAAGAAGAACCAGGTGCAGGCGCTGCAAGAGGAGAATGCAGCGCTGACGAAGGAGAACGCCAAGTTGCGCGAGGAGATCAAGCAGCTGGAGGCGCTGAACGCGGTGCTGCAGGGTGACAGTTCCAACAACAGGCTGCTCGAAGAAGGCCATCCAGACTCGATGCAGTTCGCTCAGCGGCGGATGAGGCTGCTCCAGGCGCAAAACATGCAGCTCCAGCGTCAAATCAGCCTCCTACAGGACGCAGTGCAGGCCCAGGCGAACGCGGAGACGAATCTTCTGTCCGCACTGAACCACTGGCGAGGCGTGATCGATGCTGGACGAGAAGAGGCGAAAGCTGCGGGAGCGGACCAGAATGCGGTCGATACCCCAGCCAGACCCGAGCAGTCTGGGGCTCAGCGGCCAATCAAGTGGATGCTGGCGGTTCCAGACAAGCTCATGGACGAGCTTAAGCGCGTGGAAGGACAGATCCGAGGCGCGGCGAACACCGCCAACGCCTGCTACGAGACGAAGCTTCGTGTGAGCAAGTTGTCGGCGTCGTTCTTACGCGACGGCGACACGACGGTCAAGCTGAGCGAGATCTACGGCCGAGAGCCGTCCAGTCTGGCTCACCTACGGGTCGACAGGGTGAAGCAGCTCGAAGAAGCGCTGGCGAGTGTTGCGGTAGAGCTGGACCAACTGAGTGCGCGAGTCCTGGAACGGTTTGCCCCTAAGGCCTCAACCACCGACTCAGTTTGGTCGAACGCGTATGAGCTGAGCAGACGCGTCCGTGAGTTGCTCCTCGAAGTCGGCGCCTTCGGTGCCGTCGTCTGCACTCCGGCGACAAGAGTTTCAGGCTCACAAAGCGATGTTGCAACGAAAGACGGTGAGTGGATTACAGCAGTCGACGTCATGAAGGCTCTGTCGTCGACGACTCGAGCGGTAAAGGGTCCAGGAGGGGCGAAGGAGCGCGAGAAGCAAGCAAAGGTGATGCTGAAGCAGCTCCATGCGAGATACTCGGCCATGGACAACAATGCAGCGGTCTGCAAACGAGAAGCAGAGTACTGGCGGACGGCTTGGCAAACCCAAGACGACTTGCTGCGGAGGTTGGTGAAGCGTGTGCGTCATCTTGGCCAGAAGAAGGTGGAGTGGTGCCAGCACTATCTACTGGCGCCTATGAACAACCTGGCCGAAGTGTTTGGGTCGTTCCAGCAGTGCTACGACGAGAACAGCACGCGACAGAATCCGTACCTGCCGCTGCTGGTGGAGACTTTGAGTATGGAGCACCCGATGCTGCAGGAAGCACTGCACCAATGGCTCGAGTATACGCGCAGTGTTCAAGTAAAAATGGATGAATTAGTGGCAGACTACGAGGCCAACCGACTTGTTCTCGCGTCTTCAGCTGCTACACCGAGATCGCGATCAGCTCCTGAGTACGACGAAAGTACGCTGCCTTGTGACAGTGAGCAAGTGCTTCTCCACTGAGTGCGAGCCTGGTTTTCTGTTTGGCTGCTGCTCCACACTTACGGCTTCTCAGTCGGAATGGTGCACAGCAAGGAAGACATCGAGGCCGAGGCAGACGCTACTCGCGTATCTAACGACCATCTTCAAAATGAAGCTCTTCTTCGTCTGTCGGCCACGCGAGGAAAGTGTTGCAGTGCGACGAAGCCAAGTGCGCGAACCAAAACCGTTGAGCCTGGGAAGCTTGGACCGACTGCCAGCAAAATTCGTCGCCGCGGTCCATACTTCCCAGTGATGCCGTCCGTACAGTATCGGCTCCAGCTGCCACAGCGCTCACACTTTGGGAAGAAAGGCGCACGATGGCCGTAAAGCGCCTCCGCGAACCAGGAGAACAAGCAAGCTGCAACTCATGGACTAGATGTGAAGCCTTCACTGGATCTCGAGTGCCATGTCCTTGAGTCTTCGAGCCACAAACAAACGTGCAGGTCCCCATCGTGGGCGGACTCGATGGCGATTTTGTAGTCATTTATGTGATGGAGGGTGAGCTACTCGTAATGGTCGCAGTTATCTACCAGACACCGAGCGATAAAGTTCGACGTGCTATTTGTACCTATTCAATCATTGCATTTCACATTCGCCAGCTTCGAGCCATGGCGCCGCTGTTAATGTTGGTTTGAGGCTAGATCAATGATAATGACGACACAACTTGTTTAATTTTTCTGCTTGACCCGCCTAGTTCAAATGTTGGTTGGAAGATGTGTAAAAGGTTTGGCCTGCCTCACTTGGCGATAGAAAAAAATGCTCAAAGATTCGCACTGTTCGCGGCCTTCAAGTCCTCCCTCTCCCAGTGTGTTTGGCACGACTTCAGGTAAGCATTAACTCCAGAGGCGGCAACACCCAGGCCGAAAGAAATACACACGATCGCCGAAACCGTTTGGTGATATTCCAGACAATCAATCACCGACTCCAAGCTTTGAGAGTGCCCATAGTGAGGATAGAATCCCCTTGTATGAAGGCACCTCCTCAATAGCCGCATACCCGAGGCAGCTGAAAGCGATGACCCTGAAGAAGATTTCTCCCATGCAGACGATCACACACACTACATCGCGCGCATTTTCTGTTGAACACGGTAAATGCACACTGGGTTAGCGCCAATAAGCATAATAATAACATCAAGGACATATCAACGTACCAGAACAGGCGATAGCACGAAGTACACACTTGGCTCTAGGAGGGACATCCAGTATCACGTGAATATCCTCTTCACACTCTGCCGCTATCCGGGAAAGCATAGCGGGTATCGTCGACTCGGTGGGATTCGTCCATCCTATTGGCTGCGCTCATCATGTTGCGAACTTGTTCATGGATTCTCCCTTCCTTCTTCATGCACTTGATGCCCGCGCCGAGTTCACGTAGCCAAGTGCCGTCGCTACGCTTCGCTTTGTAGAGCTTGAATGCTCGCGGATCGCTCAAAAAGTTCTCGTTCTTGATTATAGCGTCTCGAAGTCCCCAAACACGCTTGGCACCGTTAAGCGTCACGCGGCCAACATGCTCGCTTCCCGCTACCACGCATGTGATGACCTTGTCTGGGGCCACACCTAACAGATACTCTAATCAATGACGGTGTTTGTGAAGGAAGTGACGCTTTTTGTTGCGCTTCAATAAGCGCGAGGGGGAAATCCCCGAGGGTTGGACCGGTAGCATTTTCGAGGACGAGTTTGCATCTGATGAATTTGGCGGTTGTCAACTCCTAGTGGAATTGTTGTCTTCGAGGTGATGAATGCTTGAGGATAGCAACAGACCATCGTTTTGATTGTAACAGTGCGTATGAAGGCAACATGCAGCTAGCTTTCTTGCATTTGGATAATAAATGGTGAGAATATTAAGGGCAAGAGCAACACGCTCAATATGAAGCACGAAAGTGTGTGCCACCAATGCTAAGGTGAAAGCTAGATGAATGAAAAGGATAACGAACGGCACACAGCGCTCCACTAAACATGCAAGACCCGTTCTGTGTTTGATGCTCCTCTGTGTCTACGCCTTGTCGACTGGAACAGCGAACGCCGAGGGCGAGTTCGAAGCCGACGCTGACGCTGGGGCATCAAACAGACGCGACACAATCTGGTCGATCTCTTCGGGCGACTTGCCGTACTTGACGAGCACGAGGATGAAGTCCTGGCGCTCCTTGCCGACGAGAACGTCACGTCGGTCCGGAGCAGCCTGCACTTGGGCCGCGGGGCAGCGGCCACGGTGCGGGGCTCCAGGATGCGCCAGCTCTCCCAGTGCAGACGGAACGCAGCAGTCGTCGCACTGCGTGTGGCACGACACGAAGAAGAGCGCGCAGCTGGCGTCCGCCTCCATGGTGAAGAGCTCCCAGTCACCAGATAGGATTAATTAACTCACCTTTGACCGCCATTGATAAACTCAATCCGCACGCTCCACGGGTATCTCTGCCGCAATGTATCACCACTATGGGCACAACCGATTTTAGAGCTAAATCAATAAAACGAATCTCAACACGACGAATTTGCAAATGCTCTTGAAAAGTCTAAAACACTCGGTCAATCCACATCACATTGACCACATTGACCTAAGACATGTTACCGGTTCATCACCGGTGTCAGTTGGGCTGGGGGGACTAACGTGCTTAGTATAACCGTGCAGTGCACAATCCTTCTCAATTTAGATTTTCGTCTTCGAAACAGGGAGATGAAGGACGAACCTGACGTGGAGCTTTGCTGCGGAGTTTTCGAGCAGGGAAGCTTGTTCTCTACAGTTGTCGAGCGGGGCGTAAAAGTGGAAAAGCTTCGCGATGCAATTGCTCGCGTGGTTGGTGTTCAATCGCATCTCCTGACCCTCCGTTTGGCGTGGAAGGAGCCGGGGGGATGGCTGAAAAACAGCGATGGCCTTAAATCCAGCTTGATGAGCGGAGTTGACACGACGTACGCAGAGATGAGTCCCCTATGCCGTCTTTTTCGTGGAGATCATGGGGGCAATGGGTACTTTTCATCGGACTTCACGCCTGGCGATGAGGAGGTTCACGTATTGGTGGAGCTTCCGCCGTCGGCAACACTTCGTCCTTCCGATCCTGGAGCTGTTGCTGCGACGACGAAGAAGCCAGTCGTTGAGGTGGCGGCTGATATCCTATCGACGTACGAGGTCAGCGAATTTAGCGAACTGGTCGCGATACTGGAAAGGCATCTCAGTTCGGGTGATACACCGGCCAGCGACTGGTTTCCAGAGCAAATGGACAACCTCTCCGTGACAGAAATGGAGGGCGAAGAAACCTCGTACAAGTACCTCAAGATGACGGGCTTTCCACCACTTGCGCACCCAGATAAAACCTCACTGAAGATTTTGGAGAGGTCTTGTTATCGAACCATTTTCGATGGGCTGATGGAAGAGGTCAAGCAGTCGCTCGGGCGTCACGACAAGAACCTGGTGGTGGAGGGCAATCCCGGCACTGGGAAGAGCCGATTTTACGTCTACTGCGCGTTTCGATTGATTCGTGGGCTTGTGGATGAGGACATGACGGCGCGCAACTACACTTTGGTGCTCAATTTCGGAGATAGATACCTCGTGTACTCATGGAATGAGAAGGTTTTCAGAAGCATTAAAGGCAAGGCGGTGCTGCAGCTTCAAGACAGTGCTGATGTCCTGCGCTTAGTGGAAGCTAGATCGTCGTCGCTTGTTGGCTGGAACGGCGTGTCGATCCTTTTTACGTCGCCGGCGCTGGACGAACTCAGCACCTACACGAAAGACCTGAACTCGAAGTCGTTCATCTCCCCTACGTGGGCACTGGCTGAGCTCCGCGCGTGTAATTCGATCTTGGATGAAGAACAAAGGCTGCCAGATGACGAGGTGGAGTCCAGGTATGCAAAGTGGGGCGGGAATCCGAGATTCATTTTTGGCGAGAGTCAGGTTAGAGGTGAACGCAAAGGTTGCGTCGGCAATTGAGTCTTTTGAGTCTTTCGTTGCTCAAGATGTACTTGTGGTACTTGAACAGGGATGATTCGGTGAGAGCTGACAAGTGCAGTCGTTGTGTCGTAGCTATAGTCCCCACCTCCCCTGATTTTCGAACCTGTTACGAGTTGGAGGTTGTCTCGAAGTTTGTCGCAGCCAAAATTATCGAGTGTGCGAGTGCTATTGAGGTTGGTTAACTTTGTTCTTGACAATGAGGAAAAAATGTTGGTGCATCACTCCGCGGTCAATTATACGAAATGTTTGCTCACCGCTGGTTCTCAAAGCGTGGATGCATTGTCGCCGATGAAGAAAAACATGCAACACAGAGCACGAGGTCGGTCAAGTTATGCGTACTTAATCCCCCCCCCCGTTATTTAAGCGCGCCCCTCTCATGAAGATGATGCCGCACTGGAAGCTACAGAAAAAGCTCAAGCGAAAAGCGTCCAAGAAAAACCGCGCCGGACGACGTATCAACCAAGCACCATCAAGCGCAACAAAGAAAAGTGGTGGCAAACCCTTTTACATGTACTTCGGTTCGACGTTATCACAATCATACCCGTCAAACCGAACAATTTTACCGGCAGGGCTACGTAGTAGCCTGTAGGGCACCACCAGCTTTAATTCGTTCAAAATATGTCGACTGAGTTACAGGCAACATTTGCGGTACTACCCATGACACCTTAGGCAACCTTCGCCCAACTCACTGCCCGCCGTGGGGCTCGACGTGCGTTAGGTCGAGTCACTCACAGGCCGCGATGAAGCTACAGATGCCGCTGCGGGTCTTAGCCGGCGGCTTGAACGTCCGTGTTGCGAGAGGGGAGCGCCTGAGCACTCAGCCGCACATCACGGACACTCTCACGCCTGTGACCGACGGTGTTGATATCTTTGATGACCTAGACAATGACGATGTCGAGGATACGGTGGCGATTGAGCCACCGCGATAGGACTTCTGCACGTGCTTAATCTATATGGACCCTGGTTTGTGGAATTTATCTTTTGGTGGCAATATTGGCGATCGTGGTGAGGACTCTACAGCACCCTTACGAGCGTGTGCACTGTATTGGTGATGGTCACATAAGCGGAGTTTGTGCCACTGGTGTGGCACGAACTCCGCTTCACTGACTTCAACCATGCTACGAAAGGCTTCCGTACAAGATTCACTTCGACGAGTTTGAGCTTTTGCATAACGAGTTACCAGCCATCATCGCCCGCATTAGGAGTTGGAGACTTTTAAATCTACCACCAGCTTAGCTGCCAATTCTAGGCTACACATAGGTGCTTGATAAGATTATGAAACCCGTGGGGTTATGAA
This sequence comes from Phytophthora vignae f. sp. vignae, assembly GCA_016169955.1. Lineage (NCBI taxonomy): Eukaryota > Oomycota > Peronosporomycetes > Peronosporales > Peronosporaceae > Phytophthora > Phytophthora vignae. Next base: position 1,295,620 of record JABJUM010000009.1, on the reverse strand, counting down.
TTTCTAGTCGCGCGATTCACAAACTTGGCGTGATCTTCGAAAAGTGTTGACCTTGAGTCATAGATTGCTTCTTAGTAAGAAGCAATCTATGACTCAAGGTCAACACTTTTCGAAGATCATGCCACGCGCAGCGCGTGTGGCATGGGGTGAAGTACACCTTCACCTGCAGATCCCCCACCGTAACGACGTCTCCGTCGGTCACAGTCTGGCTCTGGGCTTCCACGGCGTTGCCCGGGCCCCCGACCACCGGAATTTCACGGTTCTCCTTCTCTTGGATGAGCCCGCGGAGGTCGTTGTTGCCCCCCGCGTGGTCCCAGTGCGAGTGCGTGGTCAGGATCGTGGAGATGGTCCTTGGCGCGGGTGTAGACCTTCTCGGCGTCCACGGGATCCACTGCCGCTGCCACACCTAAAGCAACGGGGAAGTGGGTAGGTGGTTAGAGAGGAGAAAGGGATATGGGTGGGTGAATGGGGTGAATGGGGTGGGTGACGGTACGGTTGGAGGGGTCGATGAGCAGGTACGCGTAGTTGTCGGAGAGCACGGGCACGAGCTCCACCTGCATCTGGGTCATTGGGGATGGGATTGAGGAGGACTTGGGGCTTGTCCCGATAGTGAGTGACTTTTTGGGATTGACAAGCATGGAATACTGTAAAAGCGAATCAGAGTGAAGGAACGTTGTAGCTCACTCTGCCGGTGACAACACTTGACTGTACAAATGTACATGCAGTGTTTGATTGAAATGGGAGCGTGACTCATCAGAAATCGCCCTACCAACATGGAAACTGGTCTCTTAGTACCTCTCTGTGGGTGTATAGTACAAGAGAATAGTGCTTGGTAGTCTAGAATCTCGCCGAAGGTAGCGCGGGGTATCATTACCTTGGCCTTAACGCGAAGAGGTTGTATGAAGAACTAGCTGCGTGTATTCAAAGCATCAAATGCCACCATGGGCAGAATGGACGCTACTGCACCATCTTTCGCTCGCCCTGCCGCTCCATAGCCTTCAAAAAGAGCGCTCTGTGCGTTATAGCGGAGCAGACGTCCCGTACAGCATCTCCAGCAAAACACGGATATCTCGCGTTGACACTCTTCCCCAAAACAGTTCCAGATCTGCTGTAGACGCTCGACCCGCACCTCATTCGTGGGAAGCGGGCTGTCTTCTGGAACTGCGGACCCGTACATGAGCTTCAAGACCTCACTAACATATTCAATGCACTTTCCGTTCATTGCAAGCTCCATGATCATCTGACGTCGTGCATCGAGGGAATACTCCGTCTTCTGCACTCCCGACATTGTGAGACCTGTTGGGAGATCGTAAGCTGTAAACAAAAGCCACGACTCAGACTGTGTCGAATGCGGATACCGGCACACCACAAGCTTCGTTCGGCCTTGGATCTCCGTTTCGAGAACACACCCAGACAAATGTTCTATCAGCACCAATCTCCCAGCTGGAGACAGCTTCATCCTGAATTTTAGCGCAAATTCCGCACTACCAAACACGCACTGCCGATATTCGTTCAGAACCAGGTACGTGGTCTTGTCAGCGGCACTTCGAATCGTAACCAGACCCTCGTCCTTGTTATTGATCAGCTCAATGAAGCAAGAACCCGTTTCCGACATGTTCAAGGTGGATCCAATCGAAGAAATCATCACCAGAGGCGAGTTTAACGGAATCGCGTCGAGGTCGGCGAGGACAGGATCGGCTTTGACAAACTGATAGTCACATTCTGCTGATTCCATCTTCGGTTGCTCACTCTTGATCGTAATTGTGCGGTCTTGGTCCGGAAGTGACGGACTTTTGCCGTACAACAGCGCCATTGTGTCCCGAACTCGTTCCAGCGACATGTCCGCGTTAACCAGCCTCAGCACTTGTTCTTGACGCTCCGCGGCACTCAAAGCTGTATTGGAATCGATCAGTGGTTCGGCTGTACCATACAGGAGCTTCAATACTTCGGCAATAGTTTCGCAAAAGTTCCCGCCTTCCAGAAGACACCAGGTTAGCTGCCTGCGCGCAGTCGGATCGGAAAGTGATGCAGCGGCCAAATCCTTGGGGAGTAAACACTCTGGTAGTATTGGCTTCAGCAATAGCCACTCCTGCCATTTGCCTTCATACTCCTTATTACACTCACCACGTTTGATTCGGGCCTCTGTTACTACCCCCAGACAAGTGTCTCTCCAGTAGTTCTTGAAAACGACCGTCCCACTTGGAGTTACCAGTGTCTCGAACAAAAAACTAAGGTTCTTGTCAAAACGGCCCCCTCCGCCAAAATACCTTGGAGATCCAGCCCTGCGAATCTCGATCGCCCCGCCTCTCCTTCCGAGTTGCCGAAGTTCGACAAAAGGAACAGTTTTTTGCGTAAGATTATCTTCCAGAAGATCACCTTCCGCCGTCATCAAGAGCAGCGGTGTGTTCAAAGCCAGCGCGTTGATATCGAGATGCTGGAGACACGGGATGGTGGTAGGTAGGTCGTCGCAAAAAGATGAATGAGGTCGGCCTTGCTGGCAACGTTATAGTGGAGAACGACCAGTTAGTTGCTTACGTTCCTTCGTATAGCTGAGTGACAGTAGTTTATTCTCCTGGGTTAGTGGTGGCTTGGATACTGAAAGCCCTGATTGATGTGCAAGAGACCATTGAGAGGTAATGAGCGAGAGGGTGTCATTTTTTAATATATGCGAGTCAAAACGCTGTGCCTAGCTATTGGATTTGCATTATTCGAGGCGCCTGAATTTTATTTCGCACCTCACTGGAACGTTATATGCGTTGACGCAGAGTTCGCAAGCACGGTAAAAGTGTAACTTGAATGAATTAAATGTATTTGGGGTTAAAATGTGTTAATGCCTCATCACTGTGGCAAGCTTCTGCAGCGGCTCTCCGTATTTTATAGTGGAGAACTCGTCCCGTACATCATCTTCAAAAACTCCCCAATAGTCTGCGTGTTCACTTTCCCTTCAAACAGCCCAAGCATCTGCTGAACGCGCTCGACACGAATCGCATCCGTCGCTTCAGGAGTGTTGGATGGCATAGTTTCAGACCCACACATCAACGTCAAAACCCCACCAACTTCTTCGCTTCGTCTCCTTTCCAGCGCAAGCTCCATGATAAACTGACGTCGCGCATCAGGCGAATACTTCGGCTTCTGCAATCCCGATGGTGCGAGACTTGAAGGAAGAGTGTGCGCAGCGAACAAAAGCCACGACTGCGACTCCGTCGAATACAAGTTTCTGCACACCACAAGACGCGTTCGACCTTGGGCCTCCGTTTCGAGAACACAGCCACTTCAAGACTCCACCAGCACCAGTCGCCCAGATGGAGATAGCTTCTTCTTAAACATAAGCGCCAACTCCTCACTACCGAACACGCACTGCCGGTACGCATTGAGACCAGGCACTTCGACTTGTCGGCGGCACTGTGGATGGTAACTAAGCCATCGTGGTGGGGCTTCAGTTCAACAAAGCCGGAGCCCGTTTCCAGCGTGTCCAACGTGCATCCAGTCGAAGAAACCATAACCAGTGGCGTGTTCAGCGGAATCGCGCCGAAGCCAACGGATTTCAAGCTAGCAGACTCCGTTTCGACGCGTTGATCGCCACTATCTGACGTGCTGTTACCATTAGCGCCCACCGTGGTTTGTTTACTCTTGATCATGGTTGTTGCTGGGTCTCTGGTAGGAAGTGGCAGGTTTGCACCGCTCACTAGCACTTTCATCGCTCGAATTGTTTCCATCGGGGAATACCAATCTATCAGCTTCAGCAGTGCTTGCTCCTGGCGCACCGCGACGCTCAAATTATGCTTAGGATTAACTGTTCCGTACAACAGCTTCACAATCTCGGCGACGGTATCACTTGAGTTTCCGGCTTCCAGAAGACACCAGGTTAGGCGCCAACGCGCAGTTGGATCGGAAAGACCTGCAGTGGCTAAGTCCTTGAGGCAAAAAATGGCGGTGGCTGGTAGAACGCGCTTCAACAAATGCCACTCTTGGTGTCTGCCTTCATAAGCGGTATGAGAATCAACATTTTGGTATTGGCCGTCCGTTGAAACGCTGTCGTGTACCTCCGCCGTCAGGGGTAGGCACGCTGAGACTGTTCGGAGAGAAGGAGGCTCGCAAGGGGTCGAGGGTGGTAGAGTTGACGAGCTTTAGAGAGGATTAACAAGTAGGCTTAAGTAAACTATACAAAAGCTTTCTTGTTGTTGTTGTTGTCTTTAAGACAGGGAAGATTCACGACTGATTCTACATGTCGAGGGTAGGCACGGCCGCCCTCGTTCCTACGGGTGACACCTCTCCTTTTGTACCTCGGAGGACGCTCTGCATGTCCTCCATCCTCGAGTGACAACCCGTCCACGATCACGATCAATACCATAGTTCCACTTGCACGACACCCGTCCTGGGCGGGAACGGAGACCTCCTTGGACCTCTTTCAGTCCCACTCGGACGTACGTCTTGCCTTCACAAATCCAGTAGCTGCTCTGAGTACCCTAAGAGGGGTACCCAGCGTAGGATGTAGCCATATCTCCACTCGAGCTCGGCGCACGGACCCCTGGCACGGGCTCCGTATGCCCGGTCACGGGACATCCTCCCCGACTGCGCGTTCGACGTCCTCGTCGGACGTCCGGGTGTCGAGCGAGCTCCAAACGCAGTAAAGCCGAACGCTCTTCGGCTGCACGCAGTTCAGCTGTGATGGCGGCAGGCGCGCGAGTCGGCACGCCATCATCGATCACCACATCGACGTCGCCTTCGACGTCCTTGAAAGGAGCAGCGTTAGCTCCGTCGCCGTGCAAGCGGCGCAAACTCTCCTTCTCAGCACGTTCTCGATCAGCGGCGCGCGCGCGTAGATCCTTCAGTCCACGCACAATCATAGTCACAGGTGAGAACTCGTCCATCTCGTCCTTGTTTTCGGCGTTCCTCCAGATGTGGATCACGACGCCCACAGTCACGGTCATCACGGTCGCCGGCGGTCCGTAGGGCGTCCAGCCCACCACGCAGTTCACCGCGTTCAGCAATATCGGCGCGATCGCCACGCCGATCTCGCCAAACAACGCGAACTCCATTAGATCGTAGGCGGCCATCGGGCTGAAGCACAGCAACGCCACTGCGAACTTCATCACGAGAAACACGATCCGCAGGCCCTCGAACACGCGCTGCTGACTCTGCACAGCAGCCTCGCGTGTCGCCCTAGCATAGTTAGCCATCGAGGACGCCGTACTCAGGCCGAGATCAGGCAGGTAGGTGTAGAAGGTAGTGTACGCAGCGACCCACCACTTGTGGAGCATGCGTCCGTACTCGCCGTACCTCTCCTCCTGTTCTTCCAGCACGCGGACAGGCACAGCGAACACGGCCCCCCACACTGCGTACGCGTACGACGCTCTACGCAGCTGCCGTAGCTCGCTGTTCAACAGCACGGTGTTGTACTGGCAGAGGCAGGAGTTCCACAGGGAACCGTTGAGGCATGCGACTCGCCAGGCTTGCTCGGCGAACGCCCACCAGACGTTCCGCAGCGGAGTCGACACGACCCAGGCCAAGACGCAGCAAGCACCAGCACAGCAGTAGGCGGGCAGGAGCTCGGCGGGCGCATAGTGCTCCTGCCAGCGAAGGAGCGTAGCCAGCAGGTCTCCCATTCCAGTCCAAAGTGGGAATAAGACGTACTTTCTCAATCCTCACCTCCGTTAGAACGGATCTTGCCGTGGAACGCTCAGTTCTCGTCCCAAGGTCAATTCAGCAGCGCGAATCCATCTTTCAGCTGTACATCAGGTCAATCAGGCAAACTGCCTTCAATCTTGTCGAGCCTTTCTCGGCAAGTTGTCATTCGCAGATTTCTTCTCGAGCGCGCAGATCAAGGCCGGCCAACTCAAGCATCGCCCGGAGTCCTCTCCACCATGAGTGACTCCCACGAGGACATGGCACGCAAGTTCAAGGCGTTCCTCGACCAGCAGGACCCACCCAGCGTGTCTGGAGGCTCAGCCACGCGCGAGCGTCTCGCCCAGGAGGCGTTCTGGGCGACGATGCGGGACGTCCTCGCGATCAACAAGGGCTCCACCGGTCTCGACATTCTCGACAACATCGCGGAGGCAGTGCTCAACGGCGCGGACGACGCAGCGCAGGCCCTGAAAGGCACCATCTCGATCTTGCCGGATCCGTCGACGCAGGAGACGGCGACAGAGGCGGCTCCGCACCCCATCTTCAGCAGCAAGGCCAAGAAGCGTGTCTGCACCGGGCGCGCGGCATCGAGTGGCAAGACAAAGAAGAAATCGCGCCCGTCCATTGAAGATCTCCACCATCTCGATTTCGAGCTTCGCGCGGACACGCCGAAGGACGTCGTCCACGACATCAAGGGTCTCTACGGTCACGCTCGAGCCGTCGGACTCGAGCCTTATCAGCGCGCGTTCCCCTGGGAGAACCGTCACCTGTTCTACGACCCGGAGGCGTATCCCGACGTCTATGAGGCGCACTGGCGCTTCTGGCAGTGGTTCCGGAAAGCGTTCTTCGATTGGGCGTTGCACGTGCCGCTCGTCGACAAGAACGCGCTCGGGCCTCGGCGCAAGAAGAAGATGAATGCAGTTCGCGAGCGTCTCCGGTTAATCAGTCTCTGCATCGAGACATGGGGCTACTACCGCTTCCTGCGGCGGCTGGAAGCGCCCGGGAACAGCGAGTTGATGTGGTGGGGCGGACCTTCGAGCAAGCCGCCACCGACGGGCGAGGCGCGCACTTGTCCCCCAGTGCTGAGTCTCAAGTACCTGTCCAAGAAGGACAAGCCGGCGTACCACCAGCGTATCCGCGACGCGATCAAGCCGTTCAGGATCGACTCGCCACGCTTCGAGTCGTTGACCGAGATGCTCGTGCAGACAGGAGCGTTGGTTCCGACGGCCAAGCGTTCCCAGCGTCTGAGCGACAAGGCCCTGGCCCGCGTGGTGATCGACATCACGTCTCCCAAGCACGTGCCGGACCATTGGGCGCCGACGCTCACCGACGGCGTCTGGCGCGTTCTCCTAGCTGACAAGCGGGTCGGCGTCTTGCGCGTGAAGTACGAGACGCAGCTCTCGGACGGCAAGTTCGAGCCGAAGAGGGTGCCGAAGTACAACCCGAAGGAGGCCAAGCACGAGGGCTTCAGCCCACTGTTCCGCGCGGACGGCAAACCCACAGCGCTCGGGCCAGCCACCATCGTGGACGACAGCGACCCGAAGTTCCGAGAGGGGCCGGACGAGGAGCTCGCCAGAATGGTCGCCGAAGCAGAGTCCAAGTCGGACACGAACAAGGACGACGAGCTGGAGTACATCACCCACGGCGACGAAGAGAGAGACGCCCGAGAGGAGGGAGAAGTCGAAGCCTCCGACGACGAAGAAGACGAGGAGGAGGACGGCAACACCGACGAGGTTGATGATTAGGCTGCCCCGAAGAGGTAGCGCGAGGAGGATGAGAGAGATCGCCAGTAGAGGTAGTTGCAGTAGTTCGTAGCCCGTTGAAGTTCGTTTGTCATTGAAGAAATACATCTCTCATCCCCAGGTCGTCCATTCCACCGTTCCCTTCTAGCCCTCGACTTAGTAGAAAGCGTGCTTCCGGCACACCGGGCACGACCACTTGTCGTACCAGTCCAGAATCCAAAGTTCAAAGTAAAATCCAAAAGTAAAGTAAAAAGAAAGTAGAAGAAGAGGGCACTCGAGCAAACCACAGTCTCGAGTCCTCATTGTCACCGTAGACACCGCGTCCACAGTCATCACCGGCCCGCAAGCACCTTGCTCACGGCCGTCACTAGGCAGCAGGCACCGTGCCCACCACCTTCACCAGGCTCTTGTTAAAAGAGCAGTTCATCTTCGTCGACGGTGGCGTTGGCATCAGCAAGCCGAACGCTCCGTCGCAGTTCCGGCCACCCCTTGGCCTTACGTTGCTCATCTTCATACGCCTTGATCAGCGGCGCGTAGTCAGGCAGTAGCGCAGTAGTAGAACGCCAACAAGTCTCGTAGGACGCAGTGAGAGCCAGGTACTGTTCTTGACGATTCTTCACACGCTTGTCCAGGATGTCCACGATCGGAGTGGTCACTCCAGAGAACGCGGTCTCCTCTTGGCCGAGAGAGATGCGTTCCACAAAGCTAGTAGTAGGCAGATCATTCTCCGTGAGAGGTCCAGCGTCATCCGTTCCGGGCTGCTGCTCGATTCCGGCCGGTACCTCATTCGGAAAGGGGCGGCTCCAGCGCCCAGCGAACTTCTTGAGTCGGTTCACGTTCACAGATACGACACGGTCGGGGTGATTCGGGATTGCGATCTTGTAGGTATTCTCACCTAGCTGCCCCACGACACGGTACGGGCCGTGCCAGGCGAACGCCAATTTCTTTGTCTTCTTCTCACCTCGCCGTGCCCTGAAGTACTGATATACCCACACTGCGTCGCCCTCTTTGAACTCGACAGAGACCTGATCCTCGCGACGTCGAGCGTGGCGGTCCTGCGCTTTGAGCAGTTGTCGTTCCACGAGTCGTCGCGTGTCACGTAGCGAAAGGTAGAGTCTCCGGCGGTATTCAGCCACTTCATTACTCTTCCACTCGTTTCGAGTGTTCAGGAACGCCAGGTCCAGAGGCAACACGGGGTCTCGACCGTACAAACTGAAGAAAGGCGAGTCTCCTAGCGCTTCATGATACGAAGTGCGGTATGCAAAGAGTACCCGAGGTAGATAGAGGTCCCAGTCGCTCTGAGCTTCACTCACGAACATCCTGAGCATGCCGATCAAGGTGCCATTGAAGCGTTCCACCAGAACCTGGGTCTGCGGATGGTACGCGGCGCCGAACAGCTTCTTGATTCCCAAAGTTTCGTAGAACGACTTCGCCAGCTCGGAGATAAAGTTCGACCCACCGTGCCTCGATAGCACCTCGTCGATCGTAGTGTTCACAAAAGTAATAGTGTCCAGTGTCTCAACAGGGAACGCTTCCACCCACCTGGTGAAGTAATCCGCAAAGACCAGTATGTACTTGTTTCCACGCGCCGTCGTAACGAGAGGGCCGATCGCATCGAACACGAGTAGTGAAAAGGGTCCAGAGAGCTCTTGAACGGGCATTCGTTGCATGAGTCCGTTCTTCCACGGACGATAGCCCTTGCCGCTACCACACACAGTGCAAGCACGCACATACTCCGCGACATCTCGCTTCCACCCGTGCCAGTACGCGTGCTTGCGTACCTTGTCCATCGTCTTCGACTGCCCCACGTGAGCAGAGAAGACATCGGCATGGCAGTAATAGAGGACGGTCTCGACGAAGGATAGCGGAATCACCGGCACTGCAATAGAACGAGCATGGCTAGCGCGAGCCTTCAGATGCACGCGGCGCATCAGCATCCCGTTCCGAACAACGTAGTGAGGGGCCATTAGAAGTACCTTAGCGCGTAACTGGGGATCCAGGGCGAGAGCACCGTACTCTAGGAACGCGATCATCGCCTGAATCCACAGAGTGCGCTTCTGCTCGTCCACGAAGCGTTCCCGATCCAATCCAAAGACGTCCACGGGTGACGTAGCGGGTCGCGCGGCGCCGAGCGGTCCCTCGTAGTCAGGCTCAGCGTCATCGGGTTCGACAGCACCATCCGGTTCGAGCTCGTCGGCGACGGGTTCGCTCTCAGCTCCTTCAGTCAGGTCTTGGTTCTCTTCGTCGTCAGCGGCGGGAGCAGCGGGAGGCGTTCGAGGCGCGGGGACAGCGGGAGGCTCCCCGACTGCGTCGAGAGCCTCTCGGGCAACTCGCAGGGCGTCGCCTAGAGCACGAGACGGCTTAGAAGAACGTGTCGAGCGGGCACGGGGCGGCGAGGCGGAGGCGGGCTCCTCCCCGACTGCGCCGAGACCGTCGTCGCGCGGCTCCGAGTCGTCGTTCAGCAGGTCCGCCATCGAGATGGCGCAGATTGTCTGCGCGTGCAGCCGCAAGAGTCCATCCACATGACCCATGGCCGTTCCAGGCTTGTGATAGACCTTAAATCGTAACTGAGATAGTTCCATCGCCCAGCGAGCAAGCTTTGCGTTACTCGTGCGGTTTCCTTCACTAAACACCCACGTGAGTGCCTTGTGATCGGTGTACAGGTCGAACTCGTTCCGGTCCAAGTAGCATCGGAACTTGCGCGTAGCCCATACGATCCCCCAGCACTCGATCTCGGACGTGCCATTCAGCTTGTTAATCCAATTGCGTTCAGAGCCGACGAGCAGTTTGCTCGCGTATGCTACGACACGCTCGCGGCCGTCCACCGTCTGCATTAAGCACGCTCCCACCGCAAGGTGAGAGGAGTCCACATAGAGCTTGAAGCGCTTAGTAAAGTCGGGGTAAACGAGGATTGGCGGTTCGACGAGGCGCCTCTTCAGCTGCAGGAAGGCTGCCTCGCAGTCGCCGTTCCACACGAACTCTACGCCCTTCGCCTTCAGACGCTCGATAGGGGCCGAGATGGCCGCGTAGCCAGGAATATAGCGTCGGAAGTAGCTAGTGAGCCCTAAGAAAGCGCGAACCGTGTGCAGGTCGTGAGGACGGGCTACGTTCATCACCGCCTTGACTTTCTCCGGGCTGGGCAAGATGCCCGACGGCGTGATGATGTGGCCGAGGAACGCTACTTGGTCTCTTCCCCATTTGCACTTCTTCATTTTCAGCTTGAACCCCCTGCGTCAAACGCACCAGGTGCGTCGGGAAGTCCGCGCTGAACACCACACAGTCGTCGAGGTAGACCAAACACGTGCGCCACTTCAAGTCCACGAGAACGTTCTCCATCAGACGCTCGAACGCGGGCACCGCGTTGCAGAGCCCAAAGGGCATGACACTCGAACAATCCATACTTACAGGTGAACGCCGTCTTCTCCACGCTGCCTGCGGCCATAGGAACGTTCCAATAGCCAGAAGCGATATCCATAGTGGAGAAAAGCTTGGCGCCCTTCAGTACGTCGAGGATGTCGTCGATGAGAGGCATAGGGTAGCAGTCCTTGGTGGTCACAGCGTTCAGTCGCCTATAGTCGATACAGAAGCGTATGCCTCCGTCAGGCTTGCGGATCATAAGGACAGGACTAGCCCACGGACTCGTGGACGGGCGTATCAGTCCGAGTTCCAAGTATTGTTGTATCTCGGACTCCATGACTTCACCCTCGGCGTGCGAAACGCGGTCCGGAGGTTGCTTGATCGGCGGGTTCGTGCCCGTGTCGATCGAGAACTCCAAAAGATGTGTCCGTCCGGGCTTGAGCGAGGTCTCGACGAACATGTCTCGGAACGAGTCCAGCAGTTCCTTCATCAGGCCCTGCTGTTCCGCATCCAACTTGGAGTCGGCGAAGTCGGGCTCCAGCTCAACCTCCTTGGCCTCCTTCAGTCCGGGCATTGGGTCGCGCTGAGGCGACGCGTCGGTCGCGGCCGCGCTGATCACAGAGTCGATCCATCGCTTGTTACTACTCGGAGACACAGGCGACGAGGACTTGGGCTTCCCAGCGGAGGGTTTCTTCGCGTCCAGCGCAGCGAACGCAGACTTGGGCACGACCGTGGCGGCGGCCAAAGCCGTTCCCTTCTTGATGACTAGCTCCTCCGTAGAAGCGTTGCAGATCTCCACGTAGGTTTTGCCCTTCTTGATCGAGCACAGCGTTCTCGCAACTCTCACGTTCGAATCCAGCTCGGGCAGACCTTCGATCAACACCGTCGCGTCCTCCGGCGCCTCGCCAATGAGATCAGAGGCCACGAGAGCCTGGCCCCCAGGGCAGAGTCGCACTGTTGACGCGATGCGCGACACGTACATCTCTTCGACGCGGGGAGAGCCCAGCGGGATTACTTCGCCCGTGTCCTTGAGCGTCATAGTGCTCTCGTCCAGGTCGATTACGGCGCGGAACGCCTTAACCCACCGGCGACCGTTAACCCGATTTAGCAGGGATAAGAAAAACCTCGGGGAAAAGTTCCGGTTCAAACCATACAGGTGGTTAGGGTACTTGCGACTCTTCAAGGTCCCGCCGACGGCGTTTTGACCATGCGATCTGTTTGCGGATTTCTCGCCTGCTGAGATTGATGGGCACCTTCCGCGCCTTCCGCGCCACCATTGGCCACTGCACTAGAATTTACACCCGCAGATTGCCAGGTGCCCACAACGGATTAGCGCCTCCCCTGTATGGTGAAATTCTGAATTGATAAGATGCACCTCTCACTAATCGCTAACTTTCTTTTCCCTTATGTATGTACTGTATTATCATTGTCTTCTGTAGGTGACCACAAGCTCGAGATACGGTGGTCGAGAAGCTACGAGTACGGCTGTACCGCCGCCACTGCGAAGACCGAGGTATTCCGATCGAGGCCTGGACGCTTCTGTTCGTGGAGGAGCCCGACCGCTACTTCGGAAATGTACGTGAGGCGTCGGGGCGAGGAGCTTTAGCAGAAGGGAGGCTGACGCTGAGAGATGTTGTGGGTTCGGTAGGAGTGCGAGCTGGACACCATCTTCAATTCCCGGAAGGTAAGGCGGCGTCTTGGCAGCTTTGGCATTCATATCTAGGGGCTCATGCTGTTGTTGTTGTTGTCGACAGGCGCATTTACATTCTGGACGAGCTGTTCACCGGCCACTCCCGGCAGGAGTCGAGCAAGGAGGCGATCTTGCGTATCAGCGCCCACCTAAGTTACGTGCCCCCGCCGCTGTGAAACCATGCGGGTGATGACAATTCACCCTAACGCGAATCGACTCCGCAGCGAATGCCCAAGCGCGATGCCGAAGATACGACGGTGGAAGCAAACGGCAGGGAGGACGCCAAGAGCACGACAGGGACAGCGGGGGGTGGCAAGCCTCCAAGAACAACAGATACAACGGCGGCTTGAAGCGTGGAGTCTACATGGTCGGCTGGAGCCCACGATGCCGTACGTCGAGTAAGCTCGTCCGCTACGAACACTTCATCTTGTATTGGGTTCTCTAGACCTCGTATGGCAGCTCATGGGGCGACAGCGGCTTCGTTACGCTGTCAAACTCAACGGCGGGTCGAAGTTAATTAGAATTATCATTGATTTTCATGCAATTAATACATAGTTGTTGTTTTGGCCCCTCGGCGGAAATGTTACGTGTGGTGATCGTAGTTACTGCATCGACCATCTTGGTTCAGCTGCGTACAGGTGTAAATCCCGAAGGGAGCTGCTGTAAGTCATCGGAACCTGAATTGTTTTCAGTAACCTCCACCGCTTGCAAAACGAATTTCGGCACGTATTACGATGCCGCGGACACACTCGTGTTGTAAGCGCCACCAGACGTAGATGAGGTAGCTTCATGCACAAAGCACGCATTGCCAAAACCACATCTTCTTCGAACACAGTGTCGTGGCAAAATAAAAGAGTGGTGGAGCTGATAAGGAAGCTGGGTTGAGCCAACTTCGAGTCTGGGTCAGCACTGATAACAGTATCGCTGCCTTCAGCAATATTGCGGATGTCTGCGGTGACGACGCTGATCTTGAGCAAGTGGGGAAAGCGCGATGTCCTAGACGCAATCAGCTCCATACCCCTAGCGGCCAGGTCACGTTGGATCTCAATACCAACCACGCGAAATGCTTGCGTTTGCAGAGCGATTTGAGCGAGAACATTTCCCACGCCGGATCCAGCATCCAGAAACACGTCATTCTCTTGAATATTCGCTTCTTCGACCAGCATGGACACCCCAGCCATTGTAATCTCCCCGGTATTTAGCTAACGTTCCCTCGCGCGCATATCACGCCTGGTGAGTAGACAGAATAGTCCTTCAGTGGCGTTGTAGGTCTCTTGCGGTGATAGGGTCGCTTTGGTATGTGGTGAAGGCGAACATCGTAGCGGAGACGCGGCTTTGGCTTCCAAATACAGTCCTGCTCGGTCTGGTAGCGGGCGGAAATAGCGTGGGGGGAAACTCAGCACGTTATTGCCATATCGTCTCTTGAGCGTCTTGATTCGCTGTTGCAGTTTGGCTGCGCTCCATGTTGACGGCCCCATGTCTTTCTCCACTGACAGCCAGTCGATTCGTCTTCCCGCTTGCTCGTACGCCGCCGCGAGCTGAACGAGTAGGCGATCCTCGTCATCTGAAAAGTCGGCCATTTTTTCGCTTCGGATACTGTCTATACAAACTCAAGTAAAACGACCCTTTGGGGATTCATACTGGAACCGAGTTTATTTTTTTTATTTGTAAGTCAACGTTGGGTCGCTGTCGACTGAGTCAATGTCGACTCGTTCAGAGTCGACGTTGAGTTCGCTATTACTGAAACTAGTATGTTTAAGCCAATGTGGACTTGACTTAAGTCCACATTGACTTCGCTATCAATAAAACAGGCGTATTCGAGTCAAAGTTGACTCGCTCTAAGTCATCGGTGACTTGGAAATGTGTATTCATTCATCGTTACGCAGAGACACACAAATACAGCAGACTAAGGATTAATGGTTTTCTCCAACACGCCCAATGCTTCCGTAATCTTCGCGCAGACATGCGCGTATCTGTCGTGGTCCATCGAATGAATGACGGTCCATGTCTTGTCGTGAACCAACAGATTTCTTTTCTCCCAGAACTCGATCGCAAGCGCCTCAAACTCTCGAGCGTCCGCCGTCTTCGAACCAAACGCCTCATTCATTTTGCCCAGAATGAAGTCGCGCTTCTTCTGCATTGTGCTCGTGTTACCTACATTGTTTTAGACAGAGACAATGGAAGTCAATACAATGTCAAACCACACTGAAGCAGAAACGCATGCGGCTTACCATCTCGGAAGACGGCGTTCCATTGCGTGAACTCTTCGATAGCTTTCTCGGTTGCCGCGCTATGCTTGAACATACTCAAGTACAGCTCTAGCATCGCGATGGTGTCTTGCAATCCGCTATTCTCCGCTTTCACCGCCTCTAGCGCAGCCTTCATCGATTCCAACTCCGCTCTCACACGATCCGGATCTGCTTGCTTCGTCGCGCTCTCTTCCTCGATCTGGTTACACTTGGCTTGAAGCTCTTCAAATGCTGGCGGGCAACCGTTGTTCTCGAACTGCTCTTTCAGGAGTCGGGTCTGGCGCTTTATTTCATTCAACATCTTCGCCTGCTTCAGCGATATTCGATTTCCTTGCTGCTTCTCTTGACTCGACTTCTCTCGTTTCTTTTTATCCGCGTCCAACTGCTCCCGCTCCCGTTGCAGACGATGCGTTTCGTTCTGGTGACGCTGCCCCTCCTCTTTGAGCTTGGCCTCATGAGATTCCAGCTCCTTGGCTTTAACTTGTAGTTCTTTCTCCTTGTTCTCCAGCTGCTTCTCTCGCGTAGCCACCTCCTTCTCCAGGTCCTCCAGTTTTTTCTTGCCCTCGTCCACCTCTCTCGCGAGATTGTTCATGTCTTCTTGCACATCCTGGAGTTTCTTAGCATGGCTGGCCTGCGCCTTGAGTAGATTGTCTGCGTGCGTGGTGACGGATTTCTTTGCCAAATTCAACTCAGTTTCCACATGGGCAAGCTTGTTGCGTAAGCCAGTTGAAATCGCCTTCTCCTCAGCTAGTTTTGTAGCCGTCTTCTTCCACTCTTGCGCTATCACGGTACATCTGTCGCCACCACTGCTACCAGTCCTGAGTTCGGCCAGCTCCTTCGCTGTGGCTGCTAGCTGCTCCTCTAATTTCCTTGAGCGTGCCTGCTCCTCCTCCAGCTGTCGAGCCCCTTTCTGCTTCTCTTCCTCCAGCTTCTCTCCAAACTGCTGCAGTGCTTGCGAAATGGAGTGTTCAAAACTCGCATACCCTCCTCGCAAAGGGTGGCTTTGCACGCTCCCACCTTCGACTTGCGCTGTCTCGGGTGTCTGCGCTTGGACGAAGACTGGAGGCTCTGGACTCGGAGCTTGGTCTAACGCTGACGCTGCTTGGTTTCTGGTTGCCGTAAGCTGCTGAGCCGCCTGGATGTCGCGTTGCTCGATCTCCATGTGCTCGGCTCCATCATGTTGCGACAGCATCGGCGAACTTGATCCAGCGGCCTGCGCGTGTGCGTCTCCTTTCAGGGCTTGCTCTGCTAAATAAACCTCGTAGAGCTCTTTCAGCAACGCAGGCTCGTGACGTTGGAGCTCGTCTGGGTTGTCTTTGAACGCACTGAATTGAGTCGTCGTGCTCAAAGCGCGGTAGTCCAATGCCTTGTTGCTGTTCCTCGCAGCTGTGTACCTATCCGCCCACACACGCTTCTGGTAGTTTGCAAGCTTGTACCGATCAGCTGCCGTGCGCCGTGGGCCTTGCCGTTTCTCGCCCTTTTCTTCGTCAAGCTTCTTTTGCAGAGCCAAGCACGCGGACCGGAGCGCGCGCTTGGGAACCAGGGGAATCGTCTCTCCATCTTGAGTCGTCATCTCGTCCTCCGACGCACCCGCGGCGCCCAGCTCGCCCGTCGTCCCCTTGGATCCTTGGCCAGCCTTCCTTGTAGTCTTCCTCCGCTTACCGGGGCTTGGCGAAGTGTCTTGCCTCTTCCGCTTCTCCTTGGCATTGCCGGTGGCAGGCGTGGTCTTGGCAGCGCTTGTTGACTTGTCAGTGGGCGCACTCGTCCGTTTTGTCGCTGGCTTGCCCGTCGCCTTTGCAGCTTTCCTACTCCTCGTCATGACCGCCTGGTCCGTAGCACTGCCTGCAGTCTCCTCGCTGTCTGCAGCCTGAGATCGCTTCGCCATCAGCACCTTGCTGTAGTCAAGGTTCTTGGACTTCCAAGTCAACGTTCCTGGACTTCCAAGTCAACGGTGAGATCGGGTTTGTGCTGATCAGGAACTTGATCGGATTGATGGAAATTGATTTTGAAGGATATGGATCTGACCAATTGCAGTTGATCTTTTTATTCTTCAACAAGATGGCTGGCGCGGAGCTGCCCGCCGAGCTGCCCGCCGAGTGGGAGGAAGCCAACTGGAGTCACGTCGTCGCCCAGGTCGTGGCGGATACGGTTGAACGTTCCTGGACTTGCCGGAAGTATGTGGTCCTTATCAGTGGGCTTCCTGGGGCTGGAAAGAGCGCGCTCAGCGAAGTGTTGGCTAGAGAGTTCAGAGAGGCTTTGCGTGAGAAACCAAACGAGGACGACAGCTCTCGCCTAGTGCGGGTGTGTAGCTCGGCATTTTACGAAGTGCATGCATTGTCTGCAGCGAAGCGCGACTCCACGCCGGCGAAGTTTACTGAGGAGGATATTACGTTTTCCTTACAAGTTGCGGACGTGGTGATTATCGATGAGATGAATCTTACGGAGAGCGAAAGGAAACCAATTCTCAACACGGTAACCACTACGTTGACCAGTCTGGGGTGCGAAGGAGATGTATGCATGCTTAAGCTATCGTGCCGCGACGAATCGCACGCTTTCGAGCTTAACAGCAGATCGTGGCGATCGCTGTCGGACGATGAACTTCGAACTCGATTTGAAGAATACGTCGCGGATAGTAGTGATGACGTAGCCAACGTGTACACCGTCGACCCCAATATGTAGGATAGGACAGGCGGAGAGAGGTAGTCTAGGCGGACTTTAATGCATCAAGGTCGTGTTACACGTATTCACATTGTTTAGCGTTGTTTAGTATGTTGGCAATTATTTTTTTTATTTGAAAGTCAACGCTGGGTCGCTGTCGACTGAGTCGATGTAGACTCGTTCAGAGTCAACGTTGGGTCGCTGTCGACTGAGTCAATGTCGACTCGTTCAGAGTCAACGTTGGGTCGCCGTCGACTGAGTCAATGTCGACTCGTTCAGAGTCAACGTTGGGTCGCTGTCGACTGAGTCAATGTCGACTCGATCAGAGTCAACGTTGGGTCGCCGTCGACTGAGTCAATGTCGACTCGTTCAGAGTCGACGTTGAGTTCGCTATTACTGAAACTAGTATGTTTAAGCCAATGTCGACTTGTTCTATGTCCATGTTGACTTCACTACTGCTAAAACCACTGTATGTTGACTCGGAAACGTGTATCCATTCATCGTTACAGCACATAAACAACTACAGAAGGATGGCACTCTCAAACGCAGCCAACACTTCCAGAATCCTACTGCATACATTCGCATATCTGCCGTGGTTCATCGTGTGAATTGCGTTGCCTGTCTTGTCGTGGATCAAAATCATTCTTTTCTCCCAGAACTCGATCGCAAGCGCCTCAAACTCTTGAGCGTCCGCCGTCTTCGAACCAAACGCCTCATTCATTTTGCCCAGAATGAAGTCGCGCTTCTTCTGCATTGTGCTCGTGTTACCTACATTGTTTTAGACAGAGACAATGGAAGTCAATACAATGTCAAACCACACTGAAGCAGAAACGCAAGCGGCTTACCATCTCGGATGACGGCGTTCCATTGCGTGAATTTTTCCATAGCTTCCTTGGTCACCGCGCTATACTTGAACGTATGCAGTTGCAGCTCTCGCCTCGCGATGGTGTCTTGCAATCCGCTATTCTCCGCTTTCACCGCCTCTAGCGCAGCCTTCATCGATTCCAACTCCGCTCTCACACGATCCTGATCTGCTTGCTTCGTCGCGCTCTCTTCCAACTTCTCCCGCTGCCAGTGCACTCGATGCTTTACATTCTGCATACGTCGCTCTTCTTCTTTGAGTTTGGCCTCTCGAGATTGCAGCTTGGCTTGTAGGTCTTTATTCTTGTCCTCCAGCTGCTTCTCTCGCAAAGCCACCCCCTTCTCCCGGTCCTCCAGTTTTTCCTTGCGCTCGTCCAGCTCTTTCGTGAGGTTGTTCATGTCATCGTGCACATCCTGGAGTTTCTTAGCATGGCTGGCCTGCACCTTGAGTAGATTGTCTGCGTGCGTGGTGACGGATTTCTTTGCCAAATTCAACTCATCTTCCATACGAGCAACTTTTTGGCTCAATCCACGTGAAGTCGCCCTCTCTTCAGCTAATAGACGAACCGCTTCCAGCAACTCCTTTGTCACCGCGTTAATTATATCATCGTCTGGCAGACCATCGTTCCTGAGGTCGACCAGCTCCTTCGCTGTGGCTGCTAGCTGCTCCTCTAATTTCCTTGAGCGTGCCTGCTCCTCCTCCAGCTGTCGAGCCCCTTTCTGCTTCTCTTCCTCCAGCTTCTCTCCAAACTGCTGCAGTGCTTGCGAAATGGAGTGTTCAAAACTCGCATACCCTCCTCGCAAAGGGTGGCTTTGCACGCTCCCACCTTCGACTTGCGCTGTCTCGGGTGTCTGCGCTTGGACGAAGACTGGAGGCTCTGGACTCGGAGCTTGGTCTAACGCTGACGCTGCTTGGTTTCTGGTTGCCGTAAGCTGCTGAGCCGCCTGGATGTCGCGTTGCTCGATCTCCATGTGCTCGGCTCCATCATGTTGCGACAGCATCGGCGAACTTGATCCAGCGGCCTGCGCGTGTGCGTCTCCTTTCAGGGCTTGCTCTGCTAAATAAACCTCGTAGAGCTCTTTCAGCAACGCAGGCTCGTGACGTTGGAGCTCGTCTGGGTTGTCTTTGAACGCACTGAATTGAGTCGTCGTGCTCAAAGCGCGGTAGTCCAATGCCTTGTTGCTGTTCCTCGCAGCTGTGTACCTATCCGCCCACACACGCTTCTGGTAGTTTGCAAGCTTGTACCGATCAGCTGCCGTGCGCCGTGGGCCTTGCCGTTTCTCGCCCTTTTCTTCGTCAAGCTTCTTTTGCAGAGCCAAGCACGCGGACCGGAGTGCGCGCTTGGGAACCAGGGGAATCGTCTCTCCATCTTGAGTCGTCATCTCGTCCTCCGACGCACCCGCGGCGCCCAGCTCGCCCGTCGTCCCCTTGGATCCTTGGCCAGCCTTCCTTGTAGTCTTCCTCCGCTTACCGGGGCTTGGCGAAGTGTCTTGCCTCTTCCGCTTCTCCTTGGCATTGCCGGTGGCAGGCGTGGTCTTGGCAGCGCTTGTTGACTTGTCAGTGGGCGCACTCGTCCGTTTTGTCGCTGGCTTGCCCGTCGCCTTTGCAGCTTTCCTACTCCTCGTCATGACCGCCTGGTCCGTAGCACTGCCTGCAGTCTCCTCGCTGTCTGCAGCCTGAGATCGCCGCACCCTGCGCTTCGCCATTAACACTTAGCTGAAGTCAACGTTTTTTAATGTGAGAAAGTGAAACGCAAATCCTCGGTTGAGAGAAATTGATTCGAACCAAATCTAATACTCTAAGTCAACGTTGACTTGGTCGGAGTCGTTGTTGAGCTGGCTACTAGTACCAAGTATCTAATCTAAGCCAACATAGACCCCAAAGTCGTAGCTGACTCAATAAGAGAGGTACTAGTAAGCTCGCAGCGTTGTGCTCGCAAAAAGTAAACTTGGTGCAGACGAGTGCCAAAACAAGAGTGGATACGTCAAATTAGAGATTTATTGGAGCTACTCGTCACCTCAACGGATTTGTCGGAGCGACTTAACTATCTGGCATAAACTCTTCCACTGTGATCAGATAGGTGCGTGGCATATTGTTGGTGGCCAGCTCGTCGTCGGTATGCAGCTCGTTGTCGGTGTCCACCTCGTCGTCGGCGCGGCGTATTGTGCTTCCAGATGTTGAAGTACTCCACAAAAATGTGACCAGGGATAGCGTGGCCAATACGATTAGCTCGCTCCAGGAGCTTCGTTGCTTCAGCTACACCAGGAGGGCATTCGAAAGCAGCAACTGCAAGCTTGTCCGAGGGGATGTGGAGATCCAGATAGCGCTCAAAATCATCCATCCGAAGGTTGGTGTTGTCGACGATAACGATATCCACTCCACGATCGGGTCTGCGCCAGAGCAGTTCTCTGCATTCTTCGTAGCAGCTTCGATGTGCCTCCCAAAGTCGACAGCGCTGCAGGGAGCTTTGGGGGCTGCATGGAGGTGCCAGTGGTGACTTGGTCGGCCCAACCACCAGTGCGGTGCCGCCGCGGCTCGCCGCCCCGCTCGGCGAGGTGCGTTCTGCGGTCCGAGGGTGGCTGGTATCGGTGATATGGCGAAAGTCGAAGGTAATTCGCGCCCGGTGGCAATAGCGCTGCAGGGAGCTTTGGGGGCTGCATGGAGGTGCCAGTGGTGACTTGGTCGGCCCAACCACCAGTGCGGTGCCGCCGCGGCTCGCCGCCCCGCTCGGCGAGGTGCGTTCTGCGGTCCGAGGGTGGCTGGTATCGGTGATATGGCGAAAGTCGAAGGTAATTCGCGCCCGGTGGCAATAGCGCTGCAGGGAGCTTTGGGGGCTGCATGGAGGTGTCAGTGGTGGCTTGGCCGGCCCAACCACCAGTGCGGCGCCGCCGCGGCTCGCCGCCTCGCCAGCCGAGGCGCACGGTGGCGCGGCACGGGAGGTCAAGCGGTGTGTGGGCTCCTAGATGTAGTAAATGGCAGTAAAATAAAGGAGGGGGGGGGGCATCAACCATCCGTGTTCTTAGCTAGCGCAGCGTATTCCTAGCTCAAGTCACTGGTGTCTATTCGTATCAGTGTGTCGAGGAACGGGAGGGAATTAGTGTACTGCTCGTGAGCTTTGACCACCCAGAAGCAGAGCGTTTTCGACGGACAAGATCAATGGTGCAGCGCTCACCTATAGAAACCGTGTGCACGCATTGGTTGGTATTTCATATCTGCGGATACCGCGTTTTGTGAGGAAACCACACTGGCCTAGCTAGCGAGGCGAGTGACGTTCAGGCACCGTTTGCCATCGTTTCTGTTGCAGATGAACGTGCAAAAGTAAGTTACTATAGAACTGCAAAAGAAATGCCCCCGTAGTAGGGTAGTCACTCACTAACTCAAGAACTACTATAATTCGGAGTGCTTATCGAGGGTTGAAGTTGAAGCTAATAAGCCAATCAAAATCGGCTTCACCCAAAGGTCACAGACACAAAGTGGTATCAGCCTCAGCCTGGTCAAGCTTCGCGCAACACACAGCTTTTCGCGCGCTTTCCAACTTGCGCGTGAGTTCGCGCAACACGCAGATTTTCGCCCGCGGGTTCGCTCCGGTATCTACGCCAATCAGCGCCCCCACGTTTGAATTTGCGACGTGTAATTGGCCAGCCATTTCGCGGCCAATCACGCTCGCGCTGCGATCCGTGCCGGAAGATCATTTCCGCGCGCTCAATCCCAAACCTCATTTCCGAAATCGTCAGCTCCTGCTCAAGCGCTTCTCCAACTATGCCGACACCTGGCTCGCATCGACCGTCGCCGCCAAGGCCGCCACAATGCTCGCCATGCTGCTGATCCTCACCTGGCCGCCGCTATGCTCGCCGGAACGCTGCCCGACGGTCGCCCTCGCCGCCATCGCCACGCTCGCCATGCTGCTCTCGCTGTGCCGACTGCCGCCATGCTCGCCACCGCCACGCTCGCCATGCTGCTCTCGCCATGCTGCTCTCGCTGTGCCGACTGCCGCCATGCTCGCCACCGCCACGCTCGCCATGCTGCTGTCGCTGTGCCGACTGCCGCCATGCTGCTCTCGCCATGCTACTTTTGCTGTGCCGACTGCCGCCACGCTCGCCACCGCCACGCTCGCCATGCTGCTCTCGCTGTGCCGACTGCAGCCATGCTCGCCACCGCCACGCTGGCTGTGCTGCTCTCTCGCCGCTGATGTCGCTGTGCCCACCGCCTGCACGCTCGCCGTGACGCTGTGCCCGGGCTCGCCGCCGCCATTCTTGCCGTGACCCTGTGGCCGGGCTCACCTAAACGCTGCCCGACGGTCGCCCACGCCGTCATCGCCACGATCGCGGTGCTGGTGTCGCTATGCTTGCCGTCAAGTCTTCTGGTGAGCTTCGATTGCTCGCTGATCTGGAGTTCCAGCGCAGTGTCAATGTTGACATCCCCCAACCCAACGTTAAGTCCCTCTTCCTTACTTGCACGGCCGTCATGCCCGTCGTTTCGCTTCTCGCGAGCTCGGCCGTGATGCCCGTTGCCATGCAGCGGGTTTCGTGCACAGTGAGTGCGACGCCGAGCGTGAATTTATCGCTGTGAAAAAAATGTTGAGGAGCTCTAGAAGCAATGTAGGACATCTAGCGTCTATTTGTTATGCTAAAGGAATCTGCTAAGCTTTGCGATGTCAACATTGGCACTTGCTACTCAACATCGAGATATTATTAGTATACGATCTCTGTCGTACTTCGTATCCGGATATGTTTAGATCGGAAATTTAATATCTGTATTTTTGTATGATCAAGGTCAACAACGCCCACGTATCCGGATGCTAGAAGTGCGCCTTTTGCTCCCCCCACCGTCACTCGTCGAGATGGCACAGAAGCGCCGAGTAGGCAGCGGGCGCGACACCCAGCCGCCCCGGAAGGCGCGAAGAAAAGCAGCGAGGACAGTGAACTCCGAGGCATCTGGTAAGCAAAACGCATCTTTCACTAGCAAAGCGTCGTAGGGATCTTACAGTAGACGCTCATAATGCGGCAGACGACGAGTTTGAAGTCGAGAATATCATCGAGATGAAGTTCGTGCGTGGAGAGCCCAAGTACCATGTGAAGTGGAAGGGTTACGACGAGACGTCGTGGGAGCCGGAATCAAATCTGCATTGTCCTGAGCTCCTCAATAAATTCAAGGCAGCACAACTTCAAGAGGCACGCGCATTGAAGAAGAAAAAAAACAACCCGAAAAGCGGGCTTGCCTGACCGAGGTAGCCACGTGACGGCTAAAATCCCTGCAAAACACCAAGAGGATTCTGAAGGTAACAACCAGCAAGTGTCTGTCAAGTTCTTATGTTGGTTTTGGGGAAAATGCACTAACTGTAATAATGGTGCCCAGGCTCGGAGGAAGTGTACGAAGTGGAAAAAATTCTTCGCGAAACTTTTCGTTTTGGCTTGTCTTACTTTGAGGTGAAATGGAAGGGATATTCCCAAACGAGCTGGGAGCCTGCCTCCAATCTGAACTGCCCTGACAAATTGGAGAAGTTTAGGCGTCGCCAGGAAGCAGCACGTCAAGCTATACTCCAAAACCCAGCTCCAGCTGAAGTCACCGATGCTACTGGGACGGTAGGCCATGACAGTCCTCGGAAAGATACCGATGAGAACGAGAAACTCAGCGGTGGGTCTTCAGTTCGCCAAGCAAGCAGAGCATCGATTCCAGAAAATTATGGAGTGGGAGTAACCAATGATGCTGACAATGTGGCCACCGAGAGCCGGCAAACCGATGATCGAACCGAAAATGACTATGAGTACGATTTCCCGGATTACTTTCCCGAGACTACCGAGGAAGAGGCGATCTCAAATGCAGGTGGTCCTGTTGAGCCTTATGGTGCCGGGGTCTCAATCAGCCTTAATACCGATGGAAGGAATGCGGATGCTACGCCAGTACCGCGTGCAGACTCCAGAGGGTCAGACAAGGCTCCCAGAAAAACAAAATCGCCCCGGCAGACAGCAGAAACAACCGCAACACCCTCGCAAAATCGACGTACTCTTTCGTCTCCCGGAAGTTGAGTATCTGGGAAGAAGTCGAAAAGACGTGCGGAGATGCTTGCTGATGAAGTGAACGTGGGTATTGATGGCGAATACGAGGTGCTGGAATCTGATGGTTGCCCCAGCGAGAGTGCCGACGACGATTCTGAAGATGAGTTTGCAGATGAGCTTTATATTGCGGATGATACCGGAAACGAAAGTTTTAGTGTCGAAACAGCAGAGGAAATTCGCGCGGTTGCCGGCCCCCAGGACTACATAACAGATGAAATGCTTCGAGGCATGTCTGACAATGGTTGGGAGTTGCTACCGGTAACCGACGAACGGGATGACTCGGACCTGTCCGGCGCTACGGATGTTTTTACGGACCCCCCTCGACTTACTGCCTCGGCTGTAGAGGCAGCGAAAACGATGAAACCTTCTGATCTTTTTTTTACTTCATGCCGAAGACGCTCTGGACGGAGATTGCCGAGGAAACTAATCGTTACGAGCGTCAGACACGACCGGAAAGACTTCGACAGGCGAAGTTGTCAATTGAAAAGAAGACGGACGACAGGCACAAACGCAAGGAAATGTTTCAAGCAAAGAAAAAGGAACTGGACGCGTTCAAAGAAGTACGTGCCGCGGAGATCATGCATTTTCTGGCCCTAGTAATATTCAGGGCTATTTGCCCGATAAAGTCTCGACTGGAAGATCATTGGAAGACGCGAGCCCGTGGAGCGATCCCAGCTGGAACTTGGTCGTCATTTATGGTTCGCAAGCGTTTCAAGGAGATTAACAGGTACTGTGACTTCCACGTTACTTTAATAAGGGCCCACTAACACGTCCTTCGCCAGATTTCTCCACTTTACGAACAACCAGGCTCCGCAGGCTAAGACGGACCGGGCATGGAAGATTCGCAACGTGATAAACAAGTTACAGACTACTTTCAAGGGTGGTATGGAACTAGGGCGCTGGGTTGCATTCGACGAGATGGTTATCTCTTCAAGAAGTTCGCGGAACACAATACGAGTTTTCCTGAAGTATAAGCCGCACAAGTACGGCACCAAGCTGTTCGCTGTGTGTTGCGGGAAAACCCACTACTGCTCCAGGTATGGTCATTTGCGGTATTTTTATATATAGTCGGTATCTGAACGCTGTGAATTCATGCTCAGGTTCGAGGTTTATTGTGGTAAGAAACAAAACAGTCAATTTGTTGACACCAGAAGCGGACCAGCTGCTGTGGTTCGAAACCTTAAAGCCTTGTGGGAACAGCGTCGGGTGGATCGATCCAAGAAGCGAATCATCATCACTGATCGCGAGTATTCTTCAGTGACGTTGGGGTTTCGTTTGATGGACATGGGGTACTACAATATCGGGACGGTGGCTACGACGCGTCTTGGCTTCCCCGAAGACTTGAAGACCGACAAAAAATCAGCTTCGACAGGGATGCCGCGCGGCTCATACGTGTTTGCCCGGAACAATACGAATCGTCGGATGTACTCGACGCGGTGGGTTGACTCAAAAATTTGCTACTTTGTGGCGACTGGGGCCTCCGCTAGACGTGCGATTGTGCGGAGGAAGCAAAAGGACGGCTCACATGCAAACATTCCGTGTCCGGAGTTTGTAGTATTGTACAATAAGTACATGGGGGGTGTTGAGAGCCACGACCAGTTACGTCTGCAAAGGTACGTGTTGCTCTGTTGCGGTTCTGACTCCCTTCACTTACGCCGAGAATGCATTTGACTAGGTACTCCATCCAAAGGGTCATGCGACCGAAGAAATACTACAAGACTGTTTTCTACGGGCTTCTCGACATAGCTGTTATTAACGCTTTTATCGCCCACCGTGAGTACGCGAAGTCTGTGGGGGAAAAACCTCTTTCACACGCGGATTTTCTAATTCAGCTACACGAGCAGCTACTCGCTCTCCGAGACGATGACTTCCTGGAAACGGTTCCAGTCGCCGAAGCCGCTGTTACCGAGGTGGAGTCAAGATCTAACCAGACACCAGTTTCGACGGCGTACTCGCTAGCAAGCTCGAAGCATCAATTGATGGTCTCGACGGACAAGACGGCAAAGGGCAAGTTCAAGTTTCGCGTGTGCAAAGTTTGTTCGGTACTGCGCAGTCCTGGATCGAATCGACCTCCCGGTACAACGCGTCATTACTGCAAGCAGTGCTCCACTGATCGAGGAAGACTCTTTTTGTGCTCAAGGCGCGACACGTAGCCGATGGTAATTCTGTATCGTGCTTTAACATTTGGCACTCGAAGTGGAAGAACGGAGATCAACTCCCGCACAATGAAACGGTCGGGCGGATTCGAATGCGTCGGTCGTAGGAGGAGTTGCGCGCGGAAACGATGGACACAGCTGCCTCGGATGCCGTAGTGCCAAGGGAAACCGAGACCGATGTTCAGAATGCCGACAGGGCGGCTTCGGCGCCGTCTTTGCCGTTACCGTTTCCAAGTTCCAGACCGCGAAACGTAGAGGTACAAGCGCATCAACCAGAGCGGCTCGGCGCAGATGCAGAAGGACAGGACGAAGAAGGAGTAACTGCGACTGAGAGGCCCCCGGATGAGAGCGAGCGGGAGGCCGTGGCGGAAGTGTTAGCGGAGCTTCTCGCCGCGGTAGAATGTACGGTCAGCGGGGACGAACACCAGAAGGAGTCGGATAATAAGGTGGGGTTCTATGGTTTACAGTGAAGTCAACCTTGACATCCTGCATACAAAGCTGAATACAAATACGCCTGTGAGAGAGATGCGAAGCCAACTTTGACATCGACGGCGGCCAAGCTGGCTGTCAACGTTGACATCTATGGTTCACTGCGAAGTCAACCTTGACATCATGCATACAACGCTGAATACAAATACGCCTGTGAGAGAGATGCGAAGCCAACTTTGACATCGACGGCGGCCAAGCTGGCTGTCAACGTTGACATCTATGGTTCACTGCGAAGTCAACCTTGACATCATGCATACAACGCTGAATACAAATACGCCTGTGAGAGAGATGCGAAGCCAACTTTGACATCGACGGCGGCCAAGCTGGCTGTCAACGTTGACATCTATGGTTCACTGCGAAGTCAACCATGACATCATGCATACAACGCTGAATACAAATACGCCTGTGAGAGAGATGCGAAGCCAACTTTGACATCGACGGCGGCCAAGCTGGCTGTCAACGTTGACATCTATGGTTCACTGCGAAGTCAACCTTGACATCATGCATACAACGCTGAATACAAATACGCCTGTGAGAGAGATGCGAAGCCAACTTTGACATCGACGGCGGCCAAGCTGGCTGTCAACGTTGACATCTATGGTTCACTGCGAAGTCAACCTTGACATCATGCATACAATGCTGAATACAAATACGCCTGTGAGAGAGATGCGAAGCCAACTTTGACATCGACGGCGGCCAAGCTGGCTGTCAACGTTGACATCTATGGTTCACTGCGAAGTCAACCTTGACACCATGCATACAAAGCTGAATACAAATACGCCTGTGAGAGAGATGCGAAGCCAACTTTGACATCGACGGCGGCCAAGCTGGCTGTCAACGTTGACATCTATGGTTCACTGCGAAGTCAACCTTGACATCATGCATACAAAGCTGAATACAAATACGCCTGTGAGAGAGATGCGAAGCCAACTTTGACATCGACGGCGGCCAAGCTGGCTGTCAACGTTGACATCTATGGTTCACTGCGAAGTCAACCTTGACATCATGCATACAAAGCTGAATACAAATACGCCTGTGAGAGAGATGCGAAGCCAACTTTGA
The DNA here is from genome assembly GCA_016169955.1 of Phytophthora vignae f. sp. vignae. Taxonomy (NCBI): domain Eukaryota; phylum Oomycota; class Peronosporomycetes; order Peronosporales; family Peronosporaceae; genus Phytophthora; species Phytophthora vignae. The sequence goes on along the minus strand of JABJUM010000009.1, from coordinate 1,267,674 downwards.
CATCGACGGCGGCCAAGCTGGCTGTCAACGTTGACATCTATGGTTCACTGCGAAGTCAACCTTGACATCATGCATACAATGCTGAATACAAATACGCCTGTGAGAGAGATGCGAAGCCAACTTTGACATCGACGGCGGCCAAGCTGGCTGTCAACGTTGACATCTATGGTTCACTGCGAAGTCAACCTTGACACCATGCATACAAAGCTGAATACAAATACGCCTGTGAGAGAGATGCGAAGCCAACTTTGACATCGACGGCGGCCAAGCTGGCTGTCAACGTTGACATCTATGGTTCACTGCGAAGTCAACCTTGACATCATGCATACAAAGCTGAATACAAATACGCCTGTGAGAGAGATGCGAAGCCAACTTTGACATCGACGGCGGCCAAGCTGGCTGTCAACGTTGACATCTATGGTTCACTGCGAAGTCAACCTTGACATCATGCATACAAAGCTGAATACAAATACGCCTGTGAGAGAGATGCGAAGCCAACTTTGACATCGACGGCGGCCAAGCTGGCTGTCAACGTTGACATCTATGGTTCACTGCGAAGTCAACCTTGACATCATGCATACAACGCTGAATACAAATACGCCTGTGAGAGAGATGCGAAGCCAACTTTGACATCGACGGCGGCCAAGCTGGCTGTCAACGTTGACATCTATGGTTCACTGCGAAGTCAACCTTGACATCATGCATACAATGCTGAATACAAATACGCCTGTGAGAGAGATGCGAAGCCAACTTTGACATCGACGGCGGCCAAGCTGGCTATCCACGTTGAGATCCATGCAACGTCGAGCAGGCTACGAACGAATATATGCTGGCATGGGCTTCTTGATTACATCTCAGCACTAACAAAACATAAATGCTTCTGTGCAGCTGGACTAGGCACTTTCAGACCCACTAGCGTCTCAGTGATACTCCAGGACGAGGAAACATCACCTCGGTTTGATACGTCCAAACAGCAAGCCTCTCGAGCGCAGCAGCTTCTTGGACTCGAGCTTTATAATCGAGCTCTTTGAAGAAACCCTCCTTGGAATGCTCCCGGATAGCGTTCTCGTCGTACGATCCGTCTGCCTCCATGGCGATGTGGTGTTCAACATGGGAATCGAGAAACGCGTCTAAGCGTTCAATGTCCCACTCGAACAGGCGCTGCCGACGCTTTATCATAGACAGCGTTATCTACACAAAGGGCAATGGTAAGTTAGCGTTGTGAGTACACCTGGCACCACAGAACGCGTGAAATACCTTCGAGGCTTTCAGGGACGCTTGCAGCCACGCGTAGATATGACTCGAGTCTTCGTCATTCTGAAACTGCGCATACATCTCGTAGAGCGGAAGGGCGGCTAGAAATGCGTCTACATGGTTGGTAGACCTGAATCTAGGCTCGTAAACCTGTTGAACAATAACATTTGTTAGACTACGCCTCAGAACTCAAGTAATTCGCATACCCACCCGCTCGCGTGAAGGTTTGCGTAGTGGCTGGAGGGTGTGAAAGTCAAGGAACCCCTGGTGCCATTGAAATCTCTCCAACGTCTAGGCATACATCGGAATTGAGCGCTCGTGACGCCCACGGAAACACCAAAGATACGTGCACGTACCTCCCCTACAGACATCGGCTTGCCATAAATTTTCTTGTTGTTTGACGCTGTTCGGTTGACATCCGGCGTGAAAGCCTGTTGTATGCAAGCAGGACGGTTAGATATCAAATAGCCAACACAAGTAGGACATACATGCGCACCGGGACAGCCTCGTAGGTGTAGTTAGGGTCCGAGAGAACAAAGTAGGAGGAGCGGTCAAAGTCGGTATCTTGATCGCTGAGCTGCCCTTGGCTCCCGGAGCGCCCTCGCGCTGCGAGCTCCTGTTGGTTCGAGCGTTCGTCGTCATCGCTGCTGCTGCCGCCCACAGTGCTGCTGCTGTCGGCCGCCGTGTCGTCGGTGTACATACTTGCGTCGGCCATGATCTTCTCGGATCTTTCCCCCCTCTCGCAAACACAATGTACCACTGAGGAGCTATCGCGACTTTTTGACTGTCGCTCAATTCTATGGAATGCCTTTATTATATTTTATACTAGACCCTTGCATACTCAATGCGTCCGCCTGCAAAGGCTGCTGTTGTAGTGAGAGCTTCTTTTGGCAGCACCATTGGGTATTGTAGCCCTCTTCGCTGACGCCAACGCCTTACGTGCCACCGCCATTTTGATCCTCGCTCCGCACTCTGATTCGAGATCACACGACGGACTGCTTGATCGTCCTGCAAGGTCTTGTCATGTGTTGATGTCGTCGTTGAGCTTGAACATGCGCTTCTTCTCCTTCGTTTGGGGTGCCTCACGCGAGCGCTTGTCCGCGTGCGATGACGTACGACCGCCGCCCACAGAGCGGCTCTAAGAGCCGCCCACGAGTTGTATCGATAGACCGTGAGCAACAGCGCGTAGTACTGACCCGGGTGCTGATGGGCTCGTAGTCGAAGTCCCCCTGCTGCGGCGTCGGGCCTGCTGGGTCTGCATGTGCCGGGTTCACGTGCTGCCGGAGTTCATGCACGCCGAGTCATTGAAGTCGCCGCTATTGGTGCCATGGTCCAGGGGGTTGTAGTAGAGCTTGGGAAGTTTGCCGCTGCGCTGGTGGTGCAGCGAGTGCGCCTGGTACTGCGAGTTTTCGTAGCCCTGCATGGCGAAGAGGAAGGAGGAAGTCAGGCGGGGGTACTGCCGATGGAATGGGGGCGACGGGGGGGGGGGGGCTTGTGCCACCAGCGCTCGCCTCGCCTGCAGTCGAGAAACACGTCAGCAATGGGGCAACAGGCTGGCTAGAGTGAGCAGCGTACCGAGATTGAGTTGTTCTCCTTTCGGTTGTGCCTCGTACGTGTGAAGTACTGCCGGGCAGCAGGTGCGGCATCCGCTGTGATCAGGAACTCGGGCTGCGACCCGAGACTCCAGAGCACCGCACTGCAACGAGCCGTTCGGCGTAGCCGTTGTTCTCGGCGCCCTCCAGCACCAACACACCGGACAGCAACGTGCCGACGGACGCTGCCCGGGTCCAGCTGCAGTAGCAGCACACTGCAGCGTTGGAGCTCGGTGGCGGTGCAACGGACGCTGCCGTTGCCCAGACTGGGAGGACGACGCCTTCACTGGTAAAGCTGCGACAGCGTGTGCCTGCGAGCACACATAGATATACGTAATGCGCTAATACATTGCAATGGGTTGCGAGGGTAGGCAGGCGAGCAGCGTGCGCTGCGCGCACCGTGCTGCAGCTCATAACTCAACTTACCTTGAGCCTGCAAAAGCCCCTCAAGTCCCTGTGAGGCTGCGCCTTGCACGACCGGTGTCCACGTAGTGTTCCTCCGTCCTCGCCACCTGCACAGCCACAACTCAAGCTCAGTGAGCACCATGGAGACGCCGAGCTCCAGCGCGCCCACCACTTCTCAGTACGTCTCGTCTTCGCGGTAGAAGGCGTCCCTCATGTGCCGTGCCGTGCTTGCCTTGAGATAGTGTCACAGCGATTGCCGAGCACGTCCACCGCGATATTCAGCTCAGAACAATTCGCTCACTTGGCGAATGTTTGCATGATCCTGCGAATTACGCCAAGGTTTTTTCGATCGAAATCTCGACAGAGCTTAATATTACGGCCGTATCCAAGCTTTGATTGGATAACTCTGACCAATGAGATTGACAGCCGGTGGAACCCGAAGAGTCGGGGCAGGCCGCTGGGGACCTCACTTACCCTAACCCTCCGGTATACAAATTCCTATATTAATCTTATCCCTGCAAAATCGGGATAAGAGCGGTCGCCGGTGGGTTAAGCGTGTCCGTACCGAGGATCGCATTGACATGCAGGCGATCGACCACGACGAACGGCCTCACCTTCTCGATCGTTCCCAAGCGCAGCGGCAAGTCAATCTCGCCCTTGATCCGTAGCTTGTGACCCGACACTCCGTTCAGGTTCCCACTGTAAGGTCGGAGCGGAGCGTTCGAGTGACCGAGGCGGGTCAAGACCTTAGACTCGACAAGACTAGCGATGGCACCAGAGTCGATGAGTAGTTCGGTCGGTAGATCTCCGATATGTCCAGCAGAGACGGCCTCGACACCTCCCACCGAGCAGATGACACGCTTGCCGTCGGGCACGGAGTTGCCTACGTCGTTCGCGTCCCCTTCATGTTCACACTCGTCTTCTACTTCGACAAGGCCGGGCTTCCGGAGCCGTACGCCGTGCTCAGGGTCACGAATGGCACGCACGTAGTGACCGATGTCGTCCGCGTTCTCTACGAACGACGGGTTCTCGCCGAACGCTTCCGAGACCCCGCAAAACAGCGAAGTACAGTCGAAATGGACGCCACGGCGAGAGCGAAGCCGCCGCAAGAGGACCTCGTAGGCGGCACGGTGACACGCGCACACTCGCTGCCTCTCCGATCTCTTGGCACGCATCAAAAAGGAGACCCCTCACTGTACAGTTCGAGCACTCGGCTCATGATGGCGGCCATTACACGGTCACCAAGCACACCAGCAGCGGCGACTACGAGTTCTCGGGCACGGGACTCTCGTTCGGCATCAGTCAGAGGTACTGGTTCGACGGGTCGGCACTCGCCGGAGGGCAGATAGGTAGCCGGCCGTCGACAGGAGTTGCAGCGAGGTTCGCCACGATCCTCTTCCTCAAGCACCAGCTGATACACGACGGAGCGTACCAGAACACGCCAACGAGACGGCAACTCGACTTCACCGTCAGGTTCGGACGTCTCGCTCTCGTCGGAGGTGGCGAACGTCACACAGAGGTTCCCCTTCACGACCTTCTCGTCGGGATCCTTGAACTCGAGGTGGTTGGGCTTCTTGGGCAGCGCCAGGATCTCATCCCCTACAGGGTCATCTCCACCGCCGACGTCTCTGGCGTCGGAGCTACGGGGCACGACCGCGTTGACAGTCGCCGGGCGCTCCGGGTCGCGCGCGTCCTCGCGGAAGTTGCGATTGGCACGCTTCGCCTCTTCGGACGCAGCAAGCGTCTTGCGATACCAGGCGACCCAGTATTCGGGAGTGGAGAGCACTCCGGGGGACGACTCGCGCGTCCGTTCCAGAGTCTCCACAGGCAGCTTCAGCAGGACACTCAGCTCCTCCAGCGAGAGCTCCTTCTGCTTCGTAGCGTTCTGCGCTCGTTTCTTCAGTAGTTCCACTTCATCAAGGGGAATCAAACGCTCCTCTAGTTCCTTGTCATACTCTTCTTTCTCCTCTTTTGCGTTCAGAGTCTGGCCGCTGGCCAGTGCATCCAACTCCTCAGGCGTGAACAGTCGTTTGTGGGGAGGCGTATCCTTGTCCTCCTTCCCTTGCCCACCTTGGGCGACGGCCTTAAGCACGATACCGTCGTTCTCGTTGTCCTTGTTCACCACGGTTGGAGTTCCTTCCGTCACGGACCCTACCCGTTCCAAGTGAGCCAGCTTTGCGTCTTCGTCCAGCGTACTGAGAGCGTTTCCTGTTAGCTCTTGCTGCGTATCCATTTGCGGTTTCTGGGGCTCCCTTGAGCGGTTCGAGTCGGCCGTTCCAGCCGGTCCTCCTTCAGTGTCTAATTCGTTGTCAGCACTCCCAACGACGTCGTCCTTCGGCGTCGAGGCCTCCATTGCCACAGCCGCGTTCCCCGGCTCCTTCGTGACATCCTCCCCCCGTTCTCCATCGGAGGGCATAAAGTCCACCCGCACCACGCCCGGGCGGGTTCATCATTGTGCTCAGCGTTCACAAAGCGCATCACACTCTCATACAGCACATTCCTCGCTGCCTTCGCGACGCCTCCTTTGGCGTCCGGCTCGTAGTAGTTCACAGTAGCGTCTTCGACAGTTTCACATGAAAGTTCCTCAGCTCCCGCAGCGTTCTCAGACACGCTCGGGTCTTCATTTTTGTCGTTAGTAGTAGATCTGGCAGGGTCACTCGAGCGTAACAGGTCCTGGTCCCTTGACTCAGGCAGCTCGGAAAAGACAGGTGCACCCTCCGGTTGTTTCTCGCAGTCTCGTTCCTCCTCGGGCTCCATTCGCGGAGCTGGTTTCATTTTCAGTTCTTGCGCGCGCTCCAGCAGCAGAGGTGGCTCCAGTAGTAGTTCACTCGCACGCTCCATCCTCGGAGGCGCAACAGTCGTTTTCTCATCACGCTCACAGCGTTCCAGACTCACAGGTCGCGGCTCGTTCACAGTTCCAGTCATGTTCACATTCAGATTCAGTTTGTCGTCGTAGTTCGGCACGGCATCCACCGCACCCACAGTTCCAGGCCTTCTGCAAGCCTCTCCAGTCCGTTGGGCAGTCGCGCTCGGAACGCGCAACCCAGTGTCGATCCACGGGCGAGAGGAAGGAGCGACACTCTCCTCTCCTCCCTCATGCCCCCTTCATTGCTGGGCAAGCTGCGTTCCGGAGGCCGGCGCGTTCGCTTGCGCACTCTGAGCCATCATCTGCCGGAACGATTTCACCGCGGGACAGTCGGCCGTGTAGTGGTCGGTCTTGCCGCAACCGAAGCACGCTCGCATCCCACCACCATTCCCTTGGCGGCGGAACTGCCCTTGACCTCCTCCATTGTTGCCTTGGTTCCGGGGAGGGGTCTCGCACTCAGCGGCGATGTGGCCCTGCTTCTTGCAGTTCGAGCAGGTGTACCTTTGTCGACGACAGTTGATTCGGCTGCAACCCAGCTTGTGGCATCGTCCACACACGGTACGCCCATCCTGCGTATACATGTCAGGGCCTTGACGAACGCCTTGAACCGGCGTGTACGGCACGGTAGGGATCGTAGGTTGATGAGCGTTCTGCATCGGAGCTTGTTGGGGCGGGCTCTCGTATGCAGCTGCCGCGTAGGCCGGCGGAGCAGGGTTCTCGTACGCGGCCGCGGCGTAGTTAGGACGCCTTGGGGACCGCGGAGGACGTGCAATCTCAGCCTGCTGTCGTAGGATCAGGTTCTGGTTCTGCTGGAGTAGTCTCATCATGTCCTTCAGGGTGGAGTCCTCGGACTTCTTGTCGGACGTCTTCTCGTCCGTGAAGTCAGCGTCGTCCTCGACCGGGATGTGCATGCCCCTCTGCAACAGCACCAGCACGGCGTGGTGGATATTATCCACCATTGAGGACGATAACGCCGCCTTCCACTCTCGGTTCCGCAATCCGGACAAGAAGTACTGATACCGCATCTGCGGGTCGAAGCATTGAGCCTCATCGCAGAGACTCTGCACGAGATCACCCCAGACTTCGGCAGACATGCCGCGGGAACGCTTCGTAGACTTGAGGCGTTCTATCAGCTGCAGCGGGCTCAGGCAGATAAACTCGTTGTGGAAACGGATGCGCAGGGTCTCGAAGCTGTCGATCCTCGAGTACATCCACCACTCTTCGGCCTTCTTGCCCTTCAGACATTCACGGAACGCACTGATGCGTAGCTGCTCGTTCAGGCCGGCCGTGGCCCTCACGAACGAGTCCCAGAAGATCTTGGCCTTGTCCAACGTAGCGTTGTCAGAGTGGAACGGCTGGATCATCCTCACAGCGTTCTTGATGTGCGAAGGCATGCCACCATAGTACGTACTTGACACGCCTGCCACCAGCGGCACCTGGGCCCCCTGGCCCGCCGGAGTCGTTCCGCCATACACAGGTTGAGTAGCCACCATTCCCGGAGCAGACACGCTGCCCGCCACGGCGCTTGAGGACGGCATCCCCACCGGTGAGAAGCCGTATCCTCCCTGGGTGGGGGTTCCTTGGAGCAGGACGCCCCCGTAGGACGCGATAGCTGACCGTAGGCGAGAAGTCGACGCGGGAGTCGGCGCGGGTATCGAGCCCACCGCCGTACTTGGCGTAGGAGCGGGGTTCGTCGCCGTGGGCACGCCGGCCCACGCAGGCGCGTTCGGTCCAGCGGGCGGCGCGGAGTATGCGACTCCCCACCCATTGCCACCAGTGGCAGATCCAGTAGTCGCCGAAGGGACTCCCGTTCCCGCCGACGTAGTCGGGGCAGTGCTCGTCGGCACGCCATTGGCCAGAGGGAAGAAACCTCCTCCAGCTACGGGAGGCGCAGTCGAGCTTGACGCGCCGGTCGTTCCCACGCTTGAACTAGACGGGCTGGCTGGGCCTGGTCCCACGCTGGCCCAGGTCGGTCCGGCGGGTTGCGCACCCGGTTGACCCGAGACGGCCACTACCCGATTCAGGAAGTCTCGAGCGGCCCTCATCCCCTCAGGGGTCGTGATGTCTAGTAGGGTCGGGCGAGCGGGGTTGGTCGTCGCCGCGCTTGGCGGGGGTCCGGCACCGCCCTGTGGAGCTGGCGCAGTCACCGCAGGCTGTCCTCCTTGAGCAGCGTTCACTGGGGCCGGGTTCGGCGTTCCTTGGTCGCCGGCATCAGACCCGGACGAGTGAAAGCCCTCACTCGCCGAGTCCTGATGTTCTTGTGTGTCGCCTTGAGTCATGATGAGGCCGTTCCAGAGGCCTCAGGCGGCGTTCACACGGAAGCTCGTCGATCCAGACGAGTACGCTCTACCACTTGCACCGTGCAAGCTCTTCTCCAGTTGTCAGCGTACCCTGCTTCTCCACCAAATGTCGTGTACCTCCGCCGTCAGGGGTGGGCACGCTGAGACTGTTCGGAGAGAAGGAGGCTCGCAAGGGGTCGAGGGTGGTAGAGTTGACGAGCTTTAGAGAGGATTAACAAGTAGGCTTAAGTAAACTATACAAAAGCTTTCTTGTTGTTGTTGTTGTCTTTAAGACAGGGAAGATTCACGACTGATTCTACATGTCGAGGGTCGGCACGGCCGCCCTCGTTCCTACGGGTGACACCTCTCCTTTTGTACCTCGGAGGACGCTCTGCATGTCCTCCATCCTCGAGTGACAACCCGTCCACGATCACGATCAATACCATAGTTCCACTTGCACGACACCCGTCCTGGGCGGGAACGGAGACCTCCTTGGACCTCTGTCAGTCCCACTCGGACGCACGTCTTGCCTTCACAAATCCAGTAGCTGCTCTGAGTACCCTAAGAGGGGTACCCAGCGTAGGATGTAGCCATATCTCCACTCGAGCTCGGCGCACGGACCCCTGGCACGGGCTCCGTATGCCCGGTCACGGGACAACGCTCAGGCATTGATCGCTGTAGCGGTCCTTGAATACAACCATCCCACTTGGAGTCGAAAATGGCTCCAATTCAACAGAGTCGTACTCGTGGCTAAACGCGCTACTGCCACCGATCAAAACGCTGGGGTCTCCAGATCGGCGGATCTCCAGCATTCCTCGTTCTCCTAGCTTTGGTTGAAGCTCAACCAATGGAACCATATAATTGTCTTCGAGGAGGCTGCCTTCAGCGGTCATCAAGAGCAGCGGCGTCTTCAGTGGGAGCGCATTGGTATTATTTCACTGGGAGGTTCATTCGATCAGTCTGTCGAAAGCCTTCATTCGTATTGCTGAACGACGATCGATTTTGCGATTTGACAGACTACTAATTGACAACTTTTCAACATCCTCTTTTCGCGAAAAATCCGTAGTGAGGATCATATCTATGATTTCTATTCAGCACATAAGGCGGCAAGGTTCTTTCGATTTTGCTTAGGGATCTTCATTATTTTCTTACTTTGAGTTGGTGTCAGTACCCGTCACCGCGAATAATCGTCAACCAATGCGTCAAATAGATAAATACAAAAATGTTCTTTGGAAGAATACATACAATTAGCGGTTTAGTAAAAAGCTTAAGCGACATTTTCCATGCCCAGATGTTCCGTACATCATCATCTTTAAAGGATCGCCAATGCGCTGCATTGACACCCTTCCATCAAATAACGTCAGTATCGGAGAGTGATCTCATAGATCAGCTTCAAGGCTTCACCGATATCTTTGCTCGACTTCCTATCCAGCGCAAACTCCATGATCAACTGGCGTCACGCATCAGATGAGTGCTCCGTCTTCTGCGATTCCAACTTCGCACCATTTGGAGCACACGAACTTACGTTCCACGCAGTGAACAACCACGACTGTGACTCGGCCGAATACAATTTTCGACAAACCACGAGGTTCGTTTGGCCTTACGCCTCAGCTTCAAGCCTGTAAATGTTCGATCAGCACTAGCCGCCCAGCCGAAGTCCCCTTCATCTTAACTCTTTAAAAACTTTAACTTTAGCGCAGCATCCGCACGCCCGAAAACGCACTGCCGATATGCATTCAGCACCAAGCACTTGGACTTGTCATCGGCACTGTGGATTGTAACTAAACCATCGGAGCTGCCAAGAGCCCGTTTGAACCGGACCCAACGTGAGTCCAGTCGAAGAAACCATGACCAGAGGCGAGTTCAAATGGATCGCGTCGAACTCAGTTTGTTCATCATGATCCACCGTGACATGCTGTCCACCACAGTCCACCGAGCATCCATCTTGTGCCGTTATCGCCCTTGGTTGTTCACTCGTGGTCATGCTGGTTGGGTCTTCTTTGGTAAGGTACAATAGCGCCATCATAGCCCCGACCTTATCCATCGGCATACGCATTTTATCTAACTTCAGGGCCACCTCTTGCCGTTCGGCAGCACTCAACGCAGTGTTAGGATCAGCAAGTGGCTGCGTTGTGCCATGAAGGAGCTTCAGAAGCTCGGCAACTGTTTCGCTCGAGTTGCCGGCTTCCAAAAGATACCAGATCAACTGTCTGCGGTCGTCTGGGTCGGAAAGAGAGGCAGCGGCCAAGTCCTTGATAAGTAAACTAGGAGGTAGCAGAGGCTTCAGCAATAGCCACTCTTCATACGCCTTGTCACACTTAACAATCTACCTCGGCCCTCCATCGCTATCCCCAAGCAGTGTTCCTGAGAGCATTTCTTGAAAACAACCATCCCACTTGGAGTTGATAGCATCTCGAAGTCAGCACCGTCTTCGGGGTCAAAATTGCACGCTGAGTCCAGAGCCCTGCAGGATCCCGACCTGCGAATCTGCACCACTCCCCCCCCCCTGAGCTGGTTGAAGATCAACAAAAGGAACTATTCCATCCATGTAATCGTCATCCAGGAGAAAACCTTCCGCCGTCATTAAGAGCAGAGGCGTGTTTAGAGGGAGCGCAGTAACGTCGAGATACTCGAGATACGACATGGTGGTAAGTCGTCGCAAAAATTTGAATGGGTGGCGGCAACGCAAGAGTGGGGGTCAGTCAATCAATTAGTTTATTGCATACCTTTCCTTCGTATTTGCGCTGAGTGGCAGGGATTGACGATTTGACAGACTGCGACTGGTTCTACGGCACTTCATAAAATCGGTTAGCAAGAACAAGTTTATTCGCTAGTGCAGAGACTTCTACTCCCCTCTTTCTTTCTTTTCGACGACACCCTCTCTCTTTTCGACTGGAACGGCAAAGACCGCGCCGCGACTCGGTATCGCGTCGAACATGCGGGTCACAATCTGCTCGATCTCCTCCGTCGACTTTCCGCACTTCACCAGCTCTAGTATAAAGCTCTGGCGCTCTTTCCCAGTGAGAGCGTGGTGTTGAGCTGGAGCGACCTGTACGAGGGTGACGGCAGCTCGCGGCTCCACGATCCTCCACGCCGCCCAGTAGAATTGATTCTCGCTCGGACACTTGACGACGCCTTCTTCGTTGCAGATGAGAACGGTTCCAGTATGGCACGAAATGAAGTGCAGGTTGCCGTCAGCGTCGCATTCCATGGCAAAATGTTCCCACTGCTTGTCGGTCTTCGGATCAAAGACACAACTCGTAGTCGTGGAGACTTGCAGGTATCGCCCACTGTACTCAGACTGAATGGAGACTCTGTTGCCTTCAACAAGGTGCAACACCACTCGCTCGTAGACGTCGCGGTTGTCAACGAGACAACGCGCTTTTCTTGAGCCGGGAGGGTTCTGCAAGTTCCTCTGCGTACGCACCGACTGCAGAATTATAGGAACATCGTACGGGATAACCATCGCAGGAATGTGGTGTGCTTGAGCTAGAAATCGGGGAATGGTCATGGAATTCGATGGCAATGATCGCACGATATCGCTGACGTACGAGGACTACGTTGACATTGCTGACAAGTTTGAAAGAAAAGGATGTGGATTGCGTGGAGCGGGTTGGGCGAATGCTATACTAATGCCTACTACAAAGAGGTCGAACAGGTGCCCAAGGGATGTCGGTACAGGCCTCCCTCTCCGCCAAACACTCGGTCGTCTATGATGGCACTTGAACTTTGTCATTCAGGAAGACCTCGCTCTTGATGGCCACGATGGACGAGAGCTGTCTGCGGTCGGCCTCTTTCCATAAGGTATAGTTCTGCTTTGCAATGTTGTGGATGGCGCCGAACTCCGGCGTGAATATAACTTGTGCGACCGTATCGTAGAAGGGAAGTACGATGAACTCGAAGAAACCAACTTGGTTCTGCGTGTACGAACACAGAGAGGGAAGAAATGATTAGCGCCGCAAATATATACAACTCAACAAAATGTAAGATGAAGAGCAGACAAACCTTTGCGCTATTCTCCGAGTGTCGGTCCATGAAAGGAGAAATGTCAGAATTGTTGGCGCGCTCGTTGTCGCCCTGCAGGAAGAACTCCTCGATGATGAGCGCGGACCAGATCACGTGCAGCTTCCTCTTCTTGGCGGCGTGACCGATATCAGCGCACTTGATGACCACCTTCATGATCATCATGGGGTCTGTTACGGGTTTCGGCGCTGGTACAGCCCCTCCAGCCCCCAACCCCGCGCCATTGTTGCTGCTCCCAGTCGCGGGGATGGCAGTCGCCTCCTGGAGCAGCAGAGCCTTGAGGTTCCCTACCAGCTGCAGGTGCATGGATAAATCCGTACTGAGGACCATCTCGATAATAGCCTTCCTGATCTCTCGGTACGGCTTGTCCTTCATCCTCCCGAAGATATCGCACAGCGGGTTGCGCATGATGAAGAAGGTTTCAGCCAGATGCATGCTCTCCAGGATGCTGCGGTCGTTGTATTGGAGAGCCAAGTCGTGCTTGGCCTTGATGAGATAATTGTTGGACTTGCCCGGATGACGGAAATCGTGGATAGCGGCAGCCACAAGCGCCGCGTAGAACTCGAGATTCGTGAGCGTGTCTCGGATCTGGCCGTCGGCGAGCGTTGTGATGAGGAAGTTCACCGAGTTCACGACGTCGGCAGCGTGGCTGCTGTTATGGTACGGGTTGGCCAAGTACCCGTCGTCCAGCACGTACAGGAAATTCCGCAGCACTACGCGGTCGACACGGAACTCTTCATGAAGCTCATGCAGCTCGAACATGGCTGCAGTCACGTACATGAGTGGCCGGTTGCCCGTATGCTCCGCAATCTGCAGGGTATCCAAGTCCCAACCATCCTGCTGAATGCGCTGCTTTACCCGAGACAGCGTCTGGTCCTCCCACGTGGGCATGTCTGGTAGCGGAGCAATAACCACAGAGCCGCCAATCCCCCCAGCTCCGATTCCTAAGCCGTCCTTGTAGCTCCTCCGGTTGTCGCTGTTTGAGTTGGAATGGGAGCTGTGCGACATCGCCACACCGGAGCGAGTTGTGTCGCCGTACTCCTTGCGAGCTAGCACCGAGAGCGCCCAGTTCTTGGTATCGTTATCCACCTCCTTCTCGGACTTCATCTGCGCGCTAATATCGGGAACGAACAGGTTCTGGTCTAGCCGCGCGAGGTTGCGGACGATAGCCATGCCGCGTTGAGTATCCTCGTCACTCAGGTCCACCGCGTCGAGGAAGGACTTGAGCTCAGCCAGCAGAGCGTGCAGCGGAGAGGTCAAGTCCAAGTTGAAGTCGCTATCACGCTGCGCGAGCTCCTGCTTGAGCGTGCGGTTCTCTTCCGCGATCAAGTTCTTCTCGCGCGTCGCCTTCTCCGCCTCCAGTTCCACGGCCCAAACGTGAAGAAAGTCCTGGCGCACCACACGATCGACGTCTCGGTTCCGAAGCAGCATGGCGATAGTGAACACCATGGGGAAGCAGATAACCAGCACGCGGTTGAGGATAAACGGCGACGAATCCGTGACCGGGTAGAAGATGAACGTGAGCACCATGTAGCTCACACTCGTGATGAGCCCAACCAACGCGAAGTGCAGCGTGTCGATACGCAGGAGCGGCACGAAGACGAAGATCATGATGAGTCGCAGCAGGTTGATGTTCATCGTGGCCGCAGGGAGCAGGATCTCCTTCGTGTAGGCCTGCAGCACCTCGGCGCGCGTGCCCGATATTGCCTTGAACAGCCAGTCGCTGCGAGCCGTGCTGTTGACGTAGAAAACGCGCGGGTCGTCCGAGTTGGAGATCTCGAGCTCGTCCAGGATAATGTCCACGTCCTTGGAGACGTAGTTGTACCATTCCGTGAGCATGGAGAACATGCCCCCAGCGATGATCGAGAAGCTCCAGCACAGCAAGACGAGCGTGTAGATCCGCTGGAACTGGATCTCGTAGGCGCGTCGCCGACTCACGTACACAAGCACCGGGATGGGTAGGATGGGGCTGAACACGAGCGCGAAATACCGCAAGCTCCTCGAGCGCACGCTGGCGTCTTTCGAGAGCAGATTCGTGAGGTTGGAGCCCGTGAACAGGAGGTACATGAGGAAGAAGATCAGCGCGATACGGGACGACCGGGCCGAGTTCTCGCGCGCAAAGGTGACCTGGTAGAGCTTCTCGAGCCGCGGCTCGTTCACGAAAGTGCTGGTCACGGGGTGGAACTTGACCTCCACGGGCGTCTTCTTGGTCTGCGCCACGTACACCGAGTCCGTGAGTGGGTAGATCCTCGACACGCGCTGGTTGGCGCGGTCCTGGTTTAGAGCTGTGTGGATGGCGTCCGATCCGTGGTGGCCGCCGTGGTTGTACGTCGCGGCGCCGCTGCCCCCGAACATTGTGGTTCGGATGGGCACGCCGCCGCCTTGGCCGCCAGGGACGGCATCCTGTTTCTGCTTGGAAGGCGCGTCGGACGAGCTGCCGAGAAAGAGCGACGTCACGGTCTTCTGCGCGCCTGGCGCCACGGCCTTGGGCGCCGAGCGCTCGTCCTCCTTCCCGCCTATCTTCGATCCGCGCGTTGTGACGGAAGCGATGCGCACCACCTGCCCTGCAGGTGTGCTTTTCTTTTTGCGCCCACGGAGCGTCAGGGGGCTCTTGGCTTGGTCTGGTTCGGGCTGTCTGAGGTCCTCGCTCCTGCCGCTGTCCGAGCGATGGGAGAACTTGAGCACGCGGTCGTCGGACTTGTGCAGCGTTTGGCTCGGGCGGGACGAGGACGCGGGCGAGGCGGAGGACGCGGCGCTGGAAAAGGAGAGCAATCTCCCGAGGCGGCGAGAGGAAATCAGGGCACCGACCGGAAGGGGGCGAGGCAAGTCTCCCCACGACGCGACACCCGGCTAGTGTTGGACGCCACCCGTCAAGAAGGCAGGAGCCGAGGTCAGTCTTGCCTGCCGAGCGGATCTGAGTGCTGCCTGTTGCTTGAGCGTTCTCGGGGCAATACGACTGGATTGCCTCGTTCACGTCTCCATAGGCAGCAGCGCGAGAAGTACACGAGCGAGCGCCGAGTTATTGTTGTCCGGCAGAGCTTGGTGGCGAAACGGACCAAGCCGACTGCCTGCCTTCCTCCTGCATTTGGACTCCCCTCTAATTATACTTCGGCCGAGGGCGCCCTCGCCCTGCATTCTATTGCTAGACCCAGCTATCTATCTACACCCCCAGAGCAGAGCGAGCGTCGAGACAATAACGACACGAGCGTGATAGACGTGCACAAATGATGGGGAGCCGCCTCGCACCACGAACGACGGCGGCGACACAGCGTCCGTCACGGTGACGGGAATACTAGTAGCGCACCAGTGTAGACGCACTAACTGATGACAATAGGCCGCGACTTCCTTGCTCGACGTAGCGCTGGGGAACGCAAGGCCAGCCAGAAGCGAAGAATGGCTTTGAAATGAAATGGATACATCCATGTTGAAGTGAAAGGCGTGAGTGTGGTGCACACCAAGATCAATTGTGGTGAGGCACACCAAAGTGTTCCTATCATTTCAGTGCGTGACGACTTCAAATTGATTCATCAACAGAGGCACTTCCCGACCTTCCTTGCTGCTATCATGCCGGAGCAACTATACGCAAGCCCCATCAGCCAGCCCTCGCGCGCCGGTACGCACGCGCACTCTGTATGAAAGGCAGGAACCTGTCCTTGCGGTTGTCACTGACATACTGTCCGCAGTCTACTGGCTCTGCAAGGTCAACAACCACCCCATCGAGTACAAGTACACGGACTCGGGCAAGGGCGAAACGCGCACCGAGACGTTCCTGCAGCTGAGCCCCGTTGGCAAGATCCCCGTGCTCAAGGACGGAGAGTTCGTGCTCACGGAGAGGTGAGAGACAGACGTGCACAACTGTTGCAATGACCTCACTGACGCCGTGTTGTCTGTGTAGCCATGCCATCATGCTTTACCTTGCCGACAAGCACGGATGGGAGTCCTGGTGCCCTAAGGACCTCAAGATCCGCGCTCGTGTAAGCTGCAGCCTAGAATCGATACAGTGCTCCTTAATTGAAGGCTTAACTAATACTTTGTGTTTGATTGGCGCAGATCCACGAGTACACGAACTGGCACCACCTCAACACGCGCCGTAGCTCGGAGATCTTCTTCAACCAGCTGATGGTGAACATTGGTCGTGGCACGCCCGCCATGGAGGCCATGCTCCAGAAGAAGCACAAGATCATCGCCGACATGTTCCGCATCCTGGAGTTCTGGCTGCGTCACGGCAACTTGTACCTCGTAAGCAACACCAAGCCTACGGTCGTGGACCTATCGTGCTACAACGAAGTGGTGCAACTCGAGGTCATGGGGCTGCTCACCAACGTGGAGAAGGACTTCCCCAAGGTCGCGGCCTGGCTCAAGCGCATGAAGGTAAGCAGCGTCTTGCTTTTATCTAAATTTCTTCATGATTGTCAATCATTGATTGACTGATAAATTGCCAACTACGGTATCTATTTGCCAACAGGACGTCCCGCACCATGACGAGATGCTGGCGCCTATGGGCAAGTTCTTCCGCAAGTTCAAGCTGACGGCGCACAAGCTGTGAGTTAGCTGCTCAAGCATTTCGTGAAAATGTATCGGACTTATGATTGGCTAAAAATGTAGGGAGAAACTTTCACCCAATGCGAACGCGTTAAATCTCATAATAAATGTCGCTTTTGCGCTGCTGGCTCCTGCGCCTCTCAATTTCCTTGTAGCGACGAGTGAGCGAGTGGAAGAGCATCATGTCGGCCGTGGCTAAGAGCTTCAAGAACGCCTTTCAGGTGCTGACGCCCACGCGCGACTACGGCGTGGGCACGCGCGTGACGCGCGGCATCTGGGCCAAGTACGCGGAGCCCTCGTACTGGGAGGTGGTGCGCATCCGCCCGTCGCCCGACCTCAAGCACGGCAAAGTCTTCGGCAGATTCACCTTCCGCGGTGCGTCGGTCCCCAGCATGGACGCTAATAACGGGACTGGGTGGGTAGCTGATTCTGTGTGTATGTATGGGATTGGCTATGAGCAGGCAAGACGGACCCCAAGGTGAAGCGCATCAACGGCGTCTTGAAGAAGGACTGGAGCTTCTTCGAGGCGTAAGCAGAGCGAGCGTCTTGGTGCAAAACAGCAGACACAGTTGATAGAGGAGGACGAAGCCGCTCAGCAGTTTTGCTATTCGGGAGATTGCCATCCCTACGCGGTAAGACTGCAATACACGGCTGGGTATTATGTCAAAGTATTCTGTGTGCGTTGTCAAAGCGACAGGCTTTCCATTATTGCGTCGTCACTTGCTCGCTATCATCTACAGGGACGTTCAAGCGGGGTCGTGGACACCTTTGTTCTGCCTGAAATTCCCGCTACGTTCTATTTATCTAGCTAGCTCGTGCCGAGATTTTAACTCATGCCCATGGATCTGCTTCTGGAATACGCTAGAGATTCCGTTCGGCGTGTTTGCGATTCGGCAGTCCGCGTGTAGTCGCAAAATCCACTTGGATCGAACCATGTTCGCTGTCTTGAGAACAGCCGACATCATTGAGCCCGTTCGTCATGCGTAGAGTTCGAGACGACAATTAGCCATCCAGTGCGTACGTAATGTCTGGTTCCTCCAAGTATGCACGTACCGCTGGAGCGTGCACATTAACCTCAATCGGCAAGAACGCTTCACGATGTCGAGCTGCTCCCACAAGACCAAAATCGCGAGAATTTTGAGAAGAGGAGAACTGTGGAGACTCGTGCTACTTTCAATGTGCCTCCGCTCATACCCGTCCAGCGTCAAGTCATGGCCCGCGAAGAGCGCAAGAACTTCTTTGTTTTGGAGCTGGAATAGCTCCGGACGAGATCGAGAGAATCGTGAGGCGCCTACATGAATTTGATGTTTCGGTAGTCATGGAGCCAGAACCCAGCAAGACGCCGGGGGCTTGCTCTCGGAGAGACGTCGGACTTCGCTTGAGGTTTCAAACGAAGCGATGACATGTAGCGTGCATACGAACTGTCGTGGCGGCCACACCGGAACCGGTTTGCTTTGTTTTGAGTGCATGGAAGTGGTTGCGCAATACCTTTATGGCGCTCTACCATTTATCCGGTATTCATTCGCCGCCCTTCCCACCGAAGTTCCATGATACCCGCCTCATCTTGGAACTACGGTTGCTGTCCGAAGCCAATGCTTGTAAAGGTGAAGCCCCCACCACATTCATACTCTCCGCCACCCGCCACTTCCAATCCCGCGCCGTCGCCCTCAATTCGACTTCTTGCCTCTCACCATGGACCTCAAAGATATTCCGTTCGATGTGCCGATCATCCTCCACTCGATCCGTAAGCACAAGAACCTGCAGAACCCGGTTGGCTCCAAGATGGCTCACTGTCTGGCAAACAACCGCGACGTGTACGAGTACCTCGTGCTTCGCCACATTGACGACGACAAGGTCGCCATCCAGTCGGCCTGCGATGACCGCTTCCTCCAAGTCCGCTCCAACGGCGACTGTGTCTTCGACTCGACGCGTCTCGATGACTGCGACCTGTTCACCATGGAGATCAACGCTGCCAGCTCCATCTACTTTGTCTCCTGCTTCACGGGCAACGTGCTGCAATGCGACGACAATGACGCAGTCAGGTGCGTGAGCAAGGACCGTCTCGAGTGTGAGGCCTGGACAATCATGGAGCCCCGCACCGCCGACGCCACCGCTCCAGCTGCCGGCCATTGGTGCGGTGGTCAAGACCGCCAGCGGCTCATCCTGGACCTGGCCAAAGGTGGCAAGTCGCCCGACGAGATCGAGAAGATCGTGACGAGGCTCGTGGGTGTACGCTCGACGCTCGCCATTCCCCTCGACCAGCAGTAACTTCGGCTACAGCAGCCATGACAAGCAAGTTGAAGTTTATGGCAAACTAGCAAAAACCCAATCCTATCATAACGCATTTAGTTGAAGGTTGGAGAGCTTTCTACATCTTTCGCCATTTTGCCACGTAGCGTCGAGTGCCGCTGAGTGCGCACTCCGCTTCACTGCACTTCACTATCGCCAAGTGCAAGAACCGAGAGCGCATTCACTCCTGATGCTGCTACATGTAGCGCGGCTGCTGCTCGTGGCGGCGCTCAGTGTCGGCCTCTGCCCGCGCGCCGCCGCGCTCGAGGCCATCACGTCCAAAGCGGATCTCGCGGCCGTCGAGCGCTCGCCCAAAGTGCACGCGCTGCTGGTGCTCGGCACCGAGGAGAAGGCGCACGACATGAGTCTGCAGGAGCTGGGCACGGCCGCGTACCCGACGCTGCCGGAGCTGGAGAAGGAGCTGGAGGGGCTCGTGACCTTCGGCGTCGTGGACATCGCGCCGCACCGCAAGGACTCGATCGGCAACAAGTGGCAGCTGGCCAAGCTGCCGGCGCTCATCGTGTACAAAGATCCGCCCAAGGAGAACCCGTACACGGGCAAACTGTATCGAGACCCGATGGCTGCGGACGTGTCGATGCTCGAGAACCCGCGAAAGATCAAGCGGATGCTGAAGCAGGCCATCCCGAGCGAATTCGTCACGCAGTTGACGGGAGCTGACGTGAGCGTTCAGAGCTTTGAGAAACTCGTGG
This sequence comes from Phytophthora vignae f. sp. vignae, assembly GCA_016169955.1. Classification (NCBI taxonomy): domain Eukaryota; phylum Oomycota; class Peronosporomycetes; order Peronosporales; family Peronosporaceae; genus Phytophthora; species Phytophthora vignae. The sequence continues at coordinate 1,247,714 of JABJUM010000009.1, read as the reverse complement.
AAGAGCAAGAGACGCTGGCGCTGCTGATCTCCAAGCACAAGCACGCGACGCCCATGTACCGAGCGCTGGCGACGGAGTTCAGTGGCCAAGGACTGCGGTTCGTGTTCCTGAACAAGGAGGAGGAAGGAGCGGAGGAGATCATTAAGGCGCTGAAAGTGGAGGAGTTTCCGGCCATGATGGTGCTGAGATCCATGACGGAGCATATGGTGCTCAAGCCGGAGAACTCCAAGACGTACCAGGAGCTGAAGGGCTTTGTCGAGCCGTTTGCGCAGCAGGAGACCAAAGACAGCGGCGTGAAGAGCGACAAGAAGGACCAGCACAGCGGCTCCAAGTATATCAAGTTCTTCACTGGGAAGGATTTCGACGACTTGGTTATGAAGTCGGATGTGATCTGGATTATCGAGTTCATGGATGTGGAGCGAGAGCAGGCGTTGACGGAGGAGAAGTGGAAGAAGACGCTGACAGAACTGCATCGCAAGGCTGGTGTCGTGGCACTTGGCGCGGTTAGCTGTGAGAAGGAGGCTGAGTTGTGCGAACGCTATGGCGGGCCTGGGGTGCGTATCTTTCCGCTAGGGCTTACGGAGGCGAAGACGTTAAAGCGTGGCGATGTTCTTCCTGAAACGTTTACAACGATTGATGAGGCAAAGGAGACGGCTATCGCATCAATCCCGGACCTCACTGTTACGATCGAGTCTTCAGCTGACCTGAATGCGTTCATTGGAAACGCCAGAGGTGACCACGCCCTGCCCATTTTGTTCTTTACGTCAAAGAAGGCCACTCCGCCAATGATGAAGGGGCTTCTGCATTCAGTTCCGTCACAAAAGATTAAGCTGGCGATTATTCGTGACGCCGATGAAGATTTGAAGAAGCAGTTCTTGGTCAAGCCGTCGGCAAGTACGTCACTGGTGTGCTTGGTGCCCACTAAAGCTAACCCGGAGGACCCCACTTCTGCGCCGTTTGGAGTCGTCGCTTACGATAAAAAGACCATGGGCTCGTACACGTACCCGAACATCATGCAGTTCATCTTGCAGGTGCTTGCACAGTACCCTCACCCACGAGACGTCAAGACCGAAGAGGAAACCATCGACTTGTCGTCGCTGGAGGCGTCTTCCACCAGCTCGCTCGTGCCATATCTGACCAAGGAGAACATGGAGGACCTCTGCGGCGGCAACAAGATCTGCGCCATTGGCTTCTTCGAGGACCACGTAGACACGCTCAGCGACCCCGATTCCCGACTCGCAAAGTGGTGGAGCACCTTCGCTCACGTCGCTGTTCAGAGCAAGCAGCACCGGGAGCCGTTCCACTTTATGTGGGTCAATGGCAAGTGCCAGAAGGACTTTGCAGAAGCTTTCGGCGTCGGTCTCTTCCAGATGCCCACAGTTGCTGTGTACTCACCTTCCAAGCAGCGCTACGCAACGAACGTCGGACTGTTCGACGAGGAGAACGCAGCGGCGTTCCTGAAGAGCGTGCTGTCAGGCAGCATCGGAACGGCGCCGATCGGAGACGTGCCCGAGCTGGGCGGGGATTGCTCGTTCGACGAAATCCAGGAGGTGGCAGTAGGAGCGGATGGTGTCACCGAAGACGACGAAGACCTCGACGACATGCTGAGCGAGATCCTCTCGGACGAGAAGCAGCAGCGCGACGAGCTCGAGAAGGAGCTCAAGGCGGAGCAGAAGCAGTCCAAGACGGGCAAGAAGAAGCACACGTCCAAGAAGAAGAAATCCAAGAAGAAGAAGGCGCGTGACGAGCTGTAGCACAGACAGCAGTAGAACCAGCAGCACTAAAGGCAGAATGCCAATCACCGCAAGTTGAAGCGGCCTGCCCACGCGTTTTGTATTGAATTTTGTATCCAGCCAATGAGCTTAAATTCATTGGACGAAAAGATGTAATTTTCCCCATTCCTCACGGTCATCCGATTATTTCCGCTGTCGGTCCCTACCCCTGTCGGTCAGCCTTATTGTGTCCGCGTCGGCCACGGTACTCGCCCTCTCGGCGTCCTCCATTCATTCTCGCGCGCCAGCCAAGCCTGTTGGAAGCTGGGCAGTCCTCAGTGAAGATTCCGATATTCCTTCGACTGAAAAATGGCCAAGCGTACGTATGAGTCTCTTGGGCCTCTGCGGTCGGTCTCCCGGGCTCTCGCACCCAGCAGCTCCAGCAGGTCCAATGCGCTCGCCCGCTCCTCCCTCTCCTTCCTCTCGCAGCAGCAGAGACCCACCCGCCAGCAGCGAATGACCAGGAAACGTTATCAGACGACGCAGCAAACAGGCTTCAACAAACACTGAAGCACTGAAGCAGGAAGAACACACACAGGCGCAGCTACAGGGAGAGAGAAGGAAGGCGATGCCTTTGGTCTGGCTGCTAGTGGCTGGGCGATTGACTGCCCGTGGAGACGCTGAGCAGACTTAGCAGCAGCAATTGGACGCGAGTGGCTGACAATGTTGGGGACTGTTATTTTTATGTTGTGCAGACAAGCCTTCTGGTATCCGCTGCGCGCGTAAGCTGCGCGTGCACCGCCGCACGCAGCGCTGGGCTCAGAAGTCCTACAACAAGTCCCACTCGGTGACTGCCATGAAGGCCAACCCGCTCGGTGGCTCCTCCATGGCCAAGGGCATTGTCCTTGAGAAGATGTAAGCGCGCTGCTATTACATTTCTACGTGATAATGCGGCGCAGGTTGCTGACTCTACTATTATTTTTGATGTGTGCAGCGGCATTGAGGCCAAGCAGCCCAACTCTGCCATTCGTAAGTCGTGCCGTGTGCAGCTGATCAAGAACTCCAAGAAGATCGCTGCCTTCGTGCCGCGCGATGGTTGCTTGAACTACGTGGACGAGAACGACGAGGTCCTGATTTCGGGCTTCGGTCGCCGCGGCCACGCCGTCGGTGATATCCCCGGTGTGCGTTTCAAGGTCGTGAAGGTCTCGGGCGTGTCGCTGCTCGCTCTGTACAAGGAGAAGAAGGAGAAGCCGCGCTCGTAGATTATGTGCCCGTCGACAAGGGGGAACTCGCCCGTGGTGGCGCCTGCATCAGCTTGTAAGAGCGACCGACGCGGCCTTAAGCTGCTTGGGATTGCTTGTTCGTTCTTCGACACCTACGGGAGCCCATTTTTCCTAATCACGGATAATAAGGAATCGCTTGCCCAGCACGACTGTTTTCGACTTAATTTATTGACCCTGCGCATTAATACTTTTGGTAATAATTGATTTCCTTTCCTCGCAACCAATTGACAAGTCGACAACTTTGGCTGCGACGACCTTCCCAGCGTGGAGTGTGTTTGATAGCAATCACGCAATGGTATGCGTATCAGCCCCCCTGTTCAAGTTACCGGGAACATCTCCAGCAATAAAAAAACTGAATCGCCAACGCAACCTTGATTCCACCAGCTCCGGTTTTATTGTGAAGAACAGTCTTGGGTTTCCTCCCCACTTTACAAACATGGACTGCAACTCGTCATCCGAGAGCCTTCGTGCTTCATTCACGATCGAATCACACGCGCGGAGCTCACTCAGCACCCACACCTGGAGAATAAACGAGCAGAAACTTTTGTTTTTTTCTCGAAGTCGTGAAGTTGATTCAGCGCTGGCGAAGAGAAAAATATTGACACACCTTTCCAGCCAACGATCGTGGACGACCTGGCTTCGAATAAGCGCAAGATAGATGCGCTGCGTTGAAGATCCATCGCCTCTTCCGTGGTCAGTCGTGCGAATGTCTTCTCGCTCCATACTTTAAGTACGTATTTAAGATATTCTTCCCCCCAAAGTTGAGCACGCGTACTTGCGATTCTTCATGTCGTCGTTTACAAACCCACGTACAGTGCTGCTACAAACTATAGACGCACTCACGAATTTGCTGTAGCAACCTGAATATTATGTTTTTTAATCTGATGTTCTGGTCAATACGAGCTAAACCCAACCTGATTAGAACCCACTATCGCTCTGTGTCCGAGTCCGCAAATTAAGAAGTGTAGAAATTTTTGACAAAACCGGGGGTGTCCTAAACTATAGACGCACTTTGACCAAATGTGTAAATTTTCAAACTTAAGAGCTCATTTTTGCAATTGCTGGACATATCCTCTATTATAGAGCCAAAAGCCACCTCTACGCAAAATCTGCGCGGTCAAAACATTTTTTCTTGCGTCGTGGGGGTTCCTACACATGCCAAAAAATATGAACCCATTTTGTATGGAGATGCGGACTCGGAGAGCTCTAGAAATGCATGGCAACGTAGATTTCATAACCTAGCTGGTCTAATCTCTTTATTCACGTCTTGGCAACACACGCATACGCCCAAAAGTGGTAGTCTATGTAGATTCTTCGCCCAAACCTCCTGGGGGAAACCGGCATCATAACTCAAAGTTGTTACACTTAATGTTTGTATGGGCAGGATGATTTTGGGGGTGGTTTTCGAGGTAGTCAAATTTGCCGGAGGTTTGGGCGAAGAATCTACATAGACTACCACTTTTGGGCGTATGCGTGTGTTGCCAAGACGTGAATAAAGAGATTAGACCAGCTAGGTTATGAAATCTACGTTGCCATGCATTTCTAGAGCTCTCCGAGTCCGCATCTCCATACAAAATGGGTTCATATTTTTTGGCATGTGTAGGAACCCCCACGACGCAAGAAAAAATGTTTTGAGCGCGCAGATTTTGCGTAGAGGTGGCTTTTGGCTCTATAATAGAGGATATGTCCAGCAATTGCAAAAATGAGCTCTTAAGTTTGAAAATTTACACATTTGGTCAAAGTGCGTCTATAGTTTAGGACACCCCCGGTTTTGTCAAAAATTTCTACACTTCTTAATTTGCGGACTCGGACACAGAGCGATAGTGGGTTCTAATCAGGTTGGGTTTAGCTCGTATTGACCAGAACATCAGATTAAAAAACATAATATTCAGGTTGCTACAGCAAATTCGTGAGTGCGTCTATAGTTTGTAGCAGCACTGTATCAACCGAAATGCAGTTGACGTAGAATCGGCTTTTGGCGATGTCGGGGTTTCCTACTATCACCAAGATCTGGTCTTCAATTCCAAGAGACTCCTGTACCTCGTAGGCACCTTAGTAGGGCTCGATGCAGGAAACTCCACCAAAACTTGCACCTCCCTACGGTCAGGCTGGAAGTTCGCTGGGAAACATCCTTCTCCATCGTCGAAGAGGAGACACAACGGGTCAATTTCTTCGCAAGTCGTGTCAGCGCCGCCTTTTAGGTTGGCTTGTATTATAGACCAGCGCTCGATCTCGACCACCTCGTCTCCTTCCTTGCCAATCGTAGGACCAAGCTGGCTGGGGCGTATGTGACGCGCTCGCGGTATCGTAGCTCCCCCTTAATTCACTAAACGAACGGTTTTTCTCAAGTTCTTCTCGACCAAATAAGCCACGATGCAGCAGGTGGCGGAAGAATGGACCCCCGGAAGGCAATTTTCGAAGAAAGTTTTGATTGACGGATTAATACTATTTTTCCTGTGTTCACGAGCATGTAGCCTAAGGATCTCGCGATATCCCATTCGGTGTGCCTGTGATTATCCAGAACCTGCAAAATCCTGTCGGGACCAAGAAGGCTCGCTGTCTTGTGGACAACCGAGATATCTACGAGCATATGATACTACGCCGCCAGCCTAGCGACAAGGTCGCAATTCAGTCGATGCGCCATGGCCGCTTCCTCCAAGTTCGAGCGAACGGAGACTGCGAGTTTAACGCTCAAGAAGTCAACGAGCAAGCGACATTCGTGTTGGAGACCGATTCAATTTGTCTCGATCTTCATGGGAATGTTCTTCATTGTGACAACGGCAACGTCGCCAGGTGCTCCGGGAAACTCTGGGAGAAGTGGAGAATTGTGGAGCCAGTCTGGTGCCCCAAGTAGCCCAGTAGATACTGTGCAACTGGTTGAAACTTGAGCATCTCACACCAACTGCCATGCTTGACAAGGAGATTGCTTTGAGATTATAAAAACTTTACATATTAGCAACGTTTCTGCAGTAGCTCACATGTTAGTTCGGGGTTATCGAACTTCCCTTCTCGCACGTTATATTCACGCCGGAGTTCGGCGCAGAACTATACCTTATGGAAAGAGGCCGACCGCAGACAGCTCTCGCCCATCAAGAGCGAGGTCTTCCTGAATGACAAAGTTCAAGTGGCATCATAGACGACCGAGTGTTTGGCGGAGAGGGAGGCCTGTACCGACATTCCTTGGGCACCTGTTCGACCTCTTTGTAGTAGGCATTATATATAGCATTCACCCGCTCCACGCAATCCACATCCTTTTCTTTCAAACTTGCCAGCGAAAGTCTCCATAGTCTTCGCACGTCAGCGAGTTCGTGCGATCATTGCCATCAATTTCCATGGCCATTCCCCGATTTCTAGCTCAAGCACACCACATTCCTGCGATGGTTATCCCGTACGATGTTCCTATAATTCTGCAGTCGGTGCGTACGCAGAGGAACTTGCAGAACCCTCCCGGCTCAAGAAAAGCGCGTTGTCTCGTTGACAACCGCGACGTCTACGAGCGAGTGGTGTTGCACCTTGTTGAAGGCAACAGAGTCTCCATTCAGTCTGAGTACAGTGGACGATACCTGCAAGTCTCCACGACTACGAGTTGTGTCTTCGACCCGAAGACCGACGGGCAGTGGGAACACTTCACCATGGAATGCGACGCTGACGGCAACCTGCATTTTATTTCGTGCCATACTGGGACCGTTCTCATGTGCAACGACAAAGGCGTCGTCAAGTGTCCGAGTGAGAATCAATATTACTGGGCGGCGTGGAGGATCGTGGAGCCGCGAGCTGTCGTCACCCTTGTGCAGGTTGCCCCCGCTCAACACCACGCTCTCGCTGGGAAAGAGCGCCAGAGCTTCATCCTGGAGCTGGTGAAGTGCGGAAAGTCAACGGAGGAGATCGAACAGATCGTGACGCGCATGTTCGACGCGATACCGAGTCGCGGCGCGGTATTTGCCGTTCCAGTCGAAAAGGGAGAGGTTGTTGGTGACAAGAGAGAAAAGAAGTCTCAGCACTAGCAAATAAACTTGTTTTTGGTTAAGTGGTTGGTATACAATTTGGATCTTACTTCGAAAAAGTATTCTTAAGGCATGGCCGAATCGCCTCCTTGCCAAGCAAACATCTCCGTTAGCAAAATCATGTATCAGTCTCAACCTGAGTATCTACCCCTCCATTCTTCTCATTATTCGCCGTGTGATGAAGAAGATTTCCATAAAACCGGCCACAATATGTCGAATCTGAAGTACTGTAGTCAAAGAAGGAAGTATGCTAATGACTGATCTCCCAACCTTACGCTACCAAACCATTCAATATTTTGCGATGACTTGCTACCATGCCGTGTCTCGAGCATCTCGATATCAATGCGATCCCTCTGAAGATGTCTCTGCTCTTAATGAGCAACCTCCTGGACGACGATTCCATAGAGGGGACAGTTCCTTTTGTTGAGCTTCAAGCTCAAGCGGGAGTGGTGCAGTATTCGGCTGCGTAACAATCGTGGCTTTTGTTCACTGCGAGCAAGGTGGATACGAAGTTCGGGTTGCAGAAGACGAAGCACACACCTAATGCGCGACGTCAGCTGATCATGGAGTTTGCACTGGATAAAAATTCAAGCAAGGCAAGCTTATTTTCGAGGCCTTGAATGGGCCCGCAGTGCAGGACCAAGTTCTTAACGTGACGAATGAGGTTCAAATCGAGCGCTTGCAGCATATACTGGCGTTATTTGAAGGTGGGTTGGCAACGCAGACATGACGAATTTCTGTACGTTCCGTTCCGTTCATCATCTTCAGAAATTCGTCTGATCTACCGTGGCACGGTACGGAGAATGTGCATCTAAAACGCGAATTACATGTACATGTATTGTGCTTTGCAGTCTTTCTGTCCGTTGAATAAGCCAA